>OY992531.1:250715240-251326389 GCA_963921185.1 Dasysyrphus tricinctus | reverse complement strand
AGCTCCGTCGAAGCAGCATACATGGACGGTCGACCTTCGCGGATGTTCATTTGTTCTTGGAATGCAACTTCCAGATCCCACTGATGTCGTATGAGGATGTCACGACAAACATTCATGTCATCGATTCCGGTGATGTCTTGGAATTGCAGAACCTTTTCGGTCTGTTCGTTGGACAATCCGTCAACAGCATCCATGCTCTCAATTTCCGACTACGTATCGCTGTGTTATGACCTGCCTCTCACTCTGTTGTGGATTTGACTTCGTACTCGGGTGGCGACCCTATCTGGATCTTTGGGTTATTTTCCTGTGAAAGAATAGAATGATTCATTGTGATAAATTCCAGATAGTAAGGAATTTCGATTAAAATACTCATTGACTTGGTAATTGGATTTTTGTTGATACTGCAAGTGGATTTTCCACACGTTTTTTTAGGGTTTTTCTTTTTTTCTGCAATATCACTGCCGCACGATACATATATAACGACAAAACACAAAAATGTTGTGCTGTTCTCAATCAATCAAGCGGTTGTTTTCGATTTATATCAAAATAAAAACATATTTGGACTTAACTTATATATGAAATGGATTCGATTTTGTTTATTGCTTCTAATTTGAATAAAAAGGAAATGTATACGTTTTTTTTAAGTAATTTATCAAAAGGGAAGAGAAAGAAATTTTATTTTTCTTTCAGAACAGTGTGTAAAAAGTTTCTTTTTCTTGATTTTTTCTCTTTTGTAGACTTTTGATTTGACAGATCTTTGATGTCGTTGGGTTCGTTTGTAGAAATTGACATCATTGCCAAGTAGAACATTTTTGTTTTTCGTTCAGTATTTTTGACACGCACACAACATGAAGTGTGAAAAGGACTGAGAAAAAAATGTCTCTGAAAATCGCTAGTGATGCAATAAAAACCCAAAACGGTGAGTTTTCTATATGTTCACAAAAAATCGTGTACACATCAGTAATTACGATTCTGCAAGAATGAGTTGACATAAGAAAGCGTAAATGGCAATGGATTGGTAACACACTGAGGAAACCAAACGATGAAATTGCAAAGTAGTCCGTTGAATGAAATCCTCAGGATGCACGGTGGGTGGAAGACCAAGAACAACATGAAAATAAACAGTTCTAGCAGAAGCTGACTCCCAGAGAAAGACGTGGCCACAGTTAAAATATCTAGCTGCAGACCGTGAAGGATGGAAACGATTTGCTAGCGCCCTATGCCCCAATCGGGGTTACAGGAGTTGATGATGATGAAAAATGAGTTTGAAGTTTTTGACAGCTATTATATACATAAATAATGTGCACGGAAAATCGTGCTCATGAAGCGTGAAGTGTGGAGGGTTTTCGTTGAGGAGCAATTACCGTGCAAAATGTACGGGAACCCTTGGTGAACATTTAAGCCTTACATACTTCCTCGTGAAGTGAACAATCAGCAGTGGAGAAAGTGATTTTTTGACATTGCTCAAATGGTCAAAGAATTGCGAATGTGTTCTGAACGTTTGACGTTTAAAACCACAATGCCTCCAATAGGGCATTTTTCTCTTGTAATCGAACCGTCAACTGTTCACCAAGAGAATTTCCGTACATATATTGCAGGGGAATTGCTCGTGAACAAAAATTCTCCATACAGCTTCACGAGCAGGTTCACGGGTGATAAAAAATGCAAATTTTGTATGGATTCACGATATGGTTCACAAGTATGTACTATAAGCCTTTACCACTTTTGCAAAGTTCACCAAGCGGAATTTATTACATCTTAATTGCTATGCTCCTTTTCTTCCATTTTTCATCACGCGTGAACGTGCCCGTGAAGCTGTATGGAGAGTTTTCGTTCTGTGAACATTTGACAGTTCGATTACTTAAGAAAAAATCCTCACTTGAGGCATTGTGGCTTTAAACGTCAAACGTTCATAACACATGGTGCCAATAAATATGTTATGGAAAAGTTATAAGCAAAACAAGCAACAGCAAATATGGGACTTTGATTTAACAACGCTGTTGACGTTACTGGTGCTGTTCTAGTCTCTAACTACGTTCACATATCTCATGTGGTGTTGAAGCAAGCTTGAAGCTCGCTTCAACCTGGGTCGAAAAGCCTGGGTCGAAAAGTCGATCCTATTTCAACTCGAGCTATCGATTCTGCTTGTAAACGTAGTGTCTGTTGAACGATTGAGTTACATTGGATATGAAATAGACTGTAACTGTTGTTTTTGCTGATTTCTTTACTTTGAGTTTCTGTGATTTTCTGTGCATTTCTGCGCATTTTAGTCCAAAGTTCTGTCAAAGTTCATATAAAAAAAAATATTTTGACACAAGTTTGGACTGAAAATCACAGAAACTCAAAGTAAAGGATCAGACCTTATGTTTTGCGATATACGTGTGTTTGACATAATTGCTGAAGCTATTTGGTATTTTCAAGCAAATTATTGGTTTCAACCAACTGGAATATTTAGATCATGTAACCGTCCCCAAACCCACTTCGATATTTTAACCTGGCAGTGCTTTAAATGTCTTAAATCCATTGAGAGCCACGCAGCGCTACCAACGCTTCAAAGAACTCAAAATCATCCGTCAATTTTTGACAACAAGACCTAAAAGAAAAATAAATAAACAAGTTTTAATCCAATAAAAATTCTTTTGCCATTTCATACGATACAAAAATGTCCTATTTGGTGAATTTCAACAACGATACTGCCAAACAAATCCTCATCGATATCATTCGAACTGTTAATCAAGCTGAAAATTCAAAGAAACTCTCGGAAGCCAAGGCTTCCGCTGGCAAAGAGATGCTCCTCATGATGCAGCACGTTTTTCCTTTGGTAATGCAGCTTCAGACAGACGTTATCAAATCGTATGGATTCCCAGGCAATAGGGAAGGCCTGGTACAGTTTGCCCAGTTAGTTCGAGAAATGGAAAGAGAAGACGTTGAAATTGCCAGGTTAAGAAGTCAGATACGAGCTATCTACTTGCCACCGATAGCCATAAACACCACAAATGATGTGTTGATTTAATCTTCTGACTGACTACATTTTAGATAATGTATCTATTCTAAGAAAAAAAAAACAAATTTAGTTTAAAGTATTATTTTTATTTAAATGCATTTTATTGATGTATTGCCTTAGAAAAGAAAAAAAAATCCAATAAAACATTCGAAGTTGTGTAAAATTACATAAATAACAATTGGTCTGGACTTTTACTCTAAATTTTCTTGCTTTCAATCACGAAAAGAAAAAGTGGTTAAGGTAAGAACTTCAGTTGCATTGAAAATTGAAATAAGCTTAGAGATCCAATAAACTTATCATTTCCCAGGGAATCTCATTGAGAGCATAAGTTTGAAGCTATTGAAGCATAATATGACGAATATCAACGTAGTAAATTTAATTCTTCAGCTCGAGTTGAGGGGATAAAAGCAATTTCACTCTTGAAACGCTTTATACCAGAAAAATATTCATAACCTTTGAGTTTTTGGTACACAACTTCAGAAGGTTGTCCTTATTTAAAGTTTGGCCGTCTAGTCGAATTCTAAGCACATCAGCAAATATTCTTATTTCCTTGCAAATTGCTAGTTACTATTGATAGTCTCTTGATACCGCGACCTTCAAAACTTCATGCTGTAATTAATTACTGCTCAGTTTTGTAACTTGGCATTTACGTTATCCAAAACGGTTTGATCACTTAAAATTATTAGTTATGTGTGTGTCTTTTCTTCATTCAATTTTGCTCAAGACTCGTTGAAGCATTATTTTAGTTTCATTCATGTTAAACACATAATCTGTTAAAGTAACTAAATTTTATCGTCTTCAGGTATATTGTGGGTGTAACTAACGAACGGTACCGAACCAACAAATCTTCCTCTACAACAGCATTCATTTCCTTAAGCTCAAATTATTCCGTTTCTTTTCTTGTTTACTATTTTCATATTTCCGTATCCGTATCCACATCAGCATCCGTATCACTAATTGTCCAGCACATATGCCAGAACCATTTATTTCGATAAGTTTGTCTCATCGAAGTAATGTGAAGATGTGATGTAAGCTCTCACTAATTATATATGTATATGAGTATATAAGTATATAAGTATATAAGTATATAAGTATATAAATATATAAGTATATAAGTATATAAGTCATTTGAAGTCTAAACGGGTACTAGCTAAATTTTGTGTACTCTGTCTCTTACAGGCGCATGCATGTATATTATTCGCCATAAAGTCTCATCACTTCACAGGTATTTATGTATTATTTTGGAGCTCCTTCTTTAGATTCTGCCTTTAGAAGAATAGAACAGACATCTAATCAATAAGCAAATTTGAATATATCTGACATTAAAAAGAGGTGAGCAAGCGAATAAAGTTCACTTTTTTCTTCTCGAGGCCATAATTTCATTTCCTTTCAACCCTTTAGCCGATAACAGTTTTATCAAAATATATTTTGATTTATGACCCGATTACCTATAGATAGAGGAGAGAGACACCTACCTTGCATCACGATTCGATATTTTTATTTTTATTTTTATTATTCAAAGCCTTTTTTATGAAAAATCATTTTTTTTTACTACTACGTGACCACGTGCACACTTTACCATATACATACATGCATCCAATTTTCCGCCATTCATGATAAATCCAATCACAAAATAATGGAATGCGATGTGCCGTAAAAGAAGATTTGAATTCAAACACCTTTTCCACTTGACTTCAGATTTTTTTTTTAAATCTTCTTCCAATGGAATGTAAAAAGACACAACCATCCACCCACCCCTTCCTTGGTACCTTATTACGAGCAATATAAAAGCGACTTTCAAAAAATGTTAAAACATGCAGAAGATGCGATGATGGCAGAGAACGAGTCATTGGTTGTCGTTAAATTGCATGACAATCAAAACCCGGACCAGGCCTTTTCTTAAAATCACACAATATATCTTCTTCAAAATTGTGTAGAAGGGAATCATTTGAGAATGAATATCTACAGAATCAGATGAACTAGGATGTGTGTAGGTATAATGCGGGAGGAGTGTAGTAGATAAGTAAAATTAGCATAGACACATACAATCATATGTATGTACTACTTCTCCCCAACTTGCTGATGCTGTTCTCAATCGAATAGATAATTATTTCATATCGATTGATATGACTGCATTTCAAATTTGATTCTTGTGCTTATATTGATGTTAAGGGAGAGACATCATGATAAAAGGAGATTGACAGTCATTTCAAAACAGTACGAAATTTGATATTCAGGCAATGTAAAAGCAATCAATATAATCGATCAATATAATCGATATAATGTAGAATATTGAGAAATATGTATGCAGGTATGGGTGAAGGGCTTTGGAATGGATATATTTTCATTCGCAATAACTCGGAAAGTAGGCTAAGGGATGAAAGGTACATGAATTATTGGTGATGGGAGCTTGTGAGAAATAAGAACGCTTGATTTCAAAAAAGGTCAAAGAGCAAAGAAAAATGTCTAGTAATACAATATGAAGAAAATTTGAAAAGAAATTCTTCTGATTTAGTAAAATGTTTAGCTCAATATTTTGGAGAATTATTCCATGGATCGTTCTAAGAACAAAATTCAATGCAAACAAAAAAGGTATAATTAAGTGTTTTAAAAGTGTGAGTGGGTTTTTCCCAATTTGGAAACGGGGAAGTCATTTTTTATTGTTGAGTTCGTTGAAGTACTATAAAGAAAGCTTATATCCAAATTTTCACCAGTCAATCCATAACAGGGTTGCCGCTCTATCTTCAATTAAAGAGTGAACTCGTTTTTCACAAATAAAATCCGTATTTTTAACTTTATCGAAAAAATACAAATGCATTCCTGACAAGAATAATAAGTTCTACAAATTAGTTGCGTGGTATTTTTTCATGTTTTGTGTATATAAGGAGCTATAGCCCATTATAAGCTAAAGATGGAGCTCACATATTTTTAATTCAATTTTTGTTCAGTGCTACGTAAAAATTATCTTCTAAAAGTTCCTCAAAAATCGTTAACTTACAGTTTTTATATTAATATTTTTTAGTCCAAACAATTGTTTACTTACTGCAGCACCTGACAGGCTTCCAATCGCAGCATCACAATTAAAATATTGCAAGCAAAGTTGTACCTTCCTATTTTTTTTTGTTTCAAAAATAGAGATTGATAGTCCACATCATTTCTAATGATTTCCGATTTTTCAACCCATTCGCTAAAAATATAAAAATCATATATGTATATGTATGTAGGTACTTGAAAACAAAAAAAATTGATATCGAAAAATTGCGATTTTCAAACAAATTTTGCCCCAAAAACTAATACATCAATCAGAAACTCCTCAAACATCGGTACAATAGTTTTTTCTTACCTTTTCAAAGATACAAAATTTTCTAACAACAAAAATACCATCGTGATTTATTGCAAATTATTTCTTAGCCATCTACTTCCCCGTTCCCCTTTATTTTTCTGAATGTTTCAATACACCTACGACTTCCTTGTAATTGCATAATCTATCGAATAAAGAAAACAAAATCTTTCTACCTTCCCCCGTTTAGAAAATAGCCAAAACCGAGTTCACTCTTTAAACCATCATGATGGTGGAAACTCTGCAAATGGTTGATGGTTGAAAACTCGGATTTATAAAGTTCTCTAACGATGACAAAAATGTCTTCCCCCTAACTTCCCATAGGAGCTATGACTAAAAAAACTGGACTATGAATAGTTTTTGAGGAATTAAATTTTCAAAGTCAACATTTCTGAAAAAATTGTGATTTTGTTTTCAAGTTGATTCTTTTCAAAATTTTGTTTTATTTTTGAGATAGAATTTTCCCATTAATACAATTTTTAAATGATCCCAGAAATCATCCCCCAAAATATCGAGCACGAGTTAAGGTAGAACTAGAATAGTCGAAAGCCAACTTAAGTGGTCGTACGAAACCGAAAACAAGAAATTTATATGACGCGCACATAATTGCGAAGTGGAACTTTTCGTTTAGTTTTCGTTAACTTTTGCCGTCGGAAGTGAGAGCGCTCAACGACCGCTCTTTCGTAAGTGGGCGAATGCAAAATCAAAATGGTGGAAGCAAACTAACAAGAACTTGGCGCTTGCTACATAGTTTTCAACTTTTTTTTTCTGTTTGATGAATGAATGATTGAAGTCAAATCTATTTTCTTTTTGTTAATTTATATCACATCGAATTTTAGTGGTTTCGCAAAATAAATAATTAAAAGCTCCCGAGCGCACCTCACTTAAGTAAAACTGACATTTGGTGAAATAGGAAGGCCAAAAAGAGAAAGATAATAGGGGTATTCATGCAACTGCGTAAAACACTAGATAAGTTTACGATTTGGTTAATTTTATCTTTTGGTTAATGAACTGTCAAATTTTGTATGGGAAATGGTTTACACAATTTGGTTAATTTTATCCAAGGATTTAGCTGCGGAAAATTAACCAAATATTTGGTTAAACTTATCCAAACGTCATTGTGACTTTTAGAGATTGAATTAGGCGTGTTTGTGACTTTAAGAATCAGGCATGTTTAGAAACATGATATAAATGATAATATCTCGGAGAACTAAAAAAGTTCTGAATGTGTTCTGTTATTATTGCATTGCAATTAGTTGGTGATAAAAGTTGTGAATTAAAACGTAGTTTACACAAAAAAAAATTAGAAGGTCTACATTTACTCAACGATTAAAGGATCTGCCCAACCAACGCGAAATTATAGCGAAGCATTCACAAAGACAGTTTTTTGTTGTTTTTTTAGTATTGAGATCATTCACTTTAATTTTGTGTTGGTTTGGGATAGCCTTTAGGAAAGCTACTTTTCGTAAATTATTAAGGTAAAACTATAAATTCCCACCCAAACCAGTGCGAATCTTTCGTTGACGACGACGAATGTGTTATTTTCATTTACAACAACGTGTTGTTATTAATGTTTTTGTTGTGGTCAACGAATGATTCGCACTGGTTTGGAAGATTCTGAATAGTCGGAAGCTGTTAGAAACAGATGTCAATAGCCAAGGCAAAGTATCTTTCTAAACTCTCAAAATCAGAACTAAGCCATAATTCACTTTTTCTCTTTTTTTCGTTCCTACCTCAACAAATTTCTGTTTCACTTTCGTGAAGTGTACTCGGGGCGCTCTATTCACTTCCGAAAGTAAAAGTTAACGAAAATGAAGAAAAGTACATTATGGACGTGACATATGATTTGTTTGTATTCGCTGATTTTCGTCTGACCACTGCCGTGAGCTTGCGACTAATATATTTCTAACTTACAACGCGACTATTGTCATGAATATTAAGGTAGAACTATAATAATTGTTGATAGTTTAATGAAGTGGTCGGTTGAAAATGAGCGAATACATGAAAACCATACTCATCTCACGGGAATAAAACTGATATTTGTTGAAGTTGGAACGAGAAAAAGAGAGGGATGATTAATTTTACTTAAGTGGAATATTTTTCACTTCTTCTTTTGACTGTTTGGAAAGCAACTTTTCGTCACTTGAGTTGAGTTGAAATGGTATTGAGATTCCAGCAAAAAGAATGGCATTGATGTATTTATTCCAATGCAAAACAAATATAATTGAAATAACAGGACTACTTACTACACGTATCTATTAAAACAAATATATATTTGTACAGGTAGACACACATGCAAATGAACAGACCATAATGCATTATCTGTAAAACCAACTCCTCGACCCAAGCCGAACGCGCCCAAATATTTGACGTTTAACGAACAGCTGATTCAATTACACAGCATTAACCAAATTAATAAAAAGGTCGTTCATGCAAACTTTTTCGTAAACTTATCATTTTACACAATTTGTAAACTTACGACGTTGCATGAATACCCTTAATAGTTATATTATGGGTGTGTTCCCCTTTTCTCGGTACGGAAAGCTACTTTTCGTTGGTTTTTGACATTAGCTTCAGTGCCCATCCGACTATTATAGTTCTACCTTTAGGGGACACACTGCATGCATGGTATATGCTTGATGCTTCATAGCAATAATGCTGCGTTTCAGGTTTTTGTAAAAAAAAGTCAAAGTGGAGACAATGGTTTTCACGTTGTTGGAAGAAATTTCCTTAGTTTATACATAGTTGTTTCCGCTCATCTTTGTTAATGGGTTCAACTGGTTTTCTGATAGTTTGGCAATTAACAATACTTTTAAAGTACCTATGTAGTTCAAATAATATTGCTATTTCATGTTTAACGCTTTCGTAATTTTTAAAAGGGATCGGTAATGAAAAATTGAGAGATAGACCTATGTAATTGTAAATAGGTCACGTAGCGAATACTCACAGTACGAAAAGTAAATATCATAAGCATTTTAATTTATGTTCAAAATCGGTGGAAATGGGATCCGCCATTTCGTTAACATGTCAAATGTCAAAATGTTATGTTGTTGTGACTACGTGTTATTTGATTAATTACTGACACCTTCAGTTTTGACAACCTACGCAATACTTACATGCATAACTAGATTTGTTCACTGTGGCGTATACTTACTTTTTATAAAACATATACAAATATTAGAATTTTTACGATTTAAGGTTTTTGTTTGATTATCTTTTTTAAAACTTTGTGTGACAGTTTTGGGTGATAACAATTTTTTGTTAATAGTATGGTCGTTGTCTGGAACTAGGTTAGGTTAGGTTAGGTTAGAAGGGGTGATGATACGGCAAGCCGCCTCATCCCACTCGGATCTCCGTGGATCCATTGCGCTCCCCAGGATAAAGGTAGGTAGGTGTGAGGAGGGGATGGGTGTGGGACTGAGGACAAGTTTAGGAATGGGATGCCTCCTTGAACCACCCTGACTTCTGAGTGAATTTCAGGATATTCTTTAGTGGCAGGGTAGAGATGTCGCCCATTTCGTCGAAAAAGTATTCTCCGAGGGCCTCTTTTCTAGTTATGGCCAGACTGGGGCATTCACAAAGGAAATGGGATGAGCCCTCCTCAGCCTCTTCATCTTGACACCCTCTACATAAGTCAGATGGGTTGATGCCCATTCTGCTCATGTGGGTTCCCAATGAGTTATGGCCCGTTAGGACTCCCACTAGGAGCGATAATTGAGGCCTGCTTAACTTGAGTAAATATTCAGTTTTTTTCTTTGATATGTTCGGCCATAAATTTCTTGAAACCCGACAAGTGTCAAGTGATGACCATCTGACGTCTGCAGCTTCAAGGAAATTCTGGTGGATTCTATTTTTTTCCTGCTCCAGTGGCATAAGTACCGAAAATTCGATTTGGCTAGGATCAAGAGTTGATCCGTTTCTGGCCAGTTCATCTGCCATTTCATTCCCGAGAATATCACGATGACCAGGGACCCATATAAGGGTTAACGTGTTTGTTGCGCCTAAAGATCTAAGTTCAGTTCGACAGCGATCTACCAGTTTGGATTTAATACTGATTGAAGAAATAGCTTTAATTGCCGCCTGGCTATCTACGAAGATGTCTATATTGCTATTGACTATTTCATGAAAGGCAAGATATTTCGCGGCTTCGCAAACTGCAAGCACCTCCGCTTGGAATACACTGCAAAAGTTTGGAAGCTTTATTGATCTGTTTATAGGTGGGTTTTCCGAGTAGATACCTGACCCTACCCCTTCGTCTGTTTTGGAACCGTCTGTAAACACCGAAACATGATTTGTATTGATGACCCTGTTTTCATTCCAGAATTCCCTACTAGGGATATCTGTCATCGCCACTGGGTTAAAATCTATGTGCGGTGTGACGTAATCTGTTTGAATGTCTATGTCAGTGAATTTCATTATGGTTCTGTGACCGAAGTGGCCCTTTTTCCAGTTATTGCACTGTTTAAGTCTAAAAGCACTTTTGGCCGCCAGCTCTTTCGTAAACAGATCGAGCGGAGCTAGTGAAAGGAAAGTTTCTAGGGCTGCTGTAGGTGTAGTTCTTATAGCACTGGTAGTGCCAATACACGCTAGTCTTTGAATTTTGGTCATGGTCTTAAGATTGGTTTCCTTATCTAAGGCTGGCCACCAGACCATGCAAGCGTACGTTAGTATTGGCCTTATTATGGCTGTGTACATCCAATGAATGGTCCTGGGGCTGGGACCCCATCTTTTACCAAAAATTCTACTACACGTGTAGAATGCAATTGAGGCTTTTTTCTCTCTTTCTTTTATGTTTTCTTTCCAGTTTAGCTTACGATCAAGTACAACGCCAAGATATTTGGCAGTACCCGAAACATGTAGCGGAGTACCGTTAATGGTTGGTGGATCAATGTTGGGAATATTGTGTTTCCTCGTAAACAATACCAATTCTGTTTTCAGTGGGTTGACGTTGAGTCCGCAGCTACAGGCCCAATTGCTGAGCTTGTCAAGAGCTGTTTGTAGGAGCTCGCACAGAGTAGGGACAAATCTTCCTGAGGCCATTAACACGATGTCATCGGCATATGCAATGACCTTGATACCACTCAGACCTAGTTTGACTAAAATCTGGTTGACAACCAGGAGCCAAAGCAAAGGAGATAAGACTCCACCCTGTGGAGTGCCCCTACACGCCCTAACTTTTAACTTGCTATCACCCATTTCTACATTTATTAGCCTCGTTTGGAGCATGGAGTCAATCCATTTTATCAATATCGGATCGACGCTGGCGTAGCTAAGGGCTTGTCGAATTGCACTATTATCAACATTATTAAAGGCCCCTTCTATATCAAGGAATGCTGCCAGAGTGAATTCTTTGAAATGGATTGATTTTTCGATTGTGCCTACAACTTCATGCAGCGCTGTCTCAACAGATTTGCCCTTCATGTATGCATGTTGGGCCTGTGAGAGCACACTATCATTCAGATTAAGGCGAATATGAGTTTCAATTAATCTTTCTAAGGTTTTGAGAAGAAAGGAGGATAGGCTTATAGGTCTGAAATCTTTCGGCTCAGTATGAGTGGGCTTGCCAGCTTTCGGAATGAAGATGACATTGACTTCTCTCCAACTAGAGGGAATATAGGTGATGTTTAGACAACCCCTAAAAATATCCACTAGAATTGGAACAATTATGTCTTTGGAGCTTTGGAGCATAATTGGAATTATTCCATCAGGCCCTGCAGACTTGTATGCAGAGAAGGAGTCAATGGCCCACGCCACATTCTTATTATTTATCATTTGGTTACCTATGTTGGAGGTTTCACTGATGTTAGGGCCTCTGTCCACAAGAGATGTATCGGTGGTACATCCTGGGAAGTGAGTACTCAAAAGTGACTCCAAGGTTTCAGAGCAGGAGTCTGTCCAGGTATTGTCTGGTCTTTTTAAGAAACCAGGAGGAGTATGAACCTTAGACATGACTTTCCTGAGCCTAGCCGCATCATTTGTTGACTCAATGTCTGTACAAAATTTTTGCCAGGCTGCTCTTTTTGCATAGGTTGTTCGATTTTTGTACATATTTTTGCTGATCTTGAAGAGATCCCAGTCAGCGGGTTCATTACTGTATTTTGCTCTATTGAAAAGCCTCCTTGAGTTTTTCCTAAGAGCAGACAGCTCTTTGGACCACCATTCGGGGTTGAGCTTGCCTTTCCCTTTGGAAATGGGGCAAGAACTATCAAAAGCGTTATTAATGGCTATCGTTAGTTCATTAACATGATTTTCAATCTCCGAGCAGTTTGTCAGCGGTTGATTCTTATAATGACCCAAAGAAGAGGCCAATCTAGTATTGAAGGCGTCCCAGTTTGCTTTTCTGGGGTTTCTATAGGGTTTTGGGTTTTCTAACTTGTGCTTTATTTGGAATGTTATCAGTCTATGATCTGAGAATGTAACATTACTTGATACCTTCCAATCACTAACTACAACAGTGTCGGAGTTAGTGGAAAGCGTCACATCGAGCACTTCTCTTCTGCTTCTCGTAACGAAGGTTGGTTCGTTACCTTTATTTAAAATCAGCAAATTTTCTTTAATTATAAATTCAAATAGTGACTCACCCCTTTTATTTGTGTCCGTACTCCCCCATTGTAGATGATGAGCATTTGCGTCGCAGCCAACTAGGAGATCCCAACCGTTCTTCTTAGTTTTTGTCACAAGGTCATCAAAATTGACAGACGGCGGTGGCCCCGGTGAATCACCTGGCATATAAACGGATGCTAAGATTAGGGGCGGGGCCCCTTTTCTTTCGCATTTTACCGTCGTCATGTCGGCACTACTGTGGGAAGATAAGAGGAAGAGATTAATAATTTTTTTCGCCACTATACATGTCCGATAGTTACCTTCTGTAGGCCCTTTACTGAAATAGAGGATATAATCTTTGGACCTAAGTCCGCAGATCCTGCCGCTGTTGATCCAGGGCTCCTGAATAAGGGCGATATCAATATTATCATTTGACAATAGTGAGGTTAAGGTGGCCGAGGCCAACTTACTGTGCTGAATGTTTATTTGTAGCACCTTCATCATCATTTTTATTTAAGTTTTTGTTTAGTTGGTTGGCTGCCGTCAACGGGCGCACCTTAACCTCACTAATGCCAACCATTAATTTGTAACCCCTTGATGGAAGCATTGCCATTGTCTCATGGTTCAACATGACAATGGCTTCCTGCCCCGTGTTGGAGGGCGCTTCTATCTCCAGAACTTTCCAATCGCCACTAGGGAGGTTCGAGTTTTGACCCCGGAGAAGATTCTCCAGGAGTTCTCTAGTAATGATTGGGCCCGGCACATGTATGCGGACTTTGGGTCTGGTGGGGAGGTCGTTCTTAGAAGCTACTCTCAGGGTTACCCCTTCAAGTAAATTCTTCATTAAGGAGATTTTCTGTTGGAGCCATTTGAGCGTGGGTTCGTCCCTACATGTCAAAATTTTGAACCCCTTGATAGTCGACAGCGGCCCGAATTTCGGCACAAAACCAGTAGAAGCAAGGATCTCGGTGTTGATACATTCGAGTATCCTTACCTCCACCTGAGACCACTGCTCACTGGTTAAGAGCATTTCGGAGCTACCCTCATTTACCACGGCAACCTGTAGGCTTTGCGAGACCACGTCAGCTAGCGAACCTGCGCCAGCATTGTGGGTCGTCTTGTGCTTTTTACTGGCTGAAGTAGCAGGGGGCGTTGAGTCGTTGTGTCTCATTCTTTTCCCATGACTGCCAGTGTGTTCGACCCTCGAGTGTTTTGGACCTCTTACCGGTCTCACTTTAGGGCTACTGCCAGCCAATTTCAAAGAAGAGGCACCCAGATCTTTGGAATTGTCTTTCAATTTTCCACTGTCGCTCACCTTGGGAACGACTGGTTTGTTTGTAGTGTCTGTCTTGGCAAGAAGCTTTTGAGCCCAGCTCAAACGCTTGCAGTCCCTAAGACTAAGCAACTTAGTGTCACCCTTGCCATATCTGCGTACGGCCCTCTTGGCGTTTTCTAACCTTTTTTGGTCTGGATTCAGATCCCCCACCTTATTCTGCTTGCTTGGATGCGCCTTTTTTCCTTGGGTCGGTTTTGGCCCATCGATTGACGGGCATCGACCTTCGGAAAAGGCAGCCATCACGGTCCTGGAGGACCCCTGGCCATCCGCGCAGACTTTGGTGGGATCACTTTCACCCGACCCTTTATAGGGAGTTGAAGTTGTCTTGGCGCCCGGCAGCGCCAGGATTTTTGCCGCAGACTCGCCTTGAGGGGGTATCTGACTTCCACCTTTCGCAGGGTTTTCGGCCACAGTGACGTCTGCGTCCGAGCTGTCCGAGCTGGCGAAGGATTGATAGTCGTCGTCATTGAGGATACGGTTCTCCTCATCAGACGCCATCTCTCCCTCATCAGTTCCAACAGCACCGTCCTCAGAGTCAGCAAAATCCATGAGGTATTCTGAGAATACCTCATTCATTTTGCGGGCATTACTGCTGCTGCAGGAAGGTATGCAGTCTTCTGCTTCTCTTATTGTTGCTGTTGTTGTTTTTATTGTTATTTTTGTATTTATATTTGCATTTTTTTCTTGTGTCACTGGCGACTTAGCTTCTTTCGAAGCCAAGCCCTCGCCGGCAGCCGTGACCTCTGCCGACACTTGAGTGAATATCCCCACTCGATTTTTATCTTCATTATTTACTTTTTCCATATTCATAATATGCATGTAGATAGACATCTCTGTTTGGTTTTCTTAGTTGTTCGATCCCACAGCTGGGTTGCTGGAGGGTCGAACGTAAGCCCCCCCACCACATCAAGGTGAAAACCATGGGGGGGTAACTGGAACTAGGACAGAATCATGTTGTTAGTAACTCTCTGAAAGTTTTTGTAGTAGGTACATAATAATAACATGATCCGGATTTGCACTTTTGTTTTTTGTATTTATTTGTTACAGATTGCCTTTTTTATAATTGGTTATATTGGTTACAACGTGTTACAGCAGTATGAATATATTTTTTGTAATAAATACACTCCTCGTCAACTGAATACGCACAAACATTTTTTAATTTACTTTATCCATTTTTTCCAAACAGTGATGGTTATTATGCCATCTGTTGATGCTAACTATTCCCTTAAGATGTTAAGCAGATAATTCCGAAAGAATTATCCAAAAACAACCGTGAGTTTTTCTTCAACCACTTGCAAAGTGTTTTATATGCAAAGTAGGAGTATTTTTTTTAAGTCAACTGAATAGGTACAACGCCATTTTCTTCGTTGTTTATAAGTTTTTTGGAGTGCTTGACAGTTTAAATTAACGATTTTAGTGTTTTCAGTAAAATTTAATTTTTGATTTCAAATTTTAAGAAAAATGGGTAGATCTACGTGTCTTAACAGTGTTGAAAAAGCTAAAATCGATTTACTTAGAGACCAAGGCCTAACTGGACGTGCAATAGCTGATAAAGTTGGCCGAAGTTTTAATGTAGTTTATTCTTACTTGAAAAATAAAGATGCATCCGGCAAAAACATGAAGGGAGGTAAGAAAACAGCAACAACAGCAGCTGAGAGACGAAGAATTTTAAGATATGCATCAAATTCTTCTGATTCTGTGGCAAAAATAAAACAAAAAGTCGGCGTAAACGCAAGTTGCTCAACAGTATTAAGAGTAATCAACAACTCAAGCCATCTTAAACGAATGAAACTTAAGAAAAAACCACCACTTGACGAGAGACGGAAAATGTTGCGATTAGATTTTTCAAGACTTCACATGAGTTGGAAAAAAGAATGGTATCACGTGGTGTTTTCAGATGAAAAAAAGTTTATTTTCGATGGCCCTGATGGGTTCAACTTCTATTTTCACGACTTAAGAAAAGAAAAAAGATTTTTAAAGCGCCATCATAGTCGCCCAAGGGGCACAGATTTGAATTTTGCAACAAGAAATTCAAAAATCTGGTTTCACAAGAATAACTCGGAAGTTTTTGTAGAGTTGTTGAATGCTCTCATTGTATTTTAAATTATTTGAGTTCCAACTTTGTTATATTCAGGTCACTGTTCTTATTTAGTGGGACTAAAAATAAATAGGCGTGGCTTAATAGTAACTGAGTAGTTATCCATTGTGTTTCAATGTAACCTAATTTTAATTAGCCGTTCTCAAAAACAAAATCGAAACTGTTTTGCGACTTTGATCTTTTGCTACTTCAAAGTTACTCTAAAGTGTCTAATCATTATGATTCAGTAAAACTAATATACAACACTTTTGTAACAAAATGAAAAAGTGACAGAAATATTAAATAAAATCCTAAATGCAACTACATTGTAACTTGCTGTCAGATTCTTCAAAAATAACTACCATATATTAGGGTGTCTATTTCCCAACATATTTTTTTAATGACAGACATCTCCTTAGTAAAATATGAATGTCCTAAAAAAATATTTTACCAAAAAATTGTGTCCGATTTGTCAATAACCCTTACAAATTTATATTTGTATAGGTATTGCTGTTTTCACATTTTATTTTTGTAATTACTGCAGCTATTCATTTTTTTTTTGTTTCTTTTTGTTCTTTAATCTTTTAAAAGCCCCCACTCAAAAAGTTATAAACAATAATTTTATATAAAATATTATGACTTTTAATTATTTAATTAATAATGTCATGACTTTTAATTCAATGATGAGAAATAATTTGTTTGGTCAAATTTGTTTTGGTCACTAAATTTTATTTAACCTTTAATACATTATTTTGGAAAATTGATGACACCCTAATGTAGGTTCATGTTAAAAAAATATTTGTTTGTTTGGCTTGAAAACAAAATGGCAGAAACAAACCTAAATGCAACAAGAAATACATGCAGACGGTCACAAAACTGTTTTCGATTTCTGGAGTTATTGAAGGACTTGTATGCAACTCTAGCATGACAACTGTGTCTGTCACTTTCGTTGTTATTGAACAGTCACTGAGGGAAAGCATGTTGTTTCAAAGGAGGTGCGTTCTTTTTCTTCATTAAATCGAACTTTTGTTAACGTTCATCGTTCATTTATTCCAAAATTTTATTGATTTGTTTTATTGGATTCGGAATTTATTTGGAATTTTTATTTATGTATGTAGTTATTTTCAATTTAGTATTTTCTATTGTCGATTTTCATTTTTGATATTTTTTATTAAAATTTATATTTTTATCCATAAATAGTCCGACTTGGACAGTTGTTATTATAATGGGAATTTTGCCCCTCCTTAAATGAAAAAGAGAGGTATTAGTAGGCTTAATGATTCAATTTCTTACAAAAATATTGATAAGGGGAATTTGATTTGTTAATTATATAAATATTTAAGTACTAATTGTATGAATATTTGAGTCCTTAACTTTTTCCTAAACCAACTCGAAATCATAGCGAATCATTTGCAACGATACAAATAATGCAGATACACAACTCTTAATAACAAAGAAAAAAATATTTAAAGTGAACAACAGGTTTTTTGAATGACAAATTAAAAATAGCTAAGATTTGTTAAGAAAAAGAACGCTCTATTAATGTTGTGTTCGTAAATGTTTCAAAGAAGTTTCTGAAACTTCTTTAGAACTAAACTTTATGTTAGTTTCTTCACAGTTTCATTAGGATCATTGTAGGCAAAGAAAAAGAACAAGGGTGAGTGAGGCAGTAAGGAAAAAAAAAAAAAAAACAAATAGAGATTGATGAAAAATTTTTGCACAGGGACGAATTAGTTTTTGTTGGTGATGGCAAGGCGTTCAAATCCATTTAGCAACCATAATGCAAAGTTTTTTCAATGTTTAAAATAAAATATTTTTAGATGTCTTTCTGCTGTTGCCCCTTTCTATCTTGTCGGTTTTGTTTCTTTGCCAAGAAGTGTTCAATAGTTTAAAAGTATTCTACGATAATTTATTTACCTAAAAATCATCACGTCGCATAACTTTATGAAAAATATGAGACAAAACTTACCTGTGAAATGAAAAATTTTTACACCGTATTATAGGCGTGTTTACAGGATTTAATGCAGCATTGCATGTTCTTTTATATATATTGTTCAAATAAAGATTGCATGTAACATACCTATTCACTATATTTACATTAATTTCACCCTTTTATTTAGTTTAGTTAGGTTTTTCACTAATTTAACGATTTTAAATTTCTGTACACTTTCATTTATCTCGGCAAAATGACGGAAGCATCTCAATCATTTTTTATCTTGCTTCCTTTGGGCACCCCAGCAGATAAAAGCCTTTTCTTTAAGTGCATTTTTATCTTCGCTTTTTTCAAGCGAAGATAGAAATGCGCTTAAAAACATGGCTAATTAGGCTTAAATTTACACTATTCAAAATCATTAGTCCTGGAAATAAAATGATTATTTCTTGTCAAAAATTATTTAATATTGATATTATCTGCTGTCGTCATTGACATCAGTATCCTGAATTTCATTCATGTGAACCATTCCACTAGATCCGACCCTGAACTGAATTAAAAGATCAGTTGCTATGGGGTTATAGAAAGGAAACTTTCTATCAGCCATATTTTTTTTCTGAAATAAATGTTTCTGTCTTAAAAAAAACAAGAAATTAGGTGTTTATAATTGTTTTTTTAATTTAATATATTTAAACAATGATTTTTCACTTTCAGAATTTATAAAATGTAATAATATTTTAATATTTGATAATAATTTCCACAAAAAAAATCTTTTAAAAAATAGAAGGGCACTAATTTTTTAACAAAAAAACTTTAAATTCAATCAATTTTACGAGCGCGCAAGTTTTGAAGGGGGTAGCAATGAATATTAGTTGATTCAACTGCGAGCGTAGTGAAAATTAAATACTTACAACCTTGAAAATTAATTATTTAATATAACCTATTTCAATTAATTGATAAAAGAGGAAAAAAAAACAGTTGTCACATCACAAATGTCTGACTGCATTTTTAGTTACATATTTAAATAAGAAATACATTTCTGAAACTGAAAAATATTTATTTGAAACTAGTTATATAGTTTATGTAGGTTTCAGTTTAGTGTTCATAAACTCCCCACAAATTGATCTGTTGCTATTAAGTCAATAAGAACTTGACTGAAACCTTTCAAACTTGTTGCAATCCAGTATAAAGAAACTTATTTTGAACGATTTACATTGATTACACAAGTGTTACGTGTAACTACAAAGTAACTTGAATTTAGTTGCACAATAGGATCACCCCTGCGCTTTTTTGGTTACAGTGGTGTTCCTGTGACTAGTTCTTTTTTAACAAATGCGACCGTCACTATGTTACTCAGAAGTCACCACAACTTATCAAAAACTTAGCGTGCCCCTTTGAAGGAGGTGTCATGATATGGGGAGCAGTCAGTTATTATGGAACAGTTGAGCTCGAGGTTGTAACATCAAGAATGACAGCAGCTGGGTATAAAGTAATTTTGGAAAGAAATTTTCCTAAATTTTCTAACATTTTTGGACCCATAAACTGGACCTACCAACATGATAATGCGCCTATTCACTCAGCGCGCATAATAAAACATGGATAGAGGAGCAACAAGTGCCAGTTGCTTCAATGGCCGCCGTACTCACCTGATTTAAACATCATAGAAAATGTCTGAGGATGGTTAGTACGCAAAGTTTATAAGGGTGGTCGTCAGTTCGAAGACAAAGAAACCTTAATTTCTGCAATCAAATTAGCGTGGAGCGAAATTTCGTTAAATTACATTAAAAAGCTATACGATTCCATGCCGGATCGAGTTTACGAAGTAATTAAAAATAAAGGTGGAAGTACCCACTACTAAACTTAAACAAAAACTTGTTTCATTCCATTCCAATACCAATTTTAATTTTTGTACCTATTCAGTTGACTCAAAAAAAAACTTCTACTTTGCATAAGTTACACTTTGGAAGTGGTTGAAGGAAAAACTCACGGTTGTTTTTGGATAAAACTTTGAAATTCTGTTATTTATATGTTACGAAAATTTTTACCATCAACAGATGGCATAATAACCATTACTGTTTGGAAAAAATGGATAAAATATATTCAAAAATGTTTGTGCGTATTCAGTTGACGAGGAGTGTATCTATTCATCCATAAATGTGTGCAATGTTCATGTGTCTGTTTCTGTATCGCCCTTACCAACTTTGTTATTAAAATTACAAAAAATATTATAACCAGACTCAGGGATAACTTTTTATAATAATTAAATAAAATAATTTCATTGTTATTTGCTAACTGATATACATTCAACACACATTATAATTCATTTCAATCGACTCTGGGTTCTTCGCCCATACATTTTTGGGCATTCTCCTTTTACCATTTAAACAAAGTTTCAGGCCCTTTTTGCTTTTGAAAATTTTAGATTGTTAATATTTGCACTTGGAATTGGTCCTAGTGTGAAGGTTGGTCCAGTTAAAATGGTGAAATAATGAAATGAGACAGTTTATTATTTATTTATTTATTTTAACATAATTGCCTAAGAACTGTAATGACTTTAAAAGACTTTAAGGTTCATGGTTATACTTCTGCCACGAAAATTTTTTTTTCATTGAAATCGTGTCTGCTTTATTTGTTTTTGTAAACCAGATTCTTGGTTATAGCTTATCCTTAGCTATGTTAAACCTCCATTTACAAACTATTCGGTTAGATTTTTAGAAATATTAAACAAATTAGGAAGGTTTGAAGCTTAAGTGGTCCGTCCTTCTTGCTCCCTCTTTCCTACATAAAACGCAAGATACAAGGCCCTTGAATAGGATTTCAATCCTCCCTTGTAAAGTTTTATTAGCATTAATTAAACACTTTTTAAGGCCTCGCTAAAAATTATTATTTTTTCACACTTTTTCTTTAGCTTTTTAGCTATTCAAATTTTTTTTTTAAAAACTTTATCCGTATCAATATACCAAATTGGATTTAAAATAAAATTGGAACATAAACAAATAAAACCGAATGTGGATTAGAAATTACCGGGAATAGAAACAGAAAGATACCTCAGAAGTCATGATTGCATAATCTAAATTCGGTCTTATCTATTAATTTGAAATTAAAACTCCTCATTTGACACTTAATTCAACACAAATATATGTATGTAGGTTAAATATCTTCATTATTATTTTCATTGAAATTAAGACATAAATTATTTGTTAATTAAAGTTTTGGTTCAAAAAATATAACAATAATTTTTTTTTGCTAAAAGTAATTTTCCAAACAAACACATATTGTGGTTGTGCCTTGTGTCCTTTAAATTTTTCTCTTAATGTTAAAATCCCACAGTGCCTCTTCTAAAACATGCTTCATTCAGAATTTTACTCCTTCCACCACCATTCGAACAACAAAACTAAACAATTATCCTCAACACAAAATGTCCATTCCTATATACAACAACGATCATTGTCAAGTTTTCTAATGCATGTAACAATAGTTAAAATTAAGCACACCAAAACATTCCGTCCCTTTCCAGGTCCTACTTCAGGCGCGGCAGCTATACTACTACACCGGGTGAAGCAATGAAGATTATTCATTCCAATGAGATGGGCCTACCCGGAGTGGCAATTGATTGTGTGGTCAGGCAGAACCCCATTAGGGCTAGATTTCTAGTCAAATAAACAAACGCTATTGCTGTAACCTCTATGTCGAGGCTGGCTATATCGTGGATGCGTATCTATAAGGGTTACGGAACGGTTACCCTCACAGTTTTGTAATGCAAAAGTAAAACATTGGCTATAACTGTGAGCAAATGGATCCTATTCGGTAGCAGTGGTGGTGTGTATAATCGATTTTGTAGCCAAGAGAGAGAGCCTGATGGTCATCACCCCATACACCCTTACCCATATATGCCATCATGGAATCGCTTTCGCTATATCACATTGTTAACAGACTAAAACACCCACCCAAACGCCCACAATCCTCCCATCTAAGTAATTAATGAACCAGTGGCAAACAATGCGGTTAGACGCATTTTTTGGTGAAAATCTATTTGCAATTGAACTGCATTTGGTTTTTGGCAATGGCAAGTGTTTGATTAAATTCTCTGCGGGTTTTTTTTACTACTGGTATTTTATAATTCTTTTTTTTTTTGTTGATATAGAGCAAAACGGGTCATAATACCCATTTTATTTGTGGTTGCGGAGGCTTAATTTGTGTTAGATGAGGTGTTCGTGTGATGTTTACAGAATTTGTAAATGCTATTTATATAATACCACGGCGCGGGTTGTTTGTCGAGCCTTAAAATAAAATGGACCATTGATTTTTATTTGAATTGACTAAAATTAAACACACCATCAGTTCCAAATTCGAATTGTATTTGAATTTGATGTTGGTTGTTCCAGACTTAGCGTAGATTTTTTGTTCAAATTGTACACAAAAAATAGAACACTGATTTTTAATCATCAGGGCTGGATCCATTTTATCAGTGCTGAGTCAAAACAGAGTTAAAGTTTTTTTTTTTAGTTAAGCCCAAATGAACTGAGAACCACTTTTTAGTCCCCTTTCACTCGAGGAAACTGAGTTGCTACCAACTCTCAGTTCCATGGTGAGAAGGGCAGGATGAAAGAGGGGTGAACAAAATCTCCCCGGTCGAGTATTTGAAGAGATTTTTTTGGCATTTCCTTTCACATCTATGTAGGTTAAAGTGCGTTCAATATTGGTTGAACTTTTAAAGGATATTTCAAAAATTACCTGGAGATTTTGTGTCCTCATGTGAAAGGTATAAGAATTTTAAAGGAAAAAAAGAAAAAGAAAACTTCAAAAATATCTCGAGCAACTTGTTTCTTCGTGTGAAAGGGGACTTAGCAGTTTTTCATTTTCCCCTTCCCAAACGAATAATCAGCTTATATTTGGACACAAATACATTTAACTTGATGTTAGGGAGATTTTTCATTACTCATTTTCCAGTCACATCCCACATCATCTGCAAAAGCTGCCAAAGAACCCCTAAATGGCAATCTGCATAAAGAATTAATGCATACCATAAAAAGTATTGGTCCCAAAACCGAACCTTGCGGAACTCCTGAATCGAATGTCTTTGTATCACTCCTAATATCATCAACTTTCACTCCTTGGGCTCTTTTATTTAAATATGATCTTAACCAGTTACTTGAGAAACCTCGGAACCCAGCACTTCCAAGTTTGTAAATCAATATTCCGTGTCTAGCCATGTCAAAAGCTTTTGATATGTCAACGAATAGTGGGGCTGTATTGTTTTTTCTATCAAGGCTTACAAATATTTGAGAACAGAAATGTAACAACGCATCTTCGGTTGATTTATTACTTTGAAAACCAAACTGAATATCACTGAAATTTTTTTTTCTCGTTAAAAAGTTAACCATTCTATTTTTCACAGCTTTTTCAAAAATCTTACTTTTCGAGGGTAAGAGTGATATCGGCCTATAGTTACCCAGACTCAACGTAAAATCTAGCATACTTAAAAACTGACATCTTGATCAAATTTTTTAGAAAGAAAGTGTCTCAGATTTTAGCACAATTTTATGGAAGACATCAAAATTCCTGAAGCATTCCGATTGCTACCAACAACATACACAAAACTTGAGGAGGTTTGCTTGATTCCAAATAGCTCCAAAACCTTTGAGACTTTTCTTTTTTAAAATTTTGAAAGTACCCCGAATGTTGTCAAAGGACTCTTAAGTGCCTTTCACATGAGCTGCGTGCTACGAATGTGAATAAATTTGTTTAAGTGCCTTTCACATGAGCTGTGACCTGCGAATGCAAATAAATTTGTTTAGGAAGTTCCAAGCGCAAATATCAATAAATTCTTGTTTTAACTTTTTAACAAAGTGACAAAAACGATTCAATCTACAATTTTTAAAAGAAAACACGGCCTTTAAATTCTAAAATTAAACATTTTTATATTTTATACGCGACCAACAAGAATTTTCTGCAAACTGTCAAACACTTATTCGCAATCCACAGCATCAGGACGTATTTCACAAATCTGCGAATGAAAGATTCGCTCGAATTTAAAATTTAATTTTTTAGCAGCTATTTAACTGGTTTATTTTTTATGACAGTTCACGTCTGTCAGCGACCGATCATGTGAAAGAAATGTCAAAATTCGCGACCATTTGCAATTCGCAGTTCGCTATTCGCAGCTCATATGCAAGGTACTTTACTATCAAACGCTTATTCGCAATCCAAAACATCCAGGACGCATTCCACAAATCTGCGAATGATAAATTCGCTCGAATTTAACCTCACATTTTTATTAGCACCCACTTTACTGGTTTATTTCCCATAACTATTTTCTTCTGTTGGCGATCAATCATGTGAAAGAAATATCAAAATTCAAAGCTCAAATTGTTTAGTATACTTGGTACAGTGTACTAAAAGTCTGTAATTTACATAAGTCTTTTGATTTTCATATACGTTCCAGTTCTTAAAGTTAAACTTTACTTTAAAATTATTTCAAACAATCCTTTGTAAACTAAAATAGGTTCCATGCCTTACACAACCTGTAACTTAACGCATTAAAAGTTATGCTCTGAAGGAGAGGAGTCTTTTGCACTAATGAGACACAGTATGATTCTAATTACCTGCTCCTTTCTTCGATTCAAATAAGACAAACACACATTGTTGTGATATAAATCAAAACCATTGTTCACATTATGTACATCCTTTCGACTACAAAATTAATGTCAAAGTACCTACATTATAGTGTTTCGCATTTTCTGTCTGCTGTGCATTGCATTTAAAACCTGTGATGACTATGACTTCGAAAAGGCGTAATAAGCCTCCAACATATTAATTTCAAACGACAAAGATAGTTCAGCAAAACAACTACTATAACAACAACAACAACAACTATACTGACAAACACAAATGTAACATAAAATACGACTTTGGTGCTTCATTTTAAGTGTCCTAAAGTCGTCCGTCTATCTTTATTGCAAAATCTTTCTACGTACCCATACCTACATTCCGTTTCTATTCTCAACGCTCCACTCTCCACACAGAGAGGCTTCTCTGATTAAATGCGCGGATAATAATAAAATGAGAAATTCCATGAATTCGTCCTTATATTATTTTCCAGGACAACAGCACAGCCTTATCAGATGTGTCATAAATTAAATTGAAAAAAATAAAATAAGTTCTGTTCTTCTATAGGTACCTTAGGTTATTTTGGCTGCTCGGCTTGAGCTTGTCACCTTAATGGCAGTGGGAAGGAAGGAAACAGGTAATCTTCTAAATTCCTGATAGATGTAATAAGGTATGTCCTTTGGTGGTGTTTGTTTTTGTTTTTTATTAGACGAATATAAGGAAGTAGGCAATGGTGACGAATATATAGGGCATTTCTTCCACTCAACTTGAAGCTATTTTTATATTTTTTGATTAATGTTAGAACGGATGGTTGTCTCTCTTCAATTTGTGTCTTAACTTTGACTTGGCAAATGTTGAAGGTATTTTTAATTTTAGAAGTTAGGGTAAATTCGTGTGATTTTTTAAAGATTTTTTGTTAAATGTTAAAACTTGTCCAAGTTTTTGTAAGAATTGGTCAATGTAGGAAGTATGAGTTAGGAAATGTTGGGCTGTTGGTATTTAAGATTTAAATTAAATAATTGGATAAAGCTGATAGAGACAAATCTAGCAAGAGGCGATTGTTTTGTAAGGGAATATGTTGCTGGAATTAATAATAAAGATATTGAAAAACAATTTCAACTGTGCTGGTTGTGGTTATTATTAAAAATTTAAAAAATCAAAAAGAGTTAGCAAGCAGAATGAGCATTGACGATGTAGTAAGAGTGTGATTTTCCGATAAGGTAATTTCTTTACTCAAGCAATTTTTTAGGATTTTTGATGAAATTGCTCAAAATGGTGCACAAATTAAATTTGGCGGTAAGCCTTAGTAAAATATGTGTTCTTGTTATAAAAAATAGTTTTCTCCAATAGGTTACTTTGTACAGTAAATTTTTAGATTTTTTTTTTCCGGGGGTAAGTTTTGAAACCTTCAAAAGCTCTATGAGGGCCGAAAACTCGTGTTCATATAGAAAAGAAAACTTTTCAATTCACTAACAACCAGGGTTTGTCAGGTTAAAAAAAAAACATAATTTTCCACCGCATAAATGATTCAAAAATCATAAAAATTTAATAAAATTATTAAATTTATGGGAAAAAAATCGATTTTCTGTTTTGGGTGCGTTCAGATTTAGTATTTCGATGTCTTAATTTTGATAAACAGTAAAAAAAAGATTTAAGTTTTAAATGAAGATAAGAAAAAGGAAACAATAGGTATCGTCGGTTCAAAGGTACAACTACTCACAAACTAACAAAATACACTTTTGAACGAAATTAGGTTGAAAAAACTTTTTGAAGCTGAAAAGTCACGTCCCGCAAATTTTGAAATAAAGTTCCCGGGCAATGTGTTGATGAAACTTTTTGGATCAAGAAAATGCATTTCACTCTCACTTTCCTTAACATATTTGTCTGTACTTTGTGAGTTTAATTTTTTGACCGACGACAATATAATTTCGATTAAAAAAATTAAAATCGCCAGTACTTAAAAATACCGCCTTTTTTTAAGGTACATCGCCAAACCGATTATCCAGTGGCGTAGCGTGAGTTTCTGCCGCCCAGGGCGGTGGAAAATTTTGCCGCCCCTCCCAAATTTGTAAATATTCAAATTAAAAAAAAAAGTCGACTAATATAAACAAAAAAAATTAATAAAA
Organism: Dasysyrphus tricinctus; assembly: GCA_963921185.1. NCBI lineage: Eukaryota > Metazoa > Arthropoda > Insecta > Diptera > Syrphidae > Dasysyrphus > Dasysyrphus tricinctus. The sequence goes on along the minus strand of OY992531.1, from coordinate 251,299,424 downwards.
TGTTTCGGCAAAGCTAAATTTATTATTTACCTATTCATTTCCACTTCTTTCAAACTCAGTTACCACGCTTTCGTCAACGTGTAATAGCGGGCATAAAAGAGTTGTAGATCTTACGATTCTCTACAAAAAAGCTTAAGAAGACAATTTTTCTAAAAATGTTTTATTTTCCGAAAAAAAAAAATTGTATAGTAGGTACCTAATATTAATTAATGCTATGTTTTAAACTTTGGTTCAAAGAAAATTTTGTTTATGAAAAAGATATCTCAAGTGATTTCTCATCTTCAAACTCAAGATTTTGATTGATAGGGCAGACGAAAAAGTAGGTCTCACAATTCTGTCTGTTTGTTTGTCCCTTCCGCTACAACCTAAACGGCCGGAAGGATTTCCCTTGGTAAACATTGGTTTTTGGTCATTCCCCTCATATATTTTTTCACTTTTTTTAACCAAAAGTAACGGTACCTGCCACTTGCCACACAATTTCCTTGAAAATAGGTCAAAATTTTGGTTTCAAAATTCTGCTTTTCAAAACTCTGTTGTTTCAAGAAAAAAACTGCCTAACAAAATTCTGTTTTTTTTTTATTTTAGACAAGCATTCATACAAAAATTAGCCTAGTCGTTTTTATGAAAGATACCCCTATTTTTAGAGCTAAACACAAAAATATTCCTTCTAGCCAAACCTTAAAAAGGTGAATCTCAAGTTTGAAGATAATCTATTCAAGGGCTTAAGCTAGATCGAAATACAGAACAGTTTTGTGTTACGATATTTTTATAGATAATGTTCTATTAAGTAGTTCGGCCATGCAGAGTTTTTGTGGGTTTTTCAATGATTTTTTAGGGAAAGGTCATAATATTTTGCTTAAGTAAATATTGAAGCTAAACATCAGCGTGTGCAGTTGACATAAAACATATTGTCACCCTACAGAGAAAAACTGTTAACTCCTTTTTTCATTTAAAAAAAATTCTCACCCAAAAGAAATATTCTCGTTGTTATTACTAAAATTCAATCAAATTGAAAATATTTAAAAAAATTTTGAGTTTAATAACCATCTATAACTATCTAAACAAATGTGATTTTAGCGGCTTTTCACTTTAAACGTCTAAGCTAACGAAATATGCAAGCCTCTTCGAGCTGCAAGAATGTTGTTATATTTTTATTTATTCCGGTATGCTAAGGTACATTAATGTTCTGTTACAACTCGCAGTTCCTCATTCTGTTTTATGAAATTCTGCAAATAGTGGAAAAGTGGTTTGGAAAATTTTTCAATATTAGCAGAGTTTTGTTTAAGGAATTATTATCAAAAACAGAATTTTGAAAAGCAGAATTATGAAAAATAGAATTTTGAAAGGAGAATTTTGAAAATAGAATTTTTCCTCAGACAGAATTTTGACCCCAACCCAATTTTTTTTTAGCAATTTTATTTTTCTCAAAAACAGCTCAACAACAATGATTTTTGGTTTTCTTGAAAACTTTGTGATTGATTTTAATCAAAAATTCAAAAAAAATTTAACAACTATGCGAACTGCTGGGAACCTTCGGTAATCAGCAAGATAGAATCGGTATTTCAATTCATGGAGTCGTGAATGCGGTCATTGAAATTGAAAGAATACATTTCCTGAGGGTGGCAAAATTTTACATTTAATACCTATTAGTTATTAAATTTTTCCACCCCGTATATAGTTCCGCGAAATTTGCCGCCCCTCATAAAGTGCCGCCCGGTGCATCTTTTTTTCAAGATGCTCGCCTTTCAGTTCAAAATAACTATGATAAGGTTAAAAAAAACTTACAAGAGTTTGTTTTGCTCCAGTGCAGTTTTGCAGTGTCAATCTACCCACTAACATTCTCATATATGAAGGAAAATATTTAAACAAAATGGATAACAGTAACCCAGCAAACATTTTTGTGAACGTTCATTGAACATTCAGTGAAAATGAAGAATATATATTCGAGAAACACTCACTTCAGTGAATCAAATGTGAATATACTCAAATATCCCATCACTTTTACCTCATACGCGGGGAAGGGGATTTGCTTTGATTTTTTTCATAATAAAAAAATATCGAGATTCTTATTTCCTTCACATAATATGAATAAAAGTGAACGCGCACAAGCGATCCTCAAAAGAGGTATACTTTGGGTGCGTCCATTTTTATTCACATAAACTGAATGTCCCTTTCATTTTGTTTTAAAAAGCCATAACGGGACCTAGCTGCACCAAAACTGAAACAAAAGTTATACAAAGAGGAAATTCGTCACTTTGATTCAATTTTGCGTATGGTTATTTTACGGACGGAACTATATCCATTGTGGCAGTGAAAAAAAAATAAAAAAAGATAAATTGAATAAATTAACAAATAAACATATAAAGTGATAAAAATAAAGTGACATCTCATTTGTTGTAATAACATTGAATTGAAGTTAAAATAAAATAATATACTTTAGCAAAATTTATCATAAGTTTCATTCGATAAATCTAGGGAAAATCAAACTGTTTATGCAGATAATTTTACCATTTTAAAATAGCATTTTGTATAACCACACTGAAATAATATTTACATTCAGTTCTATGGTATACATTCGGATTTTTAAAGAATCATTATAATGAATTAAATATAATTCAATTAAGCCCACTAGAGGAAAATCAACTTTTATAATTCAATTTACTAAACTGAATGAGAAAACCCCAATTTATATTCATATTAATGAATCAAATGTGTCTCATTTAAATGATTCAAAAAAGATTCATGAATTGTTCAGTGAAATGAATATATAAGCGTCATATTTACATTCACTAAAGTGAAGAATTACTCTATTATTAATTAAACATAAAAACGATTCGAATTCGAGGTAATGCTACCCAGTAAATTTGATCCAAACCGGTTTATAAATGAGTTCATAAGTGAGGGTTTCTTTCACTTCTGTGAATTATTTATTAATCATTTCTGAAGGGAAATGTTTGCTGGGAAGAGACGAAACTACTATGTATTTATGTATTCGTGTTCGACAAGCAAGACCTTCATGAGATGGGGCAGACAGATGTTTATAGATGCGGTTTTCTTTTGGTTAAAAAATCGATTTTCCCATTCAAATCTGTTAAAACACCCATTTTGACCATGGTATAAAAATACAAGGTAAGTTGTATATGAGATGAAGGGTCGCCATATTTTGTTTTGTGTGACGTCATAGCGAGTGTTCATCAACACATAGCTTTACAAAATGAATTATTTATTGTTTTACTTGAAATTTAACAAAAAAAATAATTTCAAAACATAAATAATCTATTTAGCCCAGTCAAATTAGTCAAAAAAAGGGCATCAAATCGCATTTTTCGATGGACAAATTTTTTTTTATGGAATCTGTTTGGCTACGTCTTCTGATCATAAAAACGAGTTTTTGGGATTTTTGAGGTTAGGGAAGACCCGCCATCTTGAAAAAGAGATTGGTTTTGTTTTTATGCAATAACTCGCTTGCATTTCATTTTACAACAAAACGTTCTACTACAATCTTGTAGAAGATAAAATTACCTATAAAATAAGCTATCAACGACCTCTGTATGTGGTTTCATTTTTGAGATATAACGGGCCAATGTTCCCCTATGGGTTGTGTTTTGGGGGTGGTATGACTTTTCTGGAGTTTTCTAGGTAACCGTTGATTTTTTTGGATGATGCTCTTAGAATCATTTTCAGTTCTTGTATCGACCTATAAAATGAGCCATCGATCGATATCATCGGCCACGAATTGTGCGCGTTATTCAATTCATAGGATCACACTTTATGAGTAAGGAGAACAAAATTAATATATTTTTTTTTTCGAAAATGTTTATCCGGTGAATCGTACAAAAAAACTATTACTTAAAATTTTGTCCATAGTAAAGATAACAATTTAACATACATGGTACGTGGAGTTGCATCCGCACCACACAGAAGGTTGTAAGGCAGCCGGGAAACTTGAGACACCTACATTTCCTGTTGTTGAAAACTGAGTTATCTTTTTTCAACCCAAATGTAAAAGGTATTGCATGCGATTTCACAGGTGTAACCTAAAAAAAAAACTCAACAAGATTTCAAATTTATTGATTAGAATTCATTTATACAAATCAAAACACCAGTGCTCAGACAAAGTTTTCGCACTATAGATGAATGCAAAGTACTGTGCGTATACTCTTATCTATCAGAACATAACGAAGAATGCCAGTTTAAACTCTCTGATCTTATGAACAAAATTCAAACTCCTCAAATTCCAGATTCACACACAAAAACAGATCGGTTGCAGAAAAAATATGGTAATAAACTTTTCATTTTTGCCGAGAAAGGTCGCGAAACGTTTTTATGTTTTGTTGATCGCAGTCGCGAAATTTTTGAAAAATCTTTTGAAAATACAAACTTTGAGCAAGATGTAGATACAAAAATTAAAAAAGTTTTTGAAGCTGCTGATATTATCTACAACGATATTTGTTTGCAATTTTATAATGTTGATTACTACCAGAAACCAGACAATTTTCTTAATAATGTTGACAATGCTGTTCCTCGTTATCTGAAAACTTTCATGTCGCGTATCATTACTGAACTGATCCTTTTACAGCTGGGATCGAAAATGTACAAGCATCTGTCACGCTATCATCAGTGAAGTTCGTCCAAGGTCGTTTGTTTCTCCATTGCAAGTCGGCGTAGGAGCTCTTCTTTTCAAAAAGTTCGGATCAAAAAATTTGATCGAAGTTCTTTCATCGTTGGGCTTTTCTGCATCATACAACGAAATTCTGAAATTTGAGGCTTCTTGTATTTTGCGTCCGCAGCGATCCATTTCTTCGACTGGATTTTCACAGTTTGTCTTCAATAACAGCGACTTCAACACTAACACGATTGATGGAAGGGGTACTTTTCATGCAATGGGTGATATTCGTAGTGTGACTCCAGGCAGTTCAGTTCAGTCAGATGGTGAAGAAGAACTTATTGTGGCTGGGGAAAAATTCTTCACGGCGCTCTTTGGTGGAGGAAAGACAACTTCAATTGACGAACTTCGTTATAAAAAATTTACGAAGTCCGTGGCAAAAACGAAAAACAATTTATGTTCACTTCCCCCCACAAAAGATGCGCTACGATAGCACATATTTCGGCTAGGAAACGACCAGGATCCGGAAAAGTGGGGTTGGAAAAAAAATACAAAAATGTATGTTCATGTGATGACCACCAAGGAACCATCTCCTCCCGAAATAATGAAGGTTATTTCTTGTTCCTGCGCATCAAAATGTGGAGCGGCTTGTGGACGTCGCAAAGCGGGTTTAAAATGTTCCGCCGTCTGTGCACACTGCAGCGGTGAAACTTGCAGCAACATCCCCAAATGTATTACAATTACTGAAGATTATTGCGAAGATGAAAGTACCCTGCTCTTGCAAATTCATAACGATGAAATGACACCAAACGAAACGATTTTTGAAACTGATGTATGCGATGATGAAATGCTACCAGGACCTTCAAAAATCTCAAAATATTCCCCTTAATATCGAAGCGACATTTAAAAAAAGTTGAAGGCATCGAAAAAAACCTCTTGTTCAGTTATTTATTTGCGTATTTAATGGAATAAAAAGATTTGGCACAGGATTTTCAACTCAAAATCCCTTTAAAAATCTGTTTATTACAACAAAATACACAAATAAATAATTAAGCAAGAGGTTTTTTTAAATTTTAATTTTAAGTTTTGAAAATGTCGCTTAATACATTCTTACGGGAAGGTATCGATATTATTTGTCTCCCCTTCAAATACTTTCACAGAGAAAACTTAATGTAAAATACACTTAACCTCTTTTTTGATAATTTTTTCAAATTATTCTGTTGATAAAAACCAATCAATAAATTTGAAATTCAATTAAGTTATTCTTCGTAGTACCTAAGAAACCGCATGCAATACCTTTTACATTTGGGTTGAAAAAAGATAACTCAGTTTTCAACAACAGGAAATGTAGGTGTCTCAAGTTTCCCGGCTGCCTTACAACCTTCTGTGTGGTGCGGATGCAACTCCACGTACATATGTTAAATTGTTATCTTTACTATGGACAAAATTTTAAGTAATAGTTTTTTTGTACGATTCACCGGATAAACATTTTCGAAAAAAAATATATTAATTTTTTTCTCCTTACTCATAAAGTGTGATCCTATGAATTGAATAACGCGCACAATTCATGGCCGATGATATCAATCGATGGCTCATTTTATAGGCCGATACAAGAACTGAAAATGATTCTAAGAGCATCATCCAAAAAAATCAACGGTTACCTAGAAAACTCAAGAAAAGTCATACCACCCCCAAAACACAACCCATAGGGGAACATTGGCCCGTTATATCTCAAAAATGAAACCACATACAGAAGTCGTTGATAGCTTATTTTATAGGTAATTTTATCTTCTACAAGATTGTAGTAGGACGTTTTGTTGTAAAATAAAATGCAAGCGAGTTATTGCATAAAAACAAAACCAATCTCTTTTTCAAGATGGCGGGTCTTCCCTAACCTCAAAAATCCCAAAAACTCGTTTTTATGATCAGGAGGCGTAGCCAAACAGATTCAATAAAAAAAATTTTGTCCATCGAAAAATGCGATTTGATTTCCTAATTTGACTGGGCTAATTGTTTTACTTTGAATTTTAATAGCAAATAGCTTCAAAACATAAACAATTTATTGTTTACTTTATTTGCCATAAATTACAAACAATTGAGATAATTCACTCGCAAGACGTCACGAATCAGTTGCTTGAACTGTCAAGCATACCTTGTTATTCTTATACCATGCATTTTGACAGTTAAAGCCTTCCAATGAATCGACCATTTTGCAGATCTCAATATTCCGGCAGACTTACCCCCCTTTTCACTGACACCAAGGCCGTAGCCAGACAATTATTTCGGAGGGGGATATAATTTTTCGAAAAAATATTTCACCATTTAAGCTGAGTTAACTGTTCTTTTGAGTAAGAAATAAAAGGTTGGTGGTGAAAAAAAGGCCGTGCTGTAAACGATTTTCTTATATTAAAGCAAAATACAAATTCCAAACACATTTTTTGCGCGAAAATAGATACGTCGCTATAAAGTCTAGCTTACAGTTCCTGTGCGAAAATCTATGCAAATATTTTCGCATGTCAAAAATTATTGAGGTGAAATACAAAATTACTTTTTTGCATGATTCGCTTATACATAGATTCATGCAAAAAGGAACCAATGCTGTCATAGAACTACCAAGCCATTGGGCAATTGTATCGCTAGATAAAGTGTGGTGAATAAGCAATATGTACACTTCCAAACAAAAAAATATAGTCACCTCACAGCATTGCTTCCATGCAAATTGTTTTTGCATCCAAAATGTATTGTTTTCCATATTTAGGCCTATAATTTGTTAATAAGGAGTTAATTAATGACTCAATGGGTGGCCTTAGCAAAGGCAAACATTTTGAGTCTAAAATACTATACTATACAACTTTCATACTAAAATGGAAAAGTACTATTTACAAATGTTTTTCTCAAAAAATTTCGGGGGGGGGGGGGGGGGGTCAAACCCCTGTGACCCCCCCCCCCCCCCCCCCCCTAGCTACGGCCTTGACTGACACCACTATACACGATACACCTACACCAGAACAATTGAAAGCCATCAGTTTAACAAGTTTTTATCGCTACAGCTCCACAAGCACAAAATTTACCCCAATACAATAAAAAAGAAAAATAAATCTAAAATCGCATATCAAACAGATCGAAGTCTGATGTTACCCAAAAGAAAACCCTTTTGATTTCACATTAGTTCTTATGGTTTTATCTTTTTGGTTGGTTTATGACATTTGTTTAAATAAACTTCCGGCTGATTTCATAAACGTCAAATCAGAGGCAATTTGATCGTTAAAAGACCGTCATTTTTTGACGCACATATTGTTATCATCAAATATGCAAAATTGTCCTGCTTGCACGTATCCGGTTTGATCAACCATCGACATCAGTGAATTTACTTGCAAACGCTTTTGACATTTACGAACATGCTCTCCTAGATTCTAGCTGCACCGCCTAAGGTATTTTGCGAACATGGAACTTAAGGAAACTGTATTACTGGAACACAATGATATTTCAGTAAAATTTGTGTTTATGCTTTCGAACAGGATACTTTTGCAGTTTAAGAGCATTCTGTAAATGCATTTCTGACGCAGGTGACGTTTTCGAAAACGGTCTACTTGAAGACCAACTAGAATTGAGTCTAATGGGATATTAAAGGACTATAGCACTATAGGTCTTAGGCCATTCAATGGTAAATAATTTTATGTTTGTTAATTTGTCTCTGCAATCTTCAACTAGCTTAGCTACAGCTTGTGAAATCCAGAGCATAAGGGCATAATTTTCTTCTGCTGTTGCCAACATTTAAGTCTTAACTCACCAGTCAACACTAAAGTTATTAAATTACTAACTTTTTCATACAAAAAAAAAAAAAAATTAAATAAGAAAACATTAAGTTGATTTATAGTAATTTACTTTTTCCTTCTTTTTGCCCCATCTATATGTAACTGACTTTAAGATGTTTTAATTTCTTCTATAAACAAACGGGCTCTTCGTCTTTTATTCATTACCCCAAGGACTTCATAAATTTTCAACAGACTCCATACTTTTACCAATTACCCTCCTTAAATACCCAGAGCGTAGCAGTGCGTAAATAAAACGCGAATAGAATTGCGTTAATTGTTCTGTACGGTGTGCGCGGAGTGAGTGGAGTGGAGTGTCCTTGATGTGTGCAAGAATGGGTATATATTGTCCAAGAAATAGCTTGTTGCCATCTCACGCTATTCCCCGCATCATTGTATAGTAATTATAACAACCCAAACATACATATTCCATTCAGCAGTTGCAATTTCTTCCATAGTTGAGAAACTCGTGTCCTTGCGTGGATACGTTTTGTATGATGTTTTTTTTCTTTAGAGTTATATTAAAGTATGTGTTACAAGAAAGCCTGTGGTATAATGGTTTTTATCTGAACTTGATAGATCATTTAAAAGGATTGGGTACGATATGTCGACTTTTAAAATATCGACTCCACAAGATCGACTTTTAAAATCTCGACAGTAAAAATCTCGACTGGTTAAAAGACCGAGAGATCAAAATATAGACACAAATTTAACCGACTTTTTAAAATGTCGATTTTTCAAAATGTCGATTCTCAAAATGTCGACAGTGATCGAGATTTTATGAATCGAGATTTCAACAGTCGACATTTTAAAAGTCGACATTTTGAAAGTCGACATTTTGATCAGATCATAATTTACATCATTCCCTAAACTATGATCTGATCATTATTATCTAATATCGCATTGTCATAGTTCAATAAATCGCATTTTTTGTAATTTAATTTTTGTTGCCTATATATTTTGACATCTTAATTGCCCATTATTCAGGGTCTATAATGTGTTTTAATATTAATACAATAATAAAACATCCAGAAAATGAGGCATTTAAAAGTTCGAAATATAAGGTAGATATAATGTAAGTAGGCAACAAAAATGCGTTCTATTGAAGCTAAACAAAAGGTTATATAAAATTATTAATAACTACCTAAATAAGTTAATTATTATAAGAATCAAATAAGAACTTGTGTCTTAAACATAGCCTTAAATTTTCCACAGCATCAAAAAACTGTTAAGTTCGTGTTAAAAAAGCAGACAAGAATTTATGATTCTTGAGTTTATAGTTATTCCGTGCAAACATTTAAGGCAGAGCTTTGTTCTTTAGGTTACTTTCAAATGACCGACAGACAAAATATCGACAAGTCAAAATGTCGACTGGTTAAAATGTCGATTTATATTTTATATCGACTTTTCTGTATGGGAAAAATTCCGACAAGTCGATATTTTTCTCGACTTCTATCAGGGCAGTCGACTTTTTGTCAAATCGATATTTCAAACTGTCGACATTTTAATAAGTCGGTAAAACAAAGTCGGTATTTTAACTTTCAAAAAAGTCGATGAAAGTCGACATTTTAACCAGTCGACATTTTTTTTGTCGGTCATTCGTACGTAACCCCATTTAAAATTTAAAATTTTGTCAGCTGAAGAATGACGATAACCATATTGTTTAGTGTTCCATCTGAAACTTCCTAGGACGTATTATCCGGGTTTTACATTTACTTCAACCTGTGCCTTTCCGTATACCTGGGTTTCGGTTTCACCACTACTTACCTGGATTGGTGATCATTTCTTTTGATGAACTTAAAATATTTATTCAAATGCAACCAAACAAGTTGTCAGGATGTTTCCTGAGGTGTCATATTTTTGATCTACAAGTTGTGGCAAAAGTAACGTCACAAAGTGAACTGGTTGTCATTTTGTTAGAAATGAAAACAAATTGGCTCCGTTTGTACGGGAAATTTGATTGAAGGTGTGAAATAGATGACATAAAGAAAAAATGACATCGATTAAATTGACACTTCCTGAGTTGATCCACAATTTTGTTGTGCTCGTTTACGTTATTGTTGGAATTGTTGCTCGCAAAATATCTGGCTTTAAATTTGTGACTTCTTCTTCAACTAATAGAGCTCTTTAAAAAATAGCAACACTTACAAACGTCAAAATTAGCAATCTGGAGGATTGTCATATCGAGATTGTGGTGAATTAATTTATTTTTCACTTTGCTCTTTGTCATTTGACACTTTCCCCACAATGATAGCTGTCCCTCTTGAAATTGACAGATTCGAAAAGTTTTTTACTCTCCATGAGACTGATTACACGATTCGTTTTTGTCGGTCGTTTCGTGTTTCGTCTTTTTGACACATTGGGTGAGGGGTGAAAAAATTTATGGATAATGAAGTAACGAAGGCACGTATGAAAATTTTAAAGACTTTTTCCGGTTGAACTTTGAAGTTTGTGATTTGACAATCGAGCTGAGGTGGGAGATGCTTATAAATTTTGAATAATGAGGTTTAAAATTGTTTTTCATAATTAAATACGTATAAAAACAAGAATTGATCTAGTAATATTTTCAATTATTATTACTATCTACCTATTTTCCACGCATGGACTTTTATCGTTGTGTGTAATCACAAAGGAACGTAACTGTCAAAAAGACGACAGACGAAACGAACATAAAAACGTATTGTGTAATCAGGGTCTACATATTTGTCAACAACATTAGGCGTTTTCCTTTGGACGTGGCGAAGTACTTGCAAGTACTTTGCCAGCTTTTTTCAATGGAACACATCAAACTGCTTTCCCATGTAAAATGTATCTACTCGCGCATGAGAGCATGTGCAGTTGGTAGTACTAGATTAGGGTTTTCATCTACTCGTAAGTACTTCCCCAGCTCCAAAGGAAAACAGCTATTAATAGGTGTGTTCGTTTACGTGAAATTTCTTGCAAATTTTCACAATTTGCTGTCAGAAACCATTGGAAACTTGGTGAAAATTTCACGTAACCAAACAGGCAAAATGTCAAAACATAATGATATTTGACGCCATTTGCAATTATTATGCATTGGGTGAGGGGTGAAAAAATTTATGGATAATGAAGTAACGAAGGCACGTATGAAAATTTTAAAGACTTTTTCCGGTTGAACTTTGAAGTTTGTGATTTGACAATCGAGCTGAGGTGGGAGATGCTTATAAATTTTGAATAATGAGGTTTAAAATTGTTTTTCATAATTAAATACGTATAAAAACAAGAATTGATCTAGTAATATTTTCAATTATTATTACTATCTACCTATTTTCCACGCATGGACTTTTATCGTTGTGTGTAATCACAAAGGAACGTAACTGTCAAAAAGACGACAGACGAAACGAACATAAAAACGTATTGTGTAATCAGGGTCTACATATTTGTCAACAACATTAGGCGTTTTCCTTTGGACGTGGCGAAGTACTTGCAAGTACTTTGCCAGCTTTTTTCAATGGAACACATCAAACTGCTTTCCCATGTAAAATGTATCTACTCGCGCATGAGAGCATGTGCAGTTGGTAGTACTAGATTAGGGTTTTCATCTACTCGTAAGTACTTCCCCAGCTCCAAAGGAAAACAGCTATTAATAGGTGTGTTCGTTTACGTGAAATTTCTTGCAAATTTTCACAATTTGCTGTCAGAAACCATTGGAAACTTGGTGAAAATTTCACGTAACCAAACATAATGATATTTGACGCCATTTGCAATTATTATGCCTGTTTGGCAACGTCAAATTTTCCCAAACTTGGATTTTTTCTCCTATGGTTTTGACAGGAAATTGTGAAAATATGCAAGAAATTTGACGTTATCAAATGCACCTCTTATGAAATATATGAACATACACATTAGGTCTGTTTCTTTACTTTGAATTTCTGTGATTTCTGTGTATTTCTCCGCATTTAAGTCCAAAGTTATGTCAAAGTTCATAAAAACAAAAATTTTTTGATGGAAGCTTAGACATAAAATAATAGAAATTCAAAGTAAAGAATAATACCTACATATTATTTAGATTTCTGCCATGTGCTCGCAGTGGCGGATCCAGGGGGGAGGTCATGGGGGTCATGACCCCCCCCCAGAGCTCCAGAGAAAAGAAGAAATACGAGCAATCTTCACTTGTTATTCAACACATTAGAAGACAGAGATAAACTTTTTGGGTAATTCCATATATTTTAGTAAACTATACGAAAACCATGACCTATTAATGTAATGGTTAGCTTCTATTTTCTTTAGCAAATTCTAACTTCGTAATGATATGGTCAGGAAATAAATGTTTGCAAAAATTACTGGTAGCCCTGGACGCGCACCCTCTTAGATAATAAGATAATATATATAAGCAGCCAAATTAATAAACGCGGAATAGCGAAAGGTTAGCCTTATTCCATGGATTAAGTGCAAAATGTTACTAATAAAACAAAATTTCAGCTATGTGACGTTTACTAAACTAAACCACCGGAGCAGATGGTTTAGCGAAGGAATAAGCAGCAGACTCTTTTTTTTTTATTGGCGTTGGTATCAAAAGATTTACATTTTCAATAACATTTTATTTCTATGCACGATTACTTCATTAGGTTCTGAAGAATATAAAGCAAAATGTTATTTATAAATGGTTTGGTTAATATGCATGAATTTACTTTGTCTTTGGTGCTCCAACTCTCGCTTCTTTTCCTTTTTTTTATTAAATTTTCCCTAATACCTAATAATAATTTAGATAAACATAAACAAGAAATTTCTTAGGTATGTTTGGTAACTTGAAATTCTAAAATGTCAAAACCCATACGGAAAAAACCCAAGCTTCCGAAACTTGGTACAAATTTCAGGATACTTAACAGACCTCATACGGTAAACGTCACTTTACTATTCCACGAACATTAATTTTTTTTTAATGAGAAATTTTAACCTGTGGCTTAACTCTTATTTCATGGTTTAGTTAAATCGTGGAGTAAAGGTAGAATAAGCGTTTTTTATTAATAGCGCTGAAGGTGTCCACCAGTCATGGTTTTCATATGCGGTGATTATAGTCTAAGAGCCAGTGGTCGGCAGGTTTACGGTATTTCTGTACGGTAAGTGGAGCCATTCTATTAGACTTCCTGAGCATGAAATGGGCATTCCACCGGGGTAACAAAAGTAAAAAAAAATCGACCTCAAAACGTGATAGCAGTATATCCACCCCTTTGATATGTTAGACTTTAAAGTTGTTTCTATTCAAAAATAGTAAAGGCAGGCATAGGGTGTATGACATCTAGGAGTTATACCTTCAGGTCTTTTATATTTTAATAAACAATAGTTAATATAACCAACAAAAAAAATTTTCAGACACCAGTTACAGTACCTGGATTTTTAACGGAATTTTGAGATAAAAAAAATAAGGAGAAATCTCCTTTCACGTTTCACTGTTTCTTTTCAAATAAAATAAAATGTGTTTCCTGTTAATTTTTATATTTGAAAAAAGATATTGGCAGACAAATGGTGAAGTTCCTAGTTTTTTAATTGAATTTTGAAAAATAGGCTTTAAAAATCTCCATATAAGTTCTACTGTATTTCAAAGTTTAAAGAACCACAATTTTCACTGAAGGGATATGTCTGTCTCCTTGTCTCTTTAAAACTAAATTTTAATTTATTAAAAAAGTTTTCTGCTGATACTTGGTGCAGTACCCAGTTTGTAACGGAATTTTTAAAAAATGTCCATACAAAAACCACTGTATTTTAAAGCGAAGACAGGTTATTTGTACTTAGCAATATGTCTGACTCTCTGATTATAAATTTGTATACTCTTTTAGTCCGGGAGCCGAACGTAAGATTACCTATCTCATCGCGGCCACGCAAAAATTGGATGCCAACCGAAAGCTTTAGTCAAAACACTTACAAAACTGCTGGTCGGACAAGCCTTTATCTGGTCGCAAAGGTTAGAAAATGCACTTTTCCGGTTGCATTTTCCGCTAAATGTACCTACAATACAAGCAACTTATATAAATGAAGTATAAAATGAAAGCTAAGACTGTTGCAGCGAGTCTGACCATTTTTTTTTAAATGGTATTTTTTAACACTGCGTTCTACATCAGGAAAAACTGAGTAAAATCATATCAAATGGTTAGGAGAGTAGCCTTAACCACTTTTGATTTTCATTTCCATCCAAGGATGCACAAAATCCCTAATTTTAGAAAAGTGGTCCTGAAAAGTGCATTTTCTAACCATTGCGACCAGATAAAGCTTGTCCGACCAGCAGTTTTGTAACAGCCTTATTTATTAGATTTCATACCAATGCTCGGTTCAACCTCGGAATAGTTAAACCAAGTCAAAGCACTTACTCCATCTTTACGCCACGTCAAACAAATCGTTATTTATAAAATATTTTCGGAGCCTTTTTTGTTACACCCTCCTCATGTCAAAAAAATGACCAATCTAAAACTCGGTTTATCAAAAACGTACACAAACCCTTGGCTGATTTCTCAATTACTCATGTCAATTAATTTATTATTGGTGGAATTTTGGTAAAGGAATTCATAAATGGTTAATAAAATATAAGTAAACGTTCTTATAGTCACAAAAAGTTATAAAAAATTTCGTATACATTCCTTTTCGTAAATTTCACATGATGTCACGTCAAAATGGCATTATGATACTAAAACGGCTTTACTACGGCTTTAAACCTCCTATGAACCAGTTTTAGCTTACTCCTCCTCTATTCCTCGTGTATTTTTTTTTATAAATACAAGTTTTAGGATAAGATGTGTTGTAAAGTCGGAATAAATTTACTCCGTCGCTAAAACGAGTTTATAAATAAAGCTGTAAGTGTTTAGAGTAAAGCTCTCGGTTGGCATCCAATTTTTGCGTGGCCGCGATGAGATAGGTAATCTTACGGTCGGCTCCTGGACTATTTTTCATTACAAAACAAATTTGGCAGAAGCCTGGTGCAGTACTTGGATCTATAATGGAATATTGAAAAAAGGCTTTGAAAACTCCATACAAGCTCCGATATATTTCAAAAACAAACAAAAAAGTTTTAACAAAAGCCATATGTATGTCCACCTCTCCGTTATGTGAGTCCTAATACTCTATTTTGTTAAAACAAAACTATAGCAGACATCTGTTGCAGTACTTGGATTTATAACAGAATTTTGAAGAAGGGCTTTAAGAAACTACATAAAAACTCTCCTGTATTTCAAAAGCAAAAAGAAAAACAGTTTTAACTAAATCGGTATGTCTGCCACTTTTATATGTAAATCATTATACTCGTTTTACTAGAAAAAATTATAACAGACTACCTGGATTTTTAAATGGAATTTTGAAAAAAGGCTTTGAAAAAATTCCATAATTAATAAAATTAATAAAATTCCAATTATTATAGCAGATACCTGGATTTATAACGTAATAAAAATACTTGGTTCAGTACTCAAATTAATAACGAAATTTAAAAAAAAATTCCATGTAAGAAAATACCCTCCTCTTTGCATTGACAACAGTTTTTTTCTTTTCGGCATCGATTTCACCACATATTTGAAAATATTTCTAGATTTTCGTTTCAAATTGACCTTGAATTATTCCTTTTTTTAGTTACTGTCAACTTTTTTTTTAGATTGCAAATTTTGCTTCCAATCTTATATGTTCATAATTCTCTAATAATTGTCTGAAAAGTATGAAATGGAGCTTAATCTTGTTGATAAATAAGTTTTTCAGCAGCAAGAAATGTGTGCACTATCACTCTAAGCAGGAGTCCGATACAGTCATAGGGCCTGGTCACGTAGTGAGCGGCAGAGAGGCAAAGATCTCTGATCATTCCTTCAGCTGTTATGAAGTCATGATAAAATTGGACTTTTTCTAATCACCAGATATGTAGAAAATTCAAGGCTATATATTTCAAGAGGTTTCAGTTCAAATTATGTATGATGTTTCAATCTCATGACCCCCCCCCAAGCTGAATTCCTGGATCCGCGCCTGTGTGCTCGTCAGAAATTTTTAGGTGTAAGAATGCTAATGTATAACTATGTATATCCGAAGCTCCTAAAAGGGTTCTATTACTATTTCACTCACTAGAAATACATATGTATCACGAGATGTCTCTTTTAAGTTCAAAGGATATTCCTTTCTTGCTCATGATACTGTTTCTTCATTTGATGTATAAACAATATCTCAACTTGGTTTGAAACTTAGTGCCATACTCTAAAAGAGCGGCAGTGACAATAAACGGTGTGGACTAATTTTTTCCCCTTGAGTCTACAGTGTGCTCAGAGTTTATAGTATAGCGGCGGTGGCGCTGCGCTAAGAAACCATCTCGAGCAGAAAATTACTTCAAAGCTTTATGATGCGGAAATATTATGAAAAGTCATGCTTTGTCTAAGGATTCCAAAATGAAAATACGTAGCCAGCCACACAGCCAGCCAAACCACACAAGGTACCTAACCTATAATAGTAGTAAGCGAGCGGTACCTTCTCTTCCACTCTGGAACTCTGAATGTTGAAGCCACAATATGGCAGCAAAAGTACCAGGCAAGTACCAGGATCAGAGCCAGAGTCCAAAGGAAGAAAAAGAAGCAACATCATGCGGATGCGGAGGAATTTTTAGTGCCTTTCCAGCCGTAACCGCAATTTTCGGAGTCTGCCATTTCGTTTATTTTCTCTTATTATTATACATCTTCTTTTTTTATGCGAACTTTTGGGAAGAAATATTTGTGCCTGCTGGTAAGTAACCTGTCGGAAAACGAAAGACTTCACATTCAACAGTGAACGTTATTTACATAGACGTTGTACTTGTACCTACTCTCTGTAGATAGATAGGTACCTATGTGCTATATTATATGGCCTGCGGTGTGCCAGGACTATATAGAGCGTTTGGTTGGTTGTGACGCGCGCTATTTCAAATATAAGGTCTTTTGTACTGTTATACTGTTACTGTGCACTTTGTGTTTTTTTTTTTTTTTAGATTTTTAAAATAAATGGACTATTTTATTACGGTTGGTCGTAAATTTAAACAGGAGCGATGAATTTCCGCTTATGGGTTTGGTGCGTTGTTTTTTGTGTGTAAATACTTTTTGCGTGAAACTCCATAAAATGTGCAGTTTAAAGTCCTTATTTTTGTTAACTTTTTTGCTCGGTTGTAAAATTTGAAGTTTGATTACTTATACGTTCTGCTCGTCTGTGGAACGGGAATGTAGGTAAATAGGTATTCTGGAAGAGTTTTTTTGTGAGTTTCAGAAAAAAAAAATCAATAACTAGGTCAGGAAGAATGATGAAGAATTTTTGTTTTCTTTTACTTTGAGCGGAATTTGATGGGTATACGCAGGAGAGCAACTCATTTTTGTTGATAGAATGATTTATGTATTTGAGTTTTTATTGCTCAGCCCATATACTCGTAAACACTAGAATGGGCTATAAATTTGGTAAATATGGAGTCAACTTTATAGCTTTCTTTTACAAAAAAAGTTTTAAGAAATATTCTTTTGCAATTTGATCAAACCTAGTGAACAATTTGGATGCCATTGCAGGAATGTAGTTTGGTACAGAGATCAGAAATAACTGTCAACCTTTATTTTCAATTGGTTTCTCTCTGAGAGTAACTACATTCCATTAAAAAGATTTCGGTTTTGGTTTGACATTTATTTAAAAAAAATTAAAATTTAGGTTATCGGTTGAGATTTATTTTTAATTCTTAGAAATATCTCTCAATGGTTGAGTTTTTTGCGAAAAAATAAATGGAAAAGGTCAACCTTTAACCTTTTTCGCTGAAAATAAATCAAAAATGGTTTTTACGATTTATTGCATAAAATCACTCATAATCAGAGTTGGTAAAATTTCAATGAAAAAAATGCATTTTTTATTAAAAATAAAATTTTAATGCAATGTGAAAATGTGCGGATCAAATATTTTCTGCATTAAAAAAATAGAATTAGAATGCAATATGAAAAATTGTTTGCATTGAAAAAACATGTCAATAAAATAAAATAATTTTTTTTTGAAAAACCGAGTATGCCAATCGATTTAGAAGGGGCGTATAACCTATGCATACTCGGTTTTTAAAAATTTGGAGGTTGATATTTTAACACCTGTCAAATAAAATGTGTTCTAGTGGTCCCACAGCGTTGGCGGGAACACTAAGTAATACCCACTTCTAAATCGATTGGTATACACGGTTTTTCAAAATGTTGATGTTGGTTTTTAACCTATCGAATAAAATGTGTTCTAGTGGTCCCACAGCGTTGGCGGGAACACTAGGTAATACCCCCCTTCTAAATCGATTGGCATACACGGTTTTTCAAAATTTTGATGTTGGTTTTTAACCTATCGAATAAAATGTGTTCTAGTGGTCCCACAGCGTTGGCGGGAACACTAGGTAATACCCCCCTTCTAAATCGATTGGCATACACGGTTTTTCAAAATTTTGATGTTGGTTTTTAACCTATCGAATAAAATGTGTTCTAGTGGTCCCACAGCGTTGGCGGGAACACTAGGTAATACCCCCCTTCTTAATCGATTGGCATACTCGGTTTTTCAAAATTTTGATGTTGACATTTTAACACCTGTGTTCATGTGAATCTACGTCCTATCAAATACAAACTCATTTGAAATTCGTGTCCTACCCATCATTACCACGTATCATGCCCTTAAATATTATGGACGTAGTTTAACGATTTTAACAAAAAATATTCTAACATTTTTTTTAATGCAACAAATTTTCGATTTAGCATTAACCTTTTTTTTAATGCAAAACATTTTTATTCTGCTTTAACATTTCAATGCAACAAAGTTTTGAGTTTTCATTAACATTTTTTTTACTGCAAAATATTTTCACAATTCATTGTTTTTCTTTAATAATTAATGCAAGCCAAAATGCATTTCAAAAAATAGATTATTACAACTCTGCTCATTATCCATGAGTAGGTATTCACCGATGACTAAATAGCCTAATTAAATGCATTTCTCCATGTAAGGCCTACAAAATTTAAACATTCATACTAACAGAGATTCTCAATGATCAATTTGCAGATGAGATTTATTTGTTTCTCTCAGTGATAAATCTCACTGACTGACCGAAACAGAAAAAAAAAAATCAAAATAAAGGTTTCTCTCAGAGCTTGACCGAAAAAATTTCTTTTTTAGAATAAAGGTTAAAGAGTGATTTTTATTGAAAATGACAACAAATGAGAGTTATTGAAGAACCTTTCAAAAGGTTGAGTTTTATTTCTGATCTCTGAGTTTGGAAGTTTTACCAAAAAGTAAAAAGAGCCTCCCAAAAGAAGAAGGTCCGAACCGACCGACGCCAGCAAGGAAAATTAGGGGAATATCGTGGTGAATCGGAGTCAACGGTGGTGACAAATCGAATTCCACTGCCATGCATATTGCACCATTCAACCTGGACGATAATGATAATGTATGTAGGCCAAACATTTCGTCCAACCAATCTCGATGAAGTGAAGGTAGCTCTATCTAAACTTAAATCTTATAAAGCTGCAGGAGCTGATGGCCTTGCGGCAGAACTATTCAAAGCGACAGGCGATGGAAAAACCACCATCGACCAAATAGTTGCACTAGGCAGATCTTGGAAAACCCAGGAGTTTCAAATCGATTTCAAAGCCGCGTTAAACTGCAACTAAAAAATGAGTTACATAGAGCACTGTCTAGTTTTGGAATACCTCCCAAATTCGTTCGTATGTCCAGGATGGCAATGGCGAAGGCACACCGCTTCATCAAGGTCGGCAAAGACCTCACCGATACCTTTGATTTCAAAGAAAGTTTATGGCAAGGCGAGGCGCTCTCATGTGAATTCTTCAACAACGTTCTTGAAAGAATAGTGCAAAACTCTAACGTCAACACTACTGTCCCTATACACAGTTATACAGTTATAATTTCGATGTGGTCAAAGACTTTGTGTACCTGATGGGCTCCGCTATCAACTCAGTGAATAATACCAGCGCTGATGAGATCAAACCAAAAATTACCCTTGCCAATCGCTGCTTCTTTGGGCTAAGAAGGCAATTGAGGAGCAAAGTCCTCTCTCGAGCAACAAAGGTGCTGTATAAAGCACTTTTCATTCCGGTCCTGATGGATGGTGCAGAGGCATGAGCACTATTTACGGTGGATGAGAACGCTTTTGAGAGGAAAATTCTCTTAGTGATTTTTGGTGAAATGGAGAAGAAGATACAACAAGTCACTGGTGGTGACAGTAAAGGAGAAGAGGAACTCAACCAACTTGGCGTCCAAAAATGGAGGCAGCTAGCTAGAGACCGAGCCGGCTGAAAGGTGCTTATTGGTTTATGAACTCTGGTTCACCCCGAACTCACTGAACTGTAAGCTCAGCGCAGTGGGGTAGCGAACAATTCAGGGGCCCCGTATCAAACATTTTGGGGCGCCTTTTTCCTAACAGTGGAAATACCTTTTTTGTTTCCTGCAAAATAAACTAACATTAACTGATTTTAAAAGTAAATATAACAATCCAAAAACTTTACAAAGTTAAGCTACGATTACACGGTCAACGTAAATGGTCAATGCGTTGACTTTCTGACGGCAAAGAGACGTCAAATTCTGTCCTAAAGTTTACTTGCCGTGTGATCGTCAAAGCAGAATACTGTTTGAAGCTGTTAACACTCTCGTTTACAAAAATTTAAGGGTCAATGCGATGATTATTTTCGTTGCCCAAGTAATCACTCTGTCAACGAAGTTAGGACATGCTCACCAACGCGTTGACTGTAAAAAATGCAAAATTTTCTAGATTGATATGAAGGTGAACGCAAGCTTCGGTGACATGGCAGAATTCTACTGTGTGAACGTAAGAATACAGTCAACGCATTGGTGGACATGTCCTAACGTCACCATTTCACGCACTAATAGTGTTGAAACATATGACACGTCAACGCATTTTAGGACAACATTGATTGAGTGGCGTTATTCGTGTGATCTTCCACGTTTTATACGTTCGCTGCCGTGGTCTACGTTGACAGTATATTGCCGATATTTCCGGTGACGTCAAGAAGTCAATGCGACCATTAACATTGACCGATTTATCTGAGCTTTAGTCTTAAAGTTATGGCGGTCCAATGGTTGCCTTTTATTTGTACGGTACAGTACAGCTTTTTATAAATACTTAAATTTTGGCTCGTTGTACAAAAAAAAGATAATAACACTTTTTTCGGCATAGCAAGAGCAACAAATCTTGAGAAAAACACGGTAAAACGCTCAGTGTGCTCAGTATTAAGATTAACCCTAGTTGTCGCAGTCGTAGTGTGGCACGCAGCACGTTTCTCTCAAAATCTGAAGCTCTAACGAAATTTTAATAATCTTTTTCGACTAAACTTGTCATGAAGTTTTTGCAGGTTTTTCTCTAAATTATTGATTGTAGTATAAAAAGTAAGCTATTTTTTTAGTGCATATTAAAACTTGCTTACCCCTAAAAATATTAGCCCCAGCCCAAATTAAGTGTAGGAACTTTTTTATCAAATGCTTTAAACGTTAAAATGAAGCTTCACATCTAAATTCAGTTTTGTAAGAATTTTTTCCTAGTTTTGTCATAATTTCTTCTAATTTTCCTGGGCTTCTAACACGCGTTCCAATTAAAAACAAAGTGGATGCACGTTACAGTTGCGGCTGCTTTAGTTTGAAGGATGAAGATAGATACATAGAATACATATATAGGAAAACTATCGAAAGGACCCATGCAAAAGAAATAAGTAAATTTAAAAATGTAATCGACATTGCGTGTCGTATTCATCACAATGAAAAATTTCTTACACACATAGAGTCCTCTATATCGTGGGGGGCCCCTTTATCTCGGGGGCCCCGCATCGTTGCTACGGCTGATACCGCGGTAGCTACGCTACTGGCTCAGCGGAAATATTTTTAGAATACCATTTTGGAATTGCTGCTTCCTGGAGCCAAGCAAGCAAAATCTGATACCAACAAGAAAAAAAGAAAAACTAGCTCCTTTTGTTGGTATCAGTCTTATACTTGTCAAAGTGCAAAGACAAGAAGAAACCTAACAAAAGACTCCATAATCGTATCCCGTACTATACAAAGCAACTAATTATCTAGCCTTCCCAGTAGGTACTGAGCTCAAAAGTTCAATATTTTCCATTGTATTAAATTGAAAAATACTCTGCTTAACTTATGTCAACTATATTTGCCCTTTCTTACAAGATTATAATCTCAATGTTATTTTCTATTTGTATACCTATACTACTTCAGATTTGATTGCAAAACACCTCCCATCTTGAAATCTCATTTAATATTAATTCATTTTCAACTCGGCATGGCATCGGCATCATCATAGAACAAGGAAGGAGAACTCTGGTACAGAAGTAATCATTGCACAACAAATTTAGCAATTTGTTTATTTGTGGCAATAAGCTTCTCACAAGGACAAATAATAATATACGACAATTTTGGTCTCATCAACAAAACCGAAACTATTTTTGATGTGGAATAAGACCCTTCTTCCCCCTATTTAGTTTATTTCAAGGATTCTTTGCTCAGAAAGTATATCTATAGTCATTCTATGCAAATTCATATCGTTAAAACCACATCTCGAAAGCCAGATAAATTCTATATCTACCAGACTTCTTCACCTATACTATATAAAACCTCTACCACCACCCACAACCTATCAAGCAAACTTTGCGAAATAGTAGAGTCCTTCATAAATCTAAATCCATAAGGTAGAAATTTCGTTTTCCATCTCATGATGCTGCTGTTTATTAAAACTATCAAAACGAAACGATCTTCATTTCATTTTCATGTGCATATCCTTACTTGGTGCAAACGAGAAAAGTCTGCCTTTTCCAACTAACATAAATCCATAGGATACAAAATGAAGATGACTATGTATAAGGAAGGCATCAGGCAGTAGAAGCAAAGCAGTTACTATACATATACTGTGGCAACTTGTTGAGGACGAGAAGTTGTCTCGTTCGCCCCCTATACAACAAGTTAACGTAATAAAACTATTAAGCCTTTCATAGCAATCCTAAGTGCACCAAGGAGAAACTTACAGGCGAGGTAGAGGTAGGTATAAGATGTTAAGAAGTGTATATAGTTGCTCCTGTTGCCTCATTTGAAAATCTCACTTCGTCCTCTCAATGTAGTCCTTTGGTTATGTCAGAACAGGATCATAATCAGCAAATGAAGATGAAATGAAATAAGTTTCTGCATCGCAGGAATATACCTTCATAGAACCTAAAAGACAAAACACACAGAGTGCACTCCACTCATGTTGCATAAGCACACTCAAAACAGCGAAGCACTAAGCTGGCTGTATATAGTATAGGTAGGTATGAACTTATTTTCTGGTTTTGAGAAACTTTGAATGTTGCAATTACAATGTCAGAGAAGAGAATAAACTGTAACCCTGTTTGAAGAACTATATTTATAAGAACTTTAGAACTACTATACCCACTTAGGAGTCTGCCGTGCGAAGAAAGTTTTTCGATTGTAGAAAATAATGGTTACAAAGTTGCAGAAAGTCATAAACAGAAGCTCGCATATTATGTGTGTGTGTGTTTGTGATAGCCCAGTGGGAAATTTTCAAAAATTCACCAAGGAATCCCCTGCTATTTCCTCGAGGAATGGAAGCTACACCCAAGGAATTTGAGGTGAAAGCATCGAGGAAATTAACATGGGGTTGTCATTGGCGTTCACCAAGTGATTTTCTTGGTGAATATTCAGTAGTGAAATCACTAAGAAGGTGTAACTTGCTTATTCCATAATTAATTGCATTTGATGAAACATACCGTGAATATACATCAGTGATATCACTAGGTAAGTGGAGTTGCTTTTTCACCAGGCCATTACTCTTAACTGAAAAATGTCATGAATGTTCACCAAGGAAATCACTTTGTGAATGGAACCTACTTAATCATCTAGTGAAATCATCAACATCGGTAGTGTACTGTCTAATTTATGATTAAAACGAACCAAAAAGCAGTTCTCATTTCAAGTCAAAAAATATATTTACGTTTTAACAAACGCAATTTGAGCTATGTTCAGTCCATCTTACATTGATTTTCTTACAGGAAGTCACTGTGAACTTTATCTAACAAGATATCACAAGCTCAGGACTCTGTACATTACTATTAATCGTTGAAAACCTCGTGTTTCTCGAAGCATGATTTTTTGCAATGAAATTGTACACTGCTTGGGAAGCATTGAATTCAGTTGAATTTTTGCACCAAGTAAAAGAAAGGATGATGCCATGAAAATAATGAACTGGTGAAAAAGGCAACACCTTTTTCTAATGAAATCATTACATGCATGTTCCTCGTAAAAAGTATTCCATGAATTCATTGTGCTATTCACCGAAATTTTTCCTTGAGGATGAAATTTCCTACTGGGAGAATACCGATTTGTTGATTTGTTTTCATATTTTAAATAAAGATAAGCCTGGATCAATAATTCAAATAATAATCTTACAAATTTGATTGATTAAATTCTTGAAACATGACTCTAAAGGGTCTTTCAATCGTGGTGTTTGAAGTTTGAACATTTAGAGCAGCCATATTGTTAAACTAATATCTGTCAAATTTGTGTAGTAGGTCCATTAGCGTCGAACGACGCCGCTGTGTGTAAATAATCCAGTTTTATTTTCAAAATCCGTATTCCGTTCGAGAAATGATTCCTCGCATTACATGGATTTTATCATCTATTGCGACGCACGGTGTGAAAAGGTAAAATTATCGGATTTGAGAAGAAACCAATTGACACGAGATATACTAGAATCAAACAGATCCCGAGACAGTTACTGTTTTGATCAATCGGAATCGTCATCAGTCTCGCACTACAGATCGATGAAAAACAACTTCTTTAGGCCTTAGCTGGAGAATATTGATATTAATGAAATGACGTTCCAACTCGTGTCACACAGCGATTTCTCCGATGAACCTTCGTCACAGAAGTGGTGCCTCGTCCAGACCAAAATAAGATGTGTTTGAAATCAATTTTGTGGGGCCTCTATGCCCGGACAGCCGGAGATGGATCAAATCCAAAACGGATCGGAATAAATCGAGAATTGATGCAAGACGAATCGGAAATGGATACAAGAAGGCTCAGAGATGGGTCCAAAATGGATCGAAAATCAATTGGGGTAAAGCAAATAGATGAAGATGGATCGGAGACGAATACCAGATGGATCAGAGGCGGCCCGGAGACGGATCGGAGATGAATCGGAGACAAATCAGAGACAGATTGGAGATGGATCGGATCTAATTGAAGACTGATCCAAAACGGATCCAAAATAGATCCAGAGGAGGATCCAGGATAAATCAGAGACAGATCGGTACGAATTGGAGATGGATCGGGACGAATTGGAAACTAAGTCTGATAGATCACTAGGATCATTGAAGTAAAAATCACCAAGGTGAAGTCTTCGTCTATGAGATAGAGCAGGGCACGTGCATATAGAAGGTGAGGGATTGATTCTATCTCTTCCTCATCCAAACAGCTTCTGCAAAAATCATTAGAGAACACGCCAAGACGCGTTGCGTGCTTTCCTATAAGACAGTGTCCGGTTATAACACCAATCATGGAGCTAATGTGCAATCTACTTAGAGATATTAAACACTTAGATCGCTTTAAATCCATTACTGGCCAGATTTGTTTTTGTTGCCAAAGAAGTGGTGATATCGTTCCACCTAAGGTTTGTTCTCTCTAATGCATCTTGCCTCAGCAAAATTTTACAAGTAGCGATGGGTATACCTATATCTGTCTTGGTAGGTAGAAGAGGTAGAGTTGTTCCACTTTTAGCGAGTTCTTTGGGCTTACAGTTACCTGGGATGTCCCTATGCCCCGGCACCCAACACATCAGGTGAATGTTAAACTGCTGCGCCATCTCCAGCAGAGATGAACGGCAATTAAGGACTGTTATAGAGTTAGTCGAGACCGATTCCAGGGATTTGATAGCAGCTTGACTATCCGAGAAAATGCGGATATCTGTAGTTGATATCACGTTTTCTTTCAGCCAAGATAAGGCTTCTTTAATCGCCATAAGTTCCGCCTGGAACACGCTGCAATGATTAGGAAGACGGAATGAGAGACTTAATTTTAGTCTTTCTGAGTACACACCACCACCCACCCCCTCATCAGTTTTCGATCCGTCTCTGTAGATATGGACCGATTCATCATCCAAGAACGCTATATCCTCCCAGAGGGTTCTAGAAGGAATGGTGACTTGAAAGTTTGAACCGAATTGTGGTTTTGGGATGGTGTAGTCAATGTGACTAGAGTGATCTGAATGAATTCAGAATGGTGGAATGGCCAATACTATTGATGGTCCATTGTGAGGAAACTTGTAGGCGTATGGCCGTATTTGCAGCCACCTGTTTGCTAAAAATATCGAGGGGCGTCAGATATAGCAGAACGTCTAGAGCGGCAGAGGGTGTCGTACGAAGCGCACCACTTATACATAAACAAGCCGAGCGTTGTATTTTGCTAAGTTTGTCGCAGTTTACCGCTTTATCTAGAGCAGTCCACCATACTGCAACACCATAAGTGAGAATCGGTCTAATCACCAAGGTATATAGCCAATGAATAATACGAGGTTGAAGGCCCCATTTATTCCCAACGGCTTTTTTGCATGAGAAGAGTGCCACTGTGGCCTTTTTAACTCTTTCTTGTATATTAGGTTTCCAACTTAATTCTTTATTTAAAATAAGACCCAAATATTTCGCTTGATCAGTAAAAGCTAATGGAATACCTTTTATAGAAGGAGGATCTACATAAGGGATTTTATATTTCCTGGAGAATAGAACAAGTTCTGTTTTATTAGGGTTGACACCGAGACCACACCGGTCCGCCCAATTGGTAAGCCTATTCAAAGCATTTTGTAAGAGTTCTTTTAAGATATTAGGATGCTTTCCTGATACGGCAATTGCAATATCGTCCACATAGGTAATCACTCTGTAGCCCTCCGCTCCCTTGCATGTTAGCAGCCCATTTACCACCAAGTTCCAGAGAAGAGGAGGAAGGACCCCGCCTTGTGGTGTATCTCTACTGACAAACCTTCTAGCAAAAAAGCCGCCCAGTTTTGAGTTGATGACCCTGCTAGTCAGCATTTGGTTAATTAATTCATCAAGCGACACTATCTTCAGGGATGTCAGTGCAGATGCGATTGCAGATGTGTCGACAAGACGGTACAGAGCAGATTCGGAAATTAATTCGAGATGGATCAGTGACAAGACGGATCAGAGCCAGAAATGGATCCGGATGAATCAGAGACAGATCGGAGATGGATTGGGACTTATCAGCGACTGATTCAAGATGGATCGGAAATGAATATAAGATGGACCATCATAGATGAATCCAAAACGTTTCGGTGATGGATTGGGATGAAGCGGTGACTGATCCAAGATGGATGTGAGACGGATAAAAGATGGATAAAAGACGGTCCGGAGACGGATCGGAGACGAATTGTAGACGAAATTGGAGACAGATCAGAAATAGACCGGAGATGAACTAGAGATGAATCGAGACTAATTAGAGACTTATCTGAAAGGTGGATACAAGACGGATTTGGAGATGAATCAAAGACCAATTGGAGATGGATACAAGATGGATTGGAGAAGAAAGCAGAACGGATCAGAGACGTTTCAGAGACAGGTGAGAGATGGATTGGACATCGATCGGGATGAATCAGAGACTGATCCAAGATGAATTGGAGATGGATCGGAAACAGATCGGGATGAATTGGAGACTGATCCAAAACGGATCAGAGCCGGAACGGAGACTGATCAGAGACAGATCAGAAACAGTTCAGAGAGGCACCCAAGACGGATCGGAAATGAATTGGAGATGGATCGGAGACGAGCACTCTACTGTTTTCAAGCAGTAAGGAAGAAGTGAATTTCTTTGGGCCGAGCCAAGTACTTATTATAAAATTCCAAGTTATATTTTTCATAATCAGTAGATAACAAATCATATGCGATTTCTTATAAGAAAATTGAAGAAAAAATAGTGAAACTTCCTAGCAAACGCCATCAGAGTTAGATACCTTTAAGTATATTTCATAAGATTAAAGAATCTTAATCTTATGAAATATCTCTTAATTCTTCAATGCAAATATTTAAAAAAAAATAATCATCGAAGAAATTATTACCAAAAGATTTCCATATTCGACAAAGTTCTCTTCCTCATTCCTCCATTTAACTCCTACCACCTTCTGTATATGTGTTTTTGTGTGGTTGTGCATGTTTCATTTCGATTTTCTGCCTTGTCAATTTCTCAACGCTTCCGATTCAATTAAGGACATAAATTATTCAATGGATCAATAAGTTACATTGCATTCGGCACAGAAGGACGGGACAGGACACCCTCAAACTCTAGTTTTCTGTCCATTCATATATCCTTTATAAATACAAACAGACATATTTATATAGTGTGTATGTGTGTGTGTGTGTAGATATATTCTCTTTAGAATTTCATGTGTCAAAGCGGATATTACAACTGGCGTTCGTTACTGTTGCATATGCAGTATCTAATATAAGAATATTAAAATATATTCTCTTCAGCAAACAATTTCGTCCTTGGACTGCTCTGAAAGTCTCTACTCTATATCTGCTATACGTACCTACATATCTTGTCGTCCTTTTTGAATACAGCAAAATATGTGTGTAGGTTTATCAAAATGATACTCGTTATACGCTTATTCATTTGTACTGTTATTATACACACTAGTATGATTTATGCCCTCGACAACAGGTGGTGAATTTCAATAATATTAATGCGTATATCCTTTTGAGGCAACGCTTCCAACAGCCTGATGGAGAATAAAATAGAAGAAACCAACGAACGGTCCACAATTTCTCTATCCTAAAAGCTACATATAGTACATTTCTAGACCAGGTGTACACATTTTATTGTATTCATTCACATTTCGTCCTTGTATGAATGGGTCTCTAGGATAAAGTGGTAGGTATTTTACTTTATGTATATGCAGGGAGGGGTTAGATTCATGAATCCTAGAATTATTATTGTGCCCTTTGCCATTTTCAATTTCGAATTCAACATTTTATACCGTAGTCGGATGAAAAATAGATAGAATAATAGAAATGATGTAAATTTTCGAAGCTCTATTTTGAAGTTTGCATTTGGGTCTTGCAGGATTAGGCTCTATGCGAGTATATGTGATGGAATCAAGTTTTTTTTTTTATTTTCAACCACATATATCAGGTGGGAGATTGAAATGTGTTATGAAATTGCTGCAGGGCTTAGTTGAGAGGGGAACGTTTTTTTGTTGTTGTTGGTATAAATGTATAATATACGTATCAGGGTTTGGAAATTTCGATGATGCATGGTTTTGCATTTAAATACAACGTGACATGAATTTTTGAGATCACAAATTCAGGTAGAGGGCTTTATTCTGCCCGATCTGAGTATTGTCACTTTAAAAAGAGCTATTAATTTAGGTTGAAATGCTTTTTGCATACTAAAACTAAATTCAAGCAGGTAGTGGAACAATTTTTATAAGTTGTAAATTCCCTTGTGGAACAACCTACCTACATTGGAATTTGTATGTATTTTCTTTAATTTTGAACTCTATTGTTTAATGGACTAAAATCCTCCATTTCGAGAGCATTGAAACTGATCCAATTTTAATAGTTTGCTAGTTCAAGCTTCGGAAATGAAAACTTTAAAATAAGTCTTCAGAATTGGAAGCTTATTTTGGTCCCTGAGACCAACTTAATAGTGTAGATTTATTGAAGTTATCTTTTACCTTTCCCTTGTCGATGTATTGAAAATATGTTCTTTGAAGATATAATTAAAACTTTTCCAAGGGGGGTTGATGATACAGCAAGGTTTTAGAACGGGTTTAGAAAACAGCAAGCCTTATCACTTTAATCTCATCTCATCGGATCTCCACAGGTTGAAGGTAGCCTATATTACGAAGGGAGGGGAGTAAGGGAGAAATTATATATACGGCTTCCTTCCTGAAGCATAGCGTATCTTATCAAAATTTAAGGATGCTCCCAAGCGTCTTAATTCAGACGAGGGCACGCTTTGAACTTAGTCTTTTCAGACTTTAATTTTTCGGAACTTTATTATTTAGAACTATAAGCTATACAGAACTTTTGTTTTCAGAATAAAGACGGGTTCCTGTTGCCTTTACCAATAAATCTCCTTGCTCCGGTTGCGAAAATATTTTTCACAGTTAGATATCAGTGGTCATCCACATTTGTTTTATTAAAATCAGCTTATTGCTTATTTTTCTTAGCTGAGTTGGGTCTTAAATTGTTGGAACATTAAAGATTCCCAAGTCTATCGCTAGTGTCAAATTCAGTCAGTCAAAAGCCGCGTTTTACTTTTGCTCATAGCCCATATGGTTAACCTCGTGAAAATAAAACGATGTGGGCTAGTGCGAAAGCAGTGCTTTACACCGCTCTTTTTTCCTTACGAAGACTTATTTTTCACGTAGTACCTATCTCTTTTCCTAACACTGCTGACAAATCACTGACATGATTCACAATTGTAAATAGCCATCTGCCGGTCAGAGTGAAAACTTATATCTGGGTTTTTGAAATAAACCTCGATATAGAAACCTGGATGCCATGTTGTTTTTTAATACGTGTTAACCTCGACCCAGACCCGGAGATAATAAAACGTATGTAGTTAATCACCCCGACTACAGAATCCGACGAATGAACTGCGGAGGGAATCAGACTCAATTTTGACGTTTCTACTATGAGCAAAATGTCAAAATTGAGTCAAATTCCCTCCGCAGCTCATTCGTCAAATTCTGTAATCGGGATGAATATCTACCCCGATTTGACAAGCTGTTCATTACAAAGTTTATTTTTCAGTTTCCCTTCGGTACCTGAGTCCATATACAAAATTGACATGATTTCCCTCTGGACCTTTGAATTCAATTCCAAACTAAAAATATCCTCCATTTCTTAATTTATACTGCCAACATCCTCGTGTTTTCACTTTCCACTTGAAGTATCCTTTAATACTTCTTCCAAAAGAATTAATCCATTTTAAGTCAAAGAATTAGCATGTTTGTTTGAAAGTTTTCTCTCTCTCATATAAGCTATTAAATCCTTAAAACAAAGCCAACACACCACATATAAGAACGAACACATATACACACAACGACCACACGACGACAAAGTCCTACCTGATTTTTAGTGAAAGCGGATAAAGGAAGTAAAAATAAGACCATCATCAAGACTAAAATGTCAGACATATTTACACCATTTTGTAGACAAAATTGCAAAAACACACACACACACACACACACATTCATATAAAGGACACTATCAAAGAAGAAAGGTATAACAAATATACAAAAGGACTAATTACATATGTAAATTGTTTTTTGATCTCCATTGATACCACAAAGCGGTTAAACATTTTGAATGTTTCCAAATGCCATTATGTGTATATATCTAAGGTTTTTTTTTGTACTTATACCAAGCTATGCTCGAGGCTAAGAAAAAGGGTCAAAAGCAAGATATATTCCATGGAAACTTAAATACACACGAGTAGGAGTATAAAGAAAATCGTCATCCTCTATATGAGTATATTTGTGGTTAGCCTTGAAAATGTTAATTTGAAGGAGATGTTTTGTTTGAAAATCCTTTTGTTCTTTCTTCTTCTTTCTTACTTTAGCCAAGTGTAAGGACTTAATTTAGAACTTAAGCTAGTAAGGTGGTTTTGTTTCTTTGAAAAAGAGCTTTTGTCTTCTCATATAAGGACATGATTGGTGGTATGATTGAAATAGGTCGTGTGTGTGCTGAAGAAGGAGGAATTAAGGAATTATTGTAAACAAAATTAAGAACAAATAAATTTTAATTTAAGAGTTTTTGGAGATTCTTTAACCCGAAAAAAAATCGCAAGCAGAATAACTTCCGAAAATATTTTAGTTTTCATATTTTAGCCTAATTGAACGCCAGTAAAATAACACGGTAAAAAATCAAGATGAACGCACCACAACCTCAAATCATTGAACAAACCCATTACCAGTCCAGCTGTCATTATGACGTATGTAGTAGATGTCAACTTTTTCTTTCACCGTTGCCGGTAATGGCTGTCACCGGTAATGGCTGAAACCTGGAAAGCAAGCGACTTATGACGGTTAATTTGTTAAAGAAAGGTGTAAATAAAAGTAGTAAAACAATTAGATTCAAGCTTTGTGTTTCATTTTACTTCGATTTTATATCGATGCCTCTGCTAACCTCAACCAGGGGCCCAATTCCGCAAGAGTGAGTTTTTTCTAGGTGTGTTCAATGAATCTGTTCCGAACAGAAAATTACAGTAAAGATCAGAAAAGTATAGGATTGTGTGTTCCATGAGTAAGACCCCTCCCCCAAACTGTTCTAAATTCTGTCACTTAAATTTTGTTCGTGTACTTTCTGGGCAAAATTGGGCAGTCTGTCATATTTTGAGGAGCGGAGATGAAAATCTCTCAGAGAGAAGTAAAACTGTGCAAAAGTACATGAGCGCATAGAAACAAAATTTCTACACAATTAACAAAAAATAAGCAATTCATAATTTAGTCACATTTTCTTCTTTTAAAATAGTTAAATAAATTTATTTAATAAAAGGGACGAACAGATTAGAAAAAAATCACTTTGTACAAGAAAAAAAACAAAATTAAAAGTTAACAACATCCATTTTGTTTTTGTGTTGTTGTTTTCAACTCACAGATTACAGCACTTACCATTTCTACCCAAACAAATTCCAAATTCAATCCAAATTCAATATTTGGCAACAATTGTCAGGAAGGGGAAATTTTATACTCTCTCTTGGGTGTTCTCTCTGCCAAAAACTTCACATTTTTTGCATACATACGTGAACAGCTTTGGGCTAAATTTGGTAGATTTTGGTAGAATTTGGCTGTTTTCTGCGAGTACGTGAACAGACCTTTTGTGTTCCATGACGTTTTTCAGAACAGTTAAGAACAATATTTCCTGCACCTACTTTTGAGGTGGAGCAAGTGAGTGAGAAATCTGTTCTTTCTTGTTCTGACAGTTTTCACAAACTTGTGCTTCTTTGCTCTGTTCTGATCCAGTTTTTTTTGTCATTAAACACAGCTAATGGCTGCAACCAGCATAGCGGGTGACTTATGAAGTTAAATTTGTTTTATTAGTTATAAAGAAAGGAACTCGTATATTTTAAAGTAAAATAGCTTTATGTTTCATTTTAAATTGATTTTACATCGATGACCCCACGTTTGAAAATTTGTATTAATTTTTTTTATAACCGCCTCTGCTTACCTCAATCACAAAACAACACTGTCAACGTTGAAGACATAAGACATACATCAAAACAAAATGACAAATATCATTGGACATTTTTGGTGGACAACTTTCAGTATTATTGACCAACTACCACTACATATTCATGAATATTTATCGCTTCGGAGGTTAAACTTTTCCAAGGTAACATAATGACTTAAGGCGGGCAAACAAGTTTAAAGCGAGTAACAGATTGGTACAGCATCTTCGACAGCCACATCACACTTTTGACTGGTTTTAAATGGCTTTAAATACAGTAGCACATCAACATCGACATAGACATTAACGTATGATCTTAACATGCCGGCTCCACTGGACATGAATGATGCCCAACATCCAAACCACAATTCAATCAGTATTATGATCTATGGATATATCACTGCTCGGAAATGGTTTTCTGTGGCCCCATTGCTTTTTTTCTAGACAGGTTCATAGTTCGACCATGGATCCGATGTTGCTGTGCAAATACTACCAACTTTAAGGCGAAATTTTTCAGGTTTATCAACACTCAAATGAAAATGTGACAACCGATTTTTTGGTTTTGTTTCGCGTTGTTCACGTTGTAATCTATTTCACATGACTTTTGATGTCAAAGTTTTCGTTGCTGTCAAAATGGCTGTGTCAGCCTGTTTCTAGCATAAGGCAATATAAAAGATTTTTTCGTTGAGCCGTCACTCAGGGGTCACTTCAAAGCGTTTTTCGAAAACCCTGAATTCAACGTGACCAGCAAATTCTGTATTTTTGATACCTAGGGTTGACATGAACTTGCCTTGAAGTAGATGCGTTCGAGTTCACAAACCAACCAACAACATACAGCCTCCACAAACAGAAAGCTATGTCAACGCAACACAACTCCCAGCCATTGTTGGTTCCACCAACGCTACAGCGTGGAACCGAAGAAATACTCACCACAAGGTTTATTTCAATAATTCATTGCGATCGCGAGTTTTTTAGTTTATAGTTATCGTGCGCAAAAAAATCTATACAAATATTTTCGCATGTCAAAAATTATTGACATGAAATAAAAAATTATTTTTTGCATGATTGGTTTACAGTTCCATGTAAATCAATCATGCGAAAAAATAGTATGGTGAATAAAAATATTTGTTTGTATGCCTGGCTTACACTATTTACATGCAAATGGTTTTTGCATCCAAAAGTTATGGTTTTCCATTTTTAGACCTATAATTTATTAATTAAGGGGAAATTAATTACTTGATGGAAGGCTTAGGCCAAGGCAAAAGTTTTTCGCCTTGAATATTATACAAAATTTTACACAGAATAGGTAGAAAATTTTTTGAGAAAAATTTGATTTTTTTGCATGGGAACTGTAAACTATGCTCAAGCTGTCAATCCACCACAACTTCTAGTAACTGACGTTTGCCAAAATTCAACCTCCATCAGAACTTGTCGAACACAAGTCCACAATAAGTTCTGGCAAACAAGTTATTTTATTATATAACCCAAGAAGTCTTATGTCCATTGCCATTTAAGGACTTATTATTATTCTTAAACTTCAACATACATATGTTCGCAAAAATTATTTCCATAGCATCGAATATTATTCCATCTAAAACAATATGCCAATCCTTTTAACTCACAGCAACGCAAAGCTCTGCCAAATTTGAATGTAATGAAAATCATCATAAAACACCAGGCTATTACTCATTTTTTTGTTTTATTTTTCTTATGTTCCCTCTCGTAAACCCTCATCGGAAATTCATTGGCAAATTCGTGTCCCTATACTATGCCCCCTACTGTACTGTTTCTGATGTAAAATATACTTCTCAGCTCTTCGTTTTGCAACTTTGATAGTCATAAAAAATGCTTCGGAAATATAGGCTCTCCTCCATCACACTATCGCACATTTTCCATATATACGATACGATTGTGCCACAGAAAAAAAGGATGTGTTTTTCGATTTTATGATTTATCGTTAAACTCCTGAAAATGGCCATAAAAATTCTCTCGCACTTCCATGCCCGATATACATACACCAGAGGAATAAATCTGTGAATCTAATAAAATGGAAATCAGAACTGCTCCAATGCTATCGAGTGAACCCATATCCATCCCACACCACACAAAACGCAGATTCCTTTCGGCAAAGTCGTAAAATCTGTACGAGTGAGTGCACGTGCATTAAATATCCTTTTAAGCAGGGAATGGTTTATAGCAACTTCATTCAAGTTTAATACCAAACATTTCTCATCAAATTGAATTCCATTTCGGGGTTTTACAGCCCAGAAATGGTGAATATTTGTTTAAGTGCCTATCGTAGGTATAGGTACTCTGTGGCGTATGTGGAACTTATTTATCGATTACAAGCAGTAGCAGCAGCAGCAGCAAAAAAAAAGGAACAGTAAACAGGATCGCTCCAGGACGAACGTCTAATTTTCTTAAGTGAAATAGTGGTTGTTGCTTATTCTGAGTTGGTATTTCAATTAATCAAAGTTTCCTCTTAGACATCTGAG
The DNA here is from genome assembly GCA_963921185.1 of Dasysyrphus tricinctus. Lineage (NCBI taxonomy): Eukaryota > Metazoa > Arthropoda > Insecta > Diptera > Syrphidae > Dasysyrphus > Dasysyrphus tricinctus. The sequence goes on along the minus strand of OY992531.1, from coordinate 251,263,306 downwards.
CTGAGGAAAGTCAGGAACTTTTTTGTTTCCTTATTCGATGTTTGTGTTTTGCAAAATGGAACACGCCATAGGGAAAAAAATCGACGACGACAACGAAGAGCCACAGACATGTAGGCTTTCCCAAGTTCAGTGCATTAAGTCACCTGGAGGATACGATGAATTCAAGAAATGATAGGAATTTTAGATAAACAACAACAACAACAAGTTATTTTGTTGTGTTTTACTTAAGGAAAAGTTCGTTTTTTTTTTCTTTTATTTTGTTGTTGTTGATATAGTGTGATTTCTTGTAGTCCTTATATTGAGATCTTTATTATGTGTGGTATATATTTGCACCCATAGGACTTCAGGAAGAATTTCATTCCTATATCCTCTTGCGACTGCAGTGAGTTCTCTTTTTTTATTTTGTTGTTGTTTTTTGTATTTTGTTTCTATAAAAGAACTTTGAAGTTGAAATTTAACCAAAATGCCACTGTTGGCTGAGTGAAGATAAATAGGGCTTCGTGATCGAGTAGTATTAACTAAGGACGAAGTGATGTATTGTGTACATTTTGTCAAAGTTTTTTTTTGTTGTTTTGTTTTATTATTTTCTCTTATTTACTCGTAGTTTTTGTTCAAAATGATTTGTTGGAAATGATATACTGAGAAACATATTGCAGGACGTGTGCTTTAACTACACATATCCTGGGCAAAGTGAAAGATTACATTTTTTAATAAATAAAAGCTTCGTGTGTGAGTATTTAAAGGAAATTAATAAATTCTTCAAATTAAATATTAAAAGATTTCATGATGGACAACGAATATTTCACTTATAGAATTTTGAAATTTTTCATAGGGGCGACTCTCTGAAGTCCCCACTTTTAAAAATATAAATATTAAAATTTATACTTCAGTGGTTGGTTATCACCAGAAAAATACATCCAGGGGAAACCATCACTGTTGCTAGATCCTTGAAGAAGAAGACTCTTTAAACTGAGCCAAGTACAGAGGTATCAGTCTTTTTCACATCACCTATACAAGATCATCTCTGTCGTGATGTGCGAATGTTTGAACCCATCATCCTGATAAGAGTGAGGCCTTAAGATATGAAGATCTACCATCGACAAAATATTTACACTGCACCAGATTTTAAAAACAGAAACAGAAACCTCAGAACTGCATCCATTTCCTTTTTGTTCATGTTTTCTCTTACAAAGATAACTAGCTTTTAATTATCAATTTCTTTCACCTAAATCATCCCCTTTTAAGGTAGGTATAGTAATATGATGTATTTTGTGGAATTTAATTTAACAAAACCAAAGAGATTTCTTCTTAAAATAGTTGGTAAAATTAAAATGAAAGTAAAATGGAATTCTTTTGAAATTGTGCATCAGGAATTACTTCCTTTGTACGTTAGTAGTTTTTTTTTTACCTTTGTATTCCCCTATAAAATATTATGCAAGCCGTAAAGGTATTCACCCCAGCAAAACTCTTTTTGAATAATATTCTTAAAGGTTCCTTCAACTATATGCTTTCACTTAATTAGAGTTAAAAGAATGATGAATTAATAAAACTGAAAGCAGAGAACTAATTGAAAAATATAAAGGGGTGTATTTCATTGCAATCATAGAAAGTAGTTTTGTGTTTTTTATTTTTGTTTTGCTAAAAAGCTTACTGATTCATTCTTTTATAACTTCCGCGAGGCCTACTTTTGGAAAAGTCTATTTCAAAACAAATGGAAACGAATATCCTTGTCTCATTAAATGCTCCCAATATCTTTCCAATAGGAGGTTGAGAGTAGGAGTTTATAGACACAGGTGAGTTTAGAAAAAAACTGAGGATTTGTCTTTCTCTTGGACTCACGTGTCTTCCCACTAAACATGATTTTGTTAGACCTAAAAATTAATTATTTATGGATTTTATTCAAAGTTTCATTTGACATTGCATGGGTTATACAAAATCATTCATAACTTTTTATTCTCTTAATGAATTCCACTGAAATATTTGTATTTCGTTAATTTGCAATGTAGCGATTATTTTGGTGTACATTATACATTCATCAAAAGCTTTACATAACACTCTACAAACGAAAATGCAAACACATACCTCAATTTTTTTTTTTTAATTATCGGTGCTTTTAAAAGCCGATACAAATTGCTTTCAAAAAGGTTTGTTCTTGCATAACCTGGAAAAATAAGGAGGTAGAGTTTGATATGATAATAAACAATATAACCAAATATCTCCTTACTTACTAATGTTGGTACTACAGTCCGGGGTGGAGCTGGGCCTCGGCCAACAAGCTTTTTCCATACGGCTCGGTCTCTAGCTTACTGTCTCCAGTTTTGCATGTCAAGTTGTTTGAGGTCCTCTTTCAATTACGTGCGCCACCTGCTACACTCACCTCCTCGACTGCGCTTGCACTGGCCGTGTCCCACGGGTTGGCCGGAGAATTGATGTCGTAGTACCTCGCGGCATGATGGTTAGTACGTAGGACTGCCATGCCGAAGGTGTGGGTTCGATTCCCAGCCGTGCCACCTAAAAACAGAAATGTTTTATCCGAGGTACTGCCTTTTGCGAGGAACTGACAAATCCTCCAAGAGTATACTTGTCACGAATAGGTGCTGCTCATTAAGCCGTTCGAGCTCGGCCAAAAACTGTAGGTCCCCTCATTCCTGCCAACAACACGCCCACAAGAATGGTTGAGAGTTGTAAGTCACTAGGCCCTGGCTCTCCACGAGCTGTTGCGCCACCCAATTTATTTTATTTATTTTATGATGTCCATTTGCTATAGTTTACCCAGGTACCTCAGTTCGTTACTGTATCTATTCTCCATTCCCCACCTATGCAGATGGCCAGACGGGACCAAAACTCACCCGAAGAATTTTCCTCTCAAAACAGCCTTAAGCGCTTTCATACAACGTTAGAAGTGTCCATGCCTCTGCATCATATATCGGGACTGGTATGATAAGCGTCTTATACAGGGACACTTACGTTGCTCGAGAGAGAGCCTTACTCCTCAATTGCCTTCTTAGAGTAATTCTTCGTTTGATCTCAGCACTGGTATCGTTCACTGATAGCAGAGCATAGAAAGACAAAGTATCTGACCACCTCGAAATTATAGCTGTCTATAGTGACTTTCCGTCCAAGACATCAGTATTGTGTGTACTTTCTTGTTGAGAGAATATACTTGGTCTTGTCTTCATTCATTGTTAAACCCATCTTCTTGGCTTCCTTCTCAATACTCACGAAAGCACCACTGACATCAAGCTTTGTTCGTCCGATTATGTCAATATCGTCGGAGTAAGCGAGTTATTGGGTGGACTTTTGAAAATTTATGCCTCTAGGGTTGACGTGAGAATTTTGCACTATTCTTTCAAGAACGATGTTGAAGAAGTTGCATAACAGCGCGTCGCCTTGCCTAAAACTTTTTTTGTCATCAAAGGTGTCGGTGTGGTCTTTGCTGACCTTGATGGAGCAGCGTGCATCCTCCATTGTCATCCTCTACAAACGGACAAGTTAATGGGAGGAGTACACACAACTAGGCATCAGTTCACATAACTTGTTTCTGAATATGCTGTCATGGCCTTGAAATCGATGAAATGGTGGCGGTGTTTCCTGTTTTTTTTCTCCAAAATCTGCCGTTGTGCGAAAATTTGGTCGATGGTGGACGTTCCTGGCCTAAAGCCATACTGATATTGACCTATCAGGTTGATGACAAACAATGCTGACATTCACCACATAGAAGGTTAGTAAAATCCCCAAATGGGATACCAATTAATTGCTCTGTTTCATGCGTATATAAAAAAAGCCACTTAACTGCGGGCCTGATGGTTTTGAAAACGATATAAGTCAGACTGTTTTTTTTGTTTCTTTTTTTATGGAACATTTCTATTTACAATTGGCTTAAAAGATAATTTATAACTATAATGCTGATGACCGAAGTTAATCCCAGTGCAGATACTCAGGATTAAAAAAAAAAAATAAAAAATTTGTCTGTTGGCTTAGCCCAGTTTTCTTTTTCATCAGCGGGTCAGGAGGACAGTCCGTGAATGTGGGTTGAATCTCAGCTGCTCGTTGAAGTTGATGCCTAGGTATTTGGCGCTGCGTTTGGCTGCTAATCTGGTTCCGTCTGGGAGTGCTAGGGTGATGCTTCTACAGCTTCCAGCTGAGCGACCACGTCTACCCCCCCCGTTTTCTGAAGCAGACAAGCTCCGATTTGGATGAGTTGATCCGGATACTCCATTTGGTGTAAAATTGGAATAGTTTGCGGATATGTGCCTCGACTTTTCGGACATAGGTCAGACTATAAAAACGAACTATTTGCACCGGATTAACCATTACCATTCGATTTTATTTGGTATGATATTTGGCATGAAATTTAGGGTACTAAAGTTAAGACAAAGAGGCGAAATCAGGAATTTTTCCAAAGTGGGCAAATCTTCCAGGTGGGGGGGGGGGGGGGGCTGGGTCAATCATGGACTCTGACAGTAAAAAGACAAGATTTTGTCAAAAGTCTATAGTACAAAATTATAAATTTGTTGGTATTGTGTTAAATAACCCCTCCCACTCCTTGCCTCCTCACCAAGCGCCTTTGGTAAGACTTCATGCTCCTCAGCCAAAAACTTCCAAGGGGCCTTACTTCAAGTTTCAGTCATGTGAAATGGTGACCAATAGCAAGCAAATTAACGACATTATTTATTTTTTGAGCTCCTTAAGAGCCGTATAAGAAATCTTAAACGTAAGGTATCATTATCCTTAGCCAACTACCAGAGAGCACCTCACAATATCGGCTTAAATCAATGCTTATAATGACGCCTCAAGTGCAAACAGACTATAATCTCATCTACCAAAGGCAACAAGATATCCCGGAAGATACGAAAAAAACATCCCGGAACAAAGATCCCTTTTCAGCGCTAAATTAACAAAATAAGCTTAACCATAATCCAGCAGTGTTCCAAATACCACCAGGATTTTCTTATTAACAACAGATTTTTTGATGATACACAAACACACACACATAAATACATCGTGTCGGCGGCATCTTCATTGTATCTTTTCTCAGTACCGTTATAATATATCATCCCTGTTCTTAGTGTTGTTTTTTTCCTTTCTTTTTATATATTCTTCGGCTGGGTTTTTTCTTTGTTTCAGTGTGTGAATTATCACATCATTTTGCTTTTTGTCGGCAGTAAGAAAAAGAAAATAAAGAAAACAAAAAAACCTCCAAACAAAAGCAAACAAATCTATTTTAAGTGGAATAATCCGCTTACACTTTTATCCTGTATTCGACTTAAATACAATTTAAGTATAAATAATGACAAACTCAACAAAATTTGCCAGCACAAAAGTTTTTCGGTCTTTTCGAATTCATAAACAAAGGGCTCGACCAAAATATCAAAAAAAAAAATGTGTTCCCTATATCCTGAGAAAAAAAAAAAACAAAACTCCCTCACGAAACTTATGAAAAGGAAGTAAACCACAAACTGCTGCTGCACTTAATCCCCATTAATCTTGCTTTCGTTTCGGATATATGAGAGTGTGTAGGTATTTGTACTTTGAGGAGGATGGTTGTTTTGGGTAATGTTTGAGAAAATTGCAAGGAAACATGTTAATCCTTGGCGGAACCTCCTTCTTCCTTTCTTCGTTCAAAAAGAGACAAAATTCTAACAATCTCATAACTCACAAGGGAATTACACTTGCCCTCCTCCCGCAAGTTCCACCAAAACCAAACTCCCCCATCTCCCCCTAAATATGTCATCGCCAAAGTTGGTTTTCTGTCTCACTTGTTGTGCTGTCAATTTAATCCGCCACACACTGTCGCGCTGTCAATAATTTTCTTCTTCCTCGTCGGTATAGGAATAAAATCAATTTTCCATTTTATTTGATTTTCATGGAAAACACTTTCGGTTTAGTCCCCAGAGTATATGTGTGTATGTGTGTATGTGAGGGGGAGATGGGGTTGAGTATATATGAATTTCATCTCCCCACAGAAACATCCTTAAAAATCAGTCACATGAAAATTGTGTGCAATTTTAAACTTCACCAAATCCTTGTGCAGTGTGTGTTTGTGTGAACACGGAATAGAATAATCGACTCGGTACACAATATCGATAAAGTGGCAAGACTCCCGCGCCCCTGCAATGTATCTAACGTAATCAGTTTTTTTTTTTGTATTGCAACTTCGCGTAAAATTGTGATCAGTTTTTTTTTTGTGTATGGGGGAAGGCTGGAAGCTATGAGGGTAAAAATGAAAATGTTTTTTTTTTTTAATGTTTCGGCAATGGAACCTGGCGGCACATTTGAGTAGATAAAACTAAACTTAAAATATATTTTCAAGTTTTTTGTTTGTTTAAAGCTTCCCCTTTAGATATTCCCCAATCTTACGCACTGAATTCCCAAATTGAGAATATAAAAGTACCCTCGAGAGTTTATTTATAAAATAATTTATATTTTTCATACAAATTTAAATTCTGAAACAACCTTTAAAACGTCTTTTTTAAGTTCATGAAACAAGATCAACTTAACCGTTAACAGCCATTTTAAATTGCAAAAAAAAAACATCCCACCCTTTTTATCGAATTAAACACGACCAATAATTCACGATAACTTTTCCAATTTCAGCTCTAACAGTATAAAATAAACTTGAATACCGGAAGTAAGAGTAAAAAAAGGAGATTCAAAAGAAAACCTGAGAGATACATAAATGCAAAAATCTCCTGAGAAATGATGGTGGTCACCTTTAACGATAGTTTTATCTCCTTTTTTTTTTGAGAAAATATTGCAAATGCGAAATGCAAAATCTAAGAAAGCCATCATCGAATGAGAAACAAAAACTTTTCGAGAGATGGAAGGAATAGATATACTTTTAATAAAGTTATACAAAAATAAATTCCCTTGAGGGCATCTCACACACACAAAAAAACAAAAAAACAAAAAAACAACAACCAAGAAGGAAGAACAGACAATTTACCGCTAGCAAAAAACTTTTCCTTTCTTTTAAATGTGAAATCACACAAATAGTATAAACGATTTTTTTATTTTTTAAGTTGTGAATGAAATTAAATCTGCAAACTTTAAGCTGCTTGAGAAAAGGTATACGAGAGTTGAAAAAGATTTAAACAAACAAAATTAAGAATGGTGTTTTATGTGAGGTTTCTTAAAGTATCATATTCGGAAATCATAAAATACGGATCTTTATCATTCTTTATCGATCTTCTCACGCGCCGCATAGCTTTCAATCTATAAACATTTATAAATACTGTAACATTTTATCAAAAAAAAAATGTTTAGTGCGTTGGACTGTCATGCCGAAGGTCTGGGTTCGATTCCCAGCCACTGCCACCTAAAAACAGAAACGTTATTCCCGAGGTACTGCCTCTTGCGAGGAACTGACAAATCCCCCAAGAGTATGTTTTTCATCTAGCCCTTCGGACCAGGGTTGCCAGGTCAAGAAGCACTTGTGTAGCCCAATTTCAGAATTCTTGTAGCCCAAAATCGATGCCCAAAAACTAGCCCAATCTCATCTAAAAAATCTAGAAATACTTATACATTCTACGTTTTTCTTGTTTATTGGAATAATTTCCAAGGAGAAATCCTTAAAATCTGGGCGAACTTAAATATATCTTTGAACTTATGTAACAAATTTTCTTAAAAGTTATAGAAGTAATATGAAATTGGGCTACTTTTGTTAAATTCTTGTCGCAAATTCAGGAAAAAGATAGCCCAATTTATGATAAATAGCCCAATCTGACAACCCTGCTTCGGACTCGGCAAACAATTGCAGGTCCCCTTCATTCCTGCTAAACACGCACACAGGATTGGTTGAGAGCTGTAAATCACAAGGCCCTGGTTCTCCACGAGCTGTTGTGCCACCAAATTTATTTATTTTAATATTTTCTCAGATTTGTTTAAATGTTAAAAACAAACTGTATCCACTGCGTGTCGGTCAAATATATACCTTTTGTTCTTGTTTGACAAGCTCTGGATATTGCTTCAATGTTCTGGTATCTGCTTCAAGAGCTCTCCGTAGGAATTTTCCTTTCTAAAGCTTTTACTTTGACATTTAGCACCAAAGTTCTAAAGCTCATGGAAGCTCTTCGTATGTTAGTTTGAGTCAGGTATAATCCGAAAGATGGTGCTTCTTCATTTGAGAGTCGTTATGAATAAGTTTAAGGTATATGTGCACTGCGACTTTAAGCTCTACTGTGCCCGTTTGTTTGCTGTGTGAGTTTTTATAGTTCAAATGTGAAAGTCATAACAAATATGTCATCATAAGGTAATAAAAAAAATTATCTTATGATGTCTCATGAACCTTTAAAATATAGTTCGTTTGGGGACTTTAAGACAATTCGTGGACAGTTGGATCAAAATATATTTTTTCTGTTAAAATGTTATTTGCCCTCCATTTGCCAAGCCATCAACTGTCAAATTCTTTGGAAGGAATGCTATGATGTCGATGAACTAGAACAAATCTCTAAGAAATCAGAAAATTTCACTTTCTTATTGCTACGGAAAGAGTGTGATTTTAGGGCAGTACATTGACATTTGGATCGGAATAATCTTTTTCCATCAAAACGTTGTTTGTCTCCATTTGTTATGCCATCATATGGAAGGGTGGCTGCGATGTCGTTGGATTAAAAAACCTCTAAAAAATAAGAAATTTTTGCAGATTTTTGACTGTTCTGGAAAAAGGTGATTTTAGAGCAATTGGGGGAAATATTGAAAGCATTTTGGGGGCCCCGTATCAAACATTTTTTAATATTAAAGATTATAACACTTTTTTGTATGAGGAAACAAATTTTGGGTGTTGAAAAGATATCAATAATAATTTTGTAACGTTTTTGCAGTTTTCTCCGAAAATCTGTTGCTTTATAACGAAAAAGTGTTATAATCTTTCTTGTTCAAATGGTAGACATGTGCATTCAAGAGGACACAAGCGTCCACAAGTTTTTTTTTCAAAACGAACCTCTGTCTATCAACTCCTACTCTCACCAACCCGCGGTGAACATTGGGTGCCTAGTACCTTTAACTGAAGAGGGGGTTCCAATCCCTGTGGACGGTTTTAAGGGGCAGCAAACGAGAGAGGGGGAAGAGTGTTTCCACTAAGGCACTTCTCCTTCATCCAGGTGGCAGCGGAAGAATTCTCCAGATAGAATCAACGGTGGCGTCTACAGTTCCAGTTAGGTTGAACTACTTAGTGAACACCTTATACGGGCTACTACGACATATTCGGAGCTCAGGCCTATAAGGAGCGGTTAATCCGGCTCCCCGCCCTTGGAGTTATATTGTAAGGGTCTGGTCCTCCGGGTTGGGGGTCGTGCCGTGGGTGACTTCCCGGCCACGTAAGGCTTTTTTAGTTGCGAAGTAACAACAAGCCTCAGATACGGACGGATTTACTGTTGACGAACCTAGCAAACGAAATAAGGACAACGAACTTCGGTTCTGCACGTGGAATGTTCTGTCTCTCTATAGACCACGTGCAGCCGAACATTTAGCGGAGGCCCTAGACTGCTACAAAGCAGACATCACCGCCGTCCAAGAAGTGCGATGGGATGGGCCGGGCAAAAGAAAACTGAAAGACATCTACTACGGTGACTGTTACCGACCACAAGGGCAGCGTCTCTTTGGATGTGGATTCGTCGTTGGAGGCAGACTAAGGCAAGAAGTCTTGAGTTTCAACTATGTGAACGAGCGCCTCACGACAATTCGCATCAAGGCTCAATTCGCCAACATTAGCCTCATATGCGCATACGCATGCCCCCACAGAGGAGAAAGATGACGACACCAAGGATGAGTTCTACGAGCTCCTGTACAAGACATATGAGCAATGCCCTAGCTATGACATTAAAATTGTCTTGGGTGATTTTAATGCCAAGCTAGGAAAAGAAGACGTCTTTGGTGGCACAACCGGAAGATATAGCCTGCACGACACCACCTCCAATAACGGACTCAGGCTAATCGACTTTGCTGCGGGGCGAAATGTTGTGGTAGCTAGTACGCAGTTCCCGCATCTCGATATACACAAGGTGACATGGCAAATTCCTGGTCAATCAACCGCTAACCAGATTGACCACATTGCGATCGACGCAAGGCACTCCTCCAGTATCAAGGATGTCCGAACGTTCCGAGGAGCCAACGTTGACTCGGACCACTACCTAGTTGTAGCCAAGGTAATGCTTCGGATATCCAGACCAAAGCCAAAGCAGGGAAATACTGTAAGGAAGTTTAACAAAAAATCGCCAGGTCCTTTTCCTATTGAGTCTCTCGCACCCTCTTAAATAGTCCTATGCCACCAACTGCAAGCATCGATAACCAGTGGAAGAATTGCCAGGAAGATCAGAGATGCCGCCTCTGACGTGCTGGGCTTTGCTCGACCACCACAGCGAAACCCCTGGTTCGACAAAGAATGCCAACAAGTACATGCAGCCAAACAACAGGCATACAAAGCAGCGCTGCATAGAAGTACCAGAGCTGCTCGCGAGCTCTACGAGCAGAAGAGGAGAGAGGAACACAAGCTTCTAAGAAGGAAAAAGAAAGAGCATGAGAAGCATGCGATCGAGGAAATAGAGGGATGCCATTGCAGGAATGAAGTGCGGAAGTTTTACCAAAGGGTAAAGAGAACCTCCCAGGGTAACCAGGCCCGGACCGAAGCCGGTAAGGACGATCAGGGGAACATCTTAGTAGAATCGCAGTCAGTGCTGAGGATATGGAAAAATCAGTTCTGAAAATTGTATAACGGCAATGACGAACGGAATTCCGCTACCATGCAGATTGCACCATTCAACTTGGACGACGAAAGAGGTTCCAATTTTTCAGCAGTTGGTAAATCATCTAAGTTTCGGTATTGATTGGCATACCTTCTAAAATATGTTTTTCAGTGAATATTAAAAATATCAGTTTATTCGAATGGTTGCTGTCTGAGATATAGCTGATTTCTATCCTCTATGATCCCAAGCACGCTGGTTCCAGTCATCCAGAGACCAATGGCTCTAGAATTCGTGATGACTTTGTCTTTAAACCGAAGCTTTGGTCTTTGTCTCTGGTCTCTACGATCCTGGGGGTTTGGAGGCAAATACTCTCCCTGTACGCTGAAGCATTGTTGACTCTCAGCATTGCACCCGCATCGTGGGACAGCTTGGAGAGTTTGCGGCTACATCCAATAAAGTATGTTTTTTTTCGAAAGAGCTTGGTGCCATACGGCAGAAATGGCAGTTTTCTTAGAACGTATAATACGTCTTATGCATGAGGAGTTTCTGACCATTTGTTTTACCCAAAATCGAAATAGGAGCAGTTTGATGAACCTATATAACGGCACGTTGAACTATGATGTTGATATCATCGCCGTTCCCTAATAGTTGGGCAGATTTGTTGAAAACAGTGTCATCTCTGTGTTAAGACCTGCCCTGCACAAGATCTCTGTTTCAGAACGAAATTGAAGAAAATTAAACTTCTATTTTCGCGGACATTGATCATTTTAAACTTATTTGAGCTTTTCGGAACTTAACGCGGTAAGTTCCGAAAAGTTGAGATAAGTTTAAAAAGAGTTTGAATAAATCTCATGATTGCACATCTCATTGCTGAAGCTCTGTGCGTGTTTGGAATAATTTGGAGGGGAACATTGCTCCGGATATTTTCCATCGTCACACGGCACAGCTGGATTAGTTTTCCGCTGATTCCGATTTCGGTCACCGACATACAGCATAAGGTTTCTGAAAATGATACCATATGCAGCTTTGAAGTTAATGCATAGATGGTTAGCTGGGACTTGAAATTCGTTGGTGTCTTCGAAGATTTGTATTGAACATTTTTGTTCTATGGTCGATCGGTAAGCAGGCCTGGAAGCCACACTCGTCCTATACTAACGGTCACACAGTACCTACTTTGGAAAGGATCTTATGTGCAACGTTAAGAAGGGATATTCTTCGATAATTCTTGCAGGACAAAGTCTATTTGTAGATCGGGCATGATATACTTACACGTAAGTAAAGATAATTATAGTCTTGGAAATGCTTCTTCCCAATAATACTTCGTTGGTGATTTTTTTACACAAATAGACTAACTTGGCATGTATGCTGCATAGAAGCCTTAAGCTAGGAACGCACTTGTCATTTTCTGTCACGCCATTATTCAGTCGCGAAATAGAGCACATGAGATTAAATGTGAATAAACGCAAATGAAACCGAAAAATCCTACTAAGCTGCGATCACTTTTTTTAGTCGCAGTAACAGAAAATCGTAAGAGCGTTCCTAGCCTTAGGCGTATACCTTCTACATACTGCATAGAACCTTTTACATAACGTTTGTACGTTTGCCGTTTGGAGTTCAACAGCCATTTGGTATTTGGATTAATACTGCAAAAGAACGTGCGGTGCATTGCCGTGTGAACCAGACCTAAGAGTGTATTTATGTCAGGGCTGTGATACTCGATTCGAGCAATGAAGACCTTATCGAGGATAGATGCTGAACATTTTATGATGAAATTCAATAATTTGAAGCAAAACAAATAATATGTATTAGAAAAAATCACTTGTCGAAGCTCCAATATAAACACTACATAAGAGCTGCGACTCAAGCTTTGATTTCATTGTTGCTGGCATCGTTCGTTGTTTAGATCGTTTATCACAGCTCCAACCTAAACATACCCCTAGAAATAATGAGAAAGCTGGTGAGTGTCGTTTTAAAACTTCTGAGCTTATTTCTTGATCTCCCATATTTTGCGAATATTTGGTCCATGGTAGACCTTACCTTTTACCTATCCTTTCCTTAAACCACACTGATAGAAATGATAGAAACCTTTCAGGTTATTGTTTTCAGAATGGCTTCAAGCGTCCATAAAATTCGGCAGAAAAGGAGAGAGCGTCCCTTCTTAAGGATAGGAAATCACAATACTGAGCAACATTTTCATAGGGAATGCTTTGGATACCTCTGACTTTATTTTTGAACATGATTTGGAACAAACTTCTTGCTAGGTTGCCTTGGAACTGCTGCTGAACTGCAGAGCTTTTGCTTATGACTAAGTGCCACTTTGTATATGCATCTTCTTAAGCTGTATGGGCCTGCTAGCACACTCATTGTTGCACCACGTTAAACCTAAGATGTCAGAAGTTACATCTCTGAAGATTTCTTGACAATTTTGAATGTCTGATTCTGGTGGAATATAAGTTCTCCAGAGGTCAGAAAATGACTTGGTGAAATTTTGGAATAGCGACAAACATCCTAGTAATTGTTTTATAGCTCGGATTTAGTCAAGATACTTGCTGTACCTTTTGGTTCCAACAAGGCAGTATGCCAATTCAATGTTGTTTTAGTTTTTCAAAAAAAATCCTTTGCAAATAATTATTGTATATTTGGGTCAAATCATTGCAGTGATAGACAAAATGGAAATAAAAACTGTTTCCTTTTCCTACTGGTTTCTACAACACCTATTTTCATTTAAGTTTGGTAGCTTAAAATACATTTACACCTTTCGAGCGTCCCAGAAAAGATTACCATTCTCATTTTTTAACCATCACCATCATTCAAATCATTTCCGTAGAAGTTCTTCTAAGTTTCATACTATCATTCTCACTATCACATCCAGCGTTTGCAGGGTCTGTAATTTTTTTTTTTTTTTTTTACACTTCAGATTCTTAGTTGTAGTGAGCTTAGAGCAAGCTGCAACCTACAATCAGAGGCTCATCATAAGTGCATGTGTTAGTGGTTAGTAAAATAAGGCAATCTAACACATGCATAATAATATACTAATACATTAACAAAATTAAACAAAAAATTAATATAAATACATAATCAAACAATATACAAAATACTTTAGTCATACACGTGGTATCAAAAATAAGAACAATCACGACCGTGGAGCACTGGTTCGAAATATTTTCTTTAATCCCATCTTACTAATGTTAAAATCAACAGAGGAGCTGTTTAAATTAAAAATCTTGCACATGCGGTTAAGAGGCTCATGTATACCGTAGTTAGCTCTATGGAAATTAACGTGTAATAGTTCAAATCTTCGCAGGTGGTGAGATCCTCCGGGGTAGTTTATGTCTATACAGGCTAACAAACCAGGAGCATCTATTTGGCCATTTATAAGTTGGTGAAGAAATAGTAAATCATTATTAACACGCCTTTGATATAAGGTTTGTACCTGTAGTAGCTGGATCCGATGTTCATATGGTGGAAGGTTGTACGGATCAGCCCAAGGAAGACCCTTCAAAGCAAAGCGAATGAATTTATGCTGTATTGATTCAATACGATTTTTATGAATTTCATAAAAGGGAGACCATATTTGCGAGGCGTACTCTAGATGAGGTCGTACATAACAATTGTATAAGGAAAGGGTAACATATGGATCACTAAATTCCTTAGCCCAACGTTTTATAAATCCAAGCATGGAGCTTGCTTTATTAACGATGTAATTAATGTGTTCAGTGAATTCTAAATTTGAGCTAAAGTTAACACCCAAGTCCTTGAAACTAAAGACTCGACAAAGTTTTTGCTGCGAAGAACGTGGTCATGGTTAGCTTTTATTGACTTAAATATCTTCATATCATCAGCAAATATAAGTATATCACTAGAGCGTATACATGAAACAACATCACTTATAGCCAGGATAAATAGAAATGGGCCTAGATGACTTCCCTGGGGCACACCGGAGTGAGCAATGAATGCATTTGAAAGGCAATTTCTAAATCTTACTAGGTACGATCTATTTTCAAGATATGACTTTATCCATGTGATAAAGAAAGTTGGAAAACCAAAAGCTTTAAGTTTGAAGATAATAATGTTGTGACTAAGTTGGTCGAACGCTTTAGAGAAATCGGTGTATATGCAATCAACTTCACTTCCATTTTCTAAGGCATTAGAACATTTATGCAAGAACTTTAGTAGGTTTGTTACTGTTGATTTTCTTCTCACAAACCCATGCTGTTGATCACATACTAAATTCTTGGTATGGAAAGCTAAAGTCTCACACACAACTTGTTCAAAGAGCTTTGGTATACATGACAGTTTGGATATAGGCCTATAATTCGAAATATCAGTTTTATCACCCTTTTTAAAAATTGGAGTTAGGAATGAAGTTTTCCATAAACAAGGAAATTTCCCTGATTTAATAGAAAGCTCAAACAAAAATTGAAGAGGTTCAGCTAGAATATGTCTACACTTTTTCAATAATATTGGGGGAATTCCATCTGGTCCAGATGAGAAATCATCATTTAACGATGATAGTAATTCTAAAACAGTACTCTGTTCCACAGCGAAATTATTGCAATTCGTTTGGGCATAGGAGTGTAAATTTCTGAAGTAATCTTCATCAATGCTATCGTCTAGCGTAAAATACGATGCAAAAAGAGTTTTCCAACCCGGTTCCTCTTAGTTTGTAAGGGATAGGTGACCAAAGTGGTACAGAGAGGACCAACCCAGTTCGTCAATTATTCAATTTTTTCTAAATATATTCGGTTCGAGTTAGATTGCGTACAGTTTATAATTGAAGCGTCCCTGAAACCACGTTTCCCAACATGCGGAACAAATTTTCCATTAAATTCTTCTTTCGAACCTTAAACTTGTCTATGAGGTCAAAGTGCCACAAGTATGGCTCTTCCATAGTTTGTTAACAGGAAAAATATTTTCAAAATGTTTCCTTGCCTTAAATGTATACATCCTTAAATGAACCTTCTTACCAAATTTTGTGACATCAGATCAAAGCTCAGTTATATAACAACCATAGTAAATTAATCTTGTTCCTTAATCGTCCTGTCATCAAAGTTTATAAATTTCTCTCCCTCTCAACCTTAGGTATAAATATCAAATTACGGTTTCCTTAAAATAAACTATACAAAAGTGTTCAATTATTTACTTTTAACTTTTTGATACAGTTTTCTCATAATAATTGTTAACATAAGAAACCCAAAACGTTTCCCAAGCATAAACCCTGTCCCTATATAGCACACAGTATTGGATAATATTCAAACAATCCTGCAAGAAGGGATATCTCTCCTTTTCATTTTTACCATCGTCGTCGTCGTATATGCTTCAAATAGAGCAACATAAATCTTGAATCCTTCTGTATATTTTTTTTTCTTTGCTTCCCCCTTCTCTTTTTTCCTTCCTTTCAAAACACCAAAAGCTGTGTTCCGTTAATTACCTTTAATAGTAGCACTGATTTGTCTTCAGTGGGTAAAACGTAGATTCCTGAGCGCTCGGGGGTCTATCAGGGAAAAACAATTCAATGTTTAAAGAGAGGACTCCGGCACGGTGGCGGGTACAAAAGAGGCAAAATAGAGTTACAGCAGAGGATTGCAAAATTAAGGTTGGTAAACTTACCTGAAAAACATTTTCATTTAAGTTTTCACTATATAAGGCAACAAGGATTACACAACGTTATGGAGTGGCGCCCGGGATGGGATTGCAGGGTGTTGAATTTACTCATAGAATAAAGCTAGAAAGGATGATGATGATGGTGATGTTGATGGTGATGCGGATACTGATGCTAAAGGGGTGAAGTCTACATCAAGGTATTATAATCATTGTGTTTCCCTTTGTTAGACCAGCTTTGTAAAACCCATCTAGGGTTCGTATCGTACCTACCTCATGTAAAATAAAAAAAAAGGGAAACGTTATCGCTAATGATATCCACCGTGAGTTTAACTGAGTAGGTTCTACATATACATATAAATACACACACACACAATTATAGGGACACAAAAAAAAACTGGATGTATACAAAAAAGTACGGGCAATGGAGACTTTGAAATTAACTTGTAATATTAACATATTCCTCCCTTTTTACGCCACTTTTTGTCGGGATTCTTCTGCAAGCACAACACTATGTTTGTGTGTTCCATCAGGCACTCACTCTGTCTGATGCGCCATGTTAACGAGAAGAGTTAACAAAAATAAACAAGATTTCTCCTTGAGTGGGTTAATGAAGATTCGTTAAATCTGGTAACATGGTAGATGGTATAGAGGGTGTAGACAGTGAAAACGTTGCCTATCGTGGTGTAGAATTGCGTGACATTTTGCTGCCTTTGGCAGGTGACAGGCATTATATATTTAGAGGGAGGGAGTTTTGTGGTAATAGGTGTGCATTTAGAAAAGCTTTTATAGGAATAAGTGGACTTATGAGTCTAAATTAGAATAGATTACACAATACCGCTGGCAAAATTTGCAATTTCTGCTAAAATTAGATATGGAAAATGGGATAAATTATTGCGGTCATTTGATAAGCGGCTTTTGTTCTGTGTAAGAACATTGCAAAAAGTAAAACAACCACACCAAAAATTATAGCAGAAAATGATGTGCTTATACGTTTATAAGGTAAGCTTTGACACGGAAGGGGGAGATACAGTGATTACTGCGATGAAAACTTGAGCTATGCGATCGTAGAATATGTTTTGTAGAAATGGGGTCATCGAAGGTTGTCATGTCAAAGAGGAGTAGGATGTCACTATTAATTACCCTGTGGGAACAAGTGGAATAATTCTCTTGACAGAATTACCGGGGGCGTACCCAGTTCCAGTTGGACAAATACCTTACGTGAGCTAATTTTACAGTACTCAGAGCTTAGATCAGTCAGGATTTTCATAGCTAGCCAGGGTCAGGGTGCTGAAATAGAGATGGAGGTGGACGATTCCTGTATGGTCCATCAGATCTCCGTAGTATAGGTTATTGGCCACGGACTATCTTGTATACTGCCATAGAGTTTGCCAAAGATCTTACTTACTTACTAACTTAAGGTGGCGCTACAGTCCGGGGTGGACAAGCCTCAACCAACTAGCTTCTTTCAGCTGGCTCGGTTTCTATAGCTAGCTGTCTCCAGTTTCGCACGCGAAGTTGGTTGAGGTCCTCTTCCACTTGCGTGTGCCACCTTTTACGCTATCCACCAATACTGTGCTGTCCCACGGGGTTGGGTTCAAAGACTTTCCAGGCCGGAGCATTGATGTCCATTCGCTCTAGGTGACTCAGCCATATCTTTCGTTGGGTTTTCACTTTTGTGGCTAGGTCGATGTCACTGCATAGCCCGTACAGTACGTTGTTGTATCTTCTTCTCCATTCCCCATCTTTACAGACGGGACCAAAAATCACCCACCCTGAGAATTTTTCGCTCAAAGCAGCCTAACGCGTTCTCATCCACCGTTAGCAGTGTCCATGCCTCTGCACCATACATCAGGACCGGGATGATAAGCGTCTTATACAAGGATAGTTTAGTTGCTCGAGAGAAGGCTTCTTATCCCAAAGAAACAGCGATTGGCAAGAGTAATTCTTCGTTTGATCTTAGCACTGGTATCATTCGCTGAGCTTATAGAGGATCTTAGGTAGACAAAGTCTCTGACCACCTCAAAATTAAAGCTGTCTATAGTGACGTTTTTTTTTCGAGACGTCGATTTTGGGTGTCCTTTCTTGTTGACAGCATATATTTCGTTTTGCTTTCATTCACCGTTAAGCACATCTTCTTGGCTTCCTTCTTAATCCTCACGAAAACACCACTGACATCGGGCTTTTTTCGTCCGATTATGTCAATGCCGTCAGCATAAGCGAGTAATTTTACGGACTTTGGAAAGATTGTGCCTCTAGTGTTGACGAGAGAGTTTTGCATAAATTGAACCATTTATTACTGTTCCGTTGCAAGATTGTAAATATTTCTTCGGATCCAGAATTGTGAGCCTAAGCTGAGAAATGACCGCCTGGTTGTGATCTATAGCCAAGCTATTTTCCAAAACATAAGCCTTTTACGTATATGAACACATCTTTCTCAGTGAAGCTAAAGTCAAAGAGGAGTTTTATAACCGGACGAAACATACGGAGCTTGTCTGTCTGGCGTACGAAGTTAAAGTTGTGTTTAGAGATGCTAAAGTGGGTATGGAAAATTTCTCCGATGGACAAGTTATCAGTGACCAGCCCCCTTCAAACGACAGCAGATTGCATCCACCAACTAATCGACTTTGTCGAAGTTCGTTAAATGACCATTAATATCACGAAAGGAATACAAACAGCCCTTGGTGCTTTACAGACGATTGTTTGAGCAACCAAATCGACGAAATTGTAATCGACATACGTTGACCATTTCCGAGCTAGAATGGCCAAAGAAAAGAAATTATGAGCCTGCGTGGAAAAGTAACTTGGTGCTAAACGCCTTAGAACATTCTGGAATTCCCAGAGTGAGTACTTACACTAGAAGATCTCTGCATTCACAAATCAAAATGGCCAACATCCAGTGGTTCCTGTATCGTGAATATTATCAAAAAGGCAGCCAAAACCAGAGTGAAAATCTTGGTGTGAAATAAGAAAATGATGCGATGGAAAATTGGAGCAACACGGAAATTATTCAACCAGTAGTAGGTAGAAAAAGAAGATCTAATGTTTAAAGAAGAAAGTATTCGCAATCTTCAAATTGAAGTAGATCGAAAAGTCTTACGACGAGCATAGCTGTAAGAAAAGCCAAGCAAGTATAGCTGCTGCAGCGTGGATGACCTTAAGTCACGAAAGTTCTGAGAATAAAAGATGTATCTAAGCTCCAGTGGCTTCTAAATGGGTGAAGATAACTAATTGTGAAGACACACACAGCCCCTCTAGAAGAGGTGGGGTCACAATAAGCTATTGAAAAGCTCAAGTACAACAAAGCCACTGGTTGTTTGAAATGACTCACCAGGCTAGTGGAAATCTTCAAAAACAGAGGTGATGTTGGGTTATCAAACCGTTAACCAAATCGTTACTCACGGGCCATACATTTCGGTAATTAGACCGATTCTAACTTACGGCGTGGCAGTATGGTGGACTGCCCTGGATAAGGCGAAACACCGCGACAAACTAAGCAAAGTCCAAAGAACAGCATGTCTATGCACAACTGGAGCACTTCGGTCAACTCCATCCGTTGCATTAGACACTCTTCTCCATCTGACACCTCTCGAGGTTTTCAGCAAACAAACGGCTGCGAACACAGCCATTCGCTTCAAAGCCTCTTCAGATTGGTCACTCCGCTATTCTGAATTCATTCCGATCACTTCCTGGTAACACTGACTACAGAACCCCAGTATTGAATTGATGGGAGGATGTGGAATTCTTAGAAGATCAATCAATTCCCTTCTACACCGACAGATCGAAGACCAAAGATGGGGTTTGTGGAGGTGTGTACTCTGATAGACAAAAATTAAGTCTCTCGTATTTCGTCTTTCTAATCACTGTAGCGTATTCCAGGCGGAACTTCTAGCGATAAAAGAAGTACTATCCTGGCTCAAAGAAAACGTGCGATATCGACTGCGGATATCCGCATCTTCTCTGGATAGTCAAGCCGCTATTAAATCCCTGGACTCTGTCTCTACAATCTCTAGAAACACCCTTAACTGTCGATCATCTCTGTTGGAGATGACACAACAGTTTAATATTCACCTTTGTTGGGTGCCAGGCCAAAGTGACATTCCAGGTAATTGTAAAGCTGATGAACTCGCTAGAAGTGGAACATTAATACCCATTTTAGCTGAAAAGGTAAATACTGATATACTCATCGCTACGTGTAAACTTTTGCTGAAGCAAGATGCATTGGAGAGAACAAACATTAGAAGGGAAAACATCACTACTTGTTTGGCGACAAAACAAGTATGGCCAAACCTTGACCTTAAACGCTCCAAGTGCTTAATATCTCTACTGCAGATCAGCTCTATTGTAGATGTCATAACAGGACACTGTTTAATAGGCAGGCACGCAGCGTGGTTCGGCGTACTGTCAAACGATTTTTGCAAAAGCTGTATAAACGAGGAGGAAGAAGAAACGATCTCTCACCTTTTCTGTACTTGCCCTGCTCTTTCCCACAGACGTAGGCTCCACTAAAGAGCTTACTTCTGTAACGATACTTATGTGATCTGGCAAACACAGACATTTATAGTCTCGCACGCTTTGTCAGGAGCTCTAAGTGGTTTAGCGAGTAAGGAAGGAGTTCTCAAGATTCATGTGGTATCACAACGGACCAATTTTGGTCTAAATGTGTCAGTAGTACTAAGTAATGACAGCCACTTCTACCTAGCCTAACCTATGGAAGGAAGGAAGATACTATTTCTTGGAAGAATTTTCGAGGCATATATCCTTTGCATATTAAAAATGTATCCAACGTACTGTGTGAGTCCTTAAGCCTTTATTTTAATTGTAAAAGAATTGAGAAAAATGAAATAGAAGTTGAGCCTCACAATCTTTTTATCTGTATTAGCGATGGCTGAGACGGGAGTTCTGGGGAAACTTATTTAATGAACGGCTTTTCCGTGATTCCATAAGTCTCGTTTTTAGCAGACATTGGGAAGGGCAGGCGTTAGAACGGAAGGCAAATCTTTTCAACTGGGAAACTGAGTTGCAAGCAATTTTCAGTTCTTTGGTGAGAAGGGCCGGAGGAAAGAGGGGTGAACAATATCTCCCTGGTCGAAGATTTGAAGACATATTTTTGACATTACATCTTATATCTAGGCTAAGGTGTGTTCAAACAAAAGACTTTCAAAAGAAATTTCAAAAACTTTTTAGAGATTTTGTTTCCTGGTGAGAGAAAGGAAATTTTAAAGGAAATTAAAGAAAACGTCAAAAAAATCTCCAGCAACTGGTTTCATCGTGTGCAAGAGGAGTTAGGAAACCCCTGATATTTCGGTTTCGTGAAAAATTATAGTAAAAATACCTTACATCGGGATAAGTGCCATTCTATAGTCCTAAGAAAACTGATACTGGTTTAAGGACTGTCACGCCATTGTATTGTGCTAGCTTGGTATGAATCACTAAACATCAGGGCGTGCTTGGGATCGTAAAGAATTCCTTGTCTAAAGCAGATACTTTTCAAGGGTAAGGAGCTCTATTTTGAGATTAAACCTTTGTCCCATATATTTTTCCCTTAAAAGAAATATTTAAAAATAGCTATCATCATCGCCTGCCTTAATAAAGTTCATCTGCAAAAGCCTTGCCTTCTTTTTTCCATCCCAACTTTTACCCATTTAAACTTTCCAAAGCTATAAAAAATGAACATTCTTAAACTCTTCATAAAATATGATTCATTCCCCCTCCCCTTTGTCCCAAGAGAATATTTAAGTTCTTAACCACAACCCTTAAACGCACACGCAAAAAAAAGGAAAAAGATCAAATTAAATCCAACAAAATTGTTAAAACGATTTCTTGGAGATAAATGACAATCAGTTGTAGCAATATTTCAGCAGAGCTTCCAACTCTCTAACTTTATTTAGATATCGCGTTGCACCCTCAAGAAGTAACAACACTTAAACAGCAGAAGCAGCAGCAACAAAAAAAAAGAATAAATACATTTATATAACACAAGTAGAGCGGGGACAGATTTTGAATTTATTACTCCACTTGCTATTTTGGCTTTTGGCTGAAGGTCCTTGTTCGTCCACAAACAGGATTTCTTTCAATGCTTACATTTTTACTTCTTTGGAGTTTTTTTTGCTGCACACCACGCTTAAATCGAGTGGAACGTATTTTGGTTAGAAAATTATTATTTATTGGTTTTTCCACGTTGAAGAATCCGGGTAAAGAAATTTCACGCAACAGACATGGCGAGAGAAAAAAAAAAACAACCACAGAGGAGTCAAATCAGTGTCAGGACTTGTTTTTTTTCGCCTGATGCCACCACAGAGTCTAACAAATGTGTGTGATCAACTTCTAGAGAAGTGCTATAAATTTTCCACTCTAATTGATTTATAAGCGGTTTCTCTGTTCGATTGGTCAATATAGAAAAGAGAGAGGTGAAATAGAGGGGTGTTAAGTTTTTATAAAAGGTCGATCTCCTGGTAATTGGTTGTCGTCCAAAAAAGAAAACGATACATTTTAACACCAAAAGCACTTAAATGTACATCGAAGATTTATTGTGGTGCCAAGGTGGCGATTGGTGGTCGGTTTTTGAGAATTACCACAAAAATAAATTGAAGTGAGTCATAAGAATTGAAGGTATTGATTGGTTTTTAAGCCTTGTGACAACTTATTTCAGCGAACATTTCTTAGAGTGGATTTAAAGTATATAACGAATAGAAGATAAGGGCGTATGCAAGGGGGGCAGGGAAGGGTGCTTTAACCCCCTAAACAAGATATATTTCTTACATTTCATAAAATTTGTCTTCATCTCAAAGCTAGATTTCTATAGCAATACTAATTTTGAGGGAGTCTGCTCCCCCCCCCCCCCCCCCCTTGAGTAACATTCTGTGTACACCCCTGATAGGAGAGGTACATATTTAATTTACTGCCCAGATTTCAGTTTGTGATATTAAAGTATTAAAATTTATTTTATGACTGAAAACCTAATTCTTCAAAAACCTAGCTTCATTTTACCAAAAAAAGGGGTTACAGACTCTCAGTGTCAAAAAATCAAAGGAAGTTTTCCTTATAGTAACTTGTCACGTTGAAGGCTTATTAAATTCATACTCATGTGTGCGCATAAAGTAATAAATGTCATGCCTTTCTGAGGTCAGCCCTTTTCTCAAATTAAAGGCATGCAACAGTTTTTCCCTCTAATTTTCAGGCCCAGGGGTGTTTAAGTTATACGATACACAAAGAGTTATGAAAATGAATTAAAGAAACAAAAAAAAATCTTAACCCTTCTGGTATGGTTGGTTTTTTTGTTGCTAAAGTAAAATATCAACAAAAAAAGGTAAAGTTCTGGTTTGTGTTTTTCATTTTAATCCTTTTTGTGTGACACCATCAACTCTACCATTGCAAAACAGCGTGTCCCAAATGACAAAAATTCTGACATGCAAACGTCATAGAAAATGATGAATGCACATAGCACCTAGAATTCAGGTTGACCTGAAAAACAATAAAATTGAGGCAACCAGAACATAGAGTGTAACTTTGCTTCCAGAGAAAAAAAAGAAGTGGCACAGCGCTCACCTTTTTGCTTCAGATATCATTAGGACCTTTTTTTTTTAAGCTCATTCTTCTCTGGGGGAAAACCGGAAGTTTTATTTGCAACTTTATGTTTCTATATTGCGTTACAGCGGAACTTAGCTAAACTGAGAGAGTCTCTGGATTGTTATTTTTTTTTGTATAAAATTAAGTCAATTTTGAATACCAGGACACTCTTTCGCAGTCACACAATTATGATTTTTAATGAGATTTGTTGATGTCCTTTTGGGTTTTTGTAGTTAAACTTTTTTTTTTTCTACATCGTATTGCTCCCCTGGTGGTAATAGTGCCTGGACTAATTAACACGCGGCTTCTTTTTTTTCCAGGTTTTGTTTTTATTTTTTAATTAAAAATTAGAAACAAACTTTTGGAGCTATGAGAGATAGAAAGTAGGTTGAAACACTTTGCTCTTAACCAAAATGCAGGCTTGAATTTTAACTTTTTCATGTACTTTTGAGAGGGAAAGTTTTAATGCTAAGCTTTATATAAAAATGTGATGGTTTTAAAGGTTTATAGTTTGTTTTTTTGTGTAACTTTGTGCACCACTCATAAATTCCGGAAATTTACTTCTAAAATCTTTTCATATTATAACCAACGTATCTTTGGTGTATTTAAATTGAACTAGGTTAGGTTAGTTAGAAGGGCTGACAGTTGATCTCGTTACCGTCACACTTAGATATATGTAGATCTGTTGTGATACCCTAGGAAATTGTATTCCATTTCGGGCCATTTTTTCAGTGCGAGATCATCCTAATCTCGGGGTTAAACCCGAGTTAACTTCAAAAACGTGTTTTTCAGTCAATTGAAATCGAAAGTTAACTCTGAGTTAGCTCGTCTAGTTTGGTGAGTTAACTCAGGCACCAAATTGAGGATCTTTTTAGTTGTGGCGCCATCTCGATTTCGATATTGAAAGTTATTGCCAGTGCAATTCGTTGTGGCGCCATCTCTATTCTTATGCGTAAAAAGCGTAGAAGGGTGATATCCATAGTGTCGCACATCGTTGGCCTCAGAATTTTGACAGCTGAAAGATAAAGTTAATCCTCAACTGAAAAGCTGTTCCTGAGTTAACTCAGGGTTAATAAATTTTCAGGATTAGCTAACTCTGATTTAACTCAGAGTAAAGCCTGAACTGAAAAACTGGCCCTTGAATGACAGAGTGGTGGGCAGTGGCAAAGGAAGTGTAAGGTATCCTCATGTGCTTCTTCGTCGCTGCACCCTCTGCAAAGGTCGTCAGTACCCTCATTTTCTCAGTAGGTTGCGTCCGGTGATTATGCTGACAAAGGAACGGAAATGTTTCTTGTTCATTTGCATAATTTTGTCCGTTCTCTGCTTATTGAAATTTGGCTATAACTTTCTAGTTGTGCCGCATGTTTCAAGCAGATTTCTTCTTTCATTGGTTTTTTCTGATATTTTGTTACCAATATCCTGTTTGATGCTACAGGTTGGTACTTTGATATGTTGTGTTAAATTGAACTATGTGGTTGGAAGTTTCCAGCAGTTATGCTCTACTTATATCAGATACATGTATTTCCAGGAGGGCATCTTTGGTTCGATAGTCGAAGGACACAGTCTGCACGACAACACTTCCGGTAACGGACTCAGGCTGATTAACTTTGCGGCGGGGGGTAATATCATCATAGCTAGCACTCGATTCCCACACCTCAATATACACAGAGGGACCTGGTGATCTCCGGATCAACGAACCGTCATCATGTTGCGTTGGACGCCAGACATGCTTCCAGTGTCCTAGATGTCAGATTCTGAGGGGCAAATATTGACTCTGACCATTTACTTGGTTGTAGCTCAAGTACGCATGCGGATATCTATGACGACACAACGCCGAGCGGATTGTGAAAAAATTTGATGCCAAGAAGTTAAAGTAACAAGAGATCGCCAGGACCTTCGCTCTCGTAACCTTTCAGTAACACCGCCAACAGCACCAACTGCTGAGGACCAGAAGAAACACTGCCAATAAGCCATCAGCAGTGCTGTCACTGATGTGCTGGGTTTCACTAGGCGACCACAACGAAAACGCTTGCTCGATGAAGAATGCTGGCTGGCGCATGCAGCAAAGAATGAGGCCTACCAATCAATGCTGCAAACTAGAACCAGAGCTCCTGAGAGAACAGCCCGGGAGCTATACGGGCAAAAACAAATGGAGGAAAGTCCGACTTCTCAGGAGGAAAAAGAGAGAGCTTGTGAAGCGGGTGGGCGAGTCTATTGAGGACTGTATTGGAAGGGGGAAATTTTCTAAAGTTCTACCCCAGGTCCGCAGGGTGAGCTAATCAACCCAGAGCTACAAGGCCAGAATGGAAGCTTGTCAAGACGAGGGTAGGAATATGGTAGTAGACGCACAATCGGTGCTGAGGACCTGGAAACAATACATTTTTCTAGACTGATAAACCGGGAAGATGGCCAAAATTCCACTGTAAGGCTCCGGCCACACAATGAGCGACGAGCGACTGATCGACGAGTCGCTGAGCGACGCAAAAAATTAAAATACATGAAATCGTATGGAGGCGGCCACATAAACTCTGAGCGATTTTTTAAGCGACAGAGCGACGTCGCTCAGAAATGAAATCTGTTTTAATTTTCCAGTCGATCGCTGAACGACGAAGTAATAAGACGGACAAAATAAACACAGAAAGTTTAATTTCAGCTGTCCAAAGCCATCCAGTGCAAAACTTAAGAATAAAAATAAAGATTAAAAAAATAAAAAAAAAAAATAACCTTAAAAATAAAACCAGCCGTTGTTCTGGTTTCTTTTGTTTTGTTAATTTTGGTCGAACTTTTTCCAGCAGCAAATCAAAAGATGGTACCGACATACGCCGATATTGCCAAAATCAATCTGGAGATCTGCGAAGATTTTGATATAAATGGTGAAATTCACCATAATTTGCCCTTTCACGATTTATGGGATGTACACCAAATTTACGTATTCTCGATCTTATTATAGATCTATTAATATGAACATGACTTTCAACTAATAAGCTACGACGAACCGCACTTGACGATGGCATTTTCCCAACTAATCGCTCAGCGACGTCGTTCAGTAAATGGCCACCCATCGCTCAGATTCGTCGCTAAGTCGCCCAGTCGCTCGTCGCTCATTGCGTGGCCGAAGCCTTAGGCAGAATAGTCCATTCAAACTGGATGACGATGGTCCGCACGATCTAAATGAAGTGCGATAGCCTACGCGTACAAGGCTGCTGGTGCAGATGGCCTGCCAGTCGAGCTGTTGAAAGCAAGGGGAGATGACTTGGTAGGGAGTATACACCAATTGATCTCAAAATTTGGTCGGATGAAAGTTTGCCTGATGAATGGAACCTCGGTATTGTGTGCCCCATCCAAAAGAAA
The DNA here is from genome assembly GCA_963921185.1 of Dasysyrphus tricinctus. Taxonomy (NCBI): domain Eukaryota; kingdom Metazoa; phylum Arthropoda; class Insecta; order Diptera; family Syrphidae; genus Dasysyrphus; species Dasysyrphus tricinctus. The sequence goes on along the minus strand of OY992531.1, from coordinate 251,236,103 downwards.
GGAGATGCTTTAACTTTTGCCAACTAAAGAGGTATACGTCACCTCAACGTCGCAAACACAATCCTGTCATCTGTACTGTGTGATCGCTTAAAACCGTTTGTCAATGATCTGATCGGCCCCTATCAGTGAGGTTTTAGGCCCGGAAAATCATTCATTGATCAAATGTTCACACTCCGATAGATTTTGGAAAAAACACAGGAGCTTCAAATCGATACACAGCAGCTGCTTTTTATCGATTTCAAAGTCACACGTAGACAGAGACGCGCTATTCAGAGCCATGTCGCATCTCGGCATCCCTGCCAAACTCATCCGCTTGTGCAGAATGACAATGGAGAAACCTCGCTGCTCCGTCAAATTCGGCAAGAACACCACTGAACCCTTTGATGTCAAGAAAGGTTTGAGGCAAGGGGATGCGTTATCATGCAACCTCTTTAACATCGTACTTGAAGCAATTGTACGCAACTCGCAAGTCAACATCAGAGGTACAATTTTTCAAATGTCCATTCAACTACTTGCTTATGCAGATGATATTGACAGCATTGGGAGAACGAAGCGAGCTGTTACCGGCGCGTTTTCAAGTATTGAATCGGAGGTGGCAAAAATGGGCTTGGCTGTTAATGAGGACAAGACGAAGTATACGCAATCACCGAGAAAGGATTCGCAACATCGTCAACTCGTCAAAAATGTCACGAAGGATAGGTACAACTTCGAAGGCGTCAAGGCCTTTGTCTAGCTGGGCTCCACTATTAGATCACAAAATGACATTAGTGCAGAGATCAAATGAAGAATTACTCTTGCCAACCGTTATTTTTTCGAGCTGAGAAGGCATTTGAGTAGTAAAGCCCTCACTCAAAAAACGAAGGAGACCTTATATAAGACTCTAATAATTCCGGTTCTGCTGTATGGGGCAGGTCAAAAACGAGGAGAATCTGCTTGGGTGCTTTGAAAAGAATATTCTTCGGATGACCTTTGGTCCAATCTGTATCGATGGAGTATGGAGGAGAAGATTTAACAACGAGCGGCACTTTGACCTGGTCAAAAAGCTGAAAATACAATAACACCGACGCACCAGCCCGACGAGTCTTCGAATTTACCCCTGATGGTCTACGCAGCAGAGGAAAACCCCAACTAAGCTGGCGCACACAAGTGGAGAGAGACCTCAACCAACTTGGAGTGTGTAACTGGAGGCAGCTAGCTAGGGACCGAGCTGGCTGGAGTAGCTTGTTGGTTGAGGCTGTAGTCCTCCCTGGACTATGAGCGTCCCCTTATTAAAAGTAAGTAAGTGAAATTTGACAGCTCGTACGGGGAAGTTCAAATTCACAACTAAAAATTAAGCCAGTTGAAAGTGATGCCAAATAACCTAACACCAACAAAATCTATTTTGAAAACCATGGGGGTTTTGTTGTATTTAATTAAAGGCAGAAAAGTAAAGGTTGTTCATCAATCTCCGCATTTTTTAAGCTCATTTTAGCGCAATCTTGTAGAAGGAAAAAAATCCAAGAATCTACTACGTTTATTAACTTTTTTTTGTTGGTTAATATTAAAAGTTTTCTTATCCAAAAGTATAAATTATTGAATTTAAAAAAAAAATTAATGAATGGCCTGAAACGCATTTAACTCATTCCCCTAGTGCAAAACGACTTTTCAAATAAATCTCTTAATGTCGGGGCATGTTCGCTCGTATTTTGTGCTTTTAACACCAACTTTCTACCATAATCGATGGCAAAACCCCATACAATTTCGTTGTACAAAATGCAATGATATAGAGGTATACTAAAAATAGAAGGTACAATTTCTTTATTTCCTGAAAATTGCTCGTATTAATCAAATACGAATGTATACCGTTGCAGAATGCAAAAATGTATTCAATGTTCGGGTGCAAAACTAAAAAAAAAAAAATTAATCCAAGTTTAATCGATTTTAAGTCACCGGTTGACAATATATTTCGTCTGGCTTGAAATAGTTACCGTCTAGGGGGTAAATTAATATTAATTCCAATTGAACAAACAAACTCTTCCTTTTATAGATATATTCCAACAATAACAACAACAACACTTCAATCCTCATACCTCATCCCAACCAAAACCCAAAACAGCACCTATTTGAACACAATAAAAGCTCATAAATTCCACCCTCGACACGAACTTCGGTGTAATAAAAGGACATAATATAGCAACTGTTTTGCCATCCTTATGTGAATTCTTGTTGTTCTTATTTTATTTTATTTTTTGTTATTCAAACATGGTCGAGCAGATGTAGATCCCTTGACTCTGGTCAATAATTTCATTCTAATTACGAAAACTGAAAGGACAAAAACGGAAAAGGAACTCAAACCACATACACACAAACACATATTGCCCTCAAACAAGTCTCCTCCACTCTTGGTCACTCTTGGGTCATAAAGGACATGCCCAAGAGCATCATTAAAACATCCGGTTATGGCCACTCGGACGCACATGAGTTAGTGAGTGTTGCACATCCTGTGTGGTATATCATCGGATTCATCAGCGCCCTCCGCCGACGATGACGACGGACCATGACCATGCTGGTCATCACTTAATGACCCACAATTGTGAACGTCGTCGTCGTCGTCGTCCTTGTTGGAGGGCAGGAGGCAAAGTTGTGGGCGCGGTGGCTGATGACCAGCCATACAGCAGCAGCAGTAGCAGGGGGCTAGGAATTGTTGACAGTGTTAATTTCCTTTTCACAATCTTCCTGATCGGATCTGATATGCTGTGGTCAATTTTAATTCATTCACTTTCATCCACCACATCATCTGGGCGCACTTAATTGCAACTCATATGAGCTTTGCATAGATGATGGTGTCGGTGTTGAACTGTCGGGATCGGGATTTGACAAACGATGGTGGCTATTAACTATTTATAGCTTGATAATTTGTTATATTTCTGGTTGAATATGCATAGGTTGTTCAAAATTAATAGGAAAAAGTTAAGAGCGTTTTTTTGTATTTATTTGATTTTTGAGCAATATGTCAATTACTGAACTTTTTGCAGAAAAGCCAGTCATGTCAATGTCATCGTTAGGTCTTGCTATAAAATTGCAAATGCACCACCAGGGAATGGACATCAATTTATGCATCCATTTTTTCGATTGACACATAAAATTGCTTCAGGGAAAATGATGACTTAAGGGCTCACTCCTAAAGTTATTCATAACGTTTTAAATTAAACACAAAAAAGAGTGATAAGACAAAAAACAAAAGCAAAACTGATAAGAAATTACTTATCAAGCTATGCATATTTAATGATTTACAAAACAGTTGAGTTCGATTTTGGCAGTTTGTCGCCATGTTGATTTAACGGTGAGCCTTTATTTAATCTGCCGTTTATTATTCAGTCACTGGTGTTAAACAACTATTGCAAAGCTAAATGATTGAGCAACATGAGCGTTGCAGAATCTGCACGTGCCACTGTTTTCTAAGCCAAGAATGTTGAGATGTCTCCGTAGACTGAAATCGTTCTTGGTTTTAATTCCCAAGTAGGAGTTTGGAGTGCCTCAGCTTATAGGGAGTTCGTTCCAGATTTTTGATCTTTTTGCCTCCTCCTCTATTTTGATTTTATGTTTTAACACGTTTTCTCTTATTCGGTAATATAAATAAGGCTCTGGTCCCGTTAGGGGTGTTATTGCCCCCTTATTTTCACTATGAAGTCTGCCTCTTCGTTGCCCTGCATGCCAACGTGGCCATGTACCCAATGAACAGTGACATAGTTATGTTCGCCCTGTTCGTTTAGCCTGCCTACACATACACACTCCCATACTAGATCAGAGCAGGTGCTGTATAAATTCAGTGCTTTGAGTGCGGCCTAGCAATCCGACATAATTGCAATATTTTGGCTTTTATATTTCCTTTCAAGATTTCTTTTGGTATTGAAAGTTTGGTTCTAGGCACAAAAATTCCAGCTCCAGTCCCTTAAAACGTTATCGATCCATCAGTGTTCAACTTGATGGCATGAGCTTTAAGAGTGTAGTTTATAATTTCGTCTACCCACTCTTTAGTGCGTCTTAGCTCCGTATGAAAGCTTTCTTCTTGAGAAAATTTTCCAAAGTAAACACTACAATTCTGTGGGTAGACATTGATGGTTCGTTGGAAACTCTCCAATCCTTGACCAAGCAGTTTAAGTTCGGAGTTCCGAAGGCTAAATTTAAAACTTCTTTTTTGATTCTAGTTACAAAGGTAGGGGCATTCCCTTCGTTAAATATAAGTCAAGGCAAATTTGGGCCTGTAGTGGAACTAGATGCCGCGTCATAAATTTTCAAAGGCATAAAATGTATGTTAGTTCTTATTGTTATGAACGCTCTGGGCGCGTCGTGTTCCGTATCTCATATAATTTTAACATCGTTACTTTTAAGACCGCTTACTTGGCTCCCGTAAGTCAAGGATTCTTGAATCAGCACTAGTCCCGTGAATTTTCTTGCAATTACAGCTGATGCTACCTTAGCATGGTGCTGATCCCGCATCCAGTCAATTTGTTTCATTAAGAAGATTTGGCAAATGCCCCTTCATCCTCGATCGGATCGGCTAAGAGAGAGTTCTCTTCGCTTTTCCGATTTCTCACGTCGATTGCCAGTGGTGTTGCCTGGCTCTGGATGATAAGTATGGGACGTGTTGTGGTCTGGGTTATGGTTTGGTTAGTTTGGAAGAGTTCAGTTGGTTGGGGAGGTTGGGTTCGCTGGGAGGGTTAGATGGTTGTGCGTGTTTCGGGTGTTTGGACTGTGTCAGAAATTTCAGGGTGGAGTATCGAGGGACTGGGGAGGTTGGTGGAAATAGTAGAGATGTTGGAGGTGGTAGTGGTAGTTTCTTTCTGGCAACTTCTCAGTTGGGTGCTCTTACGGCTATCATCCCGTACTAGTAGTAAAGCTGGTGATATGACTTCGCTATTGCTTCCGTTAACCGACCGTCAAAGCAGCTGACCCATGCCCTCGATCTTGCTCCTCAAGATCTTCACCGTCAGTCCATCATTTTGGGCCTTTATAGGCGGATTTCTTATCGTCTTGTCCCGTGCTCCTAGATAAGAACAGCGTTATTGTATGCTATTTCAGGATGTTGTCACTCTCGCAGGTTGTTAGTTTTGAGGCTTTATTTTTTTAGCCAATCCGCTATGTTCTGCCCAGTATACATTCGACTAAAAGCAGCCTGGTTCTAAAATGTAAGCCGTTGAATTTGAGCTTGTGAGTTCACGGTGGAGAAACTTTCTAAATGATGGGGTTACCCGAGGGTATACCCTTAATCCGAGGGTATACCCTTAATCCGAGGGTATACCCTTAATGCACTTGCATTAGAGAGCCTTTAGGTTTTTTTTTGCAAGCCCGGGGGAATCAGGCGAAAAAAATGACATCGGGGCTTAGCGATGCCATTACTGAAAAAAAATGGAGTTTCCATACAAACTATCGATAACATGTATGAAATTCATGCCGGTAATACAGTTTTTATCTGGGATAAAGTTAAGCTCCGAAAATTCTCTGGGCTTAGTTGTTGTTGCTTTTTACATGTAAATTGCCTAGCCCCGACGTCATTTTTTTGTCCAAGCCCATTTGGGCAAGGAAAAAAACACACCTTTTATCCCCTGGCTTCAGAACCGGTGGTGCTTGTTTCCGCTACTCTGGGTTTTGTATTATTCTTCTTGACGGGATATGGTGGCTCTTCTTCTTACCCTATTCGCCGGTTGAAAAATCTGCCTTCCTTTCATATACCTAAATTTTTTTCTTGCTTCCTGCAGAGACAGGGTACATCCTATCAGAAAGAAATCAAAGTACCATCTCGAGGATGCGCCACTCAGTCCTTTTCTTAGTGGGACGTCCAGACCACCTTTGCTTTCTAGTTCAGGAAGTGGACCAGCATAGCGGCATTGTCTTCTTACGGATGGCTTCTTACACAGTTCGGAGATCACCCGTGATGGTACCTTCCCATTACTGACACCTTCTACCGTCTTACATTCATCTTTTGCCGGTATAGGAGGTATCTTCCACTTATCGGTGGCCATTTCCCTGGGAGGAATTCTTCCCGGGCCCGTGACCTTCTTCCGGAAATAACAGCTTCCCGGTTTCGGATTGACACCATGGAGATTCTTCTACATGCGATCCGCATGTTCGTTTGCGGAGACATCCCACGGAACGTTAAATGTTTTGTGGTTTTGTTGTTTTCTCTTAATAAATTTTTTTGGCATAAGAATCCCACTAGTAGCTAGAGAAATATAATCGGCCATACCAGAGCTCTGCATAGTACAGTAAAGGGCATATCGTTACTCTTTTGAGCCCCCCATCACAGAGGCATCGTTAGAATACAGGCAGTATACCGCCTGGTTGCAAACAATCCAATAAGCACGGTTGACTCAACAAACTGGATGAGGGGTGGGGGGGGCTGGCAGTTCTTAGCTCGTTACTCCTCAAAATCACCGTTGATTTTAGGCTCTAGATGACTGCCATGCGAAGGGGTCAGACATATTGAACCACTCAATGTAGACGACGGACGTCCGGACGTGACGTAGATTTCAGCGAAGTGAAGATAGATTTATTTTTATTTAAGTTAATCCGATAAAGGTGGTGAAGTTGATGGTGAACAAACGTTTTGTGTATTCCCCCTTCCTCATTTTGCCCTTTAAAAACAGAAAACTCAGCAGTCTCTATATTTTTTGCCCTTACTACAAGAACTTGGACTTGAAGACAAGCTGAAATATTAAATTATTAAATTTTTGTTTGTAATGGGTACGTTCCGACCAATAGCAATAATAGGAATTGAAATAAATCGATTCAAAGGCATTGAAGATTCTAAATTGGGGGGAATGCACCAAGTTAAACTACGCCGACGCACCTTAAATCCAGATGACTACGAGAATAACATTTTTATGAAGGTTCTAACCCTTTTCTTGACTTAAATACCACAAAACCCCATTAAAAAGTATTTGAGACCTAATTAAAATAATTTTATCGAATAGCAAACATTTTTAGTTTAACCTTAATCCAAAGGAACTCATACCACCTCCCCCCCTCAAACACTCATCTAACTCTTGTACATTCCAATAAAAATTTGCATAAATGGAATGACTGAGTGAGTGGTGGCATCAGTTAGGCAAATTCATGTAAAAAAATAAATCAACAGACAATGAATTTGCTGAAAGGCAATTTTCAGCTTTGGTTTCAAATTCGATTCCTCGCTACACAATTCCACTTCCTAAAACCCAATTCTCCACCTCTCTCCCCACACACCCCCCACTCAAAAGTCACATTCAAATACCAGAGGGTTGAAAAATATTTCATTCGTTTGTGACATGGAAAACCCATTATCGCTGTCTTGCTCAAATGAAAAACCGACTTTACCCAGAGTCGAGTGTGTGTAAGCTTTGCATATGCATATGTCATTTAAAAAAAAAATTATACTATATGTACATATCCTTATTGGTTTGAGGGAATAAAGGTTTACAGAAAGAGAGATACATTTCTGTGCATAAACCATAGCTACACTTCTACTGATTTACGTTTTTGTCCTTCGCTTCGGTTTGACTATCAAGTTTTTATATATTTAAAGATGCATTTCCAAATGGACCGCTTTTAACTGCTTTTACTGCCCACTCGGATGGATATAATAAAAACTGATGGGGCCTCGCCTAGCCTAGTAGTTTGTATAGCATCAAGGACCATACCGAGATATCGGAAGGCAACATAAAACAAAAGGCAAAAACCCAAAAACAGAAATTGAGGATTTATTTCTGATATCTGGAATTATTTAAGGACATTTTAAGTGCTCCCTTTTGATTGACGAATGACGTCCATTTCTGCTGCCGCCAAATACGAGGGTTGATGGGGTCCTTTATACTAATCCAGCACTAACTCTGCAGAAAGTCTTGTTAAAGTTTTAAGTCCAATCGATATCTAAGAGTACAAATTTATTCGCAATCGATATATGTAAACCGTTTATATAACCAAAAAAGGACCAAGTTAAAGAATGTCGTTGTTTCTTTTGTAGATGTGTTTGGGTTTCGTTTTTTTTGTTCTTTTATTTTTACTGTCTTGGAAGTTTTTTGCGTTCGGCTCTAAAGGAAGACAGATTTCTTGTATAGATTGACTGGAAAATGTTTAAGATTTCTATTGAATTATTCATAGCTGGCGTTTTCTTTGGATGTTGATGATGACGACGACGACGATGGAGAAGGCGCTGATACTATAGTGCTGCTGCCTGCTACTGTGTTTAAGAGAATGAAAGTTGTGGAAAAAATCGTAATTTAAACACTTATCACCGAAGATAACGACTCCACGAAATCCATCCACCCTTGAAAGAATACACACCAAAAAAAAAAAATTCTGCTTATATCATAGTGTGTTCAGTTGATATCGAAAGTAAAATGGGATAGAAAAGTCCCCAGAATAGTAGACATTTGCAAGTTGAAACCATTTTCTTGTCCTGTGGGTAATCTCTATTCGAGAACATGCAGAGTAAATGCTAAAAGGACAAGTACAGAAGGATCTAGAAAATGGTATCAGTTTATTGAAATCTAGGACATTATTTTTTTTCCAAGAAAATAGGTAGGAATGTGAAAATTTAACTAAAGCAAAGGTAAAATAAAGGGATACATTGAAAATCAGAAAAAATGTAAATCAGATCTAAGGAATTTTTTTTTTTTAATAGAATTGGATTTTAAGAGATTTCATTTGAACAAAATATTTTTTGAGTCACAAGTAATTTGCTGATTTCTATACGTTTCTTCTTATTCAGAAAAATGGGAGTTCCAACTGCATTATGATCCTTTGACGAATATCAAAATGAATAGGTGGAAAATTTGCCTTTAATTAGTTGTGACCGTTTCGAATATGTTGTTCAACGTTTTCTATGTTTTTTGTTTGTGCTTTGCTAACTTGATATCATGCTAGCAAAGCACCATGTCAAAAATCAGTAAGAAATTCTTATATTTAATGGTTTATAATTTTCCATTAATTAGTTGTGAGAATTTCTAAATGGTCATTCTATGTTTTCTATGTATTTTTTTTTGAAAAGTGGTGAAAACTTCTTAACTCAATATTTTATTGCTTAATAATTTACCATTAATCAATCGTTAATTTGTTGTGAAAAATTCAATTTGTCATGCGATGTTTTTTTTAATGTATTTTAAGGTGCTTTGTGCTTTCTATGAGTGTCAAATGACCAAATCAATTTTTACGAATCCAAAAATGGGTAGGTGGATAGTTTTCTATTAATAAGTCGCTAGCTAGTTGTGACTATTTCGAATTTGTAATTCAATGTTTTCTATGTTTTTTTTTTGAAAAGTGGTAAAACTTTCAGAGCCCTATATTTAATTGCTTAATAATTTGCCTTTAAATAGTCATTAATTGCTTGTGAATTATTGAATTAAATTTTGCAATGTTTTCTTCGTTTTTTTTTTATTTTTCGTAAGTTTGATATCAAGTTAGCAAAGCACCACCTCAAAAAGGGTTAAATCTGCTAGTACTGAATAGTTTATGGCTTAATTATTCTCCGTTAGCTAATCTTCAATCATTTTTGACAAATTTTGAATTTGTCATGCATTGTTTTCTACATTTTTGTTGGGTTCTTTGCTAACTTGCCATCAAGCTGGCATAGTATCACCTCAAAATTAATGGTAAATTATTAAGCCATAATCCAACCGGTACAAGCAGTTTCTACCCCATTTTGAGGTGATACTATGCCAATTTGATGTCAAGTCAGCAAAGAACCCAAAAACATAGAAAACTACTAATAGAAGATTAGTCAATGTCAAATTGTTAAGCCATAAACTATTCGGAATAAGCAATTTCTACCCCTTTTGCTTTGCTGACTTGATATGAAGCTTTCGAAGAACTAAAACAAACATAGAAAACCTTGCATGCAACAATTACAATTTTCACAACTGATTAATGACCAATTAATGGCAATTTGAAAATTATTAAGCCATAAAACTCTGAGTATAAGAAATTTTTTCACGCTTTCCGAGATGTGTCAAGTTAGTAAAGCACCTAAGAAAAAACATAGCAAACATTGAACGACAAATTTGAAATTGTCACAGATAATTGTTGCCAAATTATTCACCTAATCATTTTTCGGTTTTTGAAAGCTGCTTTGCTAACTTGACACTCGTCTTCACCCAAAAATACATAGAAAACATCGCACAATAAAATTGAATCTGTCACAACTATCTAACGATAAATTATCAAGCAGTAAAATTTTGAGTTTTAAAAGATTTTACCACTTTTCGAAAAAAACATAGAAAACATAGAATGAAAAGATTAGAACTGTCACAACTAATGGATGACTAACAATCCACCTGCCCGCATTTTTCGATTCGTGAGAGTTGATATCAAGTTAGCAAAGCACCTAAAAAAACATAGAAAACATTGAAAGACGAATTTGAGTTTGTCGTAACTAATAAACGACCAATCAACGGCAGATTGTCCACCTTTTCATATTCTAATTTGTCAAAGTTGCTTAACTAACTTGACACTCATCTATTTATGGAAAAGGAAAAGTTATTAGATTTTAAATTTTAAAGAGATTTTATCTTTCAAATCTTGTGTCTTGAAGATGAATGCAGTTATATCTGTAGTCTAGTTTTTCTTTCAATTTTTTCTTAGGCTTTCTCCTCTAATAATAATAATTCAAGAACCCAATTCACTTGATTGATCTATCTAAATGAATTTTTAAGTCCAAGTTCTCCTTCATTATTTGCTTGTTTATAGTTCAGTCTATTTTACTAATGACAACGATTAGTCAACACCGACAATTCATTTCATTATTTCAAAAATTCCTGAATATTTTTCTCTTCTACTCGTACTCTGCGATATTTGCAAATAGCCCCTCTTTAAGTTTATTACAATGTTTTGGTAAATATTTCATCAACTTGTCACACTTTTCAATGGACAGACAGAGAGAGAGAGAGAAAGAGAGTGGTTTCGAAAAATTTAACTTCCCTAAATTTTTGTTCTGTTCAGCTAACACCAAAACTGTCGTGAGTAGACTTCGCTTAATTTATGACATCTAATAATGGGGGTTCATTACACATTACCTACCACATCCAACAGAAAGAGAGGGTGACCTTCCAAAAAATCTATGTAGAGAAAAAAAAAAGTTGTCCACCCTCTAAGGGTTCGTTTTGCGCTGATTAATTGTGTCGTTGATGTAAAAGCTATTGAATTGCTTCCTTAGTGCGAACTTGCACGACTCGCCTGAAAGACGTCACTTTTACATGCAATCATATTATTGGCGGAGCAGCCGGCGGAAGTCTCGCTGTTGGTTGTATTTGACTTATTTTTCATTCCGAAAATAACCTTCAGCTTTTGAAAATAATGAAAAATACGAAACAATATTGATTGGCAGGAAGTCTCTCTGGCTTATTGTATAGTGGTCCATTACTAAATTGTTTTATCTGGCAGTTGTAATACATATCGTCCTTCCCATTTTTTTTTACTTTTTCAGCTTGTTCTAAGAAATGTTCAATGTTTTAGGTTTTTAATGTTCTTCTACGTCCAAAATCGATTGCAATTATCCTGGCAATGTGTTTTCTATAGTTCAACAACGAAAAGACTGAGAAAGGCAAACTTTTATCTTTCTCTCTGTTTGTAATCCTTGATGTGTCGATGTCGATGTGTAGTATAACCTCTTTACAGGATTACCTGTCTGAATGGAGAAAGAAATTCTGTCAGTTAACATCGCTTTCTTTCAAATAATATATCGCCACATATACATTTGTGCTTGTTTGTTTTCTTCTATGTGTACATTCAATCTGATAAGAGTGTTTACAATCGAAAATAAACTGAAACATAAACAAAACATTCATAATCCTTGTTGGATGGTGTTTATGTTTCTCGCAAGGATATGATGCTCCGGAAGAAAATTGTGTTTTTCGTACGAATAAAACCTGCGATGTTCCTTGTGATAAAAATAAAACTTTCTTCAAGTTTCTTTTTCATTTTTATAAGTAGGTAGATTATAATTTTTACTTAAAATTGAATGCACAAGTTTTCATGTATAGGTTTTCGAATTTCTTAAACTGAAAGATTATAAATAGGATCCATCAACAATATTTAAGCAATAAATGTCCCTTTTATCTCGGATCCAAAGATGATTAAAAAGCAAGCGAATTTACCCGAAACTTCGTTCTGTAAATTTAAAACATTTCTAAACTTTAATTCTTGGAAAAATATAGACAAAATGGTGGAAATCTAGTTAACGTTAATGTTAAGAGTGTTCCGGACTCAAATGGTGATTTCATGAAAAAGATTGTGAAGCGTGTACTTGTCCGATCAAAACAATTAAGGTGTTTATGGACAGTTAAACTTGTTTTCTAGGACTCATTGGAAAACATTTTTAATTTTGTGCTCTCCTTTTTGGTAAAAACCTCTAAGAAAACGAGAAAATGGCAAAAATGGCTGTTTTTCAAAGCAAATGTAGCTTACACTATAGAATTTTTTGCAAAGCAATGTTTAATAACATAAAAGTCCATACTTTTACTATGCCACTATTGGAGAAAATTTTTAATTTTTTACCTAATAAAAATTTTAATGATACAAAATAAAAATGCTTGTAAATTTTGAAAAAAAGCATTTTTGACAATCAATTTTTTATACCTAACGGTATTTTTTTGCAGTGGATATAAATTCAATTCATTTTGCACAATTTTCATTAATTATATAATCATAATTGTATAATCTGAATAATTTTTGACAGAAAATGTATGTAAATTTGGAAGTTAAAATCCGTTACTTTTACAAAATGTTTTTTTTAAGTGCAATAACACGCCTACTAGTGACCAATTAGTAAAAATAAAATGTTTTATAAAACAAAGTATCTGATGAAAATGAAAAAAACCGGTCTTATATACGCAAAAAAAAAAAGTTAGCAAATGACTGCCTTTGTTCAGTTCGGAACACTCTTAAGGTACTTAAAGCTGCATTTCAATAGCTAAAATAAGTGAAATTTGAGTAAACAAATTGGTTGTCACGAATTACAATCTTTTCGCGACGTCCAATTTGTTTACTCAGATTTTTCTAATGTAAGCAATTAAGATGAAAAATGTTTGTACCTAAACATTAGCCCTAATAAGATTTCTACCATTTTGTTTAGTTTTTTTTTCACGTGGTGATTCGTGATGTAGCTTATCTAGGGAGGGGTGAAAACCAATTTTGGCTAACACGATAATTCTCTCCAAGCTGCATTCATATTTTGTTGCACTCTTTAATCACTAAAGCCTCGCTTATGGACTGCAATACTTTAATTTTTGAATAGCCTTTACGCAAGCTTTCGACGCCCATTTCTTTTTTGCTATCACTCACAACCAAAATCTGGTGTGGGTTCTCGGTCTATAGGCTTCTTTCAATAAATCAATTTCGCTTTCATTGGTGACGAGTCAAGCCCATGCGGTCAAACGACAAGATAGTTGAACCATTTTGTTCTAAAGCTATGTACAGACGGTTGTCAGGTCGCCAAATATTATAGTGAAAAGTTTAAAATTGTCCCAAAAGTTAAACAACCGTGTGATCTTACAATTAATTACCAAAACAAGCAATGTCAGACAGTTGTCAGGCCATTTTCAGACTACAATCTGACAATGAAATTGTTTTTTAACCACTTCTGTATACCTAACTATTTCAATTTGAAGGTCACGATGTAAGTTGCTATTTCTTATATACCAAGGGGCATTAATTATTCCACGAAGGACCTTGCTTTGGAATTTTTGGCTGAGTTCAGCATTTGCTTTCTTTGTACAGCCCCATAGTTGTATGGCATATGCCCAAACGGGTTTCAGTACTTGCTATGAATAACATAAGTTTGTCCTGGATAGATAGGTGAGAGTTCTGTTCAAGTAACCATTAGATTTATCTGTACTTCAATTTTAGTTTTTCTTTTTTTCTTTCCATTTAAGTTTTGCATCCAAAGTCATTTCAAGGTATTTGGCAGTATTGGAGTAAGGCACTGCTGTACCTTAATGTTAATGTTTTTGTTGTTAAAGTTTATATGCGTCGATTTTGTTTCGTTTAATTTGTTACGCAATTTTTGCGACCATTCACTTACTTTATCGACTGTATTTTGAAATGTTTTTGTAGCCTTCGTAACGGTATCAGTATCATCAGAAAAGGTGGCCATGATAGCATTGATGTCCACTGGAATATCCTTTGTATATAACAGATACAGGGTTGGTCCTAGGACATTTCCTTGTGGTACACCAGCTTCAATTTTCTTTAGTTCCGTTGGTTCGTAACGTAGAATTTTAGGATTTCATAGTACTGCCCGGGAAGGTCCCTATGCAGTTTGTAAGCAAGTCCCAAGTGCCAAACGTTGTAAAAGGCTTGAGCAACATCGAAGAGTATAGCCGAGCATACTTGTTTTTCTTCAAGTGCCTTTTCCACAATATCCGTAATTCGATGCACTTGGTCTAAGCTGGAATGTTTATTTCTGAAACCAAAGTGATGGCTTGGAATTAGCCTTCTTTCTTCTATTATTTTGCCAAGCCTTTTCAGGAGCACTTTTTCAAAATCTTTTGCCGTGAATGGTATAAGTGATATAGGTCTGTAGGATGTTACTTTTCTTTGTGGCTTACCTTGTTTAGGTGACTTCTGCAATTTTGCAATAATGTGGAACATGTCTTTGTTTAAGGCATGCGTTTTTTATTAATTGGAGTTTTGAACTCTATTGAAGGCATTTCTTCCAAAACCTGAGGAGTTATTAGATCGTACCCTGGTAATTTTTTTTTAGACATCAACACATAGAAACAAAAATTTAGTTTTGAACTCTATTGAAGGCATTTCTTCCAAAACCTGAGGAGTTATTAGATCGTACCCTGGTAATTTTTTTTTAGACATCTACACATAGAAACAAAAATTTATTTAAATTTGTTTGACAATGTGTGATGACGTTTCTGACAGCTAATTTACAGCAAAAATCTACCAACTGTGTGAGCTGACAATTTTCAATCTGACAACGTCGCGACAACGACGCGTCGTCAGACAAAGCTTCGCCGGGCAAGCCATGTGACAAGGCAATTGTCAGACTTTGGGATAGAACCTGCCAACTGTGTGAACTAGAAATTTAGCATTGTAAGTAATAGCTTAGGTACTTTCCCCCATCATCAGTTTAAAGATTTGAACGTAATAACTACAAGCAGGGGCTATGTTAACTGCTGACCAACCAGTGACTTAGCATGATTTAAAAAGTTTCCGGGGCGTAGTACTTGCTGATCTGAACCCACTAGGCATATAGTTCCTGATTCCAAACTGACACAAGGCATATAGTTCCTGATTCCGAACTGAAGCCACCAGGTGCATCAAGCGTAGTGATCTACCAGTGCAAAATCCTGCCCTTCCAAAATCGGGTGGCTTTCATAGTACCTTCCTGCTGATCTTAAGCAATCGGGTATTTGGACCCGTAAGATACCAGAATACCTTATACAATCATATTAGATTACTAGATATTCAGATTCAGCCAGGTGCAGATCCAAAATAAGAGTAAAACTGCCAGACTGTCAGCAACAGTCTTGCTCATTCACTTCCCAAACTGCCAATTTCTGGCAGGAGATTATAACAAAACGAAGACCTTAATGACGATACATGACATTTGACAGTTACTTTTATGTACTATAATATTAACTAGGGGGAGCTCAGATCAAATCACTGTGTGATGAAAATTATTATTCGGTTTCATTTCATACATTTTTTTCATACTAAAATGCACTAAACACAACTATAGTTAGCGAAAACTTTTTCCACACAGTGATTTGAAATGACTCACTTTTGTCACTTTTGTAATATACAAATTCTTTTCATTTGACATGTCACGGCGTAATTGGTTCCAAGACCAGATTTAATATATTTTTGCAGATTGTCCTTTAGTTCAATCGGTTATTTGATATGAACTTTGACAGAACTTTGGACTAAAATTGGTGAAAATGTCAAGTTCTAGGAAGCAAAGATAAAGAGGAATTCATATTTATTACACTGTTTAACAAAAGTTTGTTTATGTTGAATTTGCGTTAGTTTCTACTTTCTTATGATTAGTTGAGCACAGTTTGGGTAGTGGTTCGTTCTTACTGTTAGCCTTACAGTAATGGTATAGCAGGATGCAGGATATTAAAATTATCTTAGGGAAAACACAGGAAGTTGAAGGCTTAAAACACACCAAATCAAACAAAACGTCTTATTTTGAGTTATGAAACAAAGCAAAGCAATCAAAAACGTTTTGACTGAGACAGTGTGTTTCAGTCCTATGCTGAATTCACACGACACGACTGTCGAATTTCTGCCACAAACCCGGCCTGGTTTTTAAGAAGTCATATCATGGTGCTCTGAATATGCTAGCAATTAGCCAGAAAAGAATGAGGAAGTTGATTATTTGTTTTTTGTTTTTTTTTTTTCATAGTCTGCAAAATGTTGTCAGGACAATATTTACACGGTGCAAGTATGTACCTAATGGAGCAAAATTATATCAGTTGCACTTGTCGACTTAATGACGAAAACCTTGGCAGACTATTTACTCCATGAATTCATAAAAGTGGTACAAAATTTGAAAACAAATATGACAAAATGTCACTCGTGTGTGTGTCACTTCGGCATTAGTTAATCACATGGTGATAGGTTTTTATACAAGGGAGGGTCGGTAACCGTGCAAGGAAGACGTCAATCTAGTGACCAACAGCGTGTGAGGAACAGTTAAATACAATTCTGAAGCTCACAATAGAAAATCAATGAGATTTTCCCACTTCTGAGCAAGTGTAGAAGTACCATTATTTTAGGTTATCAAAATTTGAAGGACATTTGAATTAAGTTCTTTCTTCATTTTTATTTTCAATAAACAAAAGTGCATAAAAGCTCAAAAATACAAGCTATTAGGTGAAATTCTGAAGCGAAATCTGTTACTTAAGAAGAACTTTTGGTGTTTTCGTATAGAGCTTACAATGTACCAACCATAAACAACGCAAAAACGTATTTAAAGTTTAAACAAAAAGTTTTTGTTAGTAAGTTGCATGAAATAAAAACAGAAATGTTTTATTCGAGGTACTGCCTCTTGCGAGGAACTGACAAATCCTCCAAGAGTAAATTTGTCATGAAAAAGTGCTTCTCATCAAGCCCTTCGGACTCGGCAAAAAACTTTAGGTCCCCTACATTCCGGCTAACAACACGCACACAGGAATGGTTGAGAGTTTTTAAGTCACTATAGGCCCTGGTTCTCCACGAGCTGTTGCGCCACCCAATTTATTTAAATTTTAATTTATTTAGTTGTTTATTTAGTTGTTTAGGGTTTTTATAAAATATGTATTTCCAGGACCGTTTTTACTGAATATCACTATTTTTCTTTAGGACAACCCTGGTAAGATTGACGAGTTCTCCTTCCATTTCCAACGAAAAAACAAAACATGGAGCTCCACCTTCGTCGCAGAAATGTAACATTTATTTATACCGGTGAAATTCCTCTCTGTTTTATAAGCTGAGAAGCCAAAACAAAGACGAGACATAACAAAACAATAACTATCACAATAATACTACAACTATTCGAGTAAACAACCAAGGCCGTAAAGCGCAATATGCTTTTGCAACTTTAACTTTAAGGATGCGACTGATACCAGACTGCCATGGCCATCATCATCACCATCATCTTGGGGCCAATATAACAATGAATTTTAAGATTTTTATGTCCTTTACGTGCACAACTATTGCTCCTTATAGCAGAAACTCTATCTAGATCTAACCGCACCGACTCAACTATACCAAGCCATATACACTTACTACCACCACAGGTGGTTCCATTCCGGAAGGGATGATGTTTCCGTTTAGACATCAGCATCAGCAGCGGTTTCGTAGTAAAACAAGTAAGCGCTGGCAAAAAAGAATCCTTATATTCGTTATTCTAAGCTTTATGGCCACGATGTCGGTGGTGGCGATAGCGACCAACAAAATTGCCACCATGACATTGTCCTCTGGAGTGCCATTGTGAACCCTTCTTATCGACTTTTTACGATGCCAAGGGTGCAGAAGGGGGTACGAAAAATTAAACCTAGACGACGAACGTTCTGAATCGGGTTGGTTAATGCTGAATGCTGGGATGCTTTACGAGAAGAAGATGGTTACAGACTAAATCTTTATGGCCGACATGCGTGCGAGTATCTCCATATAAATGTGGGTTGGGTATACTTAAAGGATTCACCTGGATCGTATTTACGTGACATTTTGCAACATTACTTAAGTGGTGCGGGTATATTTTTGCTCTGAATGTATGCTATACAAAATGTTTTCTATATGAAGAATTGCGCTCGTAAAATTGATGAAACGTGAATATACGAAGGATATTACTCAAATTCATACGCCACCATCCAGATGATAATGGCTCTTAGGAGGAGTTTTGGGGGTATTTTTAGTACATATATATGCTATGATATTAGGGACATAAAGTAGGGTACTAGGTAAATGAGTGTTTCGGAGCTTGTTCGAGTGGAACGGAAATGATTGACGAACATGAGCGAAGAAGTTATTTTGTGCCAGAATTTTACTCTTAATTTTGTTTTTTTTTTCTACCCAAAAATTGGTAAAATCTTTTTTGGTTGGTTTATGACAAGCCATATAAACATTGTTGCCATATATACAAGTTGAATAAAATCGTGTGGCTGTAACTTTTAATGTTTTACTTTGCAAGATCTATGGAAATGTTATGATGAGAATTATAGGTTTATGCTTTTGAGAGAGGTTCACAGAGCTTAATAAGTTCTTTTGAAGAGTTCGTCATCAGGTGATGAATATAAGGGTTGAGTTGTTGAGGTTTTAGTTATCTGCATGAAAGAATTTCAGCGCAGTTTTATTATGTGGGCTTTTTATTTTTACTGCAAATGGATTTTTACACAAATTGGTTTAATTTTCATGTGGGATTTTAATATTAGAGTAATATTGTGGGGTTTTGAGTCTTACAACCTATAAAGGTGTGGGCAATATAGAATGAATTTATTACGGTTTAAGTCTATAAATTATAAATTAGCAGTTAAATTTTATGTTCCCACGGGTGATGAATTAATTTCTTCTGAAGAAATCAAAAGTTTAATTAGCAAACTCAGAAATGGCTTCATTAAAATCTGGAAACTTATTAATCAAAACCTGGTACCTATTCATGAATTATTGTCCTCAAGCTAAATTTAATCTTATTTTGACGACTAAGAACAGCTTTTTTTAAATTCCAGGATCTATAACCAACCCAGTTCTAAATGACAATTCCCGGTTAAATATTTGTCTTTTGAATTGAATTTACAATAAGAGAGAAGAGACTAGAGAAATATTTGCCCGGGAATTGTTATTTAGAATTGGGCTGAATATATTGCATTTGGGAATCTTGGAAAGTCATGTATCAAAGCTCTTTAAAGTATTTCCTGACAAACGACGTTCTTTTGTGATTTGAAGCAATTAATTATACATGTGTATAGGGAGTGTATGTATCAAATGCAGCCAAACAGCAGCTTATCTTAATTGGTCTTTTGGACCAGTTGGATAAGGAAAGTTTGTTCTGCAAGATACTGATCAGCGACTTAGATTAAGAAGCTGTCCTGCTTTTAATACATTTTCTTTCTAGTACTTAATCATCTTCTGGATCCAAGTAGAGGTCAACTTTTTTTTTAGAAAAATGCAGCTAGTTTTCATTGAAAACTTGATTCAGATTTCTACGGTGAAAAATGCCCTGGGATTTGATGGTTTACCAGTGCAGCTCTTCGAAAAAAAGAGGCGAGGTGTTGACTGTAGACCAAATATTCTCTCTCAGCATATCCTGGAAAAGGACAACGAATTTAAAGTCAAGACTCCGTTGGAAAACTGATCCAGTTGTGTAGCGTGACATTGCAAAGTACACAATGCAATATGCAACTTAGGGAAACACTCTTCCGAACTCTTCCAAACATGCACATACTTTCGGGAAGGAGAAGCACTGTCATGTGACTTCTTTGATCCCGTTCAGGAGCAAATAGTGTGCAGGGCACGCGTTTACACTAAAGTTACTGTTTTCAATACATCTATCCAACTTCTAGGGTATGCCGATGAATTCGAAATATTCAGCCACTCCCATCAGACCGTTATAGAGGCTTTCGAGGCAGTTGAAGAACAGATGAAACTTGTTTGTCTTTAAGTAAATGAGGACAAGACCAAATACATACTATCAACAAACTATGAAAGATCTGTCAACCAGCTAGGACAAAACGTGAATGTCGATAACAACAACTTAAAAAAAGTTAAGGAGTTCATCTCGGAGTAAACATTAATCCCATGAACGACATCTTAGTGGTGATCTAACGAAGAAATACCCTAGCAAACCGGTGCTTCTTCAGTTTTGGCGCAATATATGGGTGCAAAACTCCTCACACGTAAGACGAAGTATACACTCTCTATAAAACCTTTATACTGTCAGTCCTGCTTTATGGCGCCGAGTGTTGGGCGCTAAGCAAAAAGGGAGAGCCGATACTTCGCTCCCTTGAAAGAAAAATTCACTGACGGATATTTGTGCGAGGGGGGTGAATGGAGAAGAAGATACAACCGCTAATCTATGATCTGTATCAAGATGTGGTAGTACTCCAGAAAATCAAAACACGTCAGCTGCATTGTTTCGGTCACATGGAGCGGATGGACAGCAACTCTCCAGCCAAGAGAGTCTTTGAGTCCCAGCCCCCTGGTTCTAGAATATGAAGAAGACCGAACATCCAGTTTAAAGGCCAAGCCATCGTGGATGTCAGAAAGCTTGGTCTAAATGGCTGGAAGCAGCGTGTTCGGGATCATAGGGGTCAGAAGTCTGCTGTGTATCAGGCTCAGGAAGCCGAATGGATAAGTAAGTTAGAAAGTAAGATTTCAGCAGATTTAACAAGCACTTTTGCAGAGGCATTTGATTACAATCTTGGACTTCAAGCCAAATTTGCTTGTCTGACTTTGATCAAATAATTACATCAGTTAACTAGGAGACAGTACAGTTCAGCGATAAAAATCCTGCGAGTACCACAAAAATGTTTTTTCTTTTTCAGCGGTATTTTGTCTTCCGAGAAAGTTAGAAATCCTAAAAAGTGTCTTCTGTCATGAAATATTTTTTCTTATCTTAGCTGCTTGGACTTGACAGAGAACTGTAGGTCCCCTCCATTCATTCGGCTACATGCTCTCAGGAATGGTTGAAAGTTTTAGTGACATCAAGATCAACGTTTAAAATGGAAAATTTCCACCAAAATTGATGTCAAGCACCTGGGAATCTACAACATATTTCTGCTCAATAATCTTAAGGCTATCAATATCATTGATCACAGAGACCGTGCAAGACCAAGACGAGGCGTGTGCGAGATCAAATTTGTGAGGCCCTGGCGAGATGGGGGTGTATATTTACTTAAAAATCAAATTTACTTTGCAGAGACTTGAAGGATTTGTAATTCAAAGTTAAAAGTTCAAGTGAGCTCAACTCCATGAACTTTTAACTTTGAATTATATATTCGGTCACTCCACTTAAACAGAAGAATTTCTTTTCGAATTTTCTTCATATTCAATTATTACTTGAAGGATTTGTTTCACAAGGTCTAATAAGTAAAAATGCTGTGACTACGTTATTCGTAATGTGTATGTTGTTAAAACTTCCATCAGAACCATCGAATGAAAAACTCTTCTTTTTTAAATTGCTAAGGGTCAGAGTTGGTCGATTGTACAAATATGTTAGGTAGATACCTATATACATATTATATTTCAAGTGGATGCCACTTGGATACCATGCGAAATCCAACGGATACCACATGGGTTCCGTGCGGATATAACAAGAATACCGTAGATATTATGCAAAATTCACACGGGTAGCAGGCAGACACCATGCGGATATCACAAGGATACCATTCGGATATCATGCGGAAACCACACGAATATCATACGGATATCACAAGGATACCACGCGGATACCATGCAGATACCATGTGGATATTACAAGGATACCACGCGAATACCATGTGGATACCCCGCTGATGCCATGTGCATATCACAAGGATACCATTCGGATATCATGCAAATACCATGTTGACATCACAATTAAATTTGGATTTCACAACGATACCACGTGGACAGAATGCGGATACCATGCGGATATCACAGGAATATCACGTGGGTACTATGCGCATATCATACGGATACCAGCGGATACCATTCCGAAACCATATGATAACATGCAGATACCACGAGGTTATCACAACGACACCACGAGAATACCATGCGAATATCACATGGATACCACTAGGATACAACGTGGATATCTCAAAAATACCACGTGGATACCATGCAGATACCATACGCGGATACCACGCGAATACCATGCGGATACCAAGCTGATACAACGTGGTATAGGCATGGTATCCACATGGAAACCATGTGGATACCATGCATATACCACGCAAATAGCATGCGGATACCATGTGGAGACCTCGCGGATACCACGCGAATACCATGCGGATACCAAGCTGATACAACGTGGTATACGCGTGGTATCCACGTGGAAACCATGCGGATACCCTGCGGATACCATGCATATACCACGCGGATAACATGCGACTACCATGCGGATACCATGTGGAGACCTCGCGGATACCACGCGAATACCATGCGGATACCAAGCGGATACAACGTGCTATAGGTGCGGTATCCACGTGGAAACCATGCGGATACCATGTATATACCACGCGGAAACCATGCGGATACCATGTGGAGACCTCACGGTTACCACGCAAATACCATGCGGATACCATGCGATTGCCGTGCGGATAACTCGCGGATAGCACATGGACACTTTTGTTTCAATAGAACCCTGGCTTGAAATGGAATGATGAAATCAATGTTATTGTGTTAAAGGAATATGCACGCAGCCTTAATTTTAAGATAATTGTTTGCTTTTTTGTATAATAATTGTGGTCTTTTAACACAAATCACCACTTTCAATAGACTTGATGGTAGGATCCGAGTTTTAGGTGATAGTCTTATGGGATTTTCGATTTTCTCCATAGTTTTGGTTGATTATTTATGTTTAATGTATATGGGTACGACTTTCCTTTGCATAGAGGGAACAATTCGATTATAATACTTTTTTAATTTATATGCCAGAAATAAATATAGTTAAAATAAACATTCCGCATTAAAAATTGTTGCACCTTGTCCCACTACTTAATCTCTACCCTAAAAAAGAAAAAACTCTCCAACCGTACCTACCTACCTCTATTTTTAATTAAAATGGAATCACTCTTATCCTCTTATAAAATTTAATTTGTTAAATTTGAAAGAAAAAAAAAACACTTGTTATCAAGAAGCAACAAGAGAAGATAAATGTACATATATCCTTGGTACACTCAAAAAATTATTCAACAGTGCATTTTCTTAACCCCAAGAACAAAATTAAGAAATGAATTCTAATTGAATGGGAAAATCCTTGACTCTGCAAAATAATTAAAATAAATTGTTCTCTCCTCCCAAATCTTCTTGTGTTCTACAATGAAGAAAACAAACGAATACAAAAAAAAAAAAATAGAAAAAAAAATAATAAAAACTAGAATCCCGTCACGAATAAAAATGTTATTAACACTATATATGCCAACAGGCGGGTTCCGAATTTATTCCAACACAAAGCACACACCAACAAGCCACCAGGCATAAGCAACAAACCTAGAGAGTCTCATCGTTATCATCCTGTGTGGTGGTAAGGCAAGGATTTTATATAGACAAAAGCCTTGCCTTGCCTTTTTCTTCTCCCACATCCTGTTCTTCGTTTGATTCTAAAACTAAATGAAGCAATGTGTGTGCATGTCAGCTTATTAGAAGAGGAAAAGATTCGCCTATATGTTTCGCCTCTCGTCTTCCGATTTCCTCCTCTTAACGACGATATTCTCTCTTATGTGTGATGTGTATCCTCCGAAAGGGAAAACAATTTTTATGGTATTAATAATGCAGCAAGTCACGTCCTTAGCATCGCACCACCTCCAACCGAAAACGGCTATATATGCTATACAGAGAGCTCACCTCATACTCATGTCCTTGGTGCTTATAAAATAAAACTGCTTCATAAAATCCTTTCTGCATGGTTGGCTTGTTAGTTTGATATCCTAGATGATAGACCACCATTGCGGTATAATATCCTTACACAATGTCTTTCATTATTATGACACACATATGCTGCTGCATGCATGTGCTCGCTGTGTACACATAACAGTGTACCGAATCGTGGATGGAATAAGAATTTTCCACCACCCGATCCGACCCGGAGGATCCACCGACTAACCAACCATACACCAACTCAACAAGGATATAAGTTTGCCATTAATTTTACAAAGTATCACCCCAAACGTGTGAATTTGCCAAAGGTTTCGCTTCGCCTTTTTTTCTCACCAAAATGCCAATGAAATAACGGTGGGTATAGGTGGGTGATAGAGGTTGAGGAAGAGTATAGTTGAACAATGAACACCCCCTAAACTAAGTCCTGCCGACCAGACAGTAATGTTAATTGCACGCAATTTAATTAGTTCCAAAGGTTCGTGCACTCCTTCAAGGATGGCTTTCATATCCTTTGCCGAAAAATTGATTTACAATATTTTAATCCCTCACAAGAAGAACGAGTTGCAGTCTTCTTAAAGGTACCTTTATACCGCACACTACACACCAACACAGGAGGACATAAGACTAAATGGTTGCTGCTGAATCGGCTTAAGAAGGGTTGAGAGGAGGAAGAAGCGGAACCTGGCCGGATGCGGCCAGACTCATATATTACGTCCAACGAAATGGAAAAGCTCGAGCTGACATTTATGTATTCAATTAATTTAGTTGCAAATATCTCCTCTCTGGTTCTGGTTCTAGAGTGTGTTTGTGATAGTTGTTGTTCGCTTGGAACAGTGAAGGCGCGCGATATAGAGACACCAACAACTACACCCTAAAACCCCCTGGATCCTACCGAGCAGAGTCCTTTGGTTTATGCGGCCTGCGATGTACGAATGCAGAAAAACATAATTTTAACATATTGTCACTCGTAGAGGCCATTTGGTCGACCTTCTGTTTCGTTTGTCCTTTTGTGGGTTGGTATCTAGCCCACTGTATAGATTTAGATAGGTTTGCCCTTCATTCCAAAGTAAAATCCTGGTGTTGTGCTTCCGGGTTGTATCACACATAGGATCCCTTTGATATTCAAAAATTTTGCTGTTACTTTTTAGGGTTTTTGTGGCCATTTTTATTTTCAAATTTATACATAACATTGAAGTTATACCTTGATTGTGTTAGTACCGCACCGTTAGAGTGTATGGCAATGTATGTTATGGGAGGGCATTCATGAGTGTAATTTGTGTAGCACTTGTTTGTTGCGATTGTTCGCTGGCCGGACATGGTTTTGAAATTACCATATGCGGATGTTCCGGTAGTCGCAGTGAGTAAACACACGAATTTTTCCCCATCACTGCTGTTGGTACTACTAGACTAAACTAACTGGCTTTTTTTTATTCTTTTGACTCGTTCTTCATGAAGAATAATTATTTTTTAGGATATGAATGAAATGAAAATATTTAGATAGTTTTTTGAGTGAATACAAATTTTTTTTTTCTTTATTTTCATGAGAATATTTATGAAGTGAAATGTAATTAGTGCAAATGGCATGCGAATGGAATTTATAAAATGATATCTACTCTACTCTTTTTTACTGTCATGATGTCTATAATTTTTTGTTGAAAATAGTTGAATAAATATTTGTATAGTATATTAGATGTAGGGTAGTAGATTTAAGCTTGGAAAAATTTGTTTTGATAATGAATTCAGGGTATAGGTACCTTCATGCAGGTAAAATATAATTATTTTTTAATGATTTTATTAACAAAATAAATTATTCAATTAAATCTGAATTATTAAACTGCATTGATGTGTGATAAAAAGGATGGGGACTGATTGAACAGTGGAATTGGAAGGGAGTGAACCTACAATTTTTTGGCGAGTCCAAACAGCAAGATGAAAAGCACTTTTCATGACAACAAATACTCTTGGAGAATTTGTCGGCTCCTCGCAAGAGGCAGTACCTCGCAAAAAACATTTTTGTTTTTTTATTCTGATCTTCACAGCATTGTTCAGTGGGGAATAAGAAACTGTGTAGAATTTAATGCTTCAAAAACACAATGCTGTTTGCTGTCTCTAAAGCAGAACCCACTTCCATTGCCACTATCCATGAGTGGTACTTGCATCGATGAAACTGAACAGCTTTCAGTTCTGGGTATGTGCATCTCAGATCACCACCTGTGGAATTAACACATATTCAATGTCGCCAAAAACGCTGCGAAGTGCTTAGGTTCTCTTCGAAGATGCAAGGAATTTTTCTCCCCTTCTGATCTGGCTGTAATCTACAAAGCCTTCATTCGTCCAAAGCTTGAATATAATTCTCATATTTGGGCTGGTTCTCCAATAACTCATTTAGCCTTTTAGATAGAATCCAAAAAAGAGCTCTTAAAATGATAGGTGACTGTAATATAACGGAAACATTCGCATCTCTTGAACACCGTCGTAATGTTTCATGTCTCTCCTTATTCTATCGCTATTTCAATAAACAGTGTTCTAGTGAAATAGCCAGTTGCATTCCTCCCCTAAAACAATTCCACCGTAATACTCGCACTTCCAGGAATGCGCATCAGTTTACTCTTGAGCCCAATTTCGGACGTACTGTAAAGTACAGAGATTCTTTTTTCAGCTGAACAACACGAATGTGGAATGCTTTATCCGGCTCTATTTTTCACTTCCATTTTGATATTCAGAACTTCAAAGCTAATGTGCATCGGTATCTCCTTTCAAATCCTTCCCTATTTTCCTAACACTCGCACTGTGTTCAATCATTTTAAGGGTAGTCACAACCCTTTTGGTGCGCGTATATTATTAAAAAAAAGGTGGCAGCGGCTGAGAATTGAACCAAGACCTTTGACATAACAGTCCAACGCACTAACCATTATGCCATGAGGTACTGCATAAGGAATCCCTAAAGAAATACCGGACAGAAGTTCAGGAATACCGAAAATGATTTTAATGGCAGATACTTTGTAGCAAAACAGATGAAACTTCAAAATTCCGAATGGTCTAGATTGGAAATAATCCTTGTTAAACAAAAAGCTGATAGCTCTTCGATAAGCTCTTTCGAAAATCCTCTCACTTTTCTACCGGGACTTCATTTTCTCGGTATCCCGCATTAAGTCCTAAAAAAAGTCTGTAGAAATCACATGAAATTGTCAATCGTCTAAACACATAATTTTATTAATGACGGTTTTTAGGAAAGCTCAACTGGAGGTGACTCATTTGACGTCTTTCATTTCTATCCCGCTCTCCGAAGCCATTTTTATCCCGCTTTCTGAAGCCATTGTGTAAGAGTCGATCTAATAGTGCTAGATATAAGTCGCTTGATATTGTTAAGTTATGCATCCACCTTGAGATATTTATCAAAAGGAACGGTAATTCCCAGCCAAGTATGTGGAACTACACGCTTTTTACAGGAACAAACTCAGGCTATTTTCGACCTCCCCTAACCTCAGTACCAATTAAGTAGACACTTCAAATTCAGAGCTAGACAAACACTGTCGGCTCACTAAATTCATGTCTTTTCAATTAGAAGTTTCTGAGAAATAGGACTTTGAAAACCACTAAAACCGTAAACTGACTGACTCACTGACTGACTGGCTAACTCACTGACTGACTGACTGACTCATTCACCGACAGATCATCAAAATAATGGAGCACTTCCCGACGCCGTAGAACCTTGAAATTTCGCATAACGGTGGGTCTTGTGATGCATACAAAAGAAAAAATCGAAAATCTGTAATTTTTCATTCAGGGGGTGTGGTATCCACCCACTTTATAAGTTTTTTTTTAATAAATTATATGGGGCACTATCGATTGCTGTATAGAACGATGAAGATTGGTAGAGCGGTGGAGCTTGAAAAAATACCTACAAGGAACAAATCTAAATTTGGAATTTTCTGTTCGGTGGGCGTGGCATCCACCCACTTTCTCAAAAATTCATATAAATTAAATGGAGCCCTTACGATTGTTCTAGAGCGATGAAATTTGGAAGAGCAGGAGGATTTTAAGTTTATACAAAGAAACAAAGAATGCAAATTTTAGACTTTTTATTCAGGGGGCGTGGCGCGTGGCATCCACCCACTTTCTCAAAAAGCACTTTTAAATGTTAAAGAACGATAAAAATTGGTAGACCAGTAGGGTCTGAAGTGCATACAAAGATAAAAGTCAAGCATCTAGAATTTTCCACTAAGAGGCGTGATGGCATATAGCCAAATTCTTCAAACTGTTATCAATTATATGGTGAACTTGCAGCTGTCGTAGAATGGTGAGAAATGCCAGAGAGGTAGGGCTGGAGATGCATAACAAAAAATAAATTGGGATTTTCTGCTCAGGGGGCGTGGCATTCACCCACTTTTTTTTTTTAATTGTCATCAATTATATAGTGCACTTTCAATTTTTGCAGAGCGATGAAAATTTGGTAGATCGATAAAGCTTGAAAAGCATACAAAGAGAAAAAAAGAAATTGAGATTTTCCATTCAAGGGGCGTGGCATCCACCCATTTTTCAGAATAGCCACTATATTTGGTCAATTTTCTTGATTAGTTTTCTCTTAGTTCCTTATAGTTACTAACAATTTAAAATGTATGAAAACTTGACCTTTAAGAAGGTCAGGTAGGCCATATTCTTGCACTCAAGCTATTAACATTCAATGGCGTTTTCCGCTTAAAAGTGAAAAACCAACTAGGCTCAAAACATTTTCAAAGATTCAGTTAATGTTTTATTTGTGAATGAGTATATTGCCTCAGTCTAGTAGATATGTAGACCAACCTATTTACTTGATAATCTTGTGTTTAAATTGACGTCTCAAATATCTGCAAAAATGTTTGTTAACATATCCCATAAATCAAAACAATAAATTAATATTCTACTCCATGTCCTTATACCAACCAATACTGGGATTTGACACTTACTCTAAACGGATTCTAAATGTCACAACAAGTTAGCAAACCAAACTTCCTTAATTCAAGAAAATATTCTTTTTCCCCCTCTAAGCCACTTATTTTTGTTCAACTACTTGTCGAAAGGACAAAAAAAAAAAAAACACCAAAATCCAAAAATCCAAAAAAAGAACATTCCACAACATATATCCTTGCATTAAAATTTATAAACGAAGTAATCCACTTTAAAACTCTACAATCCACTCTTCATGTTGCAAAATAACTCTCTAAACCATCAAACCAGTTGAAGTCAACTAAAGTCCGTAGTAAAAGGCCCTTCACCACACATACAAACAAATTTCTACCAAATAAAAAGGACGAACAAAAAAGAAATAAAGAGAACAAAAAAAGAATAATGGCGCAATTTCGTATGCAAATTGGATTTTGATCCGAATTCGATAGCCCACAATCGAAACTCGAGAAAAAAAAATCGTATAGGTGGTAGGTACCTTGATTCACACAGTGAGGATATTGATTTTGGTTTAAACCACAAATTTATTCGAAAAATGAAAGCAAACACAGACACCTTTGTAAGTTATATCCTCATTAACAACAGTTATCCTGATTTTTGGAATTCTATTTTAAATCATAATTACCGTTATGATGAATTTTAATCTTGAAAACATACCGCAGTGGCAGCGCTTGTATTCTTGATTTTTGTACCTTTAGATATGTGTAGAGGATTGGCATACTCACTCAGTGTCTCTGTTCAAAAAGCAATTTACATCACCACGACTTCGTGATTTTTCCAAAACCCCGTCCCACCCCATAAGCCCACCTGATGTATGCAGAAGAGTGTAAAAGTAGAACTTTTTTTGGGACGTCTAGGTTAAAATCTACACGTTGCGTTCTATATATGAAACAGAAAAAGGGTTGAATGGAACCCCTTCTGTACTCTGTTGCAAGACTTATATATGTACCTCCCAATCCTCTAAGCATGTGTTCTTACTCTACCCCCACCACTTCTTCACAGTAATGGCTTTAACATGTTCCCTTGGAAACTTGTACACATGTTTGACGAGGTGACATTTTGGTTGGAATATACATTCAAGTTCCTTAAGGCTATTAGGG
Source organism: Dasysyrphus tricinctus (assembly GCA_963921185.1). NCBI lineage: Eukaryota > Metazoa > Arthropoda > Insecta > Diptera > Syrphidae > Dasysyrphus > Dasysyrphus tricinctus. Next base: position 251,206,032 of record OY992531.1, on the reverse strand, counting down.
AGTCTCTTATAGAGAGTTTGTCCCATTTAACGGAAGGAAGTCAAAATGTGTCTTCTCTAATTACGTAAGTTGCTTGTAAGACCGTTATAAAATGACACGAACAATATTCGAACCGGACACTCAGAAAGTAATGAAGATAAAATTCCAAAAATGACCAATATGACGATCCTTTGGGACTTTAAAGGACATTCAGCCATATCTTCACAGGATATCTCTATATACAGAGGAGTATATAGCCCTGCATTTGTAAAAAAAAGAAAAATAACTTGTGTTAACATTTTATGACAAAATTTCCAATCGTGGGAAACCATTTTTGGAAAATACCGTTAAGGAGAAAATTCGTTAACCCCCGGTCACGTTTTTCTTCCATCCATATACCTTATACAGTTCCTATAAATGTATATATGTACGCAAAGGATATACCTACCATAAATATCCTGAAATAATTGAGAAAGTTTAATACTCAAACCCCCATAGCAGTGCTTAAACTGTGATTTGGTCCTTTTTCTGAAACTTGGGGGGATATAACTAAATAACAACATAGAAAGCAGAATACAAAAAAAACAACACACAGATTTTGTCTTCTATAAGTATTTGGGTATCCGTTTACGACTGTATCATACAAGAAAGGCTAAAACTGGCTCTCCAATCTGGCATAGAGGGACTTTTTTTTTGTGATGGGGGTTATTGTCCTTAATATGTCATAAAGCCATTTCAAATTGGCAATTTACGTCGCATTTATTTCACGAAGTGTTTACAGGATGTTTTGATTTTGTTTCTGTCTTTCTTTCGATTTCGTATATTCGGAAATATATACTATTTGACACTTTGAATGGGGGAATCATTTGGAGATTTGGTGTTTTTTTAGTATTTATTTTGGGGATCAAGCAGACAGAAACATATATATGTAGATAAAGGTGATGGTATAAGGTGGACATAAGTAGTGTGGGAGTGAGTGGCAATAAGACTTTTAAATAGATTTTTTAAAGAATTGATTAACGTAGAAGGTAGAAGTTAGAGTTTGCTGTGCTAAGACTGAAGTTTTTGCTGTATGTTGTTTCATATATTCGAGGTGGAAGTGACACAGAAAAGAAGCAAAATGATTCGAAGACTGACGAGGAATAATAAGAGTGCTACCCCTTACCAAGGCCAAGACATAATTTGTGTCCGTAGCATGTTCATTCATATAGTATTCCGGAACAAACTTCCCCACAAAGCTGTTAAAGTTTTTGACGATTTGAGCCCTACGTTGGGCGCCACCTCTACAAAAACTGTGGTATTATCAGCAGGATTTACAAACTGGAACTATGGCATACGTAGTTAAAGCGAGGAACAACCAAGGCCATATTCCAATCTCAGAATCCTTACTTCTCCTTCCCTTACCATTTCAAGCCAGAGAACGAAAAAAAAAACGTTTAGGATGGACAAAAAAAGTCCAGCCCAAAATTATCCAGAAAGGAGGGGTATTCTCTAGTTTAACCAAATCTTTTAACTGTTAAAGCAGTTAAAACGCCTGGCTAGTTAAAACAATTTTATTGCAAGAACTGTGGACTGTGAAGCGGGTCAGGGTCTAATGCCACTCCATACCGGTGGGGGAATGGACAACCGATTTACCCAATTATCTTTTCTGCAAAGCAATATTCTTGTAACGCTCTCCACACTATCTTAAGAGCTATGGATGCCTAAGGTTTGACCACTATCGGTGGGCCCTAACCATTAAAATACTCAAAATACTGGGATCTGATTTCATACCGTTGGGGACTTATGTCACCTTCGATTTAGAAGGAAATAGGATAACTTTTTACTTGAGGAGATTAAATAAATAATAAATTGAGTGCCGCAACAGCTCGTGAAGAACCAGGGCCTAGTGACTTTCAACTCACAACCATTCCTGTGTGCGTGTTTGTTGCTAGGAATGGAGGGTACCTACAGTTTTTTGCCGAATCCGAACGGCTAAATGAGAAGCACTTTTCATGACAAGTATACTCTTGGAGGATTTGTCAGTTCCTCGCAAGAGGCAGTATCTCAGATAAAACATTTCTGTTTTAAGGTGGTACGGCTAGGGAGATTATTTAATATTCCGTTTGAAGATTATTTCCAAGAGGCTAGAGCCCTAACAGATGCTTCCGGTTATCGACTTCCCTCACTAGTGTATGCGATTTTAACACCGTTGAATTTCTTTTTATTTTACTCATAGTTATTTTACTTTTAACTTATGCCAACAACATTACAAAAACTCAGCAATATATCATATAACGTAAAACTCGTAACGAACTGGCCGGTATGCGACAAACAGTGGTGTTCATGACAACGAGATCAAGTTGGAGTACTTAAATTAGTCATGTTTACTATGGTTGAAATTATTCTATGTTATTTTACTTAAAAACACAATTTATTTAAATACTTAACTTTTATTTCTTTATTGAAAAATGCATAACCTATATAAAAACTCTCCTTAAAACAAAACCATAAGTAAATCATTAAGTCATAAATCAACCTCTATGACATAAGCAAGCATTCAACTTTATTCAATTTCTAATCTAACTAAAAAATAAAATTTAATAAAAAAAGAATATATCCTTCGACCGTGACAGGACTCGAACCTGCAATCTTCGGATTCGAAGTCCGACGCCTTATCCATTAGGCCACACGGTCATATTTTTAAGCTTTTCCATCTTCTCAAATGCTCACAATATACCCAACATTCATTCATCTTCTCAATGTATCCACTATTGATAGGGGATAATGTGGATTTATTGTTAGATGATTACAAAATTCAAGTAAATACACTTTTTTCATGGCTGTATTGGTACACACGTACATTGTTTAAATATGCGACTTGGATTGCCTAAAAAATTTCGCTAAGAGTCTTACGCTCAAAAAAATCTCATGGAAAGAAAGAGTTTGAAAATTTGTTAAAAAATTATTTTGGTATGCAAAGTGATTAACATAAAACGCATAGATTGAAAATTTTCTAAACAAAATGATTTAAAATAAAGAAATGAAGTTTCAATTCCAGGGCTGTCGTTTCTGTATTTGAGAAAAAAGTACTTCAAGGAAAGAAAGAAGTACGGTAGGAAAATATATGATTGTTCATACATTTAATAAAAAAATATATGATTCATATTTGTGTAGAATTTTATGAGCTACAATAATCATTACATTTCTTTCAGAATAAACTGATAGTATTCGAGAGATTAGCAAGCAACTGAATTTATTCCTTACATACCCCCCTAAAATATTTATCTTGGCCGAAATTTAGGGTAGGTTTTTTGTTGGGAAATTCTCAATACGTCATTATCGAATTTAAATAAGTGCAAGTGTAATTATCCTGGTCCCTAAATAGAGTTTGACAGTTTATGGCTTGACAGATGACCTAACTACATATTGACGTCGGCTAAATATTTCGTTTCAAATATCATCAAAAAGTCTTTAAGCTGACTCTTTTTTGGAGCAGAAACTAAAATCTGAAAAATTAAGGTTTTCAGAATTTTTTTTCATTACATCTACGCAGCAATCAAGGGTTTCTCTTATATTTCACCTGTATACTCAATTAAGTCATTATTACATAAAAAGGATTAATATTTTTAGAATATGATTATGATTATGTTCTTGGTTGTGTTTTGAGAGAAGTTAAGTAATAATAAATGATTTGAAAGTTTTGTGCGGAAAGGATCCAAAAAATGAAGTATTTTGGTTGTACGGCAGTACGCAGTTTTAAAAATAAGAACGAATACTGCAATTGCAATTCGACAGCCCTGAGCAGTTCTCAAATTTAATACTTTAATCAATTTTTAGTTGAGCCATATAACAAAATTACGAAAACTATTTATTCTTAGACAAGAAAAAACTTTTCCGGTATTTAGTACCTATGATATTTAAGATAAAAACACACTGGATTTTGTTGTTTTAATAATGTCTTGAAGTTCAACGGGTAGTGTTCTCATTTCTTTAAAACAATCGCTTCAATTTAATTCAATAAGTCGTATCGAAAACTTGTAGACCAATTAGACCAAGTCAGCGAAATTGTAAGCATGGTGAGGAGAATAGAGCAAGGTTACCATGGTATGAAGTACCAAGTTTTACAAAAAACCGATTGGACGTTTTCCGAATAAAAAAAGTAAAAAAGAAAAAATTGGAATATTTCTTAAAAAACTCAAAAATTATATTTTTTTTTATTTGTGTACAAAAAAGTTTTTATATTTTATAAATGTTATTCATTAAAATCTTTTCAAGAAAATTGAAAAAAAAAAAATTGTTCTTTGAGAGGTACCATTATTAATAATAAAATAACTATTGTTTGAGAAATTGTTTTCTATCCGAAGTGATTTTTAAAATAGTGGGAGCCATGGATCCCGAACGCAAAAAAGGGGCCAATTGGCCACTAAAAGGGCCAAACGGCAACGCTGATTGAATGTGATTATATTGAATTCTTACAACATTTTAATGGAACATTTTGGTAGGTATGCAAATTTTAGTTTTTATTTATATCAATTTATGTAAAAAAAAACAAACAAAATTATAACCGGTTTTCCAGATATTGAATTAAAAAAAAGACAAAAATTTGAACATTTTTTTAAAATGTAAAAAAAAATCTATTGAGAATTTTGGTACAGAAAACTGTTTCTATTTCTTTAGAAGCTTCTGTATAAAAAAATATTGAAATCATAGCACCGCTTTGAACAAAATCGAAAATAAAAAAAATTGTTCTTTGGGAGGTACCATTAATAACCATTTTGTGGAAAATGGTATTCTATTCAAAGGTAAACTTTACTAAAAGAAATTTATTGAATTTTTGTTAAGAAAAGTTGTGAAGTCGTTTTTGAAAAAAATAAGATTTTCCAAAATTGCTAAAAAAGTTTTATGGCGCAAACCGTTAATTTTGGTTCAAAAAAATAAAAAAGTTGTGTGGACAGAAGCACCAAATACCACTAGGTATGTATATGTACCTACCAAGTTTGAGAAAATCGATTATGTTTAGGCTGCAGCCGAAAAGACAGAATCATGAGACCCACGTTTTTCAATATCTTCGTATTGACGTGAGTTTGATCAAAATCTCGAGCTCAATTTTTTTTACGAGTGTATACATTGCCATAGAGTAAGTACCTATATATCGCAAGTAAAAATCTTTGGAACCGTTTTTGAGAGAAATAACATTTTGTAAGTATTTTTTAAAATGTATGGCAAGTACTGTTATTTTTGGCTCTATTAAATAAAAACGTGCTGGAGGAATAACGAAAAAAACGCTACTTAGATTAAGGAAAATTGACTTAGATAGAAAAAATCATTCATTTAAGAATCTTTTTGTAACACTTTTAAGGAGCTCTTACATAATCGAAATCAGTTGTGCCGTTAGCGAGAAAGTCGAAAAAATACTTTTGTAACTCTTACGCCACCCCACACTGTCATTCAACTTCACAAACACTATAATTTTTAGTTTTTGCCAATATCCGTCTGGAAGAGCGCAACAATATCTGACTGATGAGTCCAATTGTTGTACCTGGGCGAAACGCATTTGGACTAAAGGTCGCAAAAACTTTAAATTTGAATTTCAATTCAAAAGTCAACAAAAACAAAAATAATTAATTTTCAATTATTTACGTTTTTATGCTTAATCCAATATCTAAATTGCCAAATGAGGTACTTTAAATCTTGAGAAAATTTAATAACTGATTAATAACTATCTTTCGCCGACCGATTGCTGAAACTTTTTGACTTTTAATGATCAACTTCAGACCATTTAGAATGCACATTTAAAAATAAAATGCACAACTGGATCGCACGTACTTGCTCTTATGTTCAAGACCCTGCGGGTTTAAGAAAATTGTATATAAAAACATGGAAACTATGAAAAAAAATGAAGAGAAGCATGAAATACTACATTTAAATTGGCTAAAACAACTCTTTTGACAGTTTGAGGTGGAAAAAAAGAATGTCATCTTAATTCTTGATTGAATATAATTGAATAGGAAAAAAAATTTAAAATCGTTGGAGCGGTTACTTAAAAAATTAATTTTTTATATATAAAATTCTTATAACATTTTTAAGAATACATTTTGGTATGCAAATCTAAAGTATATATTTATGTGTATATAAACAAAATTTGAAAAAAATTGTCAACCCGTTTTTGAGATATCGAATTTTCAATAAAAAAAAAAAAATTGAAACTTTTTTTAAAAATCCAAAAACTTTTTTTTGAAAATTTTGAAATGCAATATTATTTAATCTTATCTGAAATTTGTATATAAAAAAAATCATCTTAGTCCGCTTAGCAAAAAACGAGAAAATTCAAAATAAAAAAAAAGTTCCATGAGTATGAGATTTAAACTTGTTTGATAAACACTTTGCTATAAATGAATTCATCTAGTCTGTTTATAAAAAATCATCAAATTAAAACTAATTTAATTTTATATTCTCCTTCACTTGTTTCTTGAATCTCGTTAAATACATATCTTGTTTGTTTTTATAAATAGTTCGCAGTTTTATTTCGATTCTATTACTTAGTGTGAAATTTTATAATTTTTGGTAGTAGATCGTACTAATTTTAGTATATGAAAAAAGTTTAATCAAAATCGAAGGAGTCGTTTTTAAGCAAAAAAATATTTTCCTTTGTGGTTTTTTAGCTTTTGTATGGAAGGTACCGTTATTTTTTCATAAATGTTATTTTTTTTCTAAAAATATTGTAGAGAATACTAAAAAACTCTTAAATATCGAGTTTCAAAAAAATCGATCACGTCGTTTTCGAAATATTTGATTTTCAAAAAAAAAAAATTTGAAACATTTTTTAAAAATCCAAAAAATATTTTTTCAAAAATTTTGGTACGCAAAACTGTTTATATTTTTTTGAAGCTTCTGTATAAAAAAAATAATTGAAATCGGTCGTATCGTTTTGAAGAAAATCAAAAATTAAAAAAATGGTTCTTTGGGAGGTACCATTAATAACCATTTTTGAAAAATGGTTTTCCACCCAAAGAAAGCCTTATCTAAAAGTCGCTTTTGAGAAAAATACGATTATGTAAAATTGTTAAAAAAAATTGTATGGCAGGTACCGTTATTTTTGGTTCTAAAAAAAAAATGAAAAAAACGTGTGGGCATAATCACCAAGAACCACTATGTACCAAGTTTGAACAAAATCGATCAAGCCGTTTAGGCTGTAGACGATAAGACAGACAGACAGACAGACAGAATTGTGCCACCCACTTTTTTGGTGTTCTCTATCATCGTAATATCATGTTTGATTGTTATCTCAAAATTTGTTTCTTGCACGAATCCAAAACTTGCCTTATAGAACCTATAATCGCAAGTAAAAAACAAGTGACTTGAAATCGCAGTTACACTTCTGTAAAACCTGCTGTTCCAATGTGGCCACCCGTCAGGTCATTATCCTGTTAATCCGCCTGTGTAAAAGCCTGCATATTTACCACTGCACCAGTTTTTATTTTACTGAACCAAATGAAGACCAGAAAACGCCAAAAATGTAGTATCGCACATCCAAAAAGTCATTAGATCAATCTCATATTATAGAATCCGAAGAAGGCGAGCGAGGGTTCCGAATCTGTGAATCCACAGACTAACCTCACGTTACTTGAGAAATTAAGCTTCCTGGATTCTGAAAGAATAATTCTTGAAGTTTTTATAAAAAAATGCCAAAATAATGATTTTATGTGCTACCATTCATCAATTAGCTTTTTGTATGTCTGCGTTTCAACTGTTCCTACGTTCTTTTCATCAACAAATCTAATATAACTTTGATTACACCAATTTGCATTTCTAATGTTAACAGTTGAAAGATTCATTGCAATTCACCCGAATCTCACTTTCTTTTTAAAGTATATTGAAAGCTCACGAAGTTTAGACCTTTTTCCTTAGCTCAAGCTGAAATTTTTCTTCCAAACACAAATAAAAAAAAAAGGACCTTTGGAAATGTGGGCGGAGGTGGAGTTCGCCGCCACAAGTTTCCTTCTTTTTTCTGTCCATCTGCGTGGGGATATATGTATGTAGGTAATGTACGAGCATTTTGTATATAAAAGAACATCGCAAGTTTAAAAAATGAAGAAAAAAAAAATGAAATAAAAACAGCATCACTATTACATTGAACCACTCCGACTCTACGATATCTTTGACGCTGACAAATGGTAAATTTTGCAAATTCAAGGACTCACTTTCCTTTTACTTCTTGTTTCGACATTGTTTGTCTGGATCTAGAGATGTAGAGATCCAAAGATATTTGTATATTATGGTCCTGAATTGATTGAATTCCACTTTGGTATAGGATTTATTGTGCAGTATAGGAGGAACTGCTATATAGCTAACATCCGACATGATGCTGCCCAACTAACAATTTAAGTTGTTTAAGTGTCAATACAAGCTATTTTCTGACTTGTCTAGAAACTTAAATTAGTCTTATGCAAATCATTTTGGCGCACATAGAAGAAGCTATTTGATTCCCTTAAAACCTTTCGTCACAAGTCCTATGCAATTAAATAGCTTTCCAACAATATTGTAAAAAGGTCTTAAAAAGACAAAATATTGCTCAACTAAACAAGTTATAATAAGGCTTGTATAATAAGGCATTGAAAAAGCCATACAAACATTTTACATTTAGGCCTTATAAAAGCCACTCAATGCAGGTGTAAATAAAAGAAATTTGCTTGCTTGGAATTATTTTATTAAATTTTTATTATTTTTATTTTGTGAGTTTATTTTCTTTACGGGAGTTTGGATAACGTTTTCCTATATTCTGAAATGATAAGAATATTATTTAATTTATAAAAATGTTACTTACTTTTCCGAGGATTGAACTCGCATCCCTCCAATCACATATCCAGCACGCTACCCACTACGCCAATTCGTAATTCAGAAGATGCATTTTAAAATTCTAATGAGTTGATACTTGTGCTTGTACAATCTTACCAGCAATATGCAGGTAGTTAAGGTCACGTTTTGGATTAAAAAAAAATACGATGACAGAGAACATCTACAACTATGTATATATTTGTAGATGAGTCATCTAGCCAAAATCATACTGATATGATACGATTTTCTTCATATTTGTTACTTTTTTTTAAGTTTAAAAAGTGTGAATCAATTAATTCTTGAAGGGTTTGAAAGAAGAAATATACAAGAACATACGAGTTTATATAGTTATGTATGTAGGTATAAATCTTAAACAATTATTTCTCTATTATTATGTGAGGCTACATAACACTTCTATTTCTATCAAGTCACAATTTTAAAAATAAATTTTCTCGTTAAGGAAAAAACTTAATTATAACAGCAAGTACGTGTGACTCGTTGATGTATGTTTTGTGTCCGCTGGTAGGGTAGCTTACTGAAGAAGGTAATCATTTCAATAAGTTTGCTACTTACATTTTATAAAAACTATATATTTCATCATAGATGTGCACAGCTGTCACAACCCATACGAAATAGCTCACGAAATGAGACAATAATTTCATTAAGTTTGTCACAAACGTTTTATAAAAACTATACATTTCCTCAAGGAGGTACACAGCAACACAGCTGTCACAAGCCAAACGAAATAGCTCACCAAAGAAGACAATCATTTGATTAAGTTTTCTACTAACATTTTATAAAAACTATTAATTTCCTCACGGAGGGATCGAGCTGTTATACAAACAAAACGATATAGCTCACCAAAAAAGGCAATAATTTCAATAAGTTTGCTTTAAAATTTTTATTTTATTTTTAAATGATTTAATGCCGAATTCCTTAAAATCATTTCAGAACGATTTTTGGTTCGATGGAATTTGTAAAAATAAATTTTTTTTTATGTGGGATTGTGTGTGCCATTTGTCAGTAGATTTGAGGCAAAAAGCAAACACACTTATGCGCATACAAATTCATATCAAACATTCAAAAGTGCATTTATTTTTTCCCATTGTTTTGTAAGATTCAAAACAAATATATTTACGAGAAAAGTTGCAAAAATAAACAAAAATAGTTATGCATTCATTAAAGTTAAGAAAAAAAAAAAAACACAAATTCTATCAAGAAACACATCAATCGAGGAACACATCGGCGAGCGCGCGCTTCATAGTGTTAATCGACTTTGGACACTTGAAATCGAAGTTCATTGATGTTTTGATAACTTCTTATTAGTTATTCACTATTTTTTGACGATTTAGGTTTTTTAATAAAATATTTGTTTTTAATCTTTTCAATTTAATGACGAACACTTAAGAATATTTGTTACACCCGCTTCAGAATATTTTCAACTCCAAATCTTGCTGCTGTGTGCTGTGTAGCAAGCTTATTTAAGAAAGCCGTATACGAATTTATTTTGTTTACTTTCAGTAAAACAACTTGGGCAGGCCTTAAACAAGGCTTTTATACTTAAGTATACAAGCCTTATGTATAACTTGCTAATTTAATTTTAAAAGGCATTAAACAGGCTATAAACAAAAATAAATATTGGAAAATGGTTGAATTGTATAAGAAAGCCTTTTATTAGTTCTATGTGAGCTATAGCTTATCAGATTTTAAAAATCGGACCTAATACAAGTTAAATTGTTAGTTGGGTGATGCAGTTAAGCTTCTTTAAACACGCACATATACAAACATACACACAATACACACCAGCATATGTGTTTAACTCGATCTGCATTGCCAATGACATGTCCTGTGTGTCACACAACAAAAAGGATAACCTCTATGGACATATGTAGAGAGAATAAAAGTCACACAAGCAAAACGAACGAATGCCATAATGATTGTATATTCAATTCAAAAACAATTTCCTTAGAGAATTCGAATGCCACAATGCAGAAGTAAGCAGGACGAATCCTTTCTGAAGCCAACCAGCACTATAAAGCACTAGAAAAAGGATTTTTCCTTCAATTTTGTCCCTAAAGACAAGCATGAACTTCTCATACTCCTTTCACTTTCATTGAATTCACAAATACACACACATGATATCAGGATGCATTCAAACCGGATGTAGTAGTATAGCCATAGTGCCTTTTGAAAGGATCGAATGTGAAAAATTACTGTCGTCCCCATGGTGTATCCTATACTACAAAGCAGCTCAAGTCATGTGGCATAATCTTTCCATTTTGTATGTGTGGCATGTGAGGGTGGGGGTGGTTGTTTATTTGTTTGTTTATTTCCTTAAAGTTTCCCAAGGAAAAACTGACATTTCAGCAGAACTTTTCAAAATTAATATTAACGAACCAACTCTGCTGGTGGTTGCATACTAATTAGTCACAAGATTCTTGAGTTCGTCTTACTTTTTACTTTTTCTACTTCCTTGGGTCCTCTACTCGTTCGTGTCCTTCGTTGACCTATAAAAATTGATGGTGAATTCCACTAATTAGTATCGTAGTCTCGTGTTTGGCCCCACAATAGCAGCATCAGAGGCCAGGTACGATGGTACAGCGAAAGCACGTCTTCAGCCAGGATCTTGGTTTTCTTTTTTTTTTGTTCATCGTTGGCGTTGTGTTGTTGAATGTTCATCCATTCTGGCTCCCTAATTGCTCACGTAAGGACGGACTTAAAGATGCCTTTGTAATAATTTCCATCTTCTCATTTTTGGTCGTTGTCTTCATTCGTCCGCTAGAAATGGAGGGAAATTAATAATTTTTTTTCTCTTCCTTCTAGCTTCCATCAGTTTTACGATGGCTATGGCATTGCCGAGGCCGAAGGTCCTTCCTCAGTCCTGACCGAGGCCATAAACGCGCCACGATGTCTTCATTTTGACTTAGTGCCTTATTTTCTTCTTATTTTTTGTCTGCCTGGCCTTATGTCATTTTCTTGAGCCTATAATTGCTCTTTCCGTTTGCCGACTTTTGTGTTTCTTACGAATATAGTATATCTGGACCTATCCTCTGGCTGGGGGCTACCTACCGAAAAAGGAAGCGCTTTGTCAAGCAATTCTGACCTGAATACAAATTTTCAATTAATCATTCTTGAAGATTGCTCCTTCATGAGAAGGCGAGCGAGAGAGAGAGGCGTACAGGTAAATTAGTTTTGTATGCACAACTCGAATGTAGGAAGACGTACATTGCTGCACAAGGTAGGTAGTAGGTAGGTATAAAGAACGATAATAAAGTTATGAAAAAAAGTTAAGAAAAAATCCTTTAAATGATCCACATTTAGAATATTCTTCAAGGCGCACTAAAAAAAAGGACACAACTTTAGGGTTTTTAAATTGAATATCTTAAAGGTTTAATATTTTTTTTTTATTTGTATAGTTGCCTTCTTTTTTATGTATAGGGATGGGTCCGAGCTGATAAAAGATTTATGAAAAAATACATAAAAAGAACAACAACAAAAAAATCCATATATAAATGGAAGGGATAATAACTTGAGTTGGGATTTTATTTTATTTTTTAAAAGGGCCTGCAGGGGTCTTCGGGATGCAGGGATTATGCAAACATAATTTGGATTGAGTTTTTGTTTTCTTTTTTTTTTGTATGAAATATGTTTTTTTTTTGTGCTCATTTTTATTGATAGGAGCAGGAAGGCACACAAAAAAGTCTATGAAAGTGCAGGATATAAAGTTCATGGTATATAGAAGGATGAATAACCAAAGGATATTTATATAATATGCGGATGAAAGGGGACTTTTTTTTATTTTATTTTATATGGTGTTGTTAAATGCGGGATTTCTTTTTATCTTTGGCCAGAAGCAAAGTGGAGCATATTATTTTTATATGTCAGCTTATGCGGGCTTGAGGATTGATTTGTTATTGTTTTTATTTTTTTATTAAAAACTTAGTAAATAAAAAAAAGTCACTATAAAAAGAAGGGGATACAAATTTTGTTAGCTAACATGTGTGTGAGTAGTGTTTGATCTATTTAGGATACTAGATTATTTTGATTTATTTGTTTTGACTAGGACATTTTGAATGAAATAAGTAAGGATGTATTGATTTATTAAAAGTCTGTAAACTTGGGTTTTTGTTTGTGATTTTTACTCCTTAGTGGAAAGGTTTTTGAAACTAAAAATATTGTATGGCTATGAGGATTCAATAATACGGTATTTGAGATAAAAAGAGAATACTTCTGTTTCCACTAAGTTAACCAAATTACTAGCTTCTATACTAATGTTCAGTTTAACAACAACTTAACCAGAGCTAAAATTCGAAATTCCTTAGATAGATACCTCACTGTATGTACAACCATAAATTTACTCTACTAAAACGAATAATAATATCCAAAAACAAAATCAAACTGGATCGACGGGGTTCAAGTGCATAAAAGCTTCGTACGGAAGTACTTTGTCAAATTTCTACTCTGTGGTAGAACACTGCTCTCCAGTGTGGCTAATTGTTTCCATGTATACAAGATGGAGAAGTTTAGACGTAGACACAATCACTTTCTGTGCTTGGCAACACTGCTACTGGTAACTTAGGTACATCTATTGGATACCTTAATAAGCCAACGCAAGAAGCTTCTGATAACTAACGCTTAAATAGAGGGAATTAGAGACAAGAATCAAATCCTTAGAAAATAATTCACTAAATGGACCTGAACTCCTAGATAGCTCCACCACAGAATTCACAGAAATTCTAAATAAGGCCTTTGAAAAAGCATGCCCCCTTAAACAGGTTAGGAAAGGTAATAAGAAACCACCTAGGTGGAAACAAGAAGACTTTTTAATGCATCCAAACGAACTAGAAGTGAATTGGACTGGGAAGCGTACAAAAACAGTCAAGGAAAATTCAAAGCCGAAACTCAATGGGCGAAACGCATCAGCTCTGCAACCAAATTGAAGGAACAAATGAATCAGCGAGACTTAGGAAAGTTTTAGCAAAAGAACAAGTTCCCTTAGGGTCTCTGAAAGATCCTAATGATCAATGCCTTAAGTTGGGATATATTCCTTTGACGTGGCGTGAAGAAAAGTAGTCTTCATACCAAAAGCTGGGAAACCAAGCCACACGGAAGCTAAAGACTATAGACCCATTAAAAACCTTCGAACGGCTAATAGATATACACATACGAAGAAGTATAAAACCGAATGAATTGTCACCTGCCCAACATGCTTACACGATAGGAAAATGTGGTTGAAACAGCCCTTCACAACTTAGTAAGTATAGTAGAAAAATCACTCAAGGACAAAGAGTACATTCTAGCAGCTTTTCTAGACATTGAAGGCGCCTTCAATAATGTACAAAATGATGCGGTAAAAAGTCTGTACCTGGGCGAGGAAATGTGGACTTTCGGTCAGCCCACAAAAAATCGAACTGGTTCTTTTTACTAACAAAAGGAAAATATCAGAATTTGTCCTACCATCAATAGAAGGAACCCGATTTAGACTATCAGATCATGCCAAATATTTAGGCGTAATTTTTGACAAAGAGAAGAATGGGAAGCTGGTCAACAACAATCAGATACACCGATGGTAGAAATTTACACCGACGGATCGAACATGGATACGGGAGTAGGTGCGGGCTTCTTCTCAGAATCCCTCAATTTAGCCAACTCTTATAGACTCCCTGATTATAGCAGTGTCTTCCAAGCGGAGGTTCTGGCAGTGATTAAGGCTGCCGAACAGATCTCAATTTTGGCGATACTACGGGCTGATATCACCTTTTACATTGACAGCCAGGCAGCATTCAAAGCAATCTCTGCAACAGAAATAAAATCCAAGCTGGTTTCATGCTGTCGCGAAGAGCTAAAACTTCTTGCCACACAGTACAAAATCAGACTCTGCTGGGTTCCTGGGCACTGTGGAATTCTAGGAAATGGAAAAGCAGATGAACTGGCAAGGACAAGACTAAGTACTGAAGACCTATGCACAGGTTGCGGTGACGTAAAAGTAGAGGAGGACACCCTTCACTTCCTAGGTCAATGTCCGGCACTCTGCAATATAAGCAACAAATGTTTGGGTAGCTATTTCTTCAATGATCAGTGTGACGGAAACAAGATCCACCGTCAGCCCATCAACCTATAACCTAACCTAGCCTAACGCTGAACTGCCCATTCACGGAAATATTGCAGCATGAAACTTAAATTTTGGCACCCAACAACGCATGCAGAATGAATTATGATTACCTGGCTATTAGAATTGACATCGTCTTTAAAAACCCTCTTGAAACCACCTTTCTGACTCGCACCATTACAAATATTAGCGGCACTCATCTATAAGGACTTTTTACAATTTCTTACGATCAGTCAAAAGAAGTTCAACACCAAAATTAATAATTTTTTAGAAAATTTGACAATTATTTGACACGCTTTATTTTTAATCAAATGTTACTAACGGCTTAGCGAATTTCTATCAAGTTTTGTACGCATGGCTTAGCAGATTCCTATCAAATTTTGTACGCAAAAGCTTCTAGGTTTTTGAAAGAACCTTGAGCGTAATGGTTAGTTCGTTGAACTAGTATACGAGAAGTCTAGATTGGAATTCGAGGTCAGCCAATTCCAGCAATAAACAAATTTGTTCGGGGATAGTTCTCTTTGGGAGGAGATCAAAAATCCTCCAAGAATTTCTATCCCTTGTAGTGTAGTGACAAAGGGACTTTCACCCCAGCCGTTTGTATTCAGTAGACAATTATAGGTCATATCCGTTCCTGCCTACTTGCAAAATGCACCTTGAAAACGTAAGTCATTTAGCCAAGTCTCAGTTTTCCCCGCATTATTTCATCAATCATATTTTTTCTTACATTAAATTTTTCATGAAAGCTTTAACAATATTACAAACAAAATTTCGAAAAGTTATTTTCTTAGAGTTTCTACTAATCCTTTGTATTTTTTTAATTAAATTTTGAGTTCGAATTTATAAGCTAAATTTACCAAGAAAAGATATCGATTTATTATTGAGCAGTTTCACGATGTTTTAACCAAGACGATGCTACACCCTCCAAGCATCCAAAACAAGACCGAAACGAGAATATTTTGTTTGTTTAATGATGTTTACCTATGATACTAAAACTTTACAGCTGAGGTAAGCTCGACGGTGTCCAGGATTCCTCCATGAAAAGTATGGTTTATAATGTTTTCTGGTCTTATATAACTAACACGTGGTAATTCATATAATATGTTATGTTCCTAGTATGAAATCCAGGAAATTATAAGATTGTCGGAACCCTAAAAGGAGAACCTAGTCTAACTAGATTTTTGAAGTGGAACTCGAAGGAACAAAATGGTTGGGAATCCTTATCAAAAACCCAATGCCCTCAGTTCAGCACGTAATTTAAGGACAAAGCGTTCGGGTAACTCTCATAGGAGAAAGTTGTCCAGTGAACTTCCTGATGAAGAGTCCCTCTGGCACAAATCCGAGGGGAAGAAATGGTTGGAACCTGCTAAGGGGAACTTATCCAATAAGCTTCTTGAAGAAGAGCTGCATATTAAATTAGTTTCTCACATCCTTTTATATTTTACATATATTCCATTAGAATCCGTTGAAAAGTTACAAAAAACATCGAAACAGTAAAACTTCAAGATTTATGTGTGTTCTTTTCACAAAGTATTAAATACAAAAAACAACAACAAAAACAAAGTTTTCCCAAATCAATTAAAACTGTCTCCAGATAATTATATGTATCTACATAAAACGAAAATTCCGATATCATCATCCCTCACAAAATGAGATTCTTAAAAGCATCTGTCATCGTTCAATGATTTCCGGAATATTTTCTAAGCCGTTTCCTTCATTTGCCATTACTTTTCAAATTGCTGGCTTTCTTTCCTGCCATCCATTTCATTTGCTGAATTATTCATCGAACAGGAAACCAACAATACCACTCCGTTGCCGACAAACAAAGATTACATCGAACATAATCCAAGATTCCTGTCTCATTCTTTGTTGTTGTTTTTTTTTTGTTTTGCTGGGATAGAAAAAATGCTTAAGAATTCATTCGTTCATCTCTGTTCAATCCTAAAAAGCCCACCTTATCAGAATTGAAAATAACCGCCATCGCACCCTGTTGTTTACACTGTGTGTTGCTGCAAAATCTAGAGTGTCTACATTTTACTATTTACAGACTTATACACACACAGATACATCCCTTAGCAGGCATAACTCCGAAGCGACAAATGGAAATGATGTCCTTTTTCGTTTTTCCTCGAAGGGAAATGCCTAAAATCATTTAAACAAAAGAACTTGTCCCAAAAACATTCTCCTCCGCTACTCTCCTGTCGACGACGACACTACCGCCTGCCCTTGTGCGAGTGTTGTCTGTCGGTGACAAGAATTCTATTCAACGATTACATTGGAATGTGTTATAGTCCTACGCCTAAAGGACTACCAACTACCAAACCAAGGATCCAAGCTTCCTATGCCATCATAGTTGTGTAACCAACACTATTTCAAGTTGTCGCGCCGTGTCGTGCGTTAATGGAATTCACTGTAACGCGGTTGTTTGGAGGTTGGAAAAGTCGTGTTAAATTTGGAGATTTCTTCGTGTAAATTGCACATCCTTTTTTTTTTTGGAAAAGTGTAGGTACCTATCCCAGGATAAAAAGATGACAATGACTATGCAAAGTTTTCGGGTGTATATAGAAGTGACTCAGTGAAAATCAACTCCCCTTTGCGAACTTAACCCTGATGTGGGCAACTATTAAGTTAATTAAAAATCGCAACCCCGTCCCGGGAGAAAGTTTTTCCGGGATTTTCTACTCCATCGTCTGTTCGTAAAAGATTCTGGGAAAATTGGCGAGAAAAAAAATAAACGCCAAAGTACAACCATCCTATCCCAGACAATTTATTGCTTTATGCGCACACCCATTCCAGATTGAACCTGTAATGATCCTGTAATTGCCGTCCGATTAAAGCGAGACATCTGAGATAGTTGCGTTGTAAATTATATACATGCTATAGCCAGGATGAATATAGCCTGAAGGGTGCTTCACTGCTTAAACTGGCTCCATTGGCAGGAAAACACTTTCACAAACTCGATTTGTGTTCGACGAAATTCGATTCCGGAAACCGATGACGAAATATTGGAAAACTTTTATGGACCAAATTATACAGGGGTGGACGTGGAATAACCCCTATTGGGCAACTAAGTTTGGAGCAAATTTAAGGTGCTCCGAGTTGCTCACGAAGTTTAGTTGCCCGCAACTTTGGTCTCTATTAACAAAGAACTATAACATTGATTAATTTTCATAAATTTCCAAAAAAATAAATTTGAATATCAAACGAACAGCCGTTAGTTGAAGACCACAAACAAAATGGTATCAAACGTGATCTCCTTTTCGATTGGACGTTCGGAGTACACTTTCTGTACTCCATTTTCACTCCTATACTTATCCAAAACCTTCGATGGGCTGTTCCAAGTAATTTTTTCGGACTCTTGTTCTGTAAGGAGTAGATTTTTAACACGCGAATACATGCACAGTTTTTCATCGGATAACTTGTCAAAAGTGATAAATGCTTAGACCCCTAAGATTCTTTGCGTCTGACTCTTTTCGAATTTTCATGAGTGCGAAGGAGAAAAGCAGCTGATTTCACCTTCGCACCCATTGATCTTTGAAAAGACACAGACGCAAAGGATCATCGTGTAATAGGGGTCTTAAGGAAGCCATTTTGTTAAATGGTGTCATTGGGTAGTGTGTGTGTAAATTTGACAGCTAAATGTGTTCATTTACGATTAGAATCAAAAAGCACTAGAACAGTCAGAAAATTCAATTGAAAATGACATAATAAAACATAAAATGAAAGCAAACGTCAAACGGAAAGCTGCTGCGCAGTTGACGATCCCAAGCAATTCTTCGTATACTGAGCAATTTAGTTGTCTAAAGTTGGCACCAGTCTGACTATTTCAGATTTTTTGACCGATTTCTTCCAAAAATAAAGTTTTTGAAGCTCACTCTAGAAACGAACATTTATTATTATTAAAAATTATTCAATTCGTTATTTCCGTCACTTTCAACTCATGAGTTAAAATACTTTTGGCAGAATATCGCAGTTACTATAAGCTTTTGGGGAAAAATTGTCAAATGTTAAGTTGTAGAAAATTAAATTTCAAATGAGATATTTCCAACCCTAAGTCCCTATGTCTAATAGTTTTTGAGAAAATCTGAGATAAAGGAAATACTTTTTGGGAACTAACTTGATTCGTATGAGAGTCTGTTTTCTGTGAGGTCTTTTGCAAGCTTATGTAATTATTTTCATTGCTTTATTCACAATGAGTGATTGAAGCGTTGTTTGTTGAAGCCATTTGACTGCCATAAGGTACCTTTCACATGAGCTGCGAACTGTGAATGCGAATAAATTTGTTAAGGCAGTTCCAAGAGCAAATATCAACAAATTCATGTTTTAACTTTTCGACAAAGTGAATAAACGATCTTGTCTACAACTTTAGGAAGAAAACACGAACCAAAATTAGTTTACAATTGTTAAATTTACCATTTTTATATTTTTTGCGCGATAAACGAGATATTTGATGTGAACTGTGAAACACTTATTCACAATCCACAACATCAGGACGCTGTAACGAAGTGTTACACTTCCCCCTCACACCGAGCATTCAACAATTAATCACCGATCCATCACCGTCCATTTATAAAAATACCTACCGCCATCAACATCAGCACTCTACATCACCGTTAAGCCACCATAGACCAATTATTAGCCATCAATATCAACTACCAGCACCCTACATCAGCATTAAAACACACCATCACCCTGCATAACCGAACCACCAAATATCTACATCAATATATCAATATACGCCCGCCACCACCCACCGAATGATCAACAGTCACATTACACAGCACGCCATTGTATACACTCTGTATAAGCAACAACAACTACGTACTGCATTCGGTGGTGTCACAGCCATACCATTTTTACATTTGTCCTCCTTACAATTCACACTGTCTTGTGGCCCAAAAATCATGATGAGGAGGTACAAATTTCCGAAAAACCCGAAGCTTGTTACCTCGAATTAATTCCCAATTATTAATTAATAATGTCGAATTTTAGGAGAGTTAAGTTTCCAGCGGTTCATCGTTTATAGCAACCTTGGTAAGCTTAGGTCCTTTACTTGGTGCATCCATGTATCATTTAAGGTAAATCTTCTTGGCATCCGCCGTTATTACCAGTTGTTCTCCCTTGGACTAGCCTTGGGCTGGAATGAGATTCCTTCCGTTGTTCTTCCTGCCTGCTCTTTGGAGTTGGTTCAGGGCTATACTCGTTGTTTTCCTTGGGCTGGGATCAGATTCCTACCGTTGTTCTCCCTGCCTGCTCTTTCGAGTTGGTTCAGGCCTATATCCGTTGTTCTCCCTTGGACTAGTATTGGGCTGGAATCAGATTCCTACCGTTGTTCTCCCTGCGTGCTCTTCGGAGTTGGTTTAGGACTATACCCGTTGTTCTCCCTTGGACTAGCCTTGGGCTGGAATCAGATTCCTACCGTTGCCTGCTCTTTGGAGTTGGTTCAGGGCTATGGCCGTTGTTCTCCCTTGGACTAGCCTTGGGCTGCAATCGGATTACTAAAATTGTTCTCCCTGCCTGCTCTTCGGAGTTGGTTGAGGGCTATACCCGTTGATCTCCCTTGGACTAGCCTTGGGCTGGAATCAGATTCCTACCGATTAATCCCCGATTCGCTTCTTCTAAGTGGATTTTGTGGGCAGAGTCTACTCTAGTAGCTCTACAAAACCGAGCCTAGATTTATATGAAATACCGTGTTAGTTATCCTAAGACAAAACCAACCAAAATTGTAAGATTTTTATGAAATACCGTGTTAGTTACCTTAAGAAAAAAAGAACCAAAGTTATAAGATTGTAAACCTCTTCATATTAATAAAGAGAAAATATTACAAAGCTAGTGTTTAACCCGAGTTCTTTCCTTCTTAACCCGAGTTTTATCTGCTTTTCATCGGGAAAACCCTGGACTACGACGAGCCTACCTCAGTCTCGAATAAAAAGCATCACAACGCATTCCATAAAATCTGCGAATGAAAAATTCACTCGAGTTTATCCTCAAATTTTGTTGGCACCCATTTTAATGGATGACATTTCGCGTCTTTCAGTGACCAATCATGTGAAAGAAATGTCAAAACTCGTGACCATTCGCAATTCGCAGCTTATATGAAAGGCAAAACGCATCAAGCGTTGGAATTGCTTTAAATGTGTCAGTTTTATGCTTAAATTTTTCACACGAATTTTTCATTTTTTTATTTTTGATACTTGAAGCCAAATCGAGTTCTAGTCCCAGAAGGACAAGGATGCTTTTTTATATAAACCAAACCATTGTGGAGGCAGAAATCTTGGTCTGAGGCGTGTTCGGGCTCAGAGAGTACGGAAAGCCGCAGTGTCGTCTCAGACATTGAAGGGTTGGGAGTTGTTCAATAATGTCATTTTTGATTGGTATTTGGAACTGTTTCATTCCTATTAAAAATAGAAAAATTGGAGTAAGGAGAGAGAGTAAAGAGAGAAAAAGGTGTAACTCAGAACTTCCAAACTAAATTGACATAAGTTAAAAGAAGCCTTTGAGTGATCAAGGCTTTTGACCTTTTTAAAGTTTCTTAGTGCTTTTTAAAGACCTTCAAGCTGAAGCCTCAGAAATAAATAAAGTCTTTTTATTGCTTTGAAATCTTTTGACTACTTTAGGGTGCGTTTCCATTTGAGAGTAAAAAGATTACGATCAGCTCCAATGCAGCCCTCAGGAATAAAACTTACTGGTGGACACGGTTTTGAAATTAGCTCACAGAGGGGTAGACGTAGCTATCCGAAAGTCACTGTTGAGAGTTTTGTAGTGAAAGTAATCTCTAATGGAAACGCACCTTTTAGCCTTTTGACATCAGCTTTCAAAACAAACCAAATCCACCCCAGTGTTTTTTCTTTTTTCTTAGGAGAAAATAAAACTTTTGTCGTTTGTTCTCCTCTGGTTAATGCCATTGTGTTCCATTTAGGCCCAGATGTTCGAACCCCGCCGCCGGAACTTGACTGGAATAACAAATCTTTTTTGATCTATACCAGAGTTGAGAAACAGCCTGACTCCCTGAATCCACATCTTTTCGCACACGCACTAACTCAAATAAGCCCGATGACGATTATGTCTATGATATACCGAATTTCTTCGAATGTGGAATGTGGAGCGTGTAGGTAGATGTTGAAGGTGATTATGGTGATAAGGTAATGTAGGTGCCAATAAAGCCACCTTAATACCACCATCACCAATAAAAAGAAAGAAAAAAAGCATTGAAACCGGGCGCTGTCAATTCCCCTTTATTTTTACAATAGCATCATTATCATCATCCCTTAGACCGATTTTTTCCTCACCTACCGTCCCGTCTCCTGTGGTGCTCCAGGTCTATTCCAGGATAAATAGGTTTTCGTGATAAGAAAACATTATTTCCACTGCAGTTCAACTTGGTTAGTATAGTAGAAGTTCAAAACATTTCAGCCATAGTCAAGTCAGTCA
Source organism: Dasysyrphus tricinctus (assembly GCA_963921185.1). Taxonomy (NCBI): domain Eukaryota; kingdom Metazoa; phylum Arthropoda; class Insecta; order Diptera; family Syrphidae; genus Dasysyrphus; species Dasysyrphus tricinctus. The sequence goes on along the minus strand of OY992531.1, from coordinate 251,183,696 downwards.
GTCATTATTGAGGAACAGAGGAGAAAAGTATGCAGGATAACGGGAGAGGAGTATATAGAAAAAATGGTTCCCCACAGCTGGAATGATAAATGATTGCATAAACAATATTGGAAAAGGTGGCCTTCTTATAACGTGTATAAGTATGGTGTGTGTCCTGGCTGAAGTTAAAGCACACATATCTTTACTTTTTGTTTATCTTTTAAGTTTGGCATCCTATATAAAGGCTCAAATGTTGATGGCTGGGTGGGTGCTTTGAATTTAGATGTATATATTCTACACGCACCTTTTGGACCGACCTTCCGAGCACACCTCGAGGCGGTTGCTCTGAGATGGCAAAGAAGAACGAAGGAGGAAACTTTATGAAATAGGATAAACTTATTTAGAAAGCAGAGTTGGCTTTATTGTCAAGTTAATCCTATTGAAGTTGATTTGTTGCAAATATAAATTATATATATTTTTTTTTTTCTATGCCTAGGTAGTATATTCTTCTTCATCTTTAGTAGTATACCTACTTCTATTGAGGTAATTCTATTCTGAGTTATTTTCTTTCGGGCGTTTTTCTTTTTTGTGTTCTAAATACATAACATCTCTATTTGTAGGGACGTGTGTTGTTTAAGGAGGCCTGTTTGTATAGTCTAGGGACATGTTTTTTTCTTGTGAATCCTTTGGAGACTTTGTGTGGAAAAATACAGTTCATGCTATGCGTTATTTTGCTACGGGAATTGCAAATATTTATTTTCAAAATTGAATAATTATATAAAGGAATTTTTTTATTACGTGAATTTTTTTTGGTACAATTCAATTTTCAGGTTTTGTTAAAAGGTTGTTTTTTATAGAGATTTGCGTTCGTAGTCTCTTGGGATTGAAATTTGCAATTTTTTTTCAACCGTGAGGGGCATATTGCCTCCACAACTCCTACGCATCATCGTGAACGGTATCTGGACATTTACCCCAGCTGCTGCTAGGTGTCCCACTCGTCTGCCGTACTGCGTTAGAGGGTTTCATTGTATCACTTGACTCACAATGCACTCTTGACGTTCTCAAAGCTTATGTCCAGTCCACTGCCACTTATGTTTTTGTATGTTGGAGGCAATGGTTTCCTGACCGGTCCTGGCATGAAGTTCATCATTGGAGATACGGTTAGTTAGGCCAGAAAATCCGAAAGATTTTCTGTAGACATCTATCTATTCACAGACGTTTGCAGCTTTCTTGTGACAGTGGGTGTTACTTTGCAAGTGCTGCACCTATAAAGAAGCACGGATTCAATATTCGAGCGGAGCAATCGTAGCTTGGTCCTTAGGCTTATGGATTTGTTGGTCCATATTTTGGACATCATTCCAAACGCAGCATTTACTTTCCCGATTTGGCTGATTATATCTAGTTCAATCCCACCAACCGTAAAAAACAAAACTCCCAAATTATTGAAAAGTCTCTACCATCTCTACCGATTGTCCAGAGATACTACTTGGGTAGATAAAGAATTTCCAAGTCTGATCCTATTTGTTTTTGTGGTGTACATCACTTATCACCAACAGGAACAGTGTTGGTGACAGTGTACAACCTTGTCTAGACCCACTTTGGATTTCAAACTCCTCTGATAACCTTCCCTTACGCAGAACGTGACATTTGAATCTATCATTATGTAGCCTTAATAATAGCAATTAATTTATCCGGGATGCTCCTGCTGCACAAGGGAAGCTAGATAAATTATCTATTGACATTGTAAAATGCCTTTTCGAAGTCGATAAACAGCAGGTGAAGTGGTGATCGTTATTGTAAGGACTGTTCGATAATAATCTGCAAGGTGTTGATGTGGTCTATACAGGAAGATCCTCTGCGGAATTCCGTCTTCCCCTGTCATCAAGTGTGTTTTCAAGGTGGTCTTCTATTCGTTCCAGGCCAATTTTTGCTATTACCTTGGCTACAACAGACAGCACGCGAATTCCCCTCCAGTTATTACACGGCGTTAGGAAATAACGCCCAAGGAAAAAGCGCCCAAATCGATTTGGAAATAACGCCCAAAAAAACACTGAACAAATTGTTGTTGTCAATTTTTTTTCTCATTTTGGGTGATATTTCCTAATTTTGCTTTCTTTCATAAAATGAAACAATGCCCAAATTGATAAATTAAAATAGCAAAATGGGAAATAAAGTCCAAAATAGGAAACAATGCCAAAAACAACTGCAATATAAGGAAATATCGCCCAAATGCAATCGGGGCCATTCTTTAAATGCAAAAGAAACTTTGCATACATTCAACCTCGCACCCACCCCAAATCCTATAACGAGCGGTAGCAGGGGGGTTGCAGGGGGGCAACATGCCCCCCCATACATACCTCACTGTTTATTCGTGAATTTGTATCTACATTTCACAAACCTAATAAATCCTCTCCTTTATTTGGTTTGTGAAAATTAAAAATTTGCGAATAAACAGTGGGTGAAATGTAGATACAAATTCACGAATAAACAGTTAGGTATGTATGGGAGGCAGCTGCTTCCCTGTAACCCCCCTGCTTGGGCTCGTTATAGGATTTGGGGTGGGTGCGAGGTTGGGTGTATGCAAAGTTTCTTTTGCGTTTATATCCAACAATAATTGTAACTGTAGATACAAATTCACGAATAAACAGTGAGGTATGTTTGGGGGGGCATGCTGCCCCCTGCACCCCCTGCTCAGGCTCGTTATAGGATTTGGGGTGGGTGCGAGGTTGGGTGTATGCAAAGTTTCTTTTGCATTTATATCCAACAATAATTGTGACTGTATCAATTTGAGATCTTAAACAAATTGTATTACCATCACAAAAATTTCTAAAAACTTTGCCTATTCATTGAAATTAAGTTTGGAAATACCACCCAAATTGAGGAAATATCGCCAAAACTCTACAAAAACAATTTACACGCGAAATATTTGTGCGATATTTCCATTTAATTTTTTGGGTTCAAAGTTGTTTTGGGCAATATTTCCAATTTCTTCTTTGCTTTTGGGTGATAAAATTTTTTTTGGGCGATGTTTCCAAATCGATTTGGGCACTATTTCCTTGGGCGTTATTTCCTAACGCCTTATTACACTGCGTAAGGTCTCTTTTCTCTCTCTTTCCCAAACTCTCTTAATGAGTAGGTGCTCACTCGATGTTGTTGCCGCTGCTATAATAAGAGCTCTGCAGGAATACGTCAAGTCCAACCGCTTTCTTATTCTTCAGTGCTCTGATTGCTGTAAAGAATTTTTTTCTACGGACGGGTTATTGGGTGTTGGGTTCACTTCACTTTCAAAAAGCAGTTTAAGATCGCACAAAGTGCTCCTTTCCTTTTTCACTTTTTGAGCTAGTCCACATCCGAAGCTGAAAGAGATCCGTCTGTGTCTTTTACCAGGTGTTGTAAAGAGCTTTGTTCACCTGTTAGCTCTCTGATAATTCTGTAGACGGTCCTACACTGTGATGCCTACTTTTGGCCTTCTGCTTCTATTGCCAAAGCGTTGGTATAGTAACGCTTATCACGTCACTTGCAACGGTGAACTTCTCTCAATTCCATGCGATTCGTGGACTCTAGATCGTTTTAAACTGCTGGTGGAGTTGCTGCAATGCAAGGTTTGAACTGTTTTCTTTCTTCGATCCTAGCCCAAGTTTCTTCGGAAAGCCAGACATTATTTCTTCCTTGCGAGAAACCGACTATACTTTCAGCACCGGATATGAGACCTTTTTTCACAGCACACCAATGGCTTTTGATGGAGGTGGGTTCCGTGTTAAATTGCTCTTAATTCTTGTCAAAGGATATCCCCTAGTTGTTGGCGGACTGCGGGATCCTTAAATCTTTCGGTTTTGAACTTGGACATTTGGCTGTTTTCTTGGGATCTCCGAACTGCAGTTTTGCGTAAGCTTACGGTAGCAACTATCAGATGGTGGTCCCGGGCCATTCTAAAGCAGCTTCTAAATTGCTGACTGATTGCGAAGTGTGAAATTTGGATGGATATTTCTGTCTGTCTGTCTACACCCAACTAACTCTGTGGAACGTCTTGTGCCTATACATGGCCCTTCTATTGCAAGGCAGTTGGCGTAACAAAAATCGAAAAAACGTTCGCCATTGTCGTTGCGCAGTCAACAACACCATGTTTTCCCATTACATGCCTGAGCCCATCATTGTCATTGCCAAACTTGGCTTTCAAGACTCCGATTACCATTATGATGTCTCCATATGGTTTACTATCACAAGCAGCACTCAGCCGGTTATAAAAGGCCTCCTTCTTCTCGACAGAAGAGAGCTCTGTTGGGGCGTAACACTGTATGATGGTGACGCAACGTACTCTGGTCTGGAACCTAGCTTTTATTATTCTGTCATCCAAAGGCTCTCAAGAAATTAAGCTCCTGAGAACTGTTTTGGAAAGCAGCAATCCAACGCCAGATTCATTATAGCTTCCAGGTGCCTTTCCAGAGTAGAATAGTACAGTATGTTACAAGTTGGAGACTTAAACTTCCCCGAGACCAACTATGTTACTGCTTTTGTACTACACGCTACAATAGTGTGTTTTTTTTTTGTCGTGACATGATACATATAGTGTGCTGCCTCTTGTAATTCACTTGAAAATCGAATGTTCAACTCCTAGGTTTCGATAAAAATTTATCAAACTGACTAGCAGTGCTTAATAAGTTGACCCTCGTAAAGTAGCTATTACTCCACCCTAAAAACTTGCAAATAGCGAACTTAAACCGATGTTGTTCCATTCAACCCTTCAATTTTATTGATGGCTCAGCGAATGTAATCTCAAAAATCCATTTCGATTTTGAATTTAAATTTCAAAAATATACCAACTTTAAAAATACTCACCACATAAGTCTGGTTGTTGTTACTTTTTTTTGTATAAATTTATTTAGACAAGAACTATACAAGTTCCCTCAGGATTTTGTTCCCTAAAGCATAGGTTAAACTAAATTATTAATTGATGTGCTCTGTCCATGCGGCAGTGATTCTCAATCGAATCCAATTCGTGCATATTCCGTTTGCCATCAGTTTATGTATGTATGTGTATTTGTAACATCAATCACTTAATCATTCATATCACGTATGTGTCAACCCCGGGGAATGACGTTGCATATATGCATGCATCGGCATCCCTCAGTCGTCATCATCATGGTTCGTAACATCACGGTTCGTTTTGCAATGTATCATGAATTATTTCCAGATGCGAATTTAGCGAATTTACACCTTTTGATACTCGAAACCGGCGAACCCGGGAAGGTAAACGCGTAACTGCCCGGTCCGGTCGGTATAGGTTGTTCAATTAATTTATTCAAACGCGTAATGTCAGCAAGAATGCATAAACATTCATACGTATATCTACTGCATATGTGGGGGTGTAAGTACTGATGGAAGAATTAAATCCGACCACGAATTGTAAATACGTTTTACAGGTAATTTATTCCAGAACACTTATTTTGGATGGTTCAACACTATGGCAAAAGTCCTCGTGTGGAAAAATCAACAGCCGATTTTTTTAGAAAGAGAAAAAGCTATAGAGAAATTCTGTACTGAATGTACTGAAATGAAGTATTATGGCGGGATGTTTTGTTATGGGCTCATTCGTGGTTCTTACTCTTTGGTCTTTCCTCGGATAACAGTATTCCCAGAAGAGAAATCATTTTGGAAGCATTTTTATCTGATTCCATTCCACTTAGGAGATGCTTACAAGGTTGCTTTATATTTTGGTTGCGTGGAATCGTACACAATGTACTTGCTATATAGATGGCGCTGAACATCAAGGCCCCAAATCATTTCTTTTGAGATGTCATATCTAACAGTTTGAAACTAACACAATATATTTGTAAAAAAAGGGGAAGTGCACGTGAACTAAACATTTTCAACCATTTCAATAGATGGCGCTGAATACAAAATTCGAAACCTGCTCACTTATGCGCTTAAAACTTAAAAAAAAACCAACCAAATAAGCTGAAATTTACAAAATATACTTCTATGATGTGCACGTCACATTAAAGTTTTAAATCCTTCGAAAAATGGCGCTGAGATTGATGAAATAAAAATCTAGAAAGCCAAACGCCTGCCAGACGACTTCAAAGTAGGTACTATCTTTCTCTTTAGCTTTAAGAACAAAAAATAGGATTTTTTTTATTTTCTTCTCATTCCTTGCTCTTCTGTAAAATCTTCTTTGGAAACCCTTCCTCTCGTGGTCATAGATAAAATTCAAATCTCGTGACATTTTCCTATCGCGTCAGCCACTTAATTAAAAACCGCACTGATTTATTCCTTTTTCATACAATTCAGATCAAGTTCTTCTGACAGAAACCGCAACTCACTTCACTTCATTCATTTATTATTATTATTTACTTTGTGAACTTTAATAACTGACACCTCCCCTATGCCAAACCACAATCACCTTGGGTGGGCCCTTAATATTTTCCCAGACATGAGAATTTAAGTTAACCACCCTTACGGGTTCGTTCCAAACCACTTCTTGTAAAAACCACATGTATACAAACCTATGGATGTATGAATGTAACTAGAAGATATAAGAAAATCTTTCTTCAATGTTAAGGACTTCATAAGATGCGAAGGCAACACTATATTAGAGACGACACTCATCATATTCCTATTTCCAAGACGTAAATGAATATTTGATAGGCACCTTTATGATCCTTGGGTGATGTTTTTTATTTGTATGTAGGTTTGTGTTTTTCTGAAGCAAGTGATAAACCATAGAGTAAGGGATTCTTTGTGAGGAGCGAGGATTTATATCAATTACAGAAACTTAATATGACACTTTGGAGCATCACTAAGCTCAAAGGTTATTTTAAAGGTTGAAGATTATGTATGTATAATATTCAAGGAATGAAGAGACGATGTTTTCAAAAGTAAGTTCAGGATTATTTTGTTTACACTAGTTTTGTGGATTTTCTTTGAAATACTTACACATATACGCATACATTACTAAGGATGAAATTAATTTTCACTTTGCTTTTGAAATTTTGAATGTAAAAGTTTTCTTTGTTAAGAGGAGTATTCATAGAGAAATGCGTCTATAAAAGATTTACTGGTGGCCCTTGAAAATTCATTATTTGTACTTCATGCTGCTATTTAGCAATGAAATTTATCATATCTGTAGTTTTAGTCTTTATGATGTATTTACATATTCATTCTTTCTCACTTTCCTTTTTGCTTCTCAGGAGCAGAAAGTAAATTTAGTGCAATATAAAAACTGGCGCCCAACGTGGGTTACTAAAATTCATTGAGTTGTGTTGTGTTAAAAATAATTCAAAAAGGAAAGAGATTGCAATTAATTCCTTAGAAACTTTGACCTTTTAACTAATATAACTTAAATGTGTGCAATATCATATTGTTCTTCAGTTCTCATACATGTTTCTAGCCTTCTTACTTTTTTCATTATTTAAAGCTGAGAGGCAATGTTTCAGCTAATGTGGTGCTTGACTGCCAACTGAGATTTATGAGTTTGAACCCCATTCTAGACAGCATTCAAAAACTTTATCTTTCCTTCTATTCTCACTAAATGATGTCATGCAGTGCATTCAGAAGACCATAACTTTCACAGACTTTATGTTTCTACCTATACAAGCCCAAACGCACTTTCAAAGCGTTTAAGCGTCAAATGGACAAGGGAGAATTTGAATACTAGCTACCCTGAGGCTTCTTTGCCTTTTTTTCCACTAAGTAAATTTCTTAACGTATAAGGAGCAGCGTTGCCCCTCTACTACAATTGTAGTGTTTTTACTACACTTTTTTTCCAAAAGCACACACTACGCACGCTCTTCCAAACACTACACTTTTTTTTACATCAGAAATTTTGTATTCTTAAAAATAAATAGTGTGTTTGTAGCTTTAAATCTTAACCAATACTATGTTTGATGGAGTTGCACAAAATCGTGTGCTAATTGAATATTTTATTTTGTGAATTTCTATTGCCAGGAGTACCATATGAAAAAATATTTTTCAGCTATAAAAAAACCCAAGTAAAAAATTTCGATTCATGTATAGGTATATGCATATGTATTATGCTTTAAGTGATCTATTAATCCTTAAATGTATATTTTTGGTTTGTAAAAATGTAAGTACATAGTTTATTTATTATTATATAAGAACATTTTATGAATTGTGTATGCATAATAGTTTATGTTACCTATGTACATATATTAAAAAGTGAATAAGAGGATTACAAATTTTGTTAAATTATTTTGTTCTTTTTTTACTACGTTTTTACTTCACTTATTTTTCCTAAACACTACACTTTCGATCAGTTGGGGGGGCAACACTGATAAGGAGCAAGATAAGCCATTACTTTCAGAACACTCAAAGCTTCAAGACCACATTCTTTTCGTTTTATAGCTTCAATCCTTAAATTGTAACATTGCACGTTTAATTATTTAAATATGTAGAACACTTTCAGTGTAACTTGCAATAATGCGAAAACTGGCGCTCAACGTGGGGTTAATTTATTAAATTTATGTAAAAAAACTACAATAACAATAGAAAAGAATTTTAAATCATGTATGTATTACTTAAATTGTTCTTAAATGTTATCAATTAATCTGTTTGAGCCATTGCCATTGCCATTGCCATTGCCATTGCCATTGCCATTGCCATTGCCATTGCCATTGCCATTGCCATTGCCATTGCCATTGCCATTGCCATTGCCATTGCCATTGCCATTGCCATTGCCATTGCCATTGCCATTGCCATTGCCATTGCCATTGCCATTGCCATTGCCATTGCCATTGCCATTGCCATTGCCATTGCCATTGCCATTGCCATTGCCATTGCCATTGCCATTGCCATTGCCATTGCCATTGCCATTGCCATTGCCATTGCCATTGCCATTGCCATTGCCATTGCCATTGCCATTGCCATTGCCATTGCCATTGCCATTGCCATTGCCATTGCCATTGCCATTGCCATTGCCATTGCCATTGCCATTGCCATTGCCATTGCCATTGCCATTGCCATTGCCATTGCCATTGCCATTGCCATTGCCATTGCCATTGCCATTGCCATTGCCATTGCCATTGCCATTGCCATTGCCATTGCCATTCCCATTCCCACTCCAATTCCCATTCCCTTTCCCAATTCTATTCTCACTTTATTTTTCATTGGCTATAAATGCTAGCAACGATTGGATGAAATTAGCGCCCAGCGCGAGGTTCTAAAAAGATCAAATTTTAAACCCAGCAAGTCCGTTAGCAATATTTGAGGCAATTAACTGCCTCACTTATTGCTATTGCCTTCAATAATGCAAATGGAGACGCTTTTTCAATGGCAATGACAATATGTATTGCCTAGAAGATGAGAGGCAATTACTGATTTCAATCTTCGAGGCAATACATTAAGGCAAAATGGGGTTCCCCGTTTTTTGAATGGCTTCTTTATCGATTTTTTCAATTAAAGGGTAGAATATGAGAACCCAAATGACCAAAATAGTAAATTTGACTGCATTTCCAGTCAACTTTTTCTATAAATATTTTATAGCTGATATTGCCTGGCAATTAAAATGCCCACTCTAGCAATAAATTGCTATTCCCATTCCAATTGCCACTGTCTCAAACATTGCCAATGGAGCCACAACGTAAACTGGTCAAAGAAAAGATAAAAAATTGAAGAGAGAAAGAAAGGCTAATTCTCAGAACTTTTGTTTAATTCTTCTTTAAAATGTCCAATTAACTGATATTAACATTTCACCAGCCATATGCAGTATCTAAGCACTGAAAATCACTTATTAAAATCTTATTTTTCATTCTCCAAAGAGGAATCCAACCACAATTCAAAAACCCTAGATGAAAAACTGGCGCCCAACGTGAGGTTGTAAAAGGTTCAAAATATGATTCTGGTCAAAGGAAAGATATAACTATAGTAGAGTAAAGGAAAAGCAAAATTAAATCTTGAAACGAATTTTATATCCAATATTTGAATGAACTGAAGATAGCCTTTTTTAAGAACTTATTTAATGCTTCGCTAACAAATGTTAATTAACAGATTTAAAAACTTCCCTAAGCATGGGAGGTATATTTTAGAATTCAAAGAATGGCGAACTCATATAATTTTCTTTTAGAATGGATTGTACCTTAAATTCTACCAACCCTAATGAAAAAATGGCGCCCAACGCGAGGTATTTAAATACTTACAAATAGAAAACTGTGTTAAAAATTAATAAATTAATAAAATTCAAGGTAAATTTAAAACAGAAAGAAGACTTTATGCTTCATATATAACTTTGATCTTAGAGTGATCGAAGCATTTTTTATCATATTATTAAAAAATCGATTAAATTCTTAACAAAAATATAAGTAGAAATTTAAATTATTATCACTACACTATATTCCTTAGAATCCTATATTGAAACATTAAAATCGATACTTATTATATCGAAAAGAGAGAGAACCAAAATACATTCAAACGAACATTCAGAACAACAAAAACAAACAAAAATGCCCTTCTGAAAGCGGAAACAAAGTAAAAATCAATCAACTCGAAAATTACACTGACACCTGCCAAAAAAAATACATCGGTTAGCGTCAGCAGCATCAACGTACAAAATTTATTTAACCACCGCATTTCGTGCCGTAGACTTCAAACGAAATCAGAAAAGGAAATAAAAATGGAGAAATAGAATAACTTTTTCCAAAATATATTTTTTGAAATATTTTCCATCCTCTGTCGTTTGTGTTTTTTTCTCACCTCCTCTCGCAGTCAACCTCCAGCCCAGCATCCACTTTGATTATCCTCGTGTTAGGATGGTATGAGCTGGATATTCAGCAGCAACAAAAAAGGGAAACACCATCAGGATTCCCCAGAAACCCTTGCAGGCTTTCTATCTAATGGAATACGACAATCCTTGGGGATGTGTTGCAAACACTTCTTCCCACCACCGACCGCACCATACCGCACCGATGATAATCTCTTCTCTTCTCTTCCTCAAAAAGTCTCATTCCTGTTTCTATCTCGAAAATGTGATGTTGGTGTTTCCTGTTATTGTGTTTTTTAGTCCTCTTTTGTTGGTGTTACCAATTTTTTGATTCTTACTCTCTGTCTCTCGCTTAATCTATATCTACTCCTTTGGTTGTTTCTTCTTGGTAATTTTTCCCAAACACACTAACATGGAATGGAAACCTGGAACACACTTCTAGCTTGGCTATACTGATGGATGCACCAACAACATTTTATATAACAACAAACCAAAACCAAAAAGGCTTAAAGCTCATGTTAAACTGTGCACTTAAAAATTCCTCTAACAAGGGTTGATTTAATTCCAGTGCTACTCTCATTCCCTTGGGATTCTTGCACTTGAATCCTTGCTACATGCAGTGCAATTAAATATTTTAAAAGGACGATTTGCACTAGGATTTCCGACTGCATACATCGGTTTCGTTTCAATTTGTTTCGGGCGATCAGAGTTTGAGTACCCATAGAGTATATATATTCGTACCTACGTATACAAGGCCCTCGGGCATAGTGGGTGTGTATGTCTGTCTGATGGTGGAATTTGTTTGCAAATTAAATGATCCGACAAAATCAATCGTAAAGGTAGTTGGTTCAGTTGTTCTCGTTGCTGCTTTTGGGTCCTTTCTCTCTCTCTATAGACTTGTCGTCGTCGTGTAAAATGAGGGTTACCAGCAAAACAACGGGTATTATGTATGTAGGTATGTTGCATAAACTCAGGCGCGACAGGCGAATAAAGACGACCTAACGGATATGTGTTATTCCTTCCTTCTAAACTGCCAGGGACGACGTTTTGAATTTTAGTGTCGGTGTTTTCGGATTAATTTTCGGCAGCGGGGTATTTATTCAGCTTAGATGAGTAGATTTGTGTGAAGGAGTGTTGTCTGTCTGTCGTATAGAAGGACTGAAGTAGCTGCAGTTGTGGAAAGGGCCCAGGATGTTTCAAATACAGAATGGTTGTTTTGGGTAAATGGAGTAGTAGGTTTTTCAAAGTCTGGTTGAGTTTTAGGGAGTTGGTTGAGTCTTAGGGCAAAATTTTGTTGGTAGCATTTAAATCATTTCGCATTGCAAAATAAACCCACCTGTAATTTAAAATGTTAACTTTTCAATGCGAAACATTTATTTTCACACCCCAAGCAGTCGCTGAAGTAAACAATGATAATCACAACTTATAATCTAGGAGGTCTTCTTTAGTCAGTACCATATGAATATCCTTCTACCTGAAAGCCTTATTATTAAAAGAGAACTTACTCAGCAGTTAATGAAACTGTGAATTAGGAGTTAAATTGTGCGTAAAATTTTCTAATTAATAACAATAAAATATTGGTGGAATTGTAAAGGGACGTTTATAAAAGGAAAATCTAGTAAAGTAAGTAAGAAATCTCATATTGATGTAAGAACTTACACCCGTATTAATAAACTCAAATCAAACATGAATTATCTTTAGTCAGTGAGTTAGTTGGAAATAAAATCAATCAAAATTGAAGTTAATTGATGTTAATTGACTAGTTCACTGAAGTATCGAGTAATTAGGTGGAAAATCCCTTCGTTATGTTACAGCTAGAGAGACATGCAAAAAAAAAAAAAAAAACAAACTAGTGACACACAACTTATTAAAAAGTTTAGACCAAACATTTCGATTACGTGAAAAATGTGTGCTTGTAAACGCCGTTCACATTTGATGAGAGAGTCAAGATCCAATCAAAGACTAAGTAATAGCTGCTCTTGAAACTAACAGGAGGCATGTTTTTTTTTTTTAGATCCCATCCCAGGGGAATTGGAGATTGGGATTAGGATCCGGATTTTCTTTTATGAAATCAGTTTCTAAATATCTTTGGACTCCAAAGTTTGTAAATAAAATTTCAGTGATTTTGAAGGAAAAAATAAGCATACATGATTCAAAAACGATTTTTTGAAGTTACATGACTTCTTTGATATTTGTTTGTTATTTTTGTCTATTGGGCTAGTAAAAAAAAAAATTGAAACTTTTTTTTTATGGGATTTCAAATCCTTGCCCTTAATTATGGAAAAACCTTTATGAATGCTATTTATGTAGCTAAATTTTTGTATCATTTTTCATATTTTTTTTAGAAAATGATAAAAGAAGACATTTTTTCAAAAACGACCTCAAAAGTGGGCGTGGAAAAAGTTTTCTATGGAAGAATTATTAAAAATCTACAAGTTTTCTACAGAGCACACCTCTCATGTATGTACATTAACTTGCAATGATTAGATGACCTTTTGTGGAAAAAGTTGGCGTCTTTGAAGATGTCTTATATTATTCATTTATTCCTGAAAATTTCATCTAAATCGTTGGACTGCTACAGATTTTATAGATTTAAGACCGCCTCTCCAAACTGGCTGTTGTATGGCGTCTTTACAGCGATTTTGAACTCCCTCTGGATCTTCGTAACACCATCTCGAATTTTGGGAAGCGTAATGGTATATTCCTATTACCATATATGAGTTTGAGCGAAAGTTAAGCTGGGAAAAGATTATTTGGCCAATGGCCTTGCCAGTTAAAGGTCGTTATCCGTCATCTGCGTCAAAAATACATTAGCAGAATGTTCTTCAACGCAAACTGCAAAAGTCTTCTGTTTGAATAGCCAAATACAAGTTTTACTGCATTAGAATTGTATTCGATAATACAGTTTTCTAAAGTCACATGTTCGAAAACATCATCTGCAATACAATTCTGCAGTTAAAAAAATCGAGTTGATGAACAAAACATTGAGAAGTCAGAGAACGTATTTGTGTCACATGTGTTTCCAAGAAAATTGACTGACGTTGATCAAAAACATTTTATGCAAACAGAACGGTTGCATATAATTGACCATAGCAATATTCGCGTCAAAAAATGACGATCACTTCACAATCGAATTGACGTTGACTTGACGTTTTTGAAAACGGCCAAAATCACCTGCCTTTTAGTGTAGAAATTCTATCCAATTTGTCTTCGACAGTGACAGCTGCAGTTGTTTCCTGGTTTCTCTTCTATCTTCTTCATCGGATTCGTACTCTTCTCCAGTTTAATAATATACGGAAGTTACTAAAACGCATCCATGAAAGTGACAAAATCCTTACGAATATAACCATAAGAAACGTATCTTACGGCTTAAACTGATGTGAAGCACGACTCTATGCATCACTGTTTACGTTTAAGAGTAGCTCTAGAAAGTAACTGGCCGAACAGAATGGTGTAGCTGTAGTAGCGGCGTGTAGCACTGTCAAAGTAGAAAGATACAAAAATAGTATACAGTGCCACAATGAGAAGCTGTAAATGTAGCAAGAGATGTATGGTGTAGCAGAAGTTAAACAAAATTCAACTCTTGCTACAAGCTGCAGCTACATTCATTCTGTTCAAGGGGTAAAACTTGAAAGTGGTCACAGTCATGAAATGAGCTCACCAGCGTGGGAGGTGGGAAGACAGATATTCGAGAGTCATAGTCTCGAGAGTTTTCTAGTGAAAGTACCTACTCTCAAATGGAAACGCATCTTTAAAAAATTTTCATAAAAGGGACTCAATATAAGTATGAACATTTTTTGGTATTTCTTATTTATAATGGTTTGGGGTGAATGCTCAGCATCTGGGGTTGGCAGTTGGCACCTTAAATTTTATTGAAGGGATTATGGGCAGATATTATAATTTAGATATTTTAAATATCTGTGGGGTTTTGTGTGTAAATGGAAATCCACACAAGTCCCCTGATTGAAAGAACTAGGTTGCTCAATTTTCAATTTTTAAAATATCTCAGCAAAAACGGTATTATTAAGTACAGTTTTCAAGATTTTTGTCTATTCTAGACAAATAAAGAATATTTCTGAAATGTAAGAAACATAAAAATTAAACTTTCCCTCGTTCACTTGTAGTTAGACCTCTATCCACCTTTGCTATCGGCCCTTAGACTAATACCTTTATAATTATTATTATAAAATCAAAGGGCACGGTAGTGCCCAGCCAAGTTCGCGGCACTACACCCTTTTTACAGGAACAAACTCTGGCGATTTTCAACCCCCCTCTAACTTCAGTACCAATAAAGTCAGAAACTTCAAATTCGCAGTATTTGTTGAGCTGATCAAACACAGGTGGCTCACCAAGTTTCAACTCTTTAGCATTAGCGATTCCGGAGATATAGGACTTCAAAAATCGCAAAAATTGTAACTGACATGACTGATTCACTGACTCACTGACTCACTGACAGATCATCAAAATTATGGAGCACTCCCGACATCGTAGAAACTTGAAATTGCGCACAACGGTAGGCCTTGTAGTGCATACAAAGGAAAAAATCGAAAATTTGCAATTTTCTATTCAGGGGGCGTGGCATCCACCCACTTTCTTAAAAACTCTTTTAAATTATATGGAGCACTTCCGATTGCTGTAGAACGATGAAAATTGGTAGGTCGGTAGGCCTTGAAGTATTTTGAAAGACAAAAATAGAAAAATTGGAATTTTCCATTCAGGGGGCGTGCCATCCACCCACTTTATCAGAATTGCTATTATTTAAATGGAGCACTTTCGGTTGTCGTAGAATTATGAAACTTTGTAGAGCGGTAGGGCTTGATTTTTACCTGACCAAATAAATCTGTGGCAACAAGGAATAACAGCATAAGTCGACTTATGTCGAAAATGAGTTTTTGATACCATCCGATACGCAATAAGCAGTTCCATCTGTCATATTTTTTTCGTATTTTTATCTCAAACCGTAAACAAACTACAGACAAAAGAAAAACGACATAAGTCAGTATCTACAGAGCTTGCACAAGGAAAAACAACAAAAGTACAATTCTTTAGTTTTTATTTTCTACTTGTGCTTTTATTCCATAACGAAAAACCAAATCAACACACTCATAAGTTTACTTATGCTCTTTTTCCAAAACAATTATATATTTTATTTGCGATCATAAGATTACTTGTGTTCTTTTTCCAAAATAAAATTGTAGCTTACACGCAGGTATGTTGACTTGTGTAGTTTTTCCAAAATCCTGTACGAACAAAATCCAGACGCAAGTTGACTTGTCTATAATTTCCTCATTCCGTTTTGATAAAAGAACGAACACAAGTTGACTTGTGTTGTTGTTCCAAAAGACGTTACGGAAGATACCTGAAAATAAGTATACATATGCTGTTATTTTGAAAGCAAACACATACTCAGTTGTGACTTATGCCGTTTTCTTCTTATAAAATTTCTTTTCTGGTAGGTTGAGTTGCAGTTTTGTTTGGATTATTGCCTGTGTACTTCATAGATGTGTGTTAAAAGTAAGCTTAGTTTGTGAATTGTTTTACAAAGTGTTATTTACGTTGTGTTAAATAAAGTTAATTGTTTTAAGAAAAAAAAAAATAAAATAAAATAAAATAAAATAAAATAAAATAAACAAAATAAAAATAAAAATGTTGCGTGGTAGCAGAATGTTGGCCTAAGCCTTGGAAAGAGCAGCTGCTTTAAATGCAAATAAAAAAAGTCAGAGAGATAACGTTTCTGAAAATATTGAAGGTAAGTTCTTAACGAATAGATTTTAAAAATAAAGCACAAGGCTCTTCTTTAATTTGTTCAATAATTTTTGTTTGAACTGGACACGTCTCTTTGTTTATTGTTGCTCGTCGAGTTGGTTGGGTTTAAAGCATAATTGTATTGTATTTTTGTCTTTTTGTATCTATTGTATTTGGATATGTAGTTGATTGCAGTGTCGTAGAGTGTGTTTTGTTTTATAGTTCAGTCGTTGAGTACTTTGTCCTGTTCTGTCTTACATGCTTCATTATATTGTGAAAGAGTTTTTAAGCTTTTATTCAAAGCAATAATAATTATTATTACGAAAACCTTTAACATTATATTGAATTTCATTCAAATAATTTTTCAAATAATTTAAAAAATACCTAAGTAGGTACCTACCCATACAATAAACCAATGAAATATTTTTGTTTTAACTATCTACATATGTGGAATGAGTAGGAGTGTTTTGGTTTTGTTTTGTTATTATTTTGAAATGATTCTACGAATAATTATAAAAAAAAGTAAAACTTAAGAAACTGCTATGCCTGTATTTTTAAATTTCGAATAATATGTTTCAGAAATATCCAGTGATCCAAAATATTATACTCCATCAGAAAACATAAATCTACAATCCGACGAGCCTTCAGGATGTAAGTTCAAACTTCCGATCATTAGATGTATCTACCTATGCATTGAGTTCAAGTGAAGACGAAAGTATAGAGCATTGGGGTAAGATCCTTGAAGAGTCTGTTGATAAAGTTTGTCAGGATTCAGTGGTGATGACGCATGTTTCACCAGAGTATGTAAATAATTTTGACATTGATGAAACACCTTCAACTCAAGTTAAAGAAAATATTGCTACAACATTTACTAACAAGATAAAAGGGGCTAAAAAACGCCGACAGGAGCTTAGAAACAAAGGTTAACCTTACAACACTCTAAGACAAAATAAAAAAATACAGGCCAGAACCTTAAAACCATTATCATCTTGCAGAAATAATTGCGGTAGCAAAATAACGCTTAAAAATCAACAACAATTATTTGAAAATTATAATAAAAGAGTTCTTTATATTTCATCACTAATTCATATAAAACCAAAGTCTTCGACAAAAACCAAAAAGTGTGGAGTTAAGCACCGGGATCAACAAATTTCTACAGAATATAACGGGTGATTCTTTAAGAGGTTTAGAACTTTAAAAAAAAAAAAAACACAAAAAATTCGAAAAAATGAATGAAATATTTATTTGAATCGATAGTTTGAACCTTGCAATTTAATGTTTAAAGATAATTTCATGCAAATGTTGACCGCGGCTGCATCTCAGGTAGCCCATCCGCTGAGTCCAATTTTGGCATACTCTTTCACACATATCGGCCGGTATCTCACGAATGAATGCATGGATGTTGGCTTCCAGTGCGTCAATCGAAGCGGGCTTGTCCCTATGGACATTAGCCTTGACATACCCCCACAAAAAATAATCTAATGGTGTCAAATCGCACGATCTAGGCGGCCAATTGACCGGCCCGAAACGTGAAATTAACTGTTCACCAAACTCGCCTCGCAATTGCGCCATTGTTTCGCGTGCTGTGTGGCATGTGGCACCGTCTTGTTGAAACCACATATCATGCAAGTCAAGAACTTCCATTTCGGGCAAAAAAAGTTTGTTATCATCGCTCGGTAGCGTTCACCATTGACAGTAACGCTGCGATTCGCATCATCTTTGAAGAAATATGGCCCAATAATGCCGCCGGCCCATAAACCGCACCAAACAGTGGCTTTTTCGGGATGCATTGGTAGCTGTTGCAATGCTTCTGGCTGATCTTCACTCCAAATGCGGCAATTATGCTTATTTACGTACCCATTCAACCAAAAATGAGTCTCATCGCTGAACACAATTTTTCGATAAAAAAGCGGATCGAACCGAGCACGAATTTTGATAGTAAAATTCAATAATTTGCAAGCGTTGTTCATTTGTAAGACGATCCATGGTTAAATTGCAAACCAAACTGAAGCTGTTTGACAGTGACACAAGGTACTAAACACACGTCAGCTGTCAAAACCAGTGTTGCCAAAACCAAACCAGCTAAAAAATCACCCGTTATAATTGAACGTGCATGTGAAAATATCACAGTATGTAAATCTTGCTTTTTGGGTTGTTTTGGTGAATCAAATGGTTTTGTGAGGTCAGTAATACGTAAGAAATTGAGTTCACCTTCCAGTACTCTAGTTGACAAAAGAGGAAGTTCGACACCCCCAAACGCATCTTCTGTGGAAGAAATAGAGAAGATAAAAGCACATATCCAACAATTTCCGGCTCATGAGAGCCATTATACGAGACGGGATACATCTAAAAAGTATTTACAACCAGGTTTGACAATTTCCAAGATGTATAGCCTTTATTGTTTGGAAAACGAACAACCAAAGAGCTTATCAATCTATACGAAACTGTTCCATGAGCTGAATTTGAAAATAAAATCTCCCCAGCTTGATACATGTGGAAGGTGCGATAAGTTGCATCAAAAAATATTAGCTATGGACAGTTCTGATGAAAAATTAAAGCTTGAGATTGAGCTTGCCAGCCACCAAGATAAAGCTGATTTTGCTTACGCATGCAAAAAAAGAAGACAAAAGCCTAGCAAAATCAAACAAAAATGTTGCAGCATATGCATTTGATCTCAGCAGTGCTTGCTTACCCCATTTTTGAAATGCAATATTGCATTCTACAAGCGTCAGTTATGGACCTATAATTTAACGGTCCACAATTTGGATAACGATCAACCTCACTGTTGTATGTGGCATGAAGGAATGGCAAAGAGTGGTGGAAATGAGATGGCCTGTTGTATTTTTAAACACATAGACGAAGAAGTTCCTGTTGCCGTTAAAAATTTAATTTTTTATAGCGATTCTTGTCCGGGCCAAAATAAGAACACGCATGTTAGTTGCATGTTTATAGCCACTTTAGCGAATAGCGAGCAACTAGAGGTAATTGACCATAAATTCCTCGAACCTGGGCATACTCACATGGAATGTGATGTCGACCATTCTGTAATTGAACGAAAAAAAAAGAACACTACAGCTAAGATTCACCATCCAAGAGACTGGCAGAACTTTATTGCTGGCATAAGGAACAAAAATCCTTTCAAAGTGAAGGAAATGCGTCAGCCAGATTTCCTAGACTTTGCTGCAACCTCAAAGAACAAGTTCACATGGCGAAAGGTGAATACTGATGGTGAGAAGTATTCATGGCGTGAATTCAGGTGGCTAAGATATCGCAAAGACAACTTTGATTCAACATTCTACAAAAACACTTTAGCCGAGAATGAGCCATTTAAGGAAATAAATTTAAGAAAACGTGGCGGAAAAATTCTCAATAGATCCGACATTCAAATTATTGAACATGTCCCTCCTATTTCGAAAGAAAAGGCGTAAGATCTTCTTTTTTTGTTAGATTATGTTGATCCCCAGTTTCATGCCTTTTATAGAAGTTTGGTTGTTGATACCATTACAAAAGATGTATGCGACAGCATTTTTATACATTTTATACATTTTGTGTTTGGAACAATTTACTTGGCAAGTTTTCTCTTACTTACTTACTTATTTAAAATGTATGAAAAGTTGACCAGTGAACCCACCAAATTTTAATCAGTAATCATAAAATACCAAATTTCTGTCATGATTTGGAATTGTTTCGATATTACTTTACTTAAGATATTTGATATTAAACTTCATGAACATAAAACTTGGCATATTTTTAAGATCTTATTACTTTTTCTGGCTGCCTTTTTACGCATAGGTTTCTTGTACATATAAGAACTTGGCTCTTTTTTAACATTTATGTTTTTGTTGTGATCATGACTATCGACATATTGCAGTCTTATTTCCCTTATATTAATAAAAATATCATTTTCTGAAAAAGCAAATCATCCATTTTGAATTTTCTTAATAAATATTTGCATACCTGAAATAATTAAAACATACCAACTAATCTACTTTTTACTTAAATAATCCCAGATACAACCTGCGAATAACCTAATGAAGTATTAATTATGTTTTCCAATTTGTAATCTAACTATTTGGCATAGGTTGGTAGGTAAGTACTGCGCGTACCTACATACACATAATATCTAACCATATTAATGTCAATGGGATAATAACCACTTAAACAAACAAAATTTGCACAAATTATCATCGTTGTTGGTGGTTTTCAGGAAATGGATTTGGGCACGGGGAGGGGGAGGGGGTGGAGTTGATTGACCATTACTGATGCCAAACAAACAAAAGTAATTTTCATTAACGCCACCATCATTGATGCAATTGACATTTATTTACTGAATAATTGTCTTCCAATGTGTCATTATTGTGTTTATTTGTATTTAAATATTAATTAACCGATAGGCATCAGTAACGGTACAATTGTATTTTTGGACTATCCTTATAATTTGTTTTCCACATCCAGCTGTCAGAATCATTCATTGATTTTAGTCACTAGAGTGGCTTTCGCATAATAAGTAATTACAATTGACGTCTACAACTCATCGATCGTAATTTTTTGATATTTTTTAGCATCCCACCCCCGTCAATCTTTTGCGGAAATAATTATTATTTAAAAAAAAAATCATCATTTCATCTTTACAAGGATATACACTTCCCTTCCGTCATCTCCTCATCAATGCAAATTAATTAAAATGTAATTTTCAATTTGTTTGTTTGAAGTGTGATGGGACGTTGGTGTTGGTTATGGTTGGTTGTTGCATCAGGAACAGAGGATGATAGAAAAATCTTCCTCCATCCCCCCCATCCTTTTTGTGATGAAGACCCAAGATGGGCAGAAAAAAAGGATATCTCTGTTTCCACTCTAAATGGATGGTTATAAAGTTTTTACTCAAAAGTCCCCCCAAGAGATGGCGTGGGAACGGTTACACTTGTTCAATAACATTCTTCCTGGAAAGCTCAAGTGAAAATATTTTCCTTTCTTTTATCATCAGAGAAACTTTTCCTATATTTTTGTGGACACAAAAAAATAAGGACCCAATTTTTTTTGTTCCTTTTGGGCTTTGCAAAAATATAGGCATTGATGTGTAGAGAAAATAATGTCAAATGGAGAGATGCTGATGTTGATGCTTGGGGATTTTGTTTTTATATAGAGACTGAGACAGGCTCGCGCGTATAGGCATAAAGTAATGTGGTGGCACTTTTTGGTTTGGAAATTCGATTCGATATTTGTTTTAAAAACATAAAAATGCTTTTAAAATTATTTTATTTTTTTTTTGTAATTTTTCTACTATGGGAATGGATAGATGTGGGACCTTTGATGCGAATATGTTTTTAAAGAAAAGTAATGGAATCGTGGATGGATAAGCAATGTCTTGATTGTCAAAAAAAAAAGCTCAGGATTGGAATAATATGTTTGCTGTTTTAATGCATAAGAAAAATCGGTAAAAAAGGATATTTATTGATATTGAATATCATTTTGAATGAACATTCATATATGTAGGATGGTTTCTTGTTTTATTGAACATCTATTTGGCAGGCAATAAATGGTGTATTGTTCTTCCAAAAAATATCATAATGTGTACCGTTTTACCTATGAGCATTCAGAGAAATTGCCCCAATTTTAGTGTCAAATAACGAGAAAGAAAAATCTCGAATTCACTTCCTTGCAAAATAAACTGACTAATTTCGGTATCTAGCTAGATGTCTCCAATTAAGAATACCTACCAAGTTGGCCGAGGTCACCAAGGAGCTGTTCAAAGTTGCAGGCGATGACTTCGTAAGGAGTAAATGCATAATTCAATCTCAAACTATTAAGTTGGAGAAAAGCATGCTCAAAGAATGTTTGCCCGATCCTCAAGAAAGAAGATCTTCTAATCCATTTGCAGTTTAAGGACTGCGAGCAACTCTCATATAGATCTCGAGAGTAGAACTCGCAAGTGTAGGCACAAAGTCATGAACTTAGCTCACAGAGGCGGTATACAGCTATCCGAGAATCATTATCGAGAGTTTTGTAGTGAGAGTACTTGTGCTAGTTAACTCTGTAGAGTTACTCTCGGGTTGTTTTCAATTTGAGAGTAATATTTTTGAGATTTTGATATCAAAAAATCTATGCGTTTCCATTTGAGAGTACTTTAACAACAAAACTGTCGGGAGTGACACTCGGATAGCTGTTTACCAATCTGCGGGTTATTTAACTGAGTCAACTTGCAAGTTTTGCTCTCGAGAGCAGCTTGAGAGTTGTTTTTTTTTTAACTCTCAAATGGATACGCACCTCAAGAGTTTGGATAACTATTTTTCTGAGAGTTCTTTGATAACCATGTCCACTTGATAGCTATATTTCTTCCGCTAGTTTTGGGTTGGAAGTAGTTAAAGTGAAAGTTATCCTTACAAGCAAAAGCTAGCAGTTGTTTGATTCATAAAAATTTAATAATCAAATAATGAGTTAAACCATGGATAGACTGTCATTGGCATTGCCAATTCAGGGCAAGATCTACTCATACAATAGAGCTTCAAATCTCTCCAAAATTTCAAATTTCGAGAGTAAAAATTAACTCCTCACGAGCTACTCTCAAAAATTGTGTCCACTTGCGTGTTAACTCTCGAGAGCTGCTAGAAGGCTGCTCTCGGTATTTTTACTCTCAAATGAATTCGTACCTTTAGATCCTCTTTGCTGTTTTATGTGAACACTTGAAGCCGCATTTGAAAATAACCAACCTGATAGATCCATATCTGTGAGCTTTTAAAGTTCGTTTCCACTTGAGAGTACTTTTACTACAAAGCTTTTGGTTACTCTCGGAAAACTGTCCCTGTGTGAGTTAATTTCATGACTGTGTACACTTGCGAGTTTTACTCTCAAAAACTGCTCAAGAGTTGCTCGCATAGTTTTTTTTTACTCTCAAAATAGATGAGGACCTCAAAGATACCTTTTATGGCAATGATGTACTGTTTTCTGAGACTACTTTTTTTTAAAGTCAACAGCCTTAAAATTTGAGATAAAATTGGCAAGGCCTCAAGCTGTAGGAAATTAAAATAACTCAAAGTTTTGTCTTCACGATTTAAGAAATATGTTAAAATCGTGGTGGTTATTGTTATTCTCTTAAAAATTCAAGATGGCGAAGGAAGATGCTCTAGCTTGAAAATCTGGATTCCATCACAGGTTATAATGTTTTGTCAGGTACAAAGGACATGTTTCATTAAAAATTAAAGAACATAAATGTCTGTTGAATTAAAATGCTTATTCTTTTTTTCCTTTTCTTTTTACTTCAAATGAATTATTCAATTGGTTTCCCATCCTAATTATTAAAGGTAAGTACTTCAATCACTAGAACACACCCCCGCGGCAATTTCTATAACTTTGTATGTAGGTATGTATAGGTACATATAAAACATTTTATCATAACAATGCCGTACATCTTAATGAGAATGACTTTTTGAAGAAAAAAAAAACAGGAATTGTCGTCATTTGAATTAACTTCCATATTGCTACAACTTTAATTCCATTAGCAGCAATTTACCGCTCGTTTAATAATTCATCTGTCAAACACCAAACAGATCTCAAGGAATACACCTCACCTACCTACAATGATTCTTATCGCTTCTTCATCATCTCTTGCATCGCTATTATACTCGTATATTAAAATATAGAACGCACACCCATCTCAACATATTTTCTGTGTTTGTGTGTGTGTCTAAGTTTCAACGTCTCCCAGTCAACCAGCATGACATGTGCTTATCTCTTGTACGTTTGCCTTTGTATTCTTGGCTCTGGCGGGGCGGATTATCTTAATGCTTTGACAGCTACTTTTCCTCATTCTTCTATATCCTTTAACAGGATCAAAATAAATAATGGAAATATTCAACCACACCCGCATCCGAACTTGGCATTCGTATAAAAATGTTAAGATACTTGAAAAATTAAAAGCAGAAAACTCTAAAACAAAAATCCAAACATTCGCACTTGGTGACGAATTAAATAACAAGAAAGCACTTAAATGCGAACTGTTTTTATTTTTTAAAAGGATTACAGTACAACGAGGGAAGGGATATAGGTACAGTATACTGGCATGAGAACTTTGAAAGAGTCCTTTTCGTTACTAAAATCTGTTGCGAAGCACATATTTCTGAGGCTGGCAACTATACCTCAGAGCAGAGTGTGGAATTCGGTTCGTGTGGGCATTCAAAACCGTTTTTGAGAAAAATAAGATTTTGCTAAATTGTTCAAAGAAAGAATTGCTTATGGAATAGGTATTGTTTTTCCTGACCTACAAACTGAGAAGTACACCAACAGAAATAATAGAAATATTTCCATTAATGAAATTGAGAAAGCAATCGAAGCAAAAGAAATCACCATAAACAACGCCCTGGGTGAGCAGAAGAGACAGAAGACCTCAAGGGACAGATAGCAGCATCTCTTAGTAGGAATAGTTGGACTGCATAATCATGGACGGCGATTGGGGACACGGCTACAAAGGACCCAACAAAGGGATTGGAATACGACCAACAAAAATTACCAAATGGTGAAAAGTGAACTTCAATGTACGCAAATAATGATGAGGAAATGCTCTTCAACATAACTTCAGATAAGGTGGAAAGCATTTGTCATATATTTTGAAGAGTATTTCGTGCCAAGCCAACCCAGTGATCCTTCATTATTAGATGAAGTCCAGTCAACAATTGAGCACCTGCAGCATACGGACGCTGAAACTACCATTTTTAAAAATGAAATTCCTGCTTTTGATCCAGAGCTGACTGAAGGCTTCACCAATCCCGAAAAAGTAGCTGAGCGTATCAATATTGGACGGCTTAAGAATTCATCTGGACCAGATATGATTTCCAGCAACATCTTAAGGATGTTTCCCGAAGTCATAGTGCTGTTGACAACTTTCTGAAGAGAAGGACGACAGTACCGATACCGAAGGAAGTTCCATAGTCCCATATCTCTTCATAGCAACACGGATAAAATCCTTGAAGAACTTATTCTGCATCACTAATAACATCATTCCCGAATTGCAGTTTGAATTTCGGGAGAAATACTCTACTTTACATCCACTCTTGAGACTCCAGAACAACGTTGTAAGCACCCTCAATAGCTGTCAATTAGTAATCGAATGCTTTCTGGATACAGAAAAAGGCATTCGACAGCATTAGGATATAGAGAACAATTCATAAGTTCACCACTTTTAGCTCTCCAGGTACTCTAATCAAGGATCAAAGCTGGGGTCGTATCTCTACAACATCTTCACATCGGACCAATCTCAACCCAAAAATGCCTAGAATTCAATACTTTGCGGAACATTCGCTAACATACGCCAGATCCATGTCACCATAGTCATTCCAGCCCGAAGAGTGGAAAAGGATGTGAGACGGCTGTGGGAGTTCTAAATAGTCAAAGTCAACTCGACCAAATCTGATAACGCTTTCCACCGCATCCACTCCCTAAAGCGGATAAGGAATGGAATCAGCCAAAGGACCGATCAATACTTACAGCATGAGAAAATTAGCAGTGTTTGAGACGAAGATTTTGCGGACCTGAATTCTGAACGGGATACCTCTTTGACTAATGGTAACGAAAACATTACAGCAACAAGGAACTTATGAGGGTGCCATGAAATAACAACGAGTTTTAAAATTCGCCTTTATTTCGCTTTACTTAAGTGAAACAAGGCCAAATTTTAGCGTTCGCCTTATTTCGCTTTGAAAAATTGAAAGCGAGCGTTAGGAAAAAAAGGAAGGATACAAGAGGAGATGTCGATGCACATTGGTTTTGTAGTTCTGAATATCAAAATGGGAGGGAAATAAAGCGTCAGGTAAAGCATTCCACATTCGGGTAGTGCGACTAAGAAAAGAATCTCTATACTTTACAGTACGCCGAAATTGGGCTCAAGCGTAAACTGATGTGCATTCCTAGAAGTACGAGTATTACGGCGGAATTGTTTAAGGGGAGGAATGCAACTGGCTATTTCACTAGAACACTGTTTATAAAAATAGCGATAAAATAATGAGAGACATGAAACATTGCGACGGTGTTCGAGAGATGTAAATGTTTAAGTTATAGCTCTATCACCTATCAATTTTAAAGCTCTATTTTGAACTCTATCCAAGAGACTTAAATGGGTTTTAGGAGCCCCCACCCAAATATGGGAGCTGTACTCAAGCTTGGGACGAATGAAGGCCTTATAGATTACAGCCAGATCAGAAGGGGAGACAAATTTCTTGCATCTTTGAAGAAAATCTAGACATTTCGCAGAATTTTTGGCGACGTCGAATATGTGATCATTCCACAGAAGGTGGTCTGTGGTGCATATGCCCAGAACTGAAACCTGTTTGGTTTCCTTGATGCAAGTGCCACTTTGACAACAGAAGACAGTATTGAGTTTTCGAAGCATTAAATTCTACACGGTTTTTAATTCCCTATTGGACAATGCTCTCGAGATCAGAATTTAATGAGCTTATCATACGCTGCCGTTCAAGTTCCACATCCGAAGAACAAGGAAGTGAATCTTGAAACGAATATGAAAAGCGAAGGGTACTGTCGTCTGCAAAACAATTTAATGGATTGTAAGTTTCAGACAAGAGATCATTTATGAAAATAAGAAAGAGAGTTGGAGACAAAACGGAGCCCTGAGGTACACAAGCATTTATTTTATGAATATCAGACTTGTAACCATCCAATACAACTTTTACCTATTGAACGGTCCGAAAGGGAATTTCCAATCCAATGAAGAAGAGATTCATTGATACCAAATGCACGCATTTTCGATAAGAGAGCTTGATGCCAAACTCTATCAAACGCTTTTGAAATATCAAGCGCAATAATCTTACTTTCTCCGAAACGATGTAAGGACTGCTCGGTAAGATATACCATTAGATCAGCAGTGGACCTATTGCTACGAAAGCCGTACTGCCGGTCATTAAGAATATTCCGTTCTTCAAGATATTTGTTGAGCTGATGATTAATCAGCGCCAGCGTTTCCATGACCTTAGAAAGAAGGGACGTAAGTGCAATTGGACAGTAGTAAGGGAGAAGAAGATTTGCCATTTTTAGGGACAGGCTAAAGAAATGCTGTTTTCTATCCAATCGGAAAGAGACCAGTAGAGTAGGAAAGATGGAAAAGCTTCCGCAGTGGCTTTACCAGCGTTGAAGAACATCTCTTCAGAACAATGGGAGGGATACTATCCGGACCAGCGGATTTGTGTACATCAAGATCTTTTAGAACTCTTGCCACTGCACGAGTGCGAAAGAAGATTCGTCCCATGAAATCGTTAACGCTCTCAAGTACAGGAGGAGTCATGACACTCTCTGGTAGCGTTGAATTAACAGCAAACTGTGCTGCAAGCAAATTGGCTTTCTCTTTTGACCTAACATAGGGAGTGTCATTGCAGATGAGCGTTGGAACCGAGGGCGAAGTTGTAATTTGAATGCTTTTTACAAATTACCAACAATTTTTACTACCTTTGGGACATTGTAGTATTTCAAGCTTAAAGGAAAATATTTTTTCAAGTGGTACTGGCTCTTGTGATGGACCCTACTTTTTTTTCTAAATTTTAAGTAATCGTATTTTTCTCAAAATCGACTCAACAAATGTTCTTAAAAAATTTCAATAAATTATTTTTAGTACAGGCTACCTTCGGGTGAGAAACTATTTTTCAAAAAATGGTAATAAACGGTTCCGCCTAAAGAATCATTTTTTTATTTTCAATTCTCTTCAAAACAATAATGATTGATTTCAATAAATCTAAAAAATCTGAATAGTATTGTTTACCAAAATTTAAAGAAAAATACCTTTGGATTCATTTACAATGTAAGTTTTCCGTTACCATTAACGAAGTTTTGGAATACAGAATTTTGAATACCCAATTTTGGAGCATAACTACACAATAATTATCACATTAACCCGAAAATATCAACACGCAACAAATGTGTAGAACTGTAGGTACTTAATTTCACATTAAATTTCATTTGACTTTTTTCTTCAGTGTTTTAGTACATGTACAATTTAAAAGTTCTGAATTGACACATTTCCACAATTGAAACTAAGTCCCAGGGAATGTGTAATTAATCGGTGAAGTAGAGTTTTATGATATTAATTCCCTTAGTACAGAATTTATTAACAAAATTCCAGAGAGTCAGGTTTATAATTCATAAAAAAAAACAAGAAACAAATAAACTTTTTTATGACCCACACAGAGGCTAGTCATGACAAAATTGGCCAAATC
This sequence comes from Dasysyrphus tricinctus, assembly GCA_963921185.1. Taxonomy (NCBI): domain Eukaryota; kingdom Metazoa; phylum Arthropoda; class Insecta; order Diptera; family Syrphidae; genus Dasysyrphus; species Dasysyrphus tricinctus. The sequence goes on along the minus strand of OY992531.1, from coordinate 251,155,052 downwards.
AAAAATTTTATTTTTATTTCCAAGTATTTAAACAGCTCTCCGCCTTCAGGCCATTCTGCCATTTGTCCATTTATTCCTATACTCAGAGCAAAGTAAATTATTTCGTCATAAAATCTGAACAAATAAACTCAATCAAAATGAAATATGAAAATTTAATATTTTGTGGCATCACAGCACGTGACTTTTGGCTGGACTGTTTTATATTATACGATGGGGTTAAAATATGGCCGACCGCACGTAGGGTGTGTGTGTGTGTGTGTGCATTTCTCTTTATTCATTTTAATGAGCAAACTTTCAATTCTGTTGGTGTGGAGCCTAATAAAAATGTGATCCTGATGGGTGGACTCTCTTTGGTCCTGATGGGTAAAGTTTAATTTGTGGCAATCATTGGAGAGACTCATTAAAATAATGGAAACCAGTAAAAAAGGCTCACTCGACCAATTCAACCTTCTTTTGTTGTTCATCCATCACCATAACCCCTCCCCCATCACAGCTCCCCACCCAGTTATGAGTACGATATGGACAAACAGGTTAAAATTGAAAGTTTATAACTGAACCAACCCATTTTGGCATATTTTCTGCTGAACAATATAAATTCATCAGAGTTGATGGTTTGATGCAAACATATGTGTCAAAGTGGAATCATGTCATCTATTAAACTTCCCAAGATATGTAAATGTATAGATGTCTATGCTGATGCTTCTAAGGCGAACCCCATTTTATGTGGGACGGCATATTAGGTAGGTTTGCATATTATAGGGGATGGTTTTTGTGAAGACCTTTTTTGAAAAATATGAATCCTTTCTGAGATTTAATTTACCTCAAGTCAACCAAGTAGCATGGATATTAAGGATACACGCAGGAAATGTCAGAAAGTTAACGATCCGTGTAAAATTTTGATTTGAAGTTTTATGGACGTTTTGTATAATGTTGAAGAGGATTCACAACTTTTAAGGTAGATAAGTTGGGAAAAGGGTTGGTTGAAATCAGTTATAGTTTTTTGTTATTTACAAAAAAAAAAAGTTTCAATTGAAATCGATAAGGACGATTATTCATGTGTAAAAAAATGTATTCAAGAAAATCAGTCATTAATAGTCTTACTTATAAGATAAGTCTGGGCAGATTATCTTTGTAGTAGTGTCTACATACATGCATACATATTAACAAACATTTCTTAATAGTTGTTTGACAAATTGTTCTTATTTTTCTTCTTCAATTACAGAAAATATCCTCACAGAAGGTTGCTTTCAACCAGTGTTTTTGATTTTGATTGTTTTATGAGTTGACAGCTTGAATTGAATTGAATTGTATTTTATTGAATTGAATTTTATTGAATTGTATTGAATTGAATTGAATTGAATTGAATAGAATTGAATTTAATTGAATTGAATTGAACTGAATTGAATTGAATTGATTTGAATTGAATTGAACTGAATTGAATTGAATTGAATTGAATTGAATTGAATTGAATTGAATTGAATTGAATTGAGAAATTTGACAAGAAGAAAACCCACTTTCAGTCAATGAAGACCCGGTACCACCACCCAGTATAGAAGAGGTTGATGGTGGTTGACTTTGCCATTAAGAAGCTTAAGAAAAACAAGGCTGCCGGATCTGATGGCTTACCAACGGAAGTCTTCAAGCACGGAAGGGATATGTTGAAAGGGTGCATGCATTTAGTCATCAACCAAGTTTGGGTGGAGGTGGAAGGAAGCATGCCCGATGACTGGTCTATGAGATCAGAATTATCGGGGCATATCCCTGATAGACGTCGCGATTTAAACTGTCACAAGTAATCAACGACTAATTAAATGTTAATTACTGTGCAATTATAAATAATTAAGTTAAAAATTTTAACCCCATTTGGAGAAAATACTTTGCTTCCTTGATACCTCTCAGTTAGGTAATTAGCGCTTCGCTTTTCTACAATAAAAGATAGAAACATTAAATCACAAATTTGATAATTTTACATCTAATTAATGCCTAATTAACGGCCAATTATGCAACTTACAGCTTTTTAATCAACGACTGTTGCTCCAAAACCCAGTAGTAATTAGGTTTGTATACGTGTCGTCCGGTCGGTTGCGCTTCTGTTAAGGTTTAATTTTTTTTTGGGCTCACATTCAAACGAAAAAGTTCGTGGATAAGATAAGGCTGCATATGCATAATTTTCCAATAAAATAACAGAAAATAATACATTTAATTTGTTATACCCACACCCAATGAGAAGAAGATTTAATGTGCAACAATTGGCGCCCAACGTGGAGACGCAAAAATGTGTTATTTTATTCTTTGACTGAACTTTTTCGTTATTTTCGCTTGTGATAAACTTAAAGCAGACTTTTGCATGGAAGTCCTTAACCAGAATTGCGAGTTACTATTTATCAAGGGCCAATTAAGCTAAAAAGTTTTATATGAAGACCCCTTACCTTCTCTTTACTTCTTAACTCGTCAAACAATTTTTGTGAAACCTTACAAAAAGGAACTCTGAATTATTTCCTCATCCTCCCGTATCGCATTACCTAAACCAAAAATCTTACCTACTCTTCCATTTGTACTGGTGCCAAATAATTAATTAGCAGTTAAGTGACATTTCTTGTTACAAAGGTCAGTCGACAAAAGTTCACAATATCTAACCCATCTCCACCATTATTTCTTCTCTTCACTTCACACCACCTTTGGGAGCTGTTTGTTCGGATTTCTCTTTGACATCGAAATGTGCAACATCGTTTTGTTTCATTTCGTTTGCTTCTCGCAGGTGTTGGAGGGTTGTGAAGGTTAAATTTGTGTTCTGTCGAGTTCTCTGACACTGCTCGTTATCATTTCCCTAGGAGTTGGGGTGTTGTTTAAGTGGAAAAGCTAATATTGAATTTACCTTGCTGGGCCATCAGGGATTTGAAGTGACAGCGAAAGAGAGTGAGGCTGGTTACATATTTTTGGGATGAGGAGGACTTTACTTTTGTTGTTATAATTTGCTAGAACATATATAAACCGGAAATGCATTCAAAGGAATAGTAGTTATAATGGTGATTGTGTATTTACTTGTAAAAATAAAACATGGAACTCAAGAGGACACTTTGAGCTGATGCTATCTACTTATAAGTTAGAAATGAACACTATTTTAACTGAAGTGGAAAATTATTATGAACACATGTTTTTTCTTTTGTATTTAATCTACAAAGCAGTACCATTACTTACTTTGCTCTTAAAGTAAAGGATCACACATACACATTCATCTTCAATGAAAATTTTCTCCAAAAAATGTAGAAACTCACAGCAATTATATCTTAAAAGTACCCCTCTTTTATGAAAAACAATAAAATCTAAAACAAGAAAAAAAAAGAATCTTAACTGATTTTTTTCAAAGAGCTATCTTCAAGTAGCAATCTCCCTTCAATATCCATCCGCACTCAGCTTTGTGCCGACAGACACCAAAAGACATTTAAATTAATTATGATATTATTACCGCAACCTAATTAAGTCCGCTTGAATTTTAATTTATTCAATTTCCAAGTGAATTGCACCCACTTATCCTTTTTTTTTGCTCTGTGTCTTCACTGTCTTCATCATCCTTTTAATTCCCACATCGTGCGTCGTCGTTGTCGTGTTCGTCCTCTGTGCACTCTTTAAGGATATCCTTTTGTTTTTCTTAGTTTTTTTTCCTTGTCTCTTTAACTGACCCTCGTTAAATATTTAATCCCAGTAAATAAAAGTGAAATGAAAATATTTTATATAAGGAATACACAAACCCCCATCACACACAGCAATACAAAAAAAAAAGGATATATGCGCAACGGGGCTATTCATGCGCTCCTTTGTAAATAATTAAATCCTTAAGGAAACCGATGCCCCCAAGCCCCAACTGACCTGCTCCAAATAGATAAACAATGCGGGAGAGCACATTTATTGCAAATGAAAGAAAAATTATATAACCATGGACGTCCTCGTTTGTCAGAAAGCAAATCGAATTGCGGAAGCCACCATGGGCGCACTCTAAACAAAAACAATACAGTTTGTTCCTCCCCCAACAATTACCCCAAAAGCACAAAAATAAATATAAAAACAAAGCAAAAAAACAAATGAAAAACTTTTGTTCTGTTTTATTAACAATTATAGCAACAATCATAATGACGCGAGGTTCGGGAAAGGATATCCATCCATCCATCCATCCACCACCAGTCGACTCAGCTTTGACCATATACAAAATGGCTATAATTAAAAACGCGAAACTTTCTAAAGTGGGGTGTGTGCTAACAGCTATAAGGCTATGGCTTCGGCTTCGGCTTCGGCTACATCACCAAGTTTGATGGTTTTCTGTCTTGGTATTCTAGGTTTAGCTATTATTTTTACGGTGACCATATTTTCTTTAAGGAATTTTTTGTATGTTTTTGTTCAGAAATTTGGCTCCGTGAAATAACTCCTCAAACAAAAAATGAAAAAAAAACTCTCCACATTGGGGTTGTGTTGATTTTGAAAAAAAGTCCACAGTTTCAAAAATGAAGTAAATCCCCAACTTATGAAATAAATAAAAGAAAGAAAATAAGTCTCCAAAGTTTTCTTATGAATTTCCTCAATGGAAATCTTCACAAGAAGTCAAAAGTTACTGAATAATAAAACAATAAAATGAGTCCCCTAGTTTGGGGACTTATTTCATTTTGAAATATCCCCCTAATTTTGAAATAAAATAAGTCACCAAAAACTCATGAAATTAATCCCATATTTTTGGGATTTTTTTTTGGCTCCGTAAAATAATTCCACGAAGAAATAACTCCCAAAATTTAAAATAAAATAACTCTCCAAAACGGGGGATTTCTGCATTTTTAAATAAGTTCCCAGCTACAAAGGTGAATCCCCAAAAACACATGAAATAAGTCCCCAAACAAAAAAAGGAAAGCTCCCCTAGAAGTCAAAAATTACTGAAAAATGAAAATAAGTCCCAAATTTGGGGACTTATTTATCATGAAATTAACCAACAATTTAGAAATGAAATGAGGCTCCAAAAGCGAATGAATTTCATCCTTTATTTTGGGGATTTTTTTTTGGCTTCGTGAAATAGCCCCCCTAACGGCCCAAACCAAAAATGAAATAACTCTCCAAAAGAGATTTTTGGCATTATGAAATAAGTTAAGGTTTAAAGATGAAGTTAGTAAAAAAAAAAATTACATGAAACAAGTCTCCAAACAAAAGAAGGAAATAAGTCACCCCAAAGCTCTCTTATGAATTTTTGACTTTGGAAAGCTTCACTAGAAGTCAAAAATTACCGAGAAATGAACGAATAGAATGGATCCCTAAATTTGAAGACTTTTTTCATTTTGAAGTAACCAACCAATTTAGAAATGAGATAAGTCACCAAATAAAAAAGGAAATAAGTCCCAAAAGCTTTCTTATGAATTTTTTGCGTTGGAGAGCTTCACTAGAAATTAAATATTATTGAAAAAGAAAATAATAAAATAAGTCCCTAAATTTGAAGACTTATTTTATCTTGAAATAACCCCACAGTTTAAAAATGAAATAAGTCTCCAAAAACCAATGAAATAAATCCCTTATTTTGGGGAGTTGTTTTCGGCTTTGTGAAATAACTCCCCAAACCAAAAATGAAATAACTCTCCAAATTATGGCTTTTTTGCGTTTTGAAATATATTCTCAGTTTCAAAGATGAAGTAAGCTCCAAAAACGCATGAACCAAGTCCCCAAACAAAAAAGGAAATACAAAAGTCCCTTAAGCTTCACTAGAAGTACACAATTACTGAAAAATAAAAGAAAAAAATAAGTCCCTAGATTTGGAGATCTATTTCATCATGAAATAAACCCTCAGTTTAGAAATTAATTAAATTAAAGTAAATCCATTATTTTGAAAATGAAGTAACTCTCCAAGTCATGCTTTTTGCGTTTTGAAGTTTCAAAAATGACGCAATCTCGAAAAATGCATGAACTTAGTTCCCAAACAAAAAGGGAAATAAGTCCCCAAAGCTTTCTTATGAATGTTCACGTTGGAGGGTTTCACTAGAAGTCAACAAATTACCGAAAAATAAATAAATAAAATAAATCCCAAAATTTGGAGACTTATTTCATCTTGAAATAACCCCACAAATTAAAAATGAAACAAGTTCCATTCATTTCAAGGAGTTGTTTTCAGCTCCGTGAAATTACTTCCCAAACCAAAAATAAAATAACTCTACACATTATGGCTTTTTTGCGTTTTGAAATAAATTCTCTGTTCCAAAGATGAAGTTAGCCTCAAAAACGCATGAACTAGGTCCCCAAAACAAAAAAAGGAAATACAAAAGTTCCTTAAGCTTCACTAGAAGTACAAAATTACCGAAAAATAAAAGGATAAAATAAGTCCTCAAATTTGGAGACTTTTTCATCATGAAATAAACCCCCAATTTAGAAACTCATTAAGTCACAAAAAAAAATAAATTTAATCCCTTGTTTTAGTGAGTTATTTTTTAATGATAAAACTTCTCATCTCCTTATATATTTTGGAGAGTTATTTAATTTCTGGTTTGGAGAGTTATTATATATAAATTTTATTATTTTGTAGTAACAAATCGTACTAATTCGAATAAAGAGAAAAATTTTTATCAAAATGATAGTCATTTTCGAAAAACAAAAAAATAGCCCAGATGGTCACCATAAATCGAGTGCTACATGTGTTCACAAAAATTGTATGACTTCGCGTTTGTCAAATAGTCGGAAACGTGGCAAATTACTTTCTTTCCTTTATATTGCGGCTTTTCATTGCGTTGTGATGTTAACCCTTTTCAAAAAAGGCAATTTTTTTATTTTTAGTCTTTTTGTAATAAAAATCCACAAAAAAAAAATAAACAGAAACAAACGGTCACGCGGTAAAACCAAAACAAAAGAAGTGCAAATGGGACATGGTCACGTGAATGTTGGCAATTATCACAGCCCCTACCTTTAAATATTTCGTCAAAATAGTAGGATTGCCATATTATTAGGTTTTATATTAGCTTTTTTTTTTGTTTTTTCTCTACATACATATGTCGCATGTCGTCCAATATTAAATTAGGCGCCAATAGCCTTAGAGAAGGTATAAACTTAACATATAATAGACACAGTTAATTAAGGCTTTTTTGTATATATGGTTTCTAGATTTCATATCTTCGTATATGTACACAAAAACTACATTTGATATAGGGAAGGTCTTTTTTGTGAAGTTTTGATTGGAATTAATGGAAGATTTACATTGATATAGCTTTGGTTTGGTGGCCTCGTGGAATGCTACTGAGGTTTTTCTATCGAACTCTAATTAAGATAGCAAATAATTTAAATAGAATGACTATTAGCTCTAAATGGCAATGATCCCTAAAGAGGACGTTAATTAATTTGTTTTTTATGGATTTCAACATAAATCTTTTAGTATCGGCAACATTTTAACTGGGGTCTCTAAATGGTATGTTAGAAGGAGAGGATATTCGGATTTGATGGGATATGTCTAGTAAAGGTGTGATATAAAGTAATTAACTGAGATTGATAAAGTTCAGTCTTCTAGATAGCTGCATTATCTATATTGATATTTTTGACTTAACAAAAAATACTATCATACTTCTGATTTTTGTAACATTTGCTACAGTTGATGTATTATTGACAATATTGTGTCCCTTATCTTAGCAAATGACGTATAAGTAACTCAATAATGCTTTTCTTGTCGAAATCAATCATAAAGTATGACGCATTCATTCGTTTTTATTAAATTAAACAAAATCCCATTTAACTATACTGACGGGAATAAAAACAACTTACTTCCTACTCAATATAAGAAAAACACCCAAATATCAAAATCCAGTCAATGACGATGTTTGTGTGAGACAGAGTGAGTGTTCTGAGAAAAGCAACACATAAGCACTTTGCCGCTTGTTATCCTTTCAAATCAACTAACAAACTACCATTTATATTCATTAGAGGAAAGGTCCTTTCCGAAGGACTTCATTATGTTCTACTACAATGCAACACTCTCTATGAACACAAACGTAATAATGATTGACGCTGCAGGACTTTGTCCATCTTCCATAGTCCACTCAAAGGACTATATGTATACAAGTACATAGTGATGTAGAAGTAGATCTACAATATTAGATCCATCATTCTTCCGATTCCGACATTGAAGGAAGTCGGTGAGGACATGTCAACCTCCTGTATTTTAGTTTAGGAATAGCAACGCACTAACATTGAATGGTGGGTTGGTTGGTGGGGGTGGGTGGGATGCCTTGGGTGCGGTAGCTGATGTGCTGGACTGTTGGTATTATCCCGTCAAATGGTTAACGATGCGTTAATTTCCATAATGGAATTCCGTAAGCAAATTGAAATAAGCAATCTAGTTTGGTGTTGTTGTTGTTGCTGTTGCTTTTGTTGTTTTGTTGCTTGTGGCGGGTGTCTATCCAGATCCAGAGAATTGGTATAATTTAGGTGTATAAGTCTGTATATTCGTAATATATTATGAACATCTTATGCAAATCCAAACAAAAGGATAATGAACTCTCTGCATTGCGAAATATTACTACTCGCCAGCTGCTGCTGTGGTGGCTCAATTATTGAGGTTAATATTATTTCTCGATTAATTTATCATTGAATTTATTGAAATGAGAATCCAAATGTACTGTCGACATTCCAATCGATCGATGGTGATGGTTGAACTGAGTTAATGGAATTTAATGAGGAATTTTAGGTGGATTGGGTGTGCAGTAAGTGTTGTTCTCGAGTTTCTCAATTTACTTATTGCCATTTGATTGGCATTGCACTGATTATCCTCATGATATGTTCGAATCTATTAATTGACTGACAATCAGTGATTATTGTTGTAATCAATAAGTAACGTCAGAAAGGTACGAGTATAGAGGTATATTCGATTACCGTGAAGTGGTGATTTCATAATTATAATTGAGCAGCGGTAGCTAATACTGATCTGATTGTAGAATTAGATTTTATCAAATAATTAAATCAACAAGCTTAATAGATTGAGGGAAGTGTATTGTGTATACATATCAGAACACTTCCTTCAATATTCTGAAACGAAATACTTACAGCCCTCGAGTTTTAGATGTCAATTTTTGTTTAAATAATACCAATATGTTCAAAACCTGCAACTCGAAACCCCTATAGAACTAGTTTTACATTGAAACTAGTTTTGAATCGTGTCAATAATAGGGCTGTTAGTCTTTTCTATTAGGGTATATGTATATCAGGGAAAGTTCTTTGTTGGGTCAGTAAGGTTTATTAGAAATAGGATTTTTCGAATAATTCCATTTCGACTGTTCCATTGCGTTGAAACTATATTAAAAGAAACCCCTGATTGCATAAAATTATTTACTTACTAACCAACCTATCCGGCTTCCAATCCATAAAGGGTCGCAGCCTGAGACCCTGCGGCAGTCATCCACCCTCTAAAATCCCTAGCCCGCTCCTTCCAGTCATCTAGTCCAATAATTCTGACGTCCGCGCTGGCTTATTTCTTAAACCGGATGGTCTTCTTCGTTCCCTTGGACCCAGGGGCTGGGATTCAAAGACTCTCTTGGCTGGAGCATTATTGCTCATTCGACTGATGTGGCCTTGTCAATGCAGTTGACGTGTTTTGATTTTCTGAACTTTGCTTACATCTTGATACAGCTCATAGAGTTTATGGTTGAATCTTTTGCTTCATTTGCCCTTCTCGTCGAAGAATTTTTCTTTCGAACGAGCTCAATATCAGCTCTTTTTTTCTGCTTATCGACAAAGATTCGGCCTCATAAAGAAGCAGGTATAAGGGCTTTATAGAATGTGTACTTTGTCACACATGTGCAGAGTTTTGAAACCATAAAATAAATAAATACATTTGGTGGCGCAACCAGTCATGGAGAACCAGGGCCTATTAACTAACAACTCTCAACCATTCCTGTGTGCGTGTTGTTGGCAGGAGTGGAGGGGACCTACAATTTGTTGCCGAGTCCGAATGGCTAGATGAGAAACACTTATTCATGACAAGTATACGCTTGGAGGATTTGTCAGTTCCTCGTAAGAGGCAGTACCTCGGAAAAAAATTTCTGGTTTTAGGTGGCATCGGCTGGGAATCGAACTCAGACCTTCGGCATGACATTCCAACACACTAACCATTATATCACGAGGTACTACAGGTCTAAACCTATGTTCGCAAAACCATAGTAGTACAAGTTTGCTAGGGTAATTCCCCGTCGAGTCTCCACAGAGATTAATGTTTACGCCGAGGTAGACGAACTTCTTCATACTTCGAAGTTGTTCCTATCAACGGTGATGCTTTGTACTAGCTGGATGACAGATCTTATATTATTGTTGATAGCATATATTTGGTCTTGTCCTCGTTTATTTGAAGACCAACAATTGACTCTGTAACGGCTTGTTGGGAGCGGCCAATCATGTCGATATCATCGGCATGCAATAGAAGCTGGAAAGATCTGCTGAAAATAGTGCCTTCAGTGTTAACGCCAGCTCCTGCGCACTATTTCCTCCAGAACAAGATTGAAGAAATCACATGATTGCACATCTTCTGGCCGAAATCCCTTGCATGTTTAGAATAGTTCGGAAGAGCTTTTCCCTAGTTTCACATTACATCGCGTATTTCCCAATGTCACGCAACACAACTGAGTCCAGTTTTCCCTCGATACCAAGTTCAAACATCGCCGTATGAAGCTCTTATGGATGAATGCTATCAAATGCGGCTTTGATAACGATGAATAGATTGTGAGTTTCAATTTGAAATTCGTTGGTATTTTCCGAGATTTGCCTGAGAGTGAATATTTGGTCTATGGTCAATCTGCCTGGGTGAAAGGCACACTGGTACTTGCCTCTAATAGTCTTGCAAAAGGGCTTTAGACGTTCACCCAATGCGTTCAGGCATGCGTCCATCGTTCTTGAAGATTAAAGGATCACCTTTTTTGCAGATGGGAGATATGGAGCTGATATAGATTAATCATCGAGTATGTTTCTTTTTACTCAAACTTGGTTGATGGCATCTTTAATACATCCAAAAAAATTCAATGATCAACTGCCTGATGGTCTAAGCCAAATATATGTCAAGCAATTTGGTGGACATTTCGTTGCCAGGATTGAAGAGGATCTTAAATTTTATTTCTAGTAAGAACGGCTTTCATAGAAACCATACCTTTTATGACAAAAGATGATCTCGGAAGATTGATTACTTCCTCGCAAGAACCATCACCTTTGAAAAAAATATTTTTGTGTGTGCCAGAAACTGGAAATCGATCGCTAGAACTTTGACGTAAAAGCTTAGCGCATTAACCATCACACTACGGTGCCAAGGAGTAGGTGCTACAATCAACAGACCTCTATTCCGTTCAAAGAGAATTGTCAGTACCTACCTAAGGGCTTAAGGGAGATTTGTTTTTTTAGGACCCTATGACTGGGTGTCTGTATTTATATACATGAACATGATCTCTACACTGAATTTCCACCAACAAAAATACCCAACCAACCAACCGGCTTGAAGAACTGGGAAAGGAAGCTTGATGGTTGAGACTATTGTCCTCTCCATATTATGAAATGGAGAAAGGACAAAAATGCTTCAGCAAATTTCAAAAGCCATTGTAATTTTTAAAAGGTTTAAAAATGCTTTCCGGCCACTGGAGAAACACTTCAACTCCATCTGGAGCATAGGACAGCTACAAGATCACTCTGAATCGATTCGAAGCAAGCGGTTTTAGCTTGCACGCTGAGGATTCCATTCAAAAGATCGGATGGATGGATTCTTCAATGAATGTCCAATCCACCACCATTTTCGTTGCTTGCATAATATCTGCATCCACCTTTTGCTGCTTGGTGCTATTCCACAACTCGACGCTGGATATGGTTTATAGCCATCCGGATCTTCAAAATATACCGCAGACATCGGTTCACGAAAGCCTGTAACCTGCTTGCAAGATGTTAGCAGATCCCTGCCTTGTCTCACAGGCGTAATAGCACTAATTTAAGATTGGATTCAAAGAGTTTTAACTTGGTGCGTAGTGAAATTTCCCTGTAATTTCGTGTGGGAGAGAGCATTCCAAATGCACAACTTACTAACTTATTCTGATGTTAATATCGAGATCTGTTCCACTATCAATTGCTACAGAACTGCTCAGAAAATTAAACTGCTTGACCTCCTCAATGGTCCTCTGCCTTAGAATTATCTGCTGTTGAATGTTTTGGCCGGTGTGCATAACTTTGGTTATAACTATTAAACTAGCCACCTCTCCATTTACCTTCAATGATTGACAAATTCGATTCCAGCCATCAGTGCTTTTTGCAAGGAGACGGATGATATCTTCGACAAGGTCTATATGGCTGAGCTTGTCAAACGGTCTCGATTGTATTCCGTTCCATTAGTTTGAGTTTGAGCCCACTGTGGCAGTCATCCAATCCTCAATTAAAAACAGAAAAGGTGAAAGGACACCACCTTGCTTAACTCCTTAACGCACCTTGGAAGGGTCGGAAAGCTGTCCATTGTGCAGAACGAAACACCGTACGTTATGGTAGGATTATTTAAAGAAATACACTTTTTTCGAAGGGATATCCATAGCAATCCGAGATCTCCATATATATTCCCGATTTGGACGGTAAAAAGCCTTTTCGAAGACAACCAACATTAGATGGAGTGGTGATTGAAATTTGACAATTGCTTGAGTATAATTCGCAATGTGTTAATGTGATTATGAGGTGATCAGAGACTTTGTGTACCTATAGGATCCGCTATAAGCTCAGCGAACGATACCAGTTCTGAGATCAAACGAAGGATTACTCTATGCCAATAGCTGTTTTTTTGGACTAAGAAGGCAATTGAGAAGCAAAGCCCCCTCTTGAGCAACTAAACTATCCCTGTATAAGATGCTTATCATCCCGCTCCTTATGTATGTATAGGCATAGACACTGTTAACGGTGAATGAGAACGAGTTAGGCTGTTTTGAAAGGAAAATTCTCCGTGTGAGTTTTGGTCCCGTCTGCATAGATTGGGAATGGAGAAGAAGATACAACAACGAACTCTTCGGACTCTACAGCGACACTGACTTAACCACAGTGCCAGTGTGTCTGAGATTCAATTCAATTTCTTTTATTGAGCAAAATATATGTATACAATCTGGCACATGACTAATATGATACAATGATAAAATTTACATTTGTTGGCACATAGGGATAGGGGCCTTACGTTATACAATGTCCTTAGCTGATGATTTGTCGTAAGAGCTGCTTGTAGAACAGTAACTTCGTTGGTTGCCTTTGTACTGTTCTGCTCTGCATCAATGGGTGTAGACGGTGACAGGCCCAGCTGGCTTTTTTGGGTACATTTCTTGAGTGCGGATTGAACCTTAGCAACTCATTGAAGTGGATTCCCAGGTACTTCACATTCTTTTTGGCAGCTATGTTGGATCCGTCAGGGACTCTCAAGACCAGATTTCTGCAGTTGGCTGCGGTGCGAGTACCTCTAACAGTTGAAGACCTCCTGAAGCAGACAAGTTTTGACTTGGAAGTGTTGAGTCGGATGCCCCATTTCTTGTAGAAATTTAAGAGTCTGTTGATGTGGGCCTCTTCTTTTCGGAGAGCGATAAGCGGTGACATTGATGATGTATAGGTGAGCGTCAGCATATAGCAGGTTCTCGCATCCAATTGGGGCATGTTGGTGGGTTATAATCAGGCTGTAGAAGAAGGGGCCAAGTTTCAAGCCTTGGGCGACTCCGGCTCTGATACTCTTCATGTTTAACTTACAGTTGTTTAGTTGGAATTTTTATTAGTGGCGGTGGTACCTGTAATAGATGAAATTTATGTATTAGGGCTTCTATCCAAACTCTATCAAATGCTTTCTCGACATCCAGAAACCATCCGACGGTGACACGATGACTGTTGAGGTAGGTGGTGATATCGTGTTGGATTTTCAGCAGCGGATGCAACGTTGAGTGCTTTTCTCGAAAGCCAAACTGCATGTCAGGGATGATTGAATTTTCACTGCACAGTTTCTTCAGTCTCCGGAGGGTTACTTCTTCCAGTAATTTGCTGATATTGTTGAGAAGTGATATTGGCCTGTAGTTGGATATTAGGTTGGAAGCACCTTCCTTCGGGATTGCCACAATCTTCGCTGTTATCCACGTCTAGGGGAATTCGCACTTGTTGATGCAGTTGTTGAGGATGATTGCGATGGAGATCGTTACTACTTGTGGAAACCTTTTCAGGATGTAATTGGAAGCGCCATTTGGTCCAGCTGATTTTTTGGCTTAGAATTGCCGATGATCTCTGCTACCTCCACTAGGTGGCATAGATGTGGACTATCGGTGGGATCACTTGCTGGATTGGTGTCCTCGAAACTGATAATATCCGGATTCGGCTGTAGGGTCTGCTCAATTGATGCTTCTACTTCTTGTAGGAAGGTTGGGTCAGTAGGTGGGTTCGGTGTGAAGTTTCCTTCTAAATAGTTGGCGAACGCTTCCACCCTGTCCTGGGCTTCAATGTTGTTGCTGATGATGGATTCTGACATCTGTGGGCGTTCCAATGATCTTATTGATTTTTTTGAAGGCATCAGGTCCTGGATTAATTGCTTGCAATCTTCTCTGCTATTGGATATTGTTGTGCTGGCTGTTGAATGAAGTTCCAGAACATGATGCTGATTTGCTGTAGATCATTCTCAACAGTCTGGTATTTGATGTCTGTCGTATTTAGCTCACTTTGATGTATCCACTAGAGTCGTTTTCTTAGCCGCTGTTTATGAGCATACAAATTCTGGACGTACTCAGGAAGATGTCGGTACCTGTCCTTTGACGTCCTAGGCCGCTTTTGCTTCTCCAGGGCCTCAGATACGGTATGTTCAAGGTTGTCAATAACTGCATCGATTTCGGTATCCCACAGATTCCTGTTTGAAGTTGGAAGAGTTATGTTGTCTTCGATAATCCTGTGAAGTCTTTCAATAGTCAGCCGTCTGAAGTTGATGAACTTAGCTCCGGAGCTTCTGTTGTAAGGAGTATGGGTTGGCTGAGGCTAATAGACAGTTAAACAGCTTCGTGGTCCGAGTCGCTTTACACAATTGAACAAATATAATTCCGGACTTCCGCAAGAATATGTACAAGGTTCGAGGAGACCAGTAAGAAGTCCGGCTTTGATGGCGTTCTAGGGAAGGTGGGTTTCGGCTGGGATATAACCACCAGATAATGTTCATTGCTGTTCAGTTCCATCCAGTCTACAATCGCTTTGCCTTTGCTGCTGATTTTGCAGTTGAACCATAATAATTCCTAAAAATTTGAATAAAAATTTAGCTTCAATTGAAATTCTAAAAGGTCTCAATGTTTACTTGATCCCTTAATACAAAAAAAATCGAGACCTTTAAAAATGTAAAAAAAATCGAATAGATGTCTCTGTTGTCTGTTACGATACGAGTGCTTATAAACTAACGATTTGTTAGTTTTAATTTTTGCTTATTGAATATTAAACTCTACAAAAGATGCTTATAATATTTTGCTTGGAGATTAGAAATAATCTTTCCCCTGTTAACTTCATTTAATCGGCTTTTAAGTAATAAACTTTGAGTTGGGACATTTTCCCAAGATTACACTTCCAATAAACAATCAGTTCAGTAGGGACTTGAGGAGGGGGAACTTTTCCCTATAGATTGTGTCCAGTTCACTGCTAAGACCTAACAGAGAAGTTTTTATTTTTAATAAATAATTAGACAGTATTCTGAAGAATCTCTACCTTCTTCTTTCTCCTTCTTTCCCTCTCTCTCTCTTTGTTACTATTGAATTCATCAAAATTTCAACTTAAATATTTTCCATAAGTAAAGAAAAGTAAAGAAGGTAGGAACATCAAAATCATACAAATGATTGGAAAATGTAAGAGCTTCCTGTTCATTGAAATTCTATTAAAAATTAATTCACTCTCTAGTCTTCCAGCGAATTCTCTGAATTATTTGTGTCAGAAAGGCAAAATACGGAAACAAGAGTAGGTAAAGGTAGATACTACAACAATCCGCATCATCCAACGATGAAGGACATTGAAGTTCCTTTGCTCCTCTGCGGATTCAATTCAACAGAAAGATCCAGTTTGTCTTTCGTGTTCGTATGTATATACCTACTACTCACTACTCAGTACTCAGATGACTGACATTTTATGTATTTCGTTCATCCTTTTAATGAAAACCAATGAGTGCCCGAAGGTTTAAAGTGAATTTCAGGTAGGAACGCCCGGTCAGGAGTTGCTATATCTGTTTGTATGTGTGCATCAGGAGGTTAATCTGATTTCCATGTTCCATCGACCTAATTTAAAAGCAATTATAAGCAAATTATTATTCGGAGCACATTTTTAATATAACGAAATAATTTGAAGTAAAAAAATAAAAAAATATGTAAAATTGCTATTCAATCAGAATTTTTGTAATTCAAGATGAAGATAAAATAAAAAAAAAATATAAAAATAATCAACCTCCACTATACTCCCCCAAAATATCCATCTGGAATGCGAATATCATCAATGGAACAAGCGAGTCCTTCTTATATTTTGAGGGATGAGAGACATACCTATTTCTACATCACACTGTCGTTTGTCAAATGTATGATGAAGTTCATTCAAAAAATTGTTTTTTTTTGCTTTATTGACAGGACGAGGCAACTCAATATTCATCCCCATTCCATGGCATCCTTATCGAGGACGACAACCAGCACAACGTCCCGCTACCATTTGGTTATGTGGAAAATTTGATGGAGCAAATTTAAATTTTTATTATGTCACTCGGCCCACCCATCACCCTCCGCCGCCACCGCCTGATGCTCTAAACATACGCGCAGCTGAAAAAATTCTATTTGCTCAGCAAATTGGTATTCGAAGGACTCAACTACTATACCTACAGAACATGCGAAAAAAAAACAACGAAACAAAATAAATCTGCAGTCGTCTTCTTTTATGTCCTTTTGCTATGGAATCCTGGGTGTGTTGTGTTTATTTTGCGTTTGCGGGGGAGGTTTATATTTTCTTCTTTTTTTTTTCATTTTTTTTTTTTTCATTTTTTGAGAGAGACACATATGTTCACATGGAATATATGTAGTAGCATCGTATTTATTTGCAACAACAACAAAAACAACAACAAGAATGAAAACCCTAGGAAACCTTTCAATCCATCGCTTGTCAGTTGATAAATTGACTTAGATAGACTATAACATCCAAAAGAGATGATTAAGGGCAGGGTTATAGAGCAGAGGGCAAAGACACTTTAGGGGCTGTCCGTCAATGTGATGTTGGGCCAACAAATACATACATATACATTTGTATAGTGGTGACAAAAACAGGGGTCAAAATGATAAACAAATTTCCAAACCATTAATTCAATGACAGTTCCCACTTCTCACTATCTTTCTAGACATTATTATGCATGTTCTGAGGGACAAAAAAAAAATTAGGCTGGAATTTATGTGTTCCAAACTGTGTGGGGTGGCAAAGTGGGGAGAGGTGTCTTCTCCCTAAATTTTGATGAAAAAAAAATGTTAAAATAAAAGAGAAATTAATTTGTTTTAGGATTTCGGTCTAGTTTAGTAGAGTTAGAGCAAGCTTATAAGGACTTTTTCGAAGCCCATTAGTTGTAAGCATAGTCTTAATTCGAGGCTCAGTCTGCGTTATTAACTTCGAGCGGTAGTCACTTTGATGTGGTGCGGAGGCTTAACGCTTAAGTTTCAAAGATTCATCTGAACTGCTGATTCTCGGAAACCTGAAAACCCTGGAAACCCCCGAACCCACCAAAAGCTGAGAAAAAAATTTGCCAGACTTTCATATTCCATATCACGATACATATACCTATAATCTCTCATGCTCCCATTTTGGTTATACCGCCACTCCCAAAATTTGCTTTCGGCTTTTGGTCTAATGGTATACCATGTCTTGGATTCGGCAAAAAATTGTAGGTCCCCTCCATTCCTGCCAACAACACGCCCACAGGATTGCGATAGTTGTATAAGTCACTGGGCCCTGGTTCTACACGAGCTTTTGCGCCACCAAATTGAATTATTTTTATGTTATGCTGAGCTCTAAAATGGCTGACCAACTTCTACTCATGAGACTCAATTCCAAAATATTTAAAATAAAAAAATAAAAAAACCACAAGAGGTTCAACACGCGGGATGTTACCCCAAGCGAATATTAGGATCGTATGGATAGAGAGCTCCATGAAGAAGATTCGGGACCCGGATGTGGCAAGTTCCTAAAGAGAATACCTCCTAGGAGATCATACAAAAGCGAGAAGAAAAAGAAGCAATACCTCCCGGGCTAAAGGGAGACTCCTCTCAAGACCTTCCGGGCAGATGTCCAATGTATCATCATACAAAACGTCGTCACCCCAAAAAGACCGCTAGAAAGCCAAAACCACAGACCGGTTCCTCCTCCAAAACTGGGTGGACCAGGAGACCTGGATGACCCGTGGAGGAAAGGACTCAGAAGAGCGAGTAAAAAATGTTACCTCTGGTTTCTGGATAGAGATATGACCCGAGAAGAGGCTAGGAAGGTGGATGAAAGAAAAGAGGCATCAAACACCAAGCCCCCTCGAAAGCCAAGAACAGGGAAAGAGGACGAGTAATAACTTGAGTCCTCTCCTGAGGCGTGTGGCATGAGGCAGAGAAAATCAGACTGTAGACATCAGATATGGCGGGGCCCAATTACCTAACCCAAAAAATGCAGTGAATATGTCCCTCTCTCCTGTGCAACTGCAGTCCAGATTATCAGTATTACCAAAGAACTTCCCCCAGGAGGCCCTCAGTACTGAAGAATTGACGGCCCTGGAAGAAGCAATCATCGAAGAGGTGTCCATCGGTTTGGAGCACAAGTTGAAATTCAATGGCATTCACTAGGGAATGGGTTTTGTTGTGGTCAATTGCGAGGGGCAACATACATCTGAATGGCTGCGGTAGAAGGCTTCGAAGCTAAGCAATTGGAAAGGAACAGCACTGGTTGCATACTTTTGAGATGACATTCCCATTACGATCTTCATTACAAGATGTATGGGTCAAGAAGATCCGAAAACCAGGTGGAAAATGAGGGGACCCTAGCCAAGAAAGGCTCCCTTATTGAGACTGAGCCCTGCCCTATTACAGATATTGCAGGTGAAAACGCGATCAAAACTGCAATTGAATCAGAAGAGGAGGCAAAACGATCAAATATCTGAAAAGAACTTCGAAAACTGAAGCAGGCTAAGCTTGCAAACAGAAATGTTTTATCCGAGGTACTGCCTCTTGCCAGGAACTGACAAATCCTCCAAGAGTATACTTGTCATTTGTCATGAATAAGTGCTGCTCATTTAGCCGTTCGGACTCCGACTCGGCCAAAAACTGTATAGGTCCCCTCCATTTCCGCCAACAGCACGCACACACACCGAAAAAAAAACCTTGGTTGATTCAAGTATGTTTCGTGTTTGACCAACAATTGGCTATATTGAGTATGTTTGTAGTTAAAACAACCAACGCCGCATGCTCAAATCAACTAGCGAGCCGTTGTTGATATATTTTCTCTGAAGTATCACGAACATATTTGAATTGACTAATATTATTAGTTGATTTGAATAAGATTTTATTTTAAATCAATAATGACATTGTTGATTTGATTGTTAATCAATAATAAACGTGATAAACCGAAAAATTGGCAAGAAATTGTGAAATTGAGTATATTTGTAGTTAAAACAATAAACGTTTCGTATTCAAATCAACTAATCATGCGTAGTTGACTTTTTTTTCTCTTAAGGATCACAAAAATGTCTGATTTAATATGTTTGCAGATATTTTCAATATGAAATCATTTTGATTAACAATAAAAATGCTGCTTTTATTGCCAGTCAATCATAAGCGTGGTTTACAAAAAACTATTTATTTTTTTTTAAATTGTTTTCATCTTTGTACAATTGTATTGTTAATTTTATAGTTAAACAACAGCAAACATGATAGAACGACAGGTTCGCAATGAACTAAAATTGATGATGTTGGTGGTTTAAGCTACAAACGATTCGTATTCAATTCAAATTACCATGCTTTTTTATTTTTTTTTTCGAATAACGATCACAATAATGTTTGATCAAATATGTTTGCAGATATATTCATTATGAAATAATTTTTGAATAACAATTAAAATGCTATGTTTATTGCTAATCAGTCATGAACGTGATTAACAAAGAAGTATCTGTTTTTTTTATATTGTTTTCATCTTTTTACATTTCCATTGTTGATTTTATAGTTAATTAACAACAAATATGATAGAATGATAGGTTGGCAATAAACTAAAATTAATTGTGTCTGTGGTTAAAACTACAAACGTTTCGTATTCAAATCAACTAACCATGCGTTGTTGAATTTTATTCCAGTTAAGATAATAAAAATTTTTGATTAAATATGTTTTCAAATGAACATGAAAGATCACAAATATGTTTGATTAAATATATTTGCAGATGTTTTCAATACGAAATAATTCGCTAGTAAGAATAAAAATGCTTTTTTAATTACCAATCAAACATTAACGCGTAACTAACCGAAAACTATCTTTTTTGCTATTGGTTTCATCTTTAAACAATTGCACTGTTGATTTTAAGTTGTATTTGTATAAAGAGTTAAAAGTTAATCCAGAGCAGATCGAAAATAATAAAACACAGCTATTATTGATCAAACACGCCAACGATCCACTGACTCAATTAAATCCTTTTGAGTTGCATAATAAAAAGGCCTCTTAGATAAAACCCCATTTAGGCAAATGGCATGTTGCCATTTAACTGTCAAATTTCGACAGATTATAGGCAAGCAGAATGAAACTGTTAATTCTTTTTTGCCAGTCATTCTGTCAAATTTTGCGATACGAGGGCAGTTTGCCAGTCGAATAAATCGGGCATTAAAGGATCAGGCTACACATGCAAGTTTCGAAACAGATCGGTTTCAGTTTTGAAACACATGCATCAGCTCAATTAGAGCCTGGTTAGGTTAGGTTAGGTTGAAGTGGCTGCCAGTCGTGGGGACCGACACACTTAGACCATGAGTTGGTCCATTGTGATACCACAAGAATCCAGGAAACCCTTTTCCCTACTCGGTGAACCATTTGGAGCTTCTTATGAAGCGTAATAGACTGCCAATGTCTAAGTTTATCAGATCACTAGGATCATTGAAGTAGAACTCACCAAGGTGAAGTCTTCGTCTATGAGACAGAGCAGGGCACGTGCATAGAAGGTGAGGGATCGATTCTATCTCCTCCTCATCCATACAGCTTCTGCAAAAATCGTTAGCGAATACGCCAAGACGCGTTGCGTGCTTGCCTATGAGGCAGTGTCCGGTTATAACACCAATCATGGAGCTGATGTGCAATCTGCTTAGAGATATCAAACTCCTGAGCCTGATTACACGATAAGTTTTTTGGTTCTTTTCGATTTTTGGCAGGTACGTACCATCGTGATCACACTACACACAACGAAAAAAGTCCATTCGTGTTTTCGACGTTCAAAAACATTCAGGTTCATTTATTGGAAAATAGACACTAATAATAATTAAAAATGTTTTTAAATCACTTCTTGTTCAAATCTTTACCTAATTAATTATGAAAAAGCATTCCCCATCTCTACTCGTATATCATAAACGTCAAAGTTCAACAACAAAAAGATTAAAATCTTCATACGTGCTTTCGTTACTTCGTTCCCCCTACATCAAATGTGTCAAAACGACGAAACACGAAACGAATCGTGAAATCAAGCTAGGTTAAAAACTAAACCATCTCAGATTGATTTGATAGATAAAACGGATTTTTCGCAGCTAGCGCATGTTACAATTTGTGCAACAAATAGTTAAATTTAGTTCATCCTTAAGAATAAATGGAAGCCTTGAAAAATAAAAGCCAAATCTGCACTTTATAATACAAATTATTTTATAAAATCCGAAAGTGTAAAAAGAATAGAGATGGTCGCGTTGTTTTCAAATATAATATTTTTCCTAAATTTACAGATAATTAGTTTTCTGGACCAAATTATTTATTTTAGGTAATTTGAAAAATAAAAATATTTTAACCCATTTTAGAAAGCTTCTGAACCAAAATAATTCATGAAACATAAAGAGTTAATAAAATAATTGAAGAATAAATAAGAAAAAACCAAATCAGCACTTTACATCGCAAATTTCTTAAAAATCTGTATCTAAATCTGACAAATTTTCTACAAATTTTTAGAGAATTACGCAGTTTACAACATTAGATACCATGACCTTACACCGTCACATGAGGTTACTCATGTATTTTATAAATTACACTGGTCAACAAAATTTAATTATTTTTTTGTTATAGAAACCAAAATATACTTTCTCGTAGGTTTTTGGTGTGCTGAACTTGAATCTGAAGTCAGAAAAATTCTATCGGGCCACGTTTTTGGGATATTCCCGTTACAAAATCTAAAAAACCGTTTTTTTGCTGTTTTCAAAGTTGTATTGTAACGTGAAGTAAATTGTTTCAACAAAATTTTTAATGGTTTCTGAAAGAACTAATTTTCTTCTTTTAAAATCAGTTTAAATCTTTCCGATACCTCTTTTCTTCTCGGAGAAATCTTCAGTTAATTGTAGGCCTTCCATTTATGACATAAATACAATGTAAAGGAGAATGGGCAAAAATTTATGGGAAATGATCCATTTCCCAATACGAATGTGTCATATATCGTTGAAAAGATTATTTTGAGTACATCATTTCATTATATGACCGTTAAGCTCTAAACCATGGTGCTCGCGAGATATTCGGCTTCAAAGCACCGAAAGAACAGTAATGTGTTCCCAATCCACATTAGCTGAATATCTCGTGAACCCCATGGTTTAGAGCTTAACGGCCATATAATGAAATTATGTACTCAAAATAACCTTTTCAAAGATATATGACACATTCGTATTGGGAAATGGACCATTTCCCATAAATTTTTGCCCATTCTCCTTTACATTGTATTTATGTCATAAATGGAGGGCCTACAATTAACTGAAGATTTCTCCGAGAAGAAAAGAGGTATCGGAAAGATTTAAACTGATTTTAAAAGAAGAAAATTAGTTCTTTCAGAAACCATTAAAAATTTTGTTGAAACAATTTACTTCACGTTACAATACAACTTTGAAAACAGCAAAAAAACGGTTTTTTAGATTTTGTAACGGGAATATCTCAAAAACGTGGCCCGATAGAATTTTTCTGACCTCAGATTCGAGTTTAGCACACCAAAAACCTACGGAAAAGTATATTTTTGTTTCTGTAAGAAAAACCTTGTTGACCAGTGTTATTATATAGACACATTCCAGAAATTTTCTGAATTTACATAATTATTCATGTATAGGTACCTAAACATTTAGGAGAAAACAAATCATCGAAATTGGTGCTGAAATTTGAAAGTTTAAGTTTTGTTTTATTGTTGGCCTTATTAATTCGAATAACACTATTTCATACATATTAATTATTATTTTCAATTTTTTTAACTGTCCGGTGTAAACAAAGCTTAATATGTATCCTTTCCTTTCATAATGTTTGTTTTAATGAGAGACGTGAACGGAACAGAGCTCTTTGTCTCAGCAAGAACATCAAAATGACGTAGTAAGCAGCTGCATTCTAAAAAAAGCATCACACATACTTTGTAAAATGAATACAAACATTATGGCGTCATCAGAAATATCATAAAACTTACAAGTTTGTGTGCTTGAATAAAAATGTTCGTGATCAAAAATATAAGAAAACTCTTTTTTGTGGTAAAATAATCATGAACGTTATTATATTATCACAAATACTTTTTAAAATGATTGCAAACATTGTTGAGACATCTGAAACGTCGCAAAAGAGATCAGTTTAGTTTTTAGTCAAGTAGTTTGTACAATATTTTCTGATGGAAAAAATAAATGTAAACGCAAATTTGCGTTCCCATGAATACAAAAATGTTGTATAAAAATGTGGAACTATAATAGTCGATAACTCACTGAAGTGGTCGGAAGTAAACAAGCTAATACAAGGAAATCACATGACGAGCCGATGATAGCCCTGTTTTTTAGTGCATTTTAATCTTCGCTTAAAAAAGGAGCATGTCAAATACAACAACATTTTAGTATAACTCCGTATTGTTGTTGTATTTAATATGCTCATTTTTTGTAAGCGAAGATAAAAATGCACTAAAAAACACGGCTATTATCAATTTATAGCTTTTTGTTGAGTTTCATTAACTTTTGCGTTCGGATGTGAAGAGCGCTCCCGAACGCACCCTACGAAAGTGAAACTGCGATTTGGGGAGTTGGGAACGAAAAAAAGAGAGATGAGTCATTTACTTGCGTGGAATATGGCTCACTTTTCCTTTTCACTGTTTAGAAAATTAATTTTTTTAAGTTTTTTGACATTAGCTTTAGACTATTATACGATAAGCTAAGTTCTACTTTATCTTTGTGACGAAGTCAGAACGGAACTTCCTAGTATTTGGAAAGAAGAACCTCATATTCTTTTATTTTTAATTCTTTTGTTTAAAATCAAAATCGGTGCAAAAATTTAAAATTCAAGAGTTATTTTATTTTATTTTTGGCTTTTTTAGTTCGAATAAATCTATTTCATACATATTGGGGGCTATCGTGAATAAAATTTCCCACGGAATTTTTCCCATCGTCGAAAACTGGGAACGTGAATTGTGGTCACAGTTTCTCTCGGAATTTATTGGCATCGAAAATTAATATTCCATGGCCACTGGGCTACCATTTTGATCGACCAAATTTGAACAGTTAAATATTGTTGGCCTTTCCAATTTTAGAAGATGGGAGAAATTCCGTGGGAAATTTTATCCACGATAGCCCCCAATAATTATTATTTTCAATTTTTTTAGCTGTTCAGTGTAAACAAAGCTTAATATCCGTCTCTCTTTTTCCTTTCATAATGTCTGTGTTGATGAGAGACGTGAAAAGAAATCTTGTCTCAACATGAACATCCAAAAGTCGTAGCAAGCAGCTGCATTCTATAAAAGCAGTCACACATAGTTTGAAAAATTAATACAAACAATGTTGAGTCATCAGAAATGTCATAAAACTGACAAGTTTGTGTGCTCGGATGAAAATGTTCGTGATCAAAAATATAGGAAAAATCTTTTTTTCATGGTTAAGTTATGAAAAATTAATACAAACATTGTTCAGTCATCGGAAACATTGTAAACTGGCACATTTATTTGCTTGTATACCAACGTTCGTGATCAAAAGAACGCGTTAAGTATTGTAACCGACTTGGATCCAATAATTTTCATTTCGTTTTATTCCATCAGAAGTTAAAGTGCCACCGAACGTAAAGGTCAATTTTATACGCGTGTTGTAAAAAAGTGAATCTAATAATAAAAAAAATATTACCTATTCACCAGCAATTATTACAAAATTATTGTAATAAGATAATAAAGGTAAGTCATTAAGATTATCCCCAAGTTTGAAACTATTTGTCGGTAGCTTACTTCAGATATGTATGTATCAACAAATATTTCTTAGAATTTTCTTCTATCCAGACGCCATCTTAAAAAAGTATGATTTTGTAATGAGTTTCGAAATATAATATTTATAGAAAAATGAAAACATACAAATAAAATACAAAATCAATGTTTTTTCTCTCATAAATTCAGTAATTCAATATAAAA
This sequence comes from Dasysyrphus tricinctus, assembly GCA_963921185.1. Lineage (NCBI taxonomy): Eukaryota > Metazoa > Arthropoda > Insecta > Diptera > Syrphidae > Dasysyrphus > Dasysyrphus tricinctus. The sequence goes on along the minus strand of OY992531.1, from coordinate 251,129,449 downwards.
CTAATTTTTCGCGTTTGTTTTGTTTAAGGTTAGCACATAATGAGACACCTCACACGATCACACATGTGAGATAATAGTATAACCAGTTCGACATGACCTGAAGGGTGCTTAACAAGATTTTTTTTAAAGCCAACCAACAAATTGAAAAAAATAATATCTAACAAACATTCTTAAAAAAAGGATAACTATACTCATTGTATTAAAGGTAAGTCGTAACGATTATCTCAAAACTTTTAACTTTTTTTTAGATAACAAAATACTTACCTATATATAACACTGGTCAACACAAATTTTGTTTCTGGGTTCTGCATATGATTTTCTTATTCCTTACATATTACTTATTAAATAAAAAATAGTCATGTTTGAAAAAGTTTGCTTTTATAGCCAGGAGCACATTATTTGTTAATTCATGAAAATGTGCTATGTTAGAATCAATTTAAATAGATATTTTAAGATATAAGACTAAGATACACCAAAACGCTAGAGTGTTTACGCTGGTTCGAAACAAAAAAAAAACATATGATAAGGGGTGCCTATGTTCCCCTGTTTAGGGAGGAGGGGTAATTTTCTTAAAAAAGTTACTTAAACTAAGAAAAAAATGTTAAAAAACAACGGCAACACCAAAAAGATTATGGTTAATTTTTTTTTTTTAAATTAGGACTCCATTCATTAATTAAATTTTTAAATTAAGTCATTCCCATGAATAGTTTTTTTTTAATCAATTTTCAAACTCAGAATTTTGAAAAAAAAAATTATTTTTTTTTAAATTAATATTTTCTTAGTTTTACGCGAAAAAGTTATTTTTTGTTTTCAATATCCAATGCTTTCACCAATCTTAAGTGAATGTTTCAAAACCATATGGTTGTATGTATTTAAATTTTTGATCAAATTGAAAATTACAAAAACTCTTTTTTTTTTTTCATTTTTTTGTTTAATATTTGGTACCAACACTAAAACGGTAATTTTAATCAACAAACACTCTGATTCTGGAATATGCTATTCTAAAATTAAACCATTAGAATAATTTCCCATCATTTTTATTGACCTTTGTAGACGATTACTCTCGAAGTCTATAAAGTCCAAGTTAAAACGATTTCCTTTTTCTTCTGAGTATGCTCCCGATGAAGTTTTTAATTTTTTACTAAATGACCGTGAGGAATATTCAATCCTAGAGACATCCTGCATGTCTCTTAAGTTTCTTAACATATTTTCAAAAATGATAATAATGTGAATTTTGATAAAATAACCACATCTATAGCAAAATGCATTAGCACCACCTTAGCACATTCTTAATATCATTTTAACGTCCTTCAATGTCAAAATAAAAATGTGTGTAGTTTGTGACACAAATATACTCTAGAGATACCAAATGGGCGTAGGAATTCCCCTCCCCTCTCCTCTTTTAAAGATAATATTAAAGCAAACATTTATTATTTCTATGAAAACTATGGTAACTGTATTTTTACTAACAACTCTACAAAAGCAAACTTTAGGGGGGGTGTAGGTATTTTTCCATCATTTTGGAGCATGACGAATAAGAAAATCATGACATAAACCCAGAAACAAAAATAATTTTTTATTTTGTTGAGTTGTGTAATAGTTATTATATTTGAATAGATCATAGATTTTCAAATATGAATAAGTGATTCGTTTAAAAAAAAAACGTTTGCCGACGTAGAAAAACGAATAAATAAATAAATTTCTCTCAAAGCGAAACGAAATATAATATAAATACAGTATAATCTTCTAAAAAAATTAATCAAAGTTTTTGATGAAATTGCATTTAAAAACAATTCAGACTATACATAGTATCTATCAACTTGATTTTCAAGACATTTTTCATGAAAACCCCTATTTTAACAATGAGTGTGTTTATTGCAGTGAATTTGGTGTTTGATCATATAATAAAAAATAAAATAAATACAAATTTGGAAAGCTTAAATACTTCAGAGTATAAAATGGTGGATTAGTTCAATTTAATTCAGACCACTTTTGTACTCACAGCCTTGTGCAATCAAAATTTAGGCTGATTAGATTAGTTTAAAAAGCTTATATCTTAGATTAAAATTTTTAAGTTTCTTGCTGTGCTACTTTTTTTCATATAAACTGATTTTATTTTAAAGGATAGATACGGTTCTTTATGCACTCGTCGGGCCACTTCGTCGGGGAATATTAATGGACAGTATAGCAACATTTCTCACAAAAAACAACACAGCTGTATCTCGTAAGGATTTCCAATACATTGCTTCAAGAATCCGTGATCGATTTCATGAAGATTCTGTAAGTATTTATTTTGTATTCCCATTCATTTTTTTAAAATTTGATTTAAGATTCGCATCACATTTTTTTTAATAGACTGATTTTATTATTTTAAACAGAAGTGTTTTTATGATAAAACTATTTTCTTTTGTATAAAGCTATAAAACATAAAATTTTTGTTAAACCATTGTTGAATTTGAAAGTGCTAAGCTTCTTCTTGAAGTATACTTTTTTAATATTTCCGGATTTTTTTCCTTATCGACCTAGTTTAAATATCCATGTCCCCTTATTCGTCAATAATATTGCAGAGCATGATTCTTGGGCATATTCTAAGACAACAACTGTATGGAGGTAAAGTTGTATCTCCCCCTCTGAGGTAGGGAAGGCAATTTCTGAATTATAAACTTTAAATGCAAAAAAAAAAAATATTAAAAAATTAATGAAAGGACATGCAATAATGTGCTTTAAATTTTTTTGAAAGCTAGTTACCCATCCTTGTATTCGGTTTTATCAGTTGTTTAAGCGAATAGTTTTTGAGAAATGAAATTTCAAAGTCAATTTTTTTTTATTTTTCTTAAGTTGATATTTTTCAAAATTATTCGTATTAAACGTAATTAAATACTGTTTCTGTATTCAATATTCAATGCCCATAATAAATTTTAGTCAAAAACCAATATCCAAATTTAAAAATCTTTCTTAGTTTTTGAGAAATAAAGAAAAAATAAAAGGGACTTTTCCCAAAAAAAAAAAACCGAAAAACTAACTATGTACATATAATTCAAGGATAAATTAATTTTTCAATTAAAATATTACTGACGAATTAGGGGACACCCTGTAAAGGGAGTCCGGAAATCACCACCGCAGAAGAAAACCGTGAGCTCCTGAGGTCCATTCAAGTCGAAAAACTTACGAGCTAATTTTCTCATTTTCGCTCTCGTTTGCGACTTATAATAGACCAAGAGCCGACAGCAAATTTTGGGAGTGGAGGTATAACCAAAATCAGAGTATGAGGGATTAAAGGTACATGTATCGTGATATGGAATATGAAAGTCTGGCAGGTTTGTTTCTCAGCTTTTGGTAGAGGTGGGGGTTTGAAGCCCACTTGGTTTCCTATTTATATGGAGGGGTCATTAACACTTCAATTCACTTTTAAAAAATAAGATATGGTGCTCTGTCATTTTCCCTAAGTCTCAAGACTTTTATCTTGGTGATCCGATAAATAGGACCAATGATTTAAGCTTTTTAAGAACACCTTAATGGCATTTTTGTGGAGACTTTATTTGTTGATTTTTTGTTTTGCTGAAAATCTCCAAAAAAGGGATGATGAGGTTTACGTAAAATGGTTATATCTTGAGTTCTATTAATCGGAACGTCAAGATTGTGGTGTTTATGCTTAGAAAAAATGACAGGGAATAAAATCCTGTTTTTTAAAAATGAATTAAAGAGGTTATTATCCTGAAATTAAATCAGGGGATCTAGCACTTTTTAATCCCCCACCCCTCCCAAAGGCTGAAAACAAAACCTGCCAGACTTTGGTATTTGATATCATGATACATGTACCTATAATCTCTCATACTCCGATTTTGGTTATACCTCCACTCCCAAAATTTGCTGTCGGCTCTTAGACTATAACGGTTTTCGTGCAATTTATTATCGAAAACATTTATTTAGCATTTTGTTTTTTTGACTTGGATATCATTTTTTTTATAAAAACAACACGTGTTACTAAGCATAATTGTTTCTTTTTTATTATGAAAGGCAAATGTGTTCTCTTTAACACTTTTTAACCAAAAAGTTCATTTAAAATTATTTAAAAAATAAAAAAGTAAGGAGATTCAAGAAATAATACTCGCTTCAATTCGTTTTAATTTAGTATTATTTCTTCTAATTTTCTTCTTTTTTTAAGTATTTTTGTAAGCAAAAGTGCTTTCAAGAATTGCAAGAATACATCCTTTTCTCTTTTCAAAATGTTCAACATAGTTGAATAATTTCAAATGCAAAAAGCATTTTAGTTAGCTTTTGAAAAGAACTTCAGAGTTAATAATAAACCCGAACTTTTTGCCTACTAGATTTACTTGATACGGAAAAGTTTGGGTCTCAATAGTAGGTAGTAAATAACTACAGTTGAGATTTAATTATAAATTTCTTACAAAAAACGATTTTGAATCCACTAGAAGAAATACAACAATTTCAGTTTTTATAACGGTAACATTACCTTCTATCAAAATTCATTAATTACAGATCAATTACTATGCGGCACCTAAGAAAGGTTCAAAAGAAAATCCATCAGGAAGGTTATACAGCCGCTACTACAATTTAATGCACTGGCATCGAAAAATTGGCCTTGGCAAGACAGGCGAAAATGAATTCAACTCAAGTTCAAGTACCAAATCAAAGTTTTTTTAATCCAAATTTGACCGAAGAAGAAATGGAATTTGTGCATGGTAATTTTTTATCAAACAATGAAAATTATTCTTAAAACTTTCTCATTTTATGATATGATTTTTTTTTTTTGATTCAGACGATACCTTGGCAGATATAAAATGGCTTAAAATTCACAATTAAAGAGCCTTGCGATGAGGTAAAATCTAAATGGAGAACAACTTTCAAGACAACAAGAAATTGAAACCCAGAATTTGTCCACAATTTAGAAGAACTGGCCCTTGATTAAACACTCTGCTGGAGTGACATTGGTAATTGGTTTAATATTTATATTGTCTTCAAATTGTCTGCATTAACATTGAATTGTTAGAGAGGATATCAATAACGTTAAAAGCTTCATGACTCTCAGCTTATCTGTGCATCCAGCCCACTTAAATTTTCTTCAATTCTGTAGATAGAAATCAATGTTGTTAACACTAAATTCATTTAGTGACTGCAGTTAAGTCAAGACTCAGACTTATTTCAATAGTCTTTTGACTTCCAAAATAACTTTAACTTTTAAAATAAAAGTCGTAGGTCATTTTGAAAATCATGACTTGAAGTCAATTCGACAGCAGTCTCTATGACTTTTTAAAATCTTTAAAGTCATTTAAAAGTCAAAATTTCATTTGTTTGGCATGAGGGTGGTCCAAATAAAATTGTTTTGCAGTTTTTTTTAAATTAAGTTTCTCACATCTTGTGCACCTAGTGTCATTTAGCCACCGTGCCATCTCGTTTTTTAAATTAAAAACTAAATTGCATTTTAAAGCATTTATTATGCTTTATGCTTGTGAGCTACCCAATAAAAATAAATAATAAAATATATTTGTTATTGAGGAATTAATTTATCTGGGTTCATAGATTAAAAACTTTATACCTCGTGGCATGATGGTTAGTGCGTAGGACTGTCATGTCGATGGTGTGGGTTCAATTCCCAGCCGTGCCACCTAAAACCAGAAATGTTTTATCCGAGGTACTGCCTCTTGTGAGGAACTGACAAATCCTCCAAGAGTATACTTGTCATGAAAAAGTGCTTCTCACTTAGCCGTTCAAACTCGGCAAAAAACTGTAGGTCCCCTCCATTCCTGCCAACAACACGCACACAGGAATGGTGGAGAGTTGTAAGTCACTAGGCCCTGGTTCTGCACGAGCTGTTGCGCCACCCAATTTATTTATTATTTATTAATTTTAAAAAAATTCTTTTTTTGTAACATATATTTTTTATTCTTATTTCTTTCTTAGGGTAAACATTGATTTTGTCATTCTTTATCCTGGGAAGCAGAACTGTCTCATTGAACTATGGGATGAACTTAAAGCCTCTATAATCCCCGTTTTCAACAAAAAATTAAAGACCAAAATAAACAAGAAACATTTTGTAAATGGTATGTTTAATGTTCAGTATCCTTTTATATTATTAAGTTGTTAACTAAATGTTTACGTTTTTTAGACCTTGAAGACGTTATAGTAAGGAATCTCCTACATTCTATCCTGCCACCTACTGCAAGACAAGCAAACATCGCATCTGGTAGTGAAACCAGAAAAAGAAGGTATTTCAAGCCAACCATTTTTTTTTGTCTTAAATCTTAAATATCCAATAGGATGTAGGTCAGTATGGCTGTTTTTTCAAAAATATTTTTTAAAATTAAAACTTCGGAAAGAGTTCCACCAAATGTTTTTATTTTAGACAACATTTTGAAAAATTATAATAATGTTTAAGTGCCATTTATGTATGCCCAATAGGGTGGAGCGTTTTTAGCAAATTTTTCCAAATCACTGCGTTTAACTCATAGTTTATGTTAAATGGTTTCCTGAACGTATTCTCATAACAAGTCTTGAGTCGCTTTTGGGAAAAAAATTGGGAATCCACTGAAAAATACCCCTTTCTCAAAAAATGTACTTATTTTGAATATAGTGTAGAAAAGCTATATCCTAGAAACCATCAACACTTTTTATATTGAATTTAGCTGTATTAACAATAATATTTTTCTGAACACAACCTTATAATCAATTGTCAGTCTCTTTGGGAGAAAAAAAAACGGGAAGCAACTGAAAAATAATCTTTTTTTCAAAAAACTTTGCTTATTTTGAATATATAAAAATAGCTGCGAGTAAGTACTAGTCAGTCGCTTCCCATTTTCTTTCTCCCAAAGTCGGCTCAAAATTCATAATGAGGATGTGTTAAGAAAAATATTGTTGGTAAATTCAACTAAATTCAACATAAAAAGTATTGATGGTTTCTAGGACATAGCCATTCTATCCTATATTCAAAATAAGTAAATTTTTTGGAAAAGGGGTATTTTTCAGTGGCTTGCTGGTTCTTTTTTCCCAAGGGCGACTCAAAACTAATGATGAGGATACGTTCAGGAAACCATTACGTATAAACTATAAGTTGCACCCAGTGATTTGGAAAAATTCGATAAAATCGCTCCACCCCAATGCCCAACAACGTCCTTAGCTGATGAAAAATGTATTTTTTATTTGAAATCCTTCATACCTTCTAAATGTCTGTAATCTGTTTTTGCTGGAGAAACATTCTTTTACATCATCGGCTAATTTAAATCAACTTTTTTTCAAAAAATACTTTTACATTCTGCAAAATAGAAAATTATTATTTCAGTCGATCTTGAGATATTAATCGAATCAAAAAAAAAAAATATTTAGCTATGCAGTCTATGAAAATATATTGCATTTTCTTAAGTTAACCATTGCACTTCAAATGAAATATTATATGGTACTTACATTATTAATTATAATATTTTCTTGAGACCTACAAAAATATTATTTTGTAAAAAATTGTTTATTATTTTAGCTTTACAAGAACAACAGTTAAAAACTGTTTGAAATAAGTAAAATTAAGTAAAAGTCCGTTTAAATGGAAAGAATTATCCTTTTATCAATACCTTTTAAAATAAGTACTATTTTTAAACAAAGATTTTTTGTGACTAGTAAGAGTATCATGTACGAGTATGTATGATAAAATGGAACTTTTTTTTTATAAAAGGTATATTCTAAACATGTAAAACTATTTTTTAAGAAAAAAAAAATATTTGGTTTTGACTTTGATTTGTAAGAGTATCTATGGCACTTAGATCTTTTAAAAAACATTTTTCTGAAACATGTACAAATATTATTTAATTTTAAATTTTTTATTTTAAATTAGTATGATAATCTAAGTTAATATTATCTGTATACGTGTATATTACTTTTGTTTTAGAAAACATTTACGAAAATATTAATAAACTCAATTTCAATACATTCAAACATTTACCTGTTTTTCCTATTATTTTAAAAGTTCTTACAGCATACCAATTTAAAAGTAAGTATTCAAAATAATGGAGAGAACACGTCATTATGATTCAATCACAAATGATAGTATATTAACAAGGAAAATAGTAAGCGAAACACCAAGTATACTTATTTGAGCATGGACATTAATGTTGAAGCACAAATATTTCACCGGACTTTCCTGTTTAATTAGCAACAAAAATGATCAGCTGATCACGAATGTATATAAATTACTACAAGGTTATTTTTAGCTTAACAGAATTATGGTTATCTGAGCACGGACATTTAACTCTAAGCACAAATATTTTACAAAATGTTCCTGCTTTGTTGACAACGAAAATGATAAACCAACAACGAATGTATATATATAACAACACTGTTATTTTAAGCCAAACACAAACATAGTTATCTAAGCACGGAAATTTAACTTCAAACACAAATACTTTAGAAGATTTTCCTGCTTGGTTAACAATGAAAATGATGAGCCAATCACAAAAATAGTCATTGAAACATATTAATTTTAGTTCAAGCACAACAAATATTTCCAAACTACCGTGTTCGATTAACAATGAAACTGATTATTCTATCACGTAAATTCATAAATTTCACACCAATGAATAATCAGCTTAATACAAAGCATTGTTCGTTATAAATGTTTATAGTTGACATATAGTCCGGAAAAATATGTTCGTGATCACGAAAAATATTGGAGTACCTAGAAACGTGATCATTTTTTTTAACACGTTTACAGTCACTTTAAAATGCGAAGTGTTTGTTCAAACCCGAAATCGATCACGAACATCGTAAAGTTTTGATAAAAAGATTGACAACGCAAGCATAGTCAGATTGACCAAGATGCGTGGTTGACGCAAGATTAACCAAGGATATTGGTTGATTTTACCAACGTTTTTTTTTCGGTGCAGGAATGGTTGAGAGTTGTAAGACACTAGGCCCTGGTTATCCACGAGCTGTTGCGCCACCCAATTTATTTACTTATAAGTAGGAACAACCTTATAAAGGCCATCCTCACTGGGCACTGCAAGCTAAGAAAACACCTCACTGCCTGCGAAGAATGGGAGATGGAGCGGTAATTAATGTTAAAAATGCTGCAACTGGAGCTGCAAGAGTTGAACAATTTTTAACTTTTACTGCAGCATATTGGACATCTATTCCAGCTCAGTCTTCTCGGTTTAGCAGTAGTACAACTTGCAGGGGAAACACCGGGCCATGTGTTAGGAAAATGTAATGCACCCGCGCACAGATATCTGGGACATAGACAGATAGACAAGAGAGAGCTACCCTCTCTAAAAATCTGCATGGAGAGTTACAGAATGAGTTGTTTCATTCGGCTCTTAAAGGGGCACAATAGATTCAAATCAAAGAGCAATAGCAATCTTTTTATCTGTTAACAAATTGTCGTCAGTAGCTAAGGAAAACACAGAAAGATGAAGAGGTGAAACAAGGATGGGAACCATTATTCTGAAGTGGTTTTCTGATAAGGGAAATACTTAGTGAAGAATTTAGTTAATCCATTTTGTGTCACTTAGACACTCGGAGGATAAAGATGTCTCATTGATGGAAGCATTCTTAGCAACTTCTGAAGAAGGTAGGAATATAATAAAAGCCTCAAGTAAAATTTAGAAACTATTCTTACTTAGCGGTCTTCCTCCTCTGATCCGGTCGAAGCATTGCGTCCATCCAGTCTTAATGATCCAAACAAGGCTTTGCTATACTACTATTTAACTTCTTAGGCAAAAAAGAAGCGATTGTCAAGATTGTTCTCCGTGCTGATATTATTTCCCGGGGATCTGCATTTAATTGAACAAATTTGTTTCCTTACATTGCCAAAGTACTATACATGAAGTTTCCAATAGTCGTATTCAGTTTTGTTGGGTCCTGAAACACTGCCAGTAATATTTTTGTCACATTCACAGCCTTTTCGGGGAAATCTATGTACTAATCTTCATATTAAACCTGTTAGGAGTCAGGTTTCCACGGGGGATCTCTTCGGTGTACTGGAAGAGGCTGCGGCACGCTTGCGGTTGCACGGCTTAGCTCGTCGCGTGGGGTGATTCTTGCCACCTCGCAGTACACCTCCTGCTCGACTAAACATTATTTATTTCGTGCCTAAAGGTACTACTAGGTGGAAAATGACACAAATCTTTTATTTAGATTCAAAAACAAAACAAGTCCAAGGCGATGATCTTATTAAAAAAAAATCATCTCCCCGGACATGTCTTTGGCTTTATACAAAAATATAAAAACCGTTGGGCGCCATTGTTAGGAGTCAGGTTTCCACGGGGGATCTCTTCGGTGTACTGGATATCGTCAGAGTTCTCAGACTTGTGTCATTTTTCATCGAATAGTACCTTTAGGCACGATATAAATAATGTTTAGTCGAGCAGGAGGTGTACTGAGAGGTGGCAAGAATCACCCCACGCGACGAGCTAAGCCGTGCAACCGCAAGCGTGCCGCAGCCTCTTCCAGTACACCGAAGAGATCCCCCGTGGAAACCTGACTCCTAACAAACCTCAAAAGGCCTTCCTTCCTTCTAGACATCATAATTTATGCATCTTAAAACAATTCATTTTATTTCATAAACGTGTTTTGACAATTCATCAAGAGACGATAAATTTTGACACACATTAACAATCTGTTGGCAGGGCCGAAAATAACGACGTTTACACGTTCCTTTTTATAGCTTATAACCATTCATGCTTCATCCTCTCCCTCTGCAATTCCCAGTTTGGTAGCATATTATTTTCCAAGTGTTTATACTCTCACTTAAGGGTAATAAAGCATAATCACACATAATCCTTGCGCATTATCAAAAAATCATAAATCGCAACCGCTGCTTCTGCTTCTGTTACTGCTGTTTCCAGTATATAGCCAACGAACGGAAAGCCACAGTCAGTCTCGTCTAATAAACACCCAATGTTCACTTCATATCGCTTCCTAAGCATGGAGCACCTTTTAAAGGTACCTATATGTGGGTATACCTTTAGTAGAACTTGAAGAGTTGCTTACCATCACCATGGTTTATGGCTTTAATAAACGCAGCACCTGTGACCTTATTATTTATATCGTTGAAGCTAAACCGATGTTTTAACCACCACCACTACCACCGCCATCACCTCAGCTATACCGTTCTTCTATAGGTACTTGCAGCGGAAAAAAAAATATTTTACGATGCCTGCAGGTGCTGTTGGTGGTAGATATCTACTCTTGGTGGTAGTTGTGTTGCATTTTCGCCAAATTTTATGATTTCTTCGTAAGTATTGGCTGAAGTTCATAGAGGAGGATATTTCTACCATTCTTCTTCCAGAAACTAGCGAGTTCAAACTCATTAGGAACCAATACAAACAAAACAAAGACTTTTTCTTGTAAATAAATACCTAATCAAGATTTAGGGATTTTGTGTTTTTTTTTATGTTATCCACTTGGATGGGATTCTTAGATAACTTTTTAAGACATTTTGTAGAAATGGCATGGAACAAATAAGATACAAGACACACAATATGTATACATTTAGGAGACGAGAAAAAATTGGAATGGAAGATTCTTTTGTCAACTCTAAGCTCACATATTCGTAGAAAAAGCACACACAAGCTAGTCATCCCGAAGATGCCTAATCAAAGGAGAGTCCTTTTGTATGCGGATCACGTCCGAGACACCCAAATGGAGTTCGAGTGGAAAAATGCTAAAAGAAGTAAAAAAAGTGAAAGAAAAAAAAAAATAACAACCGATTCTGAATCGAATTGAATCGAAAGAGAAGAGATGAAATCTAAACGTATAAGAGTCTGCTGCTGCTACTGATTGCCTTGCAAGGGTTTTTTCAACAGTTAAGGGTTTCTTTTTCAATTGCTTTTAATCGATTTATGCGTTTGAAACGTTTAGGACTCTAGTTTTTTGAAAATCAAAAAAATTAATGGTCAATAAAAATGGAAATACGTAGGTACTTGTGTTCACGATATTTTTTTAAACCTTTTTTTGATGATAACAATTGTTGAATATATTCTTAACTGCAATTTCATTATATTAAAGTCGATGTCATCCATAATAATTTAACCAATGGACTCCCAAGTTTGAATGATAAAAAATAAGTCAAAATATTGCGTTCTTCTAAATTTTTTCATCAGAACTTTTGATTTTTTACCAATTTTTTACCAAAAATGTAAAATAATTGCTTTAATTGCTTTAAAAATAAACGATCAAAAATCTCACAATTAATATACCCAATATGTAAAATACGTAAATTTGGCAAAAGTGTCCCAATTTACCGAGAAAAGCTATCTGTAAGTGAGTGCTCTGGTTAATAGAACGACATGGTTAAGTTGCTGCACTCAGTAGCGGAACCAGGATTTGGCTGTGGGGGGGGGGGGGGCTTGGAGTTCCCTGAGACACATCTTTTGAAAAATTCTTAATCATATACGATTGCCCTACCAACCCAAATTTTATTTTCTCAGAAAGTAGGCTAGTTGGCAGCTGAATCAAAAAAGATTTTGTATAATGTAAAAATATATGTAGGTTCTTAATAGGAAAATTCTGCAAAATGTTATGATTGGAAATGGAGCATCTTGTAATTAGTAAGCTTCAGCTGCTTTTTTGAAAAGACGGCTTAACCTGTTTCTCCACAAAGACACATCGTATAAAAAAGTTGTAAGGATATGTTTATAGGAACTTTAAATAAGTTGATAGGTACCTTTCTTTAATTTGAATTTTTTTTTGTAGAATTTATAAAACCTCATCCTAAAGTACTCGGTTTAACTATAGACAGCCGTCCACCTCCGAAAAGTTATTGATAAACTTTATAGGTTACTGTTGTCCTAAAATTTCTTAACTTGGATTGGTTGATTAACTAGACATTTTATTTACATATTTAAATAAAGCATATTTCTAACTTAAGAGAAAATTTGAAAAAGTTTCCAACAAGTAACCGTCTAAAAATCTTATAACTTAGATTAAAAAAGTGCAAACTTTTTTTTTCTGTTTCGTACGAAAGTTAAATGGAAAAAAAATGAAACAAAAGAGCGTACGCAAGGGGGCAGCTAGATCGCGTACAGCATGATGTTCTCATTAACAAGTTGGCTTGTTTGGGATTTCATTCGAAATTCGTAAGCTGGATTGAAAGTTATTTGACAAACAGAACTCAGTCTGTAAAAATAGGTAGTGTATCATCTAAACTTATTCAAAATTATTCAGGAGTACCTCAAGGTAGCCATCTTGGTCCATTGCTATTTTTGATTTTTATTAACGACTTGCCATCTGTTATAACAAATGCGGTTAATCTTTTATTCGCAGATGATTTTAAATTATTGATGACGATTAAATCTTTGTCTGACTGTTGGCTACTTCAAAAAGATATTGATTCCTTAGTTGAATGGTGTCATAATAATTATCTACATCTCAATATAAGTAAATGTTCTGTTATGACATTTAACCGTATTAAGAATCCAATATCATTTGATTACATGATTTCCAACATTTCCGTTAAAAGAGTGTATGTACAGAAAGATTTAGGTGTAATTTTTGACTCTGAGCTCAAATTTACCTCCCATATCGATTACATAATCTCCAAAGCCAATGCAATGCTTGGTTTCATTTTTGGAAACTCAAAGGATTTTAATGATCCTTACACTCTGAAAACGTTGTATGTTACGTTAGTCCGTTCGATTTTGGAATATTGTCCGGTTATTTGGAACCCTTATCACCATAACACCATGATTCGAATTGAGAGAATACAGAAAAAGTTTACCAAATTTGCACTCCGTAAATTATACCCGTATTCCAACATGCCCTCATATGAAACGAGATGTATGCTTATAAACTTGAAAACTCTTGATAGTAGAAGGAGCTACTATTTTGCTTTGTTAGCTCATGATTTATTATCCGGACATATCGATTGTCCGTTTTTACTGTCTCTTTTAGGTATTTACGCACCTCAGCGTTCTATTAGACCTAGAGTTAATGAATTCTTTAACATTTCTAGACATTCTACTAATTATGCTCTAAACAACCCGATTACTAATGCTTGTGTTCATTTTAATAGTTTTTATCACATAATCGACTTTAATATGAATAGAGAATTATTTAAAGCCACTATTTTAAATTCCTTATAAGTTTTATTTTAAATCAAATAAATTATGTACTTCTGTTTTATTTTATAATTATAATTTATTAAATTTAAGCTTTCTAATAAAGTCTTCAGAGCTTGATAGAATAAATAAATAAATAAATAATTGCAAAAAGATGTGCTTGCCCCCCCTCCCTAATCAGAATATATTTCATATATTGTTCAATTTTTCTTCTTTTGATGAGTTTCCTCCGACCTAATCGAAATCCGGTGCACGCCCTTGTATCTCACCTACATATCTAATTCTTAAAATTTAATTCCTATAGAAGAGAATGCTATAAATGGCAAAAAAGGAAGGAAGAAAGAATACTTTTTGTAAGTTTGAGAAAAAAAAAATGAATTTGGATATTCTGTACCTATTCCACCTAAAATGACCTTAGTCCATGAGGATTGGTATTTCGAACATATGTTCAACATTCCGATCATTAACTATTTTAACGCGAATTCCATTCATATTTTTTGTCAATTTAAATCTTACAGTTTGACGAAGATTTGAAAAAAATCTGAGTTAAAATTTTTTCTGCCCTTCAATTTATAATTATTTATACTTATACGAGTATTGGGTCCAAATATGTATATTACACTTTTTAAAGAAAAAATATATTAACCATTACAGTTACAGCTGATTTTAAAATTTCGAAGCGAATTGAAACTCTTTCTCATTTCATTTAATTAATATTGCTCGTGGAAGAGCTCTCTAATCTTTCGTTAGAGCACAAAGGAAATCAAAAGAGAAACTAAGATCAAAAATCGCTTCGTCTTAAGGCAGTCTTTGAAATTGTCAAAATATCCTTCGACACACGAAAACAATCTAAAATAAGAACATAAGTTTCATGCAAACAATGTTATCATGCAAACAATCCATATCAAAGTTATTCAGCCCGATTACTTTATAGCATCCGTCGAATGAACTAGGGAGCGAATCAGACTGAATTTTGACATTTTAACTATGATCCATATGTCAAAATTGGGCCTGACTCATTCGTCGGATTCTGTAATCAGGGTGATTTCTTACACCGGAAACTGAGTTTTTAAACTTAGGCCCCAAAAGTTATCTGGGCTTAGCTAAGTCCGAAAAATATCAAGAGGAGTTTAAGAAAAAGCTAACATTCATTCGTTTTCTGAATTTAATATCTTTAAGAAATATCGATACCCAAGGAAATCTAGGTTAAAATAATAGCATGAAAGTCAACCTCACTAGTTTCAATATTAGGGCTTGGAAAAAACACAGCATTTTTTTATGCATACATATATTTAGTTATGCATACTTACTAGCCCCAAACTTGTTATTTGTTTAGTCCGCTTCCTTAAAGGCTTAGAAAAAAACAAATCTTACACACAAATTGTTAAGCCCCAACCTCCATTTTTTCTCTGGACTTCGGAAAACAACAGCTTCCATGCAAATTTTTTAGCCCTTTGTTAGCCCTAACAGTGGTATAATTTTCATTTTAGCCCCAAGCCTCAACTTTTTGTCTTATAACGGGTGATTTTTTAAGAGGTTTAGAACTTAAAAAAAAAAAAAACACAAAAAATTCGAAAAAATGAATGAAATATTTATTTGAATCGATAGTTTGAACCTTGCAATTTAATGTTTAAAGATAATTTCATGCAAATGTTGACCGCGGCTGCGTCTCAGGTAGCCCATCCGCTGAGTCCAATTTTGGCATACTCTTTCACACATATCGGCCGGTATCTCACGAATGAATGCATGGATGTTGGCTTCCAGTGCGTCAATCGAAGCGGGCTTGTCCCTATAGACATTAGCCTTGACATACCCCCACAAAAAATAATCTAATGGTGTCAAATCGCACGATCTAGGCGGCCAATTGACCGGCCCGAAACGTGAAATTAACTGTTCACCAAACTCGCCTCGCAATTGCGCCATTGTTTCGCGTGCTGTGTGGCATGTGGCACCGTCTTGTTGTAACCACATATCATGCAAGTCAAGAACTTCCATTTCGGGCAAAAAAAAAGTTTGTTATCATCGCTCGGTAGCGTTCACCATTGACAGTAACGCTGCGATTCGCATCATCTTTGAAGAAATATGGCCCAATAATGCCGCCGGCCCATAAACCGCACCAAACAGTTGCTTTTTCGGGATGCATTGGTAGCTGTTGCAATGCTTCTGGCTGATCTTCACTCCAAATGCGGCAATTATGCTTATTTACGTACCCATTCAACCAAAAATGAGCCTCATCGCTGAACACAATTCACAATTTCGAACCGAGCACGAATTTTGATAGTAAAATTCAATAATTTGCAAGCGTTGTTCATTTGTAAGACGATCCATGGTTAAATTGCAAACCAAACTGAAGCTGTTTGACAGTGACACAAGGTACTAAACACACGTCAGCTGTCAAAACCAGTGTTGCCAAAACCAAACCAGCTAAAAAATCACCCGTTACCTTTAAGGCTGAAATACGTATACGCCTACGTAGGTATATTTTATTTCTTATATAATCGTGTTTTTTCATCCAATTTCCCTGGGGCTTCGAAAAAAATAACACAGCCTGCATATATTATGGTTCAATTTTCCTAGGGCTTGGAAAAACACAGCTTACATGTAAATTTTGTAGCCACAATCTTAGTTTTGTTTGTCTAACTCTCTTCTGAATCAGCCGTGGGGGGGGGCTTCAGCCCCTATAGCCCCCCCTCTGGATCCGCCACTGGCTGCACTTAATGACATCGGGCCTGATATACCATTTTTGGCAACTGTTTGCATTACCATAGAGTGTTTTTAACTTTTTCAGTTTTTGACAATTTTGGAACCTTACTTTCGCCAATTAAGATAATCTACTTACTAATAAATATCAATACCAAATACTGATGTACCGCAGGGCTCAGTTTTATTTCCGACTCTTTTTCTTAAATGATCTTTTACTCGAAACTTCTTATTCCTTAAGCTTAGATTAGATGGTTAGTGTAAATGGTCAACGCATTGACTCCTTGACGTCATCAGAAACATCATCAATATACTGTCAACGTATCTGTGTCATTACATGAAACATTGACAATCCCACGAATGCCGGTACCCGTCAATTTTGTCTCAAAATGCTTTGACTTGCTATCTGTGTCAACGCAATTGGTACGCTCTGGTGTCAACGTATTGACACGTGAAACGTTGACGATTACATTACTTAACCACGTCCAAACATATCGTCCCCTGATTGCAAGAACTAGGTAACTCAATGTTCAATTTTAAAAATATCTCGGCAAAAACGGTATTATTTAGAACAGTTTTAAAGATTTGTCTTCCAATTTTTTCTATTCTAGACAAATATAAAATATTTCTGAAGTGTAAGAAATATAAAAATTAAACTTTTTCTCCTTCTCTTGTAGTTAGGCATCTATGAACCTAGTTCTTGCAATCAGGGGACGATATGAACGTTGACGTGAAGTTGACAAGAGCAAAATTGAATCGTTTTGTACGTTGACGATTACTTGACATTGACTGCAGTGTTACCGAACAATACAATGTGGATGAATTTAAAAACCTCTAAAAAATCAGAACTTTTTGAAGTTTTCTTACTGCTCCGGAAAAATGGTTTTAGGTCAATTGGGTGACATTTGGATTTAAATATACGTTTGCTGTCAAAATATAGCTCGTCTTTCATCTGTCAAGCCATCAACTGTCAAATTCCTTGGAAGGATGGCTACGATGTTGATGGGCTAAAAAGCTTTTGAAAATCAGAAATTTCTGAAGTTTATTTACTGCTCCGGAAGAAGTAATTTGTTGGCCTTTTCGAGTGGCAATTCGGAAGACCGATTCGATACGTGTGAACGCTTCTCATTTCGATTCTGAAATCAAATTCAGAACAATCTTCTCTTCTTTTCAGAACAAGAACTGTCATTCTGTCCACAATCGAAAAGGCCATAAGGGCAATTGGGTGACATTTGCATCGAAATATACTTTTTTCTGCCAAAATATAGTTTGTCTGCCATCAACTGTCAAGTTCCATTGAAAGATGCCTATACGCTGTCGATGGATAAAAAAAAAAAATTAGAAATTTTTGTACCGTTCCGGAAGAAAGTGATTTTAGGCCAATTTGGTGACATTTGGAGTAAAATATACTTTCCCCGTCAAAGTATAGTTCATCTCCCTCATCAAGTCGATGTATTAAAAATACTTAAAAAATGCAAAAATTTTGAGATTGAGATACGTTGATACAGTCAACGCATTGTTGAGTGGTCTGTCAAAGAATCCTTACTGCGTTGACAGGGTGATTACACGGCCAACGAAAACAGTCAACACATTGAACCTTAAACTCGTGTCAACGAGATTGTCAACGCAACCGTCAACGCATGGACAGTATTCTGCGTTGACAATCACACGACAAGACAACTTTGGGACAGTATTTTGAGTCATTTTGACTTCAGAGAGTCAACGCGTTGACCGTCTGTCTAATCATAGCTTTAAACTGTTTCGAAGACTACAATACCACCTCGGCTTTTTATAATCGTTTCCTTGGATATGAAACTACAAATGCAGCGAATGGTCAACTAATTAAATTTTGATCTCAGCAGCATTGTCCAGTGAGAAATTAAAAAGCGAGTTGAATTGAATGCTTCTATAACTTAATTCTGTCTTCTAACATCAAAGCCATCAGTGTTCCTTGCATCTAAGAAGCTGAACAGCTTTTCATTTTTGGTATTCGTGTTAAAAACCACGTTCTGTGGTATATCATTAATTTTTGATGTCGCTAAGAAAGTTGTAATATGCTTGTGCATTGGTGCTGCAATACATTTTTCATTACTTTTGTTCTGTCTATGATTTATAAGGTGTTCATTTGTTGAAAACTTGAATCTGGTCATGTGCTTGACCAACTGATTTAAGCCTCTTCGATTGAAGATTGGTGATACACAATATAACGTGAACCATTGCGTCCCTCAAGCACCGTCTTAATATATCATTCTAACGTATTTACTATATTTTTGAAGAACACTCACAGCTCAGATCTCAACCAAAAAGCCTCTTCAGTCAGATCTGTATCTGTATATAGTTACCCACCACCAGTTAGGCACAGCAAGTTAGTTGAGGTCGTTTTCCACTTGTGTGTGCCACCTGTTAGGTGGTCTTCCACTGCTTCGAACACCATCACATTAGATTCGTCGGACTGATGCGTTGCCGTCCATACGTTCCAAGTGTCCCGGCCATTTCAACCACTGTATTTTCAGCTTTTTGAGCAGGTTGATGTAGCTGTATAGTCCGTTATAGGCTTATCGGTCAATATTCTTCGATACAGATGGTGCTTCGCGCTCAGACTTACGTTTGATAGCTGAGGTTTGACAGCTGAGCAGTATATTTTATGTTTGTACATTGAAGATTTATACCAAAGGGTTCTGTCGCGTTATAGTGTGGTTAATGTAAATTATAAATGAGTCAACTTCGTTCGAAATTCTGTGTACTGATGTTATTATCTCGATATGTTTTACTTCGAATTTGTTGTACAAATACATGGACGACATAGCTGACGTCGGAGCTGTTTGTTATAACCAGAAAATGTTGGCCTAGTTTCAACAAACAAATGACTGACAGCATCATCCAACTGAAAAAATAGTCTTTATCTCTTCTTATGAGTATCACCACCGGTCACAACCACCTGGGTTACCACAAAAAAAAAAAAGATGAACCTCAGCTTAGACGACTTATGCAGGAGATGTGGTGACGTAGAGATACATGAGGATACTCCTTACTACCTGTGTCACTGCCCTGCGCTGTACCATCTCAGAAAGGGAGACACTTCTTCAACGACTTGGAAGACCTCTCAAGCAAAACCTGTTGAAATTTATTAACGCTACCCAATGGCTTGAAAATTCTTAAGCTCTATCAACCATCCGACCACGAGATTGGTAACTTTTCCAACCGCAGTCAAAGACATAAGAGTGGTCCATGATAGAACGAACGAAAACTGAACGTGTCGGTCGTACGTATTTCTTGTAGGAGTGGCAGTGAACGGAGAATGGGGACTTCGCCTATAAACCAGATACTGCTGCTTCTGCGGTGAATACGAGCGTCAGTGACAATGTTAGAACAAACGAAGGGACAGCCCCTTCAACTCATTCAGCAATCCTGACCAAACGAACGGACATATATGTACTCCAACCACTAACCTATCATACCCATCTACCAGACGCTTTTGAAAGGCGTTTTCCTCTCCTCAACCAGGTGATTATGTGACGACGGACACTCCTCCATAGACCAAGAAATACCCACCGACTTTTCAGGCTATAGCCTGCTGAAACTCATCAACACCCTTAATGGGCTTGAATTGACATGGGATTTATCATGGGTTTCATTTCATGGGGTTCACAATCCCTAGGGGACCACAATGGATCTACATTGATCTAAGTGTGACGGTAACAAGACCAACTGTCAGCCCATTAACCTCACCTAACCTTACCTATCTGACGTTATTTTGCATCGAGCTCGAAGTATGAAATCGAGTCCCAAATTTCAAATGAACGATAAAATGCGCAAAGAGCTGATATTGATCGAAGACATGTTTCTGCTTATATGCGGTAGTCGGTTAGGTAAATTGGGAATCACTTCATGCACGGTTAGGCTGATCAGACATCTTTTTCAAGAGGATATATCGTCTTTTTATTTAAAAAAATTTCCGGTATCTACAATAAAATTTCTTCTGGAATAGTTTCTCCTGAACTTGCTTCTTCTGTATTAGCGGCTACGTTGTTGAGTTTAATTCAGCATTGAAACTGACATTGAATCTTTAGATAAATGAAGAACTAGCATGCAGCGTTTCTAGAAACCTTGCAATGCCACAGGTGTAGAAAGCTTGAAAAATTATCATGTAGGATCAATACACAATGACACAAAAGATACAAGCGAGCTTTGGAAGTGCTATCAAAGATTTTTAGAAGAATGCGAAACGCTTCGGAAGAGCAGTGATACAACTGGCTGGTGATTTCCGACAAAATAAGCAGTCATCCCGTGATCAACGCCTGCAGATGAACTAAAAGTTTACCTAAGTTAATCGTATTTCTGACGATATGCAAACAAGCTGCAGTTGCCGACAAGAATGGGAGTTGTGTGGCAGTACGATCCATTAGCAAATGATTCCTCAAAACAACTATTCGCAATTGGTAATGGCCAAATTGTGATTGATGCTGCACTGGCCTGATTTCGTTGTCGCCGAATATGCCAATTTGCACCATCGAAGGAAGAACTCTTTGGCAAACTGTTCCTGAACATCGGTCGCAAATTTGAGCCACAATTTGCCAAGTGAACGTGCGATATTATATTAGCTGCGAAGAAAAAGGACTTTGATGACTTGAATTTCATTATTCAAAACCAAATTCCAGTCCCATTACATTTGTTACAATAAGTTGTTCTGGTCGACCACCGCAATTTTGCAATCCAGCCAACACTTGTTTACACGACAATGCACCATAAGGAGCAGTGATGTATTTATTCTTCATGAACCTTTTTAGCGACGTTTGTATGTTTGCCGTTTTTTGACAAATAAACGTCGCTGTCGTCATGTAAAAGGTTCTATGTAGAATGTATACGCCACTGCTCATTCACACGGATTTATACTGCAAAAAAAACGTGTGGTGTTTTGATGTGTGAACCATTTTCCGTGTAAATGAGTTGCTTCGAGTTCAATCTACTTCCAAAAGAATTTCATTCTCTAAGTGGAGAGGCTTGACTTTCGAAAGGGATGTCAATAATTTAATAAATTTTAGCCGGAACGAAGTTCACCGGGTCAGCTAGTTTAAATAAAAAATGTAATTGTTATATTCTTGTTGAAAACATTTATAAAAGAAGCGAAGCAGCACAGCCCAGCGTTCATATTAACCTGTACCTCATCAGGAAAATCCGGCTCGAAGGACCAAATTTAGCTTCCAGAAGCATGTTATTTAATGTTTTTATTGTTTTTTTTTTTGTGTTCAAGCTGAAAGCATGGGCTAACGTTCTTAGGTAGATGATAAAATTGAACGGAAGTTTGAATTGAACTGCAAGTCTCACCTGCAAATATATTCCCAATTTCCAGTCACTGTTCTTAAAGAAAAAAATAAAAATTTAAGACTCAAAATTATTTTAGTTCAAAGCTTATCAAACAATGACATACTAATTTTATTTTATTTCAGGAAATACAGGAAAACCTACCTGAATTCCTTAAAGATTCATGAGGACTTTAAATCCTGAAATTCATCTAAGTCTACAGAAAATCCGGCCAAAAAAGAAAAAATCTTAAGCCAAGAAATTAATTAACCTCAAAATCTACTCAGGCCTTAAAATTTCTCAACTTTAAAAATAAACCCACGATTAACTATTTTGTCTTCTTCCTATTTGGTCATTATCCCAAAATCATGTAATCTATCTTCATTTTCTTGTACAAATCAAATAGCCATTGCCAAACCGGGGTAGCAGAGAAAAAAAAATTTAACAAATTTTCATTCGTTTTTATCTGCGAAAGAATTTAATACGTTTCCAAGTTAGATAATTACACGTTCCTCGATTATCCATTCCATAGTAATTACAAAAGGATTATGGAACCCGAAATTTAAGTCTGCACACTGCAAAAATGCACACAAACCAACCAGAAACCAAACCAAAAACGACTGGCACGCAGGAGTAGTATTATACATACATCTCTTTTGGTATAGAGAATGACTCCTGCATTGAAACAGGACCCTGAACATAAAATCTTATAATTTGGTGAGATTAAAATTTACCAAAAAGCATTTGCAAATTTACGACAGACAGACAAACGCATCCCAGACAGGTTTAACAAAACGATATACGAGTGCAGTACTATTTCAATAATTAGCTGCTCTAATCCTTGAGTAATCCTTCTCTAGAATAAAAATATAAATGAAATAGATAAAAATAGTTAAAGGGAAACTTTGTGGTTTTTCGATTAATTTAAAATTTTTCAAGTTAAGTGAATTCTACACACACACTCACAATAACAGATAGATGATTTCACTTTTCTAAAATCACTCGTTATCCTTCGATTAAACACATCCCAATCTCAACTATACTATAGGACAATCACTCAGCTTGGATTATCTTCTCAAAAATAAAACTCTTGGCATCATTTCAAATTTAACGCATCGTTAGACACTTGACATTCTGGATTAGTTGATGTCCTGTTGCCTGTCACATCCTCACTCTCTCGGCCGAAATATCGAATTCAATCAGATATCAAAGTTGTCTGGTGTCCTCTTACAATGAAGTGAGGTTATAGTCCATTATTATGCCTTTGGTTTTTGTAAATAAAAAAAAAAAAAACGAATAACAGGACGAAATGTCAGTGTGCTACCGAACAGATAAGGTTTTTCAAAAAGGATGATCCTTGTAAGTTAATTTTAATCCTTCAGGCGTTGTGCGTTGTGGCTATGTGGGTGTGTATACTGTGTGTGGGTGTGTTGTGTATGTGTGTGTATTTGAGTTTTGCTTGAATTTGAGGCACTTATGGTTAACAAATTGTCTCTAATGTTTTGCAGCTTCTTCTATCTCTATTAGAGGGTCTGACAAGGATGTCTTTATAATATAACTAGAAGGCGATTAATTGTCAACTATCTATTTGGTATTAAGTGGTAGTTCTTTTGGTTGGGTTATATGCATAGTGTTTCTATATATTTCTATATATAAATATCAATGAAAGGATATAATTTTCTTCGTAGTATCTATTTTGAGAGGAAAATTATATATATTTACTTTGATTGTCGTAGAAAGGATATAATTATTATTAGGAGTGGTAACGAGGCGATTATCTCTCTTAATAGGAAGATAAACTGTTGGATACAAAACATTAAGGATAATTGACGATGGAACACTTGTTAAGGCAAAATTATGTTTAATTTATGGAAATGAGGTTAAACGAACGATTAAAAAGAAATGAAAAATATAAGTAAGTAGACCTTGAGAAAAATCAATAACAGTTTTAAATTTAGATTTCAATTTAGTTTAAGTTTTTTTTTAGAGTCGATCCATGAAAAACTACGAAAAATAATGTTTCAAAATCAGTTTTTAGAAATAAGTAGCAATTATTTCGTTGGGTATCAATAAAAATTTTAATTATAGCAAAGGTGTTGACTGGTGAAAATAGATTTTTCTCGTGGGAATATTACCTTTTGTTTTTTCTTAATTTCTCAAAAGCTAAAAAAGATTTTTACATTTGGTTTTCGATAATGGACTAAAAATTAATGAAAGCATTGAATATCGAACATAAAAATAGTAGTTACAGCCGATTTTGGGTGTGAGTGATAGCAAAAAAAGAAGTATAGGCGTCAAAAGCTTCATTAAAGGCAATGCAAAAAATAAAAGTCTTGCAGTCCACAACTGGGCCTTTGCGAGAAATAGTGCATCGAAAAAAAAAAAATGAATGCAACTTCGAGGACAATGAATCGTGTTAGCTGAAATTGGGTTTCACCCCTCCCTAGATAAGCTCCACGGATCCCATATCACGGAGTCTTAGCTCTCAAAAAAACTATAGCATATTATTAGATGTCACTTCGTTGATTTTTAATATTTTGTGTTGCATTTAAATTCAATGTTTCAGAAACTGCCCCGACCCCTGCCTCAGGTCTCGTTGGGCATTGTGTCGGTTGGGATATGTAAAATGATGCTTTGACGTTTGACCCACGGTTGTAGTTGACCCAGGGTTAGTCTGGAACTGTATGTTCTTCTCACCATTGGTTGGTTTAAGATCCTCATTGGAAAGTTTCATTCAAATACCTCAACGTGATCAGGATATCTTGGATGGTTTTACAATTTTATTAAAGTTCTTCACTACCGCCATACTTTAAAGCATTCAAGCCAGGCGCGGATCCAGGATTTCGTTCAGGGGGGGGGCAATTTTCGTGAGTTTCCAAAATCTTGATGAGGTCTACAGAAAATTTGAGTACACTTCATACCGCTCTACACGCCTGGTCACACAAAGCAATGTGAGTTGATGAGTTCGAAATTTGAAGAAAGCAAATAAGCTCTTTCATAACTGCCACAGTTCTCGAACAGAGGGTACTCTGAACTTTGTGAAATGAATTTTTGCGGTTTGTAGCTATAAGATGGTGTCTTTACAGCGTTTTTGAGTTCCCTCTGGATCTACGTAACTCTACAATTATGTTCGGAAAACATAATGGTACAGTGGTATGTTCCTATTCAGACACATAACGTTCGAGCTCGAGCGAAATTTCCAGCCTCTTCTTTAGCTGGCAACCTAACCTAACCGTGCTTGTAAAAGGCCGTTTTTGAGAACGTCATCAGCGTCAAAAATGCGTTTTGCCGAATGTTCTCAAACGCAAACTGCAAAAGTCTGCTGTTAGAAAAGGCAAATTCAAGTTTTACTGCATAAGCATTGTGTTCAATAATGCAGTTTGCTAAAGTCACATGTTCGAAAACATCATGTGTGGTGCAATTCTGCAGTCAAAAATCGAGTTGGAAACAAAAATATTGAGAAGCCGGAAAACGTGTTCATAAACGTCAAATGCATTTGCAAGAAAATTGAAGGACGTTGGTAAAAAAGATTTTGTGCAAACAAAACCATTGCATAAATTTGACAATATCTGTATATTTTAGTTGAACTAAAATTAAAGATCAAAACCGAGATGAACCGTATCGTTTGCTCAGGTGTCTTCGTCCATCGATACAAAACCAAACAAAAATACAAAGAAAATACCACTCTTTATTAAAAATTTCCGTCCGACCTTCTCGATTGGATTGTGACTAACTTCAGTAATACATTTCATTAACAATATACTAAGCACTCGTTAAGTTTTAATATAAATGTTTTATATAAGCTCAAAGCATCGACTACAGAGTTGCCAGACTCATGTAGTTCGATACAATAGCAATATTTGCGTCGAAAAATGGCAATCATTTGACAATCGAATTGACGAAACAACTATCCTTTTCTTAGATATAAAAGTTCCATCCAACTTCTCTTCGGCAGTGAGTGCTGTAGTCGTTTCCTGGTTTCTCTCCAATCTTCTTCGTTGGATTCGCACTCTTCGGTAGTTTAATAATATGGAACACGAAAGTACCCAAAATACATCCATAAAAGTGGCAAAATTCTCGCACCAAAAACGTATCGTATGGCTAAAACAGATGTGCAGCACGTCTGCAAGCATCGCTGCGTACAGCGCCGAACTCGAAACACATGTGCATACTCTTAAGGTGCGTATGCGTATCCATTTCAGAGCAAAAAGGCGGTGAGCAGCTCTGAAAAAGTTCTCGAGAGTAAAACTCGAAAGTGGACACAGACACAGTCATGAAATAAGCTCGCCAGAGGGGAAGACAGATATCCGAGAGTCGCTCTCGAGAGTTTTCTAGTGAAAGTACTCCCTCAATGGAAACATACATTTTAATATTTATCACAAATAGAACTCTATCACCTATTTAGTATGAAATGTTTTGATATTTCTCAATAACTTTTATACATAAATGTAGTTCATTAATTTAACTTTAATGAGGTATCTTTATCCTGGAGATCCGAGCATTTGAAGCAAAACTATAAATTTTTGAAGGTAATTACTCGTAAATCGACGTATTTTAAGGATTTAATTTTTTTTAAATTAAAATCAACTTCAAGGTTGAAAATTTAGATGAGTGCCCCTGTCACCTCTCCCGTTACATTTATGTAAGTAATAAAAAACACTTACTAATTTGTAGAGTAGGGTTGGAGGTTAACCAATACCTTTTTAAAACACTATTTTCCAAATTGTGAAATTTTTCGTTCAAAGCATATTGAAAAGTGAAAGTGAAATCGATTTGGGATTCAACCTGCTCCCTAGTATGAAATAAATTGAATTTTTCTCACAAAATGTTATACAGTAATGTAGCCTGATATTGATCTTTTAATTAAAGACCTTAATTTTAAGATCGAGATCAAAAGGCGAAGTTATAAGCTTTCCACTCAGTCGATTTGAAGGCGCTATTTGCGCATAGCGGTACTTTTCTTAACTTAACCTGGTCAGCCAGCGGCCAACGAACAACCACTCATTGCTGCAACGCTGCGCTGTTAAGAAAAAATTTTATAAGCGTATAACGAAATACCCTTTCTTTTTGATTAAATTTGATTAAAGTCATATCTTATGCTTCGTTCGTTCATGCCCAGGGGGGGCAATTGCACCCATTGCCCCCAATGATCCACGCCTGATTCAAGCAACCCCAAATTATCGTATCATTAATTCTATTTAATTTAATTTTTTATCGAATTGGATGATATAAGAAATTTTATGAAATAATTTTAGCATGAAAAGTTATCAAACGAACAATATAAAGAATAAATCGAAAATCAAAGATCTGTTATTTTTTTACTAAATTCCGCAAAAATTTTAAGAGTAAAAGAAGTACAATCTTAGGATTTTTCTTTAAAATTTTCAAAATCTCGTTTTTGTTAGAAACTGGCAGGGATATATTGGAACCCGTTCAAATTTTAACATTTCATTTTCACTTTTTTCAGGAGAAAAATTAGTTTTCTTAAGCGGTTATATCAAACGTACCTTACCGTCATTTCTGGAAGTAGAGACATCAATAATCCTAATAAATATTTTAACGAATGTGAAACTTGGCATGTATCCTACCCTACCGCATTGTAATATAAGAGGATTTCGGCAAAAAAAATTGAAAAATGCTTAAGTTTGATTAAGCATATCTCTGTCAGTTTTGAACAAAAAGGAATTTTTGAATATGTCCATATTAAAAACTTGAGCTTCTCTTTTTATTTTTGTTCGAGCATCTTGAGCTTTGTCCCTGCTCTGAAAATTGTTATGCATCTAAGTAAGAAATAAGAAATCTTTGATTTTTCAATATGTTTGTTTAGTTAACAAGTTTGTAAATATTTCTAAACTACAAATTTTTAAGAATTCAAATATCATTTTCAACCTGCCTTTGAGCTACAGCTCAAAAATATCGAAAAGTGACCAGTCTGATTATTTATCAAAACCCTCAAACTACAGGTGGACTACATTCTTAAGGTAATCAACATGCGAAAAGATAGACTATTAAGGATAATCGCTCTCCAAGCAATGCGAAATAAATTAATATCTTATATGTAATATCTCCTCCCGCTTGGACGGGAGGGGAAATTTAATAAAATATTTGCATAAAATAGATAAAAATTAATGAAAAAACAACGGCAATACTTACAGTAATGTTTTGTAACATTTTGAAAAGCCAGAAAACCATTCTTTAGGTTTGTTTTTAAAATAAGTTTTGTTGATGAACAGTTTCGGCAAAAAATAGTTTCAAACTCAACATATTGAAGAAAAATTATTATTTTTTTTTAAATTATAGGTTTGAAAACAGATTTAGCTGAAATTATTTATTCAAAGAATTTTATTTTATAATCACTATCAAAATGGACTTCTGGCTTTCCAAAAGGCTACAAAACATTACTGCAAGTGTTGCCGTTATTTTTTAATTATTTTTTTCCAGTTTATGTAACTATTTTATTAAATTACCCCTCCCGTCCAAACAGTGGGAGATATTACTCCCCTCCGATAAGATTTTTTTCTTGTCTACTTCTCACCTACATGCTCTGAATTTTTCGGCAGATTTTACGCGAATTTTCAAAAGAAAGGGGACATTTAATTTACCCCTACAGCAACTATAGGAAATGAAAATAAAGATCTGAAAAATTAGGGAATTTTTTTGTCTTCATTTAGAGCTGATTTAGGCCCATCCAAACGCATAACAACGACCACCCTAATGTACATATGTATATCTCATTTGCTTACACTTGTGTGTGGCTTATACTGGTACAAACATTAGGACTATATGAAGAATTGAGAATAAATTGGCTGTCAAAGGTGAAAGTTATAATTAATAAATAATTGCGTCTGCTATTTAGGGCTGTGATTTAGTGAAATCCTCAATCCTATGGACATATGTATGATTAAGAGCATCTTATACAAAAGTATTCCTATAAATAGTTTTTATATAAGCCACGTGGAGTTAGTATAACTCGATAGCAAAAATATAAATTTTCAGTGCCATTTATAATTTGCCGTAAAAAAAACGACCGTGGTGTGGTATCACCGTTTTGTCCGTTTTCCCAAAACTAATATGGCAACAATCATACTCGAGCGAATAAAGGATAGAATCGAGTCTACACTCAAGAGGCATCAAGCTGGCTTCCGCAGTGGTCGATCGTGTGTCGACCATATCAACACCCTGCGTATCGTCCTCGGGCAGTCGATGGAATATCAATCACCGCTTTACCTCATGTTCGTGGATTTTGAAAAGGCCTTTGATCGAGTTAACCGAGAATGTATATGGAGATCGTTGCTTGGTAGAGGAATTCCACCAAAAATTGTTGCCATTATTAAAGAGTCCTACAACAACGCGAGGTGTTTTGTTTTGCACAATGGGCAGCTATCCGACTCCTTCGTAGTGCAACAGGGTGTGAGACAAGGGGATGTTCTATCGCCAATTCTCTTCCTGCTGGCGATGGACGACGTATTGACGGCCAGTGTTGGTACAGCTGAGCGACAGGGCATTCAATGGAGACCGTTCGAAAGGCTCAGTCATTAAGACTATGCCGATGACATATGTCTACTGGCAAATAACATCAGTGGGCTGAACGGGATGTGCCAAACACTGCAAGTGAAGGGAGAGTCGAGTGGTCTAAGAATTAACTGCAAAAAGACAAAAATAATGCTCACAGGCCGCTCCACACAGCAGCGTATTATTTTACAGGAGACGCCAGTTGAAGTAGTGGAACAATTTAACTACCTTGGCAGTATTGTTTCTGCAAACGGTGGTACGGATCTGGACGTTAAAAGTAGAATAAATAAAGCTCGTGCTGCCTTCGGTACTCTGTCCCCAATTTGGAAATCCAGTCAAATCTCCTTACGCACTAAGTTGAGATTCTTCGAATCCAATGTCAAATCCGTGCTGTTATATGCTTGTGAAACCTGGAAAGTCACGTCTACCATTTCGAAGAAATTGCAGGCTTTTGTGAATCGCTGTCTTCGCCACATCCTAAAAATTCGCTGGCCACAAATAATATCAAATGAGGAATTGTGGCGCAGGACAAGTCAAGAGCGGCTGGACGTCGACATAAGAAAGCGTAAATGGCGTTGGATTGGTCACACACTGAGGAAACCAAACGATGAAATTGCAAAGCAGTCCTTTGAATGGAATCCTCAGGGTGCACGGCGGGTTGGAAGACCAAGAACAACATGGAAATCAACTGTCTTAGCGGAAGCAGAATCCCAGAGAAAGACGTGGCCACAGCTTAAGTACCTTGCAGCAGACCGTGAAGGATGGAGACGTTTTGTTGACGCCCTATGTCCCAGCCGGGGTTACTGGGCACGATGATGATGATGAACTCAGGGACTTACTGGACATTTATTCTTGACAGATACATATAAAAAATCTATTGCAATCTTTAGAAAGGGTGATTTCCGTTGTGGTGCCATATCCATTTTGACTGTGATATAGTAAATCAAAGGCTTGTCATATAAATGCCCGTGTTTGTAGTAAGCTAAATACATTCAAAATTTAAACTTAAAAAAATCGTTTGAATCGTTTTATTTAAAATTTAAAAACTAAATTCTTGGCATCTGACGTTTCTAGAATAGCTTAAATAAAAATTCGAATTTATCTTCTTCAAAATTTTAAAATAGTCCAAATATCTAGAAAAAACTCGTGACATCATGAAACTTTTCTTTTTGGAAGGGAAGTGTATGGGGTTATTTTTCAAAAATCTTTGAAATGGCTGGTACACTCATGAAACTTGGTAAATATGTTTCATTTATTACCGCAATGAAGAATCAAAAAAATTTACAAAAATATCAATGGTGAAAGGGTGTTTTTAGGTTTGAGTAAAAGGTATTATTGACTTTTGAAAAAAATATGTATTTGTTTTTTGGAAAACATTTTATACTTTCCTTCACCTAAAAAAACACCCATAGATATTTTTATAGACTCTTTAGTTCTTTATTCTCGTAGTTCATAACACATTTTTACCAAGTTTTTTTGACGCAGGTTTTATGGTTTTAAATCCACCACTCCCAAACAACACCCTTTTACCACAAATATTTGTATGGATTCATTTGATTATTGCCATGTTTCATGACCCTACTATTTTTTTTTGTTTTATTAATCCTTTTTTACCTGTACTATAAGAATACTTTATGAAGTTAAAAATCATCATAATTTTTACTCAACAATAGAAGAATTACATTACTACTAGACTGTCATGGGTTAATTTTCTTACTTCAAACAGTATGTAATTGAATTCAAGATTATTATCAACTGCACCACAAATGGAATATCAAGTTCAAAATAATGTGTCCCCTTTGAAGACGAACAATCAAAGCTCTCGTCTGTCGCGCAAGCCTCTGACCAATAAAACCGCCCACTTTATTACACAGCTCCATTATCGTAAAATAAAGCAGAACAACAAAAAAAAAAACAAGAAAATAAGAAAGAAAAACCTCGAATTGTTGTTTCATTACAGACAAGGAGTATACATAATTTACGTCATTCCTAAGGCACGTGCGTTCAATTCAATTCAACCTATTATCCTTTCATCACACTCCCGTCAATGTTGCCGCTTATTCTCCATCCTGATGATTGCCACTTGAAATAAAAATATAAAAAAATGAAAAATAAAATAGAAAAAAAAGGGCTTATAAGAAAGAAAAAAAAAACTTCAAGAATAAAAGAAGAATCATCTGAGAAATGCAGAGAAAGAGATCCCAATTGATGAAAAAAAAAAGAAATGATTATCCTGGATTAAGTGCCAGATGGATCATTAAGCATAAAAGTATTTCATACAACTGCTGGCGTACTTGTTAATAATTTATTGTATTCTCCAGCATTACACACTTCCTGTTCCTGATTCTGAATACGGTCCTGTTCCATATCGCCGTCAGTGGTTGCGAACTGTATATTATATGAGTGTTTTTCATACATACACGCACTCCACTCCATATATACAATACGACGCTAGAGTGTTTTATTATCCTTTCCAGATGGTTTACAGGCGAGGTGCTGTGTAAATTGTCACAGTTTTCATTTCCAGTATTTCGAGAAGCAACATGGCATCAGGACTCTCTGCTTTGGTCTAGCCTTAGTGGGTGGTAGAAGCCGTTTGTGAATTAAGTCCTCGATAAAATCCTTGCGTTCCTTCTTGCATATACCTAAATATATACCTATAAATGTATACAAAAGCAACATATTATGGGATGGGGGTGTATGGTAAAGGGGGCAACACATGAGTAACTCCCCTTTTCCTCAGAGCTTGAAAGGATGCATGGCTGTCACTTTTAATCTTGGTACGAGGTAGGTATTCAGAAAGAAAGAACTGACACCCTTTTTGTGTTTTAAAGCCGTTACGGTAATTTATGAAAGGTTTTTAATTTAAGTTAGCTTTTGTGATGTCAACTGTAAGCAAGTGTGTATGTAAGGACTTTCCAACACCTTATTTATCATGAATAAAGGAATATTACCTACTTGTGGGAGTTTTTTTTTTCCTCTTAATTCATGGTAGGTATACATTTCATTAACTTTATAAAGATTGAGAAAACGAAGGATGTCAGCATTCTTGTTTGTTTTTTGAAGCTCAAAAAAGGTGACACCTTGATATACAAATGTTAAAGTCTACAGCACGAGATTGAAGGCAGGCTCGAAAATAGTTTCTTAGGAAATCAAGGCTGGCTAAGTCAGTAGACTTTCAACTAAAAACATGCAGCCATTTAATTTGTCTCCTTACAGCAAATTTTTACAACGAGTCCTTACGTTAGTACAGGTTTTAGTATTACAGGACTTTTCCTTACGAGTTAGAGACATGAATTTGTGTACTTATACTTAGGGTCTAGTACCTGAACTAAAGCTAGAACTTTGTGAAGAAATGGGCCTTGAAAAGTTCTTTCCGATTGAACAGAATTACAGATCATTACATTTCCAAAAAATTTCTGAATCCCTCCCAAATTATTCATTAAACAACCTCTGAACTTCATTAATCTTTCACTTATGCAACAACACGCATGAAATTAATTAGCATCTCAGAAGCTCCTTCCAATCCATTTCCACCTCATCAAATTTTCAAAAACCAAAGCCTAAATATTGTCTGTCTCAAAGGAAAACAAAAAATAATCATCAAATTATGATAAATAATCCTTAAAGGATACACTATAAATACTCAACTTATATTATACTATACCAAAGCTTCTTATCCCCATTATACCTTACCTACCTCCTCTCACTCACATACAATACCACGTGAAATGAATTTCCGCACAATTTATGAATGAAAAACACACCATCATGCCGAGACTGTGTCAGTTGTCAGCGCAAGGATTATGCTTCAAAATGAATGTAAAGCAAAAATGATACTCAATAAAGCAGTCATAACTTTGACAGGACCTCTTAAAATTTGACAACTTACCGTGTGTCAGGGGAGTAAGAAAGTTTGTTGTTATATATTCGTATATCTAAGTTAGTATAACGGGCCGCACGCCAAATGGGACCACTCACTCGCAAACATATAATGAGACAAACCACCGCAAAAATGTTTGATTGATTAAAAAGGAGCATGCTAGTAACACATAAGGACTTAGGACTATGTATACCTAAAGAGACTAAAAATATCGTGAAAAACAAACAATGGATAGAAGCTTGATACAACAAAAGCAAAAACGATTTGCTTTTTGTTTGTTTTCATAATTAGGGTGAAGGTTTTTAGGTAAATTAATATTCACGCATCCAAAAAAGGATCGACTTCGTGTACTCTATGTCTGCTTCCTGATGGGTTTATACGTAACTTTTGTTGTATTTTATTTATGGGTCTGGCGGGCGGTGCTCTCTGAGAGGTCTGCACAACCTTTTCGTGTGGATGAATCGTTGTTATTGTGATATTTTGACAGACGAGTTGTCGTCCTTTTTATTTTGGGTTTTCTTCCATGTGGGTAACATTTTTGGAAA
Source organism: Dasysyrphus tricinctus (assembly GCA_963921185.1). Classification (NCBI taxonomy): domain Eukaryota; kingdom Metazoa; phylum Arthropoda; class Insecta; order Diptera; family Syrphidae; genus Dasysyrphus; species Dasysyrphus tricinctus. Next base: position 251,095,448 of record OY992531.1, on the reverse strand, counting down.
TCATAAATTGATATATCAAAACACACAAGGGACCAAAACATAGATAACAAACGACTTTTCAATACCACAATAGGGGTGCTTTTGTGGTTGTTTTATGCTTTTATAATAGAAAGCAAAAGAACAATCGATAAATTTTATTTCTTCGTATTTTGAAGTCTTGGAATATTAAATATCCCTTAACATTAACAATTCAATGCTTTAAACTTAAAATGAAGTTAGTTTTAATATTTAATTCTGGATAATGGAAACATTTTAAGGAATGGGTCTCGAGCTTTAATGAAATCACTGTAACAAAAGTGATGATGACTGAAAAACTGAAATAATTGATGCACTTCCAGTGGAAGAAGTAGGTAGATGGAATTCTCTCCAGTTATTCGAATCACTCCCACTTTACGCAAATCATTGAGGAAATATGGTGAGTTAGCCCAAGTCATGGTAGCTAGCATTAAAGTTAGTTGTCTTTGGGATTGTGCAAGTGAGCTGTGTTTAAAACTCATTGAGCTTAGCAAAATTGAATGAAATTAGAAAGAAAAACGTTTCATGGAGATATTCCTTACCTAAGTTATTGAAAGGCAAAAATAAAACCTGGCAATGGCGGTTGAAAAATAAAACATGATACTAATTTTGATAATAACGACTCTAGCAAATGTGTGTGTGTGTGTGTGTTTTTTTTTTATAATTTCTAAAAGATGTCTTTAGCGAGTTTGACTTACTAATGCCTTTTCAAACGCGGTTTATTAATCTTTAATGAAATACTTGGTGAATATGCATATACAAACGCGTATTGAAAACAAGTAGTAAAAATATAAACCGCATTAAGGGATTTCGGGAAAAAATTCACAAAATAAACAGGTAGGTGTTGACGATTTTTGTTTCGAAAATAATTTTTTCTCGTGGGTGTTTGATGATTTCTCGATTATTTCATTTCAGTCAAATTAATTCTTTTAACTTTCGGACTATTTGGAACCAAACTGGCCTTTCAGATTGTTGAATAAATATTCGAAAAACGAAAATATTGCGTTCATAGTTTTTCCAAAAATATAAGCCAATTTTGTATGTATTTCTTATCTATTGCTTCGCAGCTGAAAAGAACCAGGATCTAATGATATCAAGAAGTGGGTATACTTAATGACTTCCTGAGAAAGTCTTTTTTGTTGTATGGCTGGTTGACAGTGGTGGTTTCCTGATATCTCAGGGACACTGAAAAGGACAAATACCATCTCGTAACTTGAAAGTTTAAAAATTTCCGCACTTCGAGGTGTCTCTTGGAGCGCTTGAAAATAAAACCACAATGAAATACAAAATCTCCTTGTCGAAAAAAAATCAATTTTCCAAATTGAGAAATTATTAAACTGACAAAGAAATAAAATAAAATAAAAAAAAATGGGTGGCGCAACAGCTCGTGGAGAACCAGGGCCTAGTGACTTACAACTCTCAACCATTCCTGTGTACGTGTTGTTGGCAGGAATGGAGGGGACCTACAATTTTTTTGCTGAGTCCGAACGGCTAGATGAGAACCATTTATTCATGACAAGTATACTCTTTGTCAGTTCCTCGCAAGAGGCAATAAAACATGTCTGTTTTTAGGTGGCAAGGCGGGGAATCGAACCCACACCCTCGGCAGTCCAACGCACTAACCATTATGCCACGAGGTACTATACTGTCAAAGAAATACCCTACATTGAAGATGAAACGCATCTCCAAAAAGTAATGAAACAATTATCCAAATGCGTGTGAAATAAGTTCCCAATTTTTGAGAGCACATTTTGAATTATGAAAAAGGTTTCTTAAACTCATTGAAGTATTTTGGATTTATCCCCAAATTCCGGATGTGGCTAATAGAGGAAAAATTAAAGAGTTTAAGATATCTTGACTGGTTGTCTTTGAAAAAAAGCTTGTACTTAAATTGTGGGCTCAGGTACAAAGCACTTAAGTCAAAAAATTCCATTTTCGGATTTTCATTGAAAAGTCCGTTTTTGTATGTATCTTTTGGTCTTTTTAGCATAAAGTCCTCCGTAACTCCTTCCCATAGAAATTGTTTTGTACCAAGGGCTTATGTCATGATTTTTTAAAAAATTGCTTAGATATAATTTTAATTGATCAATTATAATATTAAGGGTTTGTTTCACAATGTCTGAGTAAAGCTCTGATTAGTTATTCGACAGTTAAATTATCCGCAAATGAAATCCTCCCGTTAACGAACTTTGTGTTTCACAATGATCGAAGTATTTAAACTATGTGTCAGTTAACTATTCGAAAGTTATTCTAGTATTCCAGACAAAATATTTTTTTTTTGACAGAATGAAAATATTCAAAACAAAAATTAATAAACATCATCAAAATTAAACTTCGCAACAGATTTCTGTCGTAATAAAAGACTTGGTGAAGATAACAATTACTTTCGTTTGCTGCATGAAGTGGTACCATACCGATGAAAGTGAACCAAATGTACCTTCAATTTTTCTAAAAATTGATCTAGAGAGGTTAACAACTTCAAATTCATCAAACTTTGCATTCTCTACTCGTGGTCCCAAAACCACACATAGACGCTCCCAAAAATATGTCGAAGGTGTTGAAACATTAAGTCGTGATTACCTGAGTGCGAATATGCATAATTAGAGACCTAAAAGTGGCTCTCAAACCATTGCGATTCTTATCACGTTTTGTGGGAGTTAAATGGAAATATGTACATATGTATGTAGTCATTTTTATGCATAGGAGGAGTAGGTATAGATACCTAAATTTATTGGAACTATGGTAGTACAGATCATTCAATCTCGATATATTTTGAGAGGTTGAATCAGTTCCTCAGAAATTCTTATAACAAACCGTGGCTTTAATAATTGCATTTATGGGGGGTTTTAACTTTGCCCCCTATATCTTAAGATAAAGATAATTTTACCCTCTTCAAGGTTTTAGTTGGACATTTTTGCGACACCTCGTGGCTTGATGGTTAGTGCGTAGGACTGTCATGCCGAAGGTGTGGGTTCGATTCCCAGCCGTGCCACCTAAAAACTGAAATGTTATATTCGAGGTACTGCCTCTTGCGAGGAACTGACAAATCCTCCAAGAGGATACTTGTCATAAAAAAAGTGCTTCTCATATAGACGTTCGGACTCGGCATAAAATTGTAGGTCCCCTCCATTCCTGCCAACAAACACGCACACAGGAATGGTTGAGAGTTGTAAGTCACTAGGGCCTGGTTCTCCACGAGCTGTTGCGCCACTCAATTTATAATTTCAATTTTTGCGACATAGAGATGCGATTTTGTCAAGTTTTTTGGCAGTTACGTAATGTGGAACTAAAATCGTCTCTTAATTCGTAGGTACTTTGGAAAACAAAATTTTAGGTACCTAATAATAAAAGTGAGTGCACGAAAATATTGCGCTTTGTGGCAAGAATACTCAGCCATTTGTATCCGATCATGAATACCCCTTTTATTTTAATTATAAAATTACATCACAACATGCAAACATTTATCAAATTAGTCCTCTTATTTTCAATAACAGATTCAGAAGGGGCCAAATGAACGATCGTGGTTCAAATTTTGTATCCGTGTTTCAGCAATTTTAAATCACCGATTTTGGCGGATTTACTAGGGTTCAACGATGGTTCAAGAATTTAATTGGCTACTGTAACCTTCTTGAACTTAGAACCATCGTTCAACCTCTGTAAATCCACCGAAATCAAAATTTGAGCCAAGTTTGTACATCTAGCCATAAAAGAGTAAACCATTACACTTATCTGTTTAAACGGTCGCCCTTACAGCTTTGAATATTTTAATTGCCAGTTAAATTTGCTAATCAATACTTCATCTGGCCATTAAAATACTCAGAACTTTAATTACTAGTTAGACGTATTCAGATATTCTGAAACGTAAATGAGGTTGTTAATTGACGAATAAGTTCAAAGTAGCTTAATCGAAACTTTAATCAGAGAATGTGAAACAAGCCCTAAATATTGTGTATATTAACTGTGGGCATTTTGATCGTTTATTTTTAAAGCAATTAAAAGACTATTTCATTAGTTTTCCCGACGTTTCGTTTGGTTTTTTGACAACATCTTCAGGGGTTGTTTATTAATTTATTAGACCTTCAATACAAGTTATATTTTAATGAACAATTTTAATTTTCCAACCTTAAATTCTATTGTTTACTCACTTTAGTCGTCAAGTTACATTTTAAATAGGATTTGATTTTCAATAAATAATTTTACATATATATTGCCCTATTAATTTTTGAACGTGATACTAATAAATATTTAATAAATTAATTGACAAATGGACAAAACAGAGATTAAAACTAGTTATCACAGAATATACTTATTTTATCACAGTATTATAATTTGAGCTGATGTTGTTGATGTTTGTCCTCTTTGAAATTCATAACTCTTCTCAGATTTTGCTGAATTCTCAGACTCTCCAGAGTGTATCTCTTGTTCGTGTGCTTCTCTTTGTCCAGTATTTTGATATTATCAAAGTCAGCTGTGTGTCCGTGCTCTGTCATATGTTGTGATTTGTTTTTAAGCAGGGTTCGTAAAATATCGGTTGCAAATCATAAAATACGGATCTTAATCGTTCTTTATCGATCTTCCCACGAACCATACAAAATAAAGTTCGCGAACGATAAAACTTTCGATGTATAAAAATGTATAGTTCCCTCACTAAAAATTTAATAATTTGTTTTTCTGTACCTCTCGTTTGTGAGACATTTAAATAATTAGATTTGGGAAGAATAAAATTCTCTCAAGATAAGGATCTGAAAAGATCCGTACAAAAATCACTCTTCGTAAAGTAAATTTCGTTTTGAAATAAATTTTGTTGAAATGGGGAAAATAAAGACATTTGATGTTGAAGATGTTAAATATTTTGCTTACGCTGAAAAAGCTAGTGAATCGTCAAAATATTGATCGTCCCCATTTGTCAAGCTATTAATTGTCAAATTCTATTGAAGGATGGCTATCGTAGATTCGTAGTGTAATGTTTATGCAGACAAAACTCTATCAAATCTGAAATTTTCACTGCACCAGGTGATTTAAAACAATTTACATTTTTGAAACAACCTGTTTTGATTTTTTTCTATATTCTATCTCAGCCATCACCTGTGTCAATTTCATTGAAATCGCTCAAGGAACAACAAAGTTACACAATGTTGAAATTTTTTTTGAAACACCCTATTATGAAAATATTTGTTTCTTTTTTAATTTTTTACATACCATCGCCTCTGTCAATTTTATTGAGATTGCGCAAGGAACAAAGAAGTTCAGAGGGTTTCAAAACTGTATCCTTTGAAAACTATAGGAGAAAGTTTCTCCTTTCGTAAAATTACTTTTTTTTTCTTATTTGAACAGCTCGTGAACGGATCAATAGTTTTCGCATGATGAATTCGGGAACGAATCATATCTTACAGATCTTAGCAGATTTGATTCGATCGTGAAAACGAAATTTATTTTAAATGAACCAAAAAATAAGATTCGCGATCGAATCAAAAATAAAATTCCATTTTGAATTTTTCACGATAGAACGAATCATATTTTATCCATCAACAAACCTTTTTAATAAATTAATTGAAGCGATTGTAACGTATAAATACATTTTTTTCTGGAACTAAGCCCTCAGACAAAACTTAATTTTAATAATTTACAGAAAACCCAGTAGAAATAAGAAGATAAGTCATCAGTAGTCATAGTTTTGCTCATTTTAAATTAATGCAATTTATGTGGAGTTATGCTTTGAAGTTAGTGTAATATATTTTCTAACTTTTTATATACTCTGTGACAAAATTTTAATTTTTGTCTCTTACCAAAATAAATTTTTCTGATAGTTTTTGATGCACTGAATTCTAATCTAGTCTAAGAACTGCTCTAGCATGTCACGTTTTTGTGATACTTGAATCTAAATTTTGAAAATATGTGTGTTTAGGTAAATTTGAAGTCATATTTTTTCTTGAAGTAATTTATTTCGAATAAATTTTGATCATCAATTGGAAGTATAAACATTTATCTTTGATATTCTTTTTGAATCTTTCAAATACCTTACTTATATTTTGGAAAAATCATTAATTGCCTATCAGCCTTGGCTTTAAATTACCTGCTCAGAAATATGCTAAGCCCATAAATTTCAGTTGAGGGCTTTGAAGAGAGTAATACAAATATTGATAAGAATTCAACTACATTTTATAAAAGAAGTTTCATTTTTTTTAGATCTTGTTGTAAGTTCTGCGAAAAAGATGATCAAGTGGTATAACATAACCTCAATTTTCAAAAATATTTTTTTTTAGCTTAAAGAGATATTTTAGAATGGGTTATCTCAAAAACTTGATGTATTAGAGCAATTTCGTGACCAGATTCGAGTTAAGCGCATCAAAAGCCGCTACAAAGGGCTCTTAACCTTTGGCACCTAATATGAGGGAAATTTGATAAAAAAGGTGCCATCTAATTGGTCAGTAATTGGTCAGAAATGGTCAACTGGTCCCAGAAATTGGTCAGCCCCAGATAACTTTTAGTCATGACTTAAACTTTCTCAAGGTCGCTCAAGGTCACTTGCGATTTTTGGCACCTCATTTAAGGGTAATTTACAAAAATTTAATTCCATCTGAAAGGCCGTAAGATCTTTATAAAAGGTTAGCTAGTTTCAGTATTTCGTCAGCTATAGATTCTTTTATACGAATTTTTTTAAGATTTATTTTCAAGGTCATGAACGATTCGTGACCTTGAAAAATAAATACTTTAAAAAATCGTAAAAACGAATCTATAGCTGACCAATTACTGAAAATAGCTGACCTTTTACAATCGTGAAGAGGCCTTTCAAATTGCATACTTTCTTTTTTTAAATGACCCAAAAGAGGTGCCAAAAGTTTTTTTGGGACCTTGAAACGAACTTCAAAAATTCATAGAAAAAAATATATGGCTGACCAGAAAATAGTTGACCTTTTATCACGATCTAGAAATCTTTCGGATGGTATACATTTTTGGCAAATTTCCCTTAAATGAGGTGCCAAAAATCGCACGTGACCTTGAGCGACCTTAAATAAAATAAAACTTTTTTTCAACAAATTAATCTGTTGAATGAACAAATTTGTGGTCGATTTATTAGTAGATTTTGTCAAATAATTGTTCCTTATTGACCGCAAAAAGATTTTAAGACAAATCCAACAAATGAAACAAAGAAAAAGATGTTAGTTTTCAATTTTTAATTTTTATTGTCCAAATACGGATGCATTTCGGACGGCATTGACCGACCATCTTCAGCGCGATACGCGTTATAACTAAAAGTAATAAATTATGAGCATGAACATGAAGAGAGTGATGCAAAGAGTAATACATACATACATAAAATTATAGCAATAAAAAGAGTAATTTGTAAGTATAAACATAAAACAAAAATTAAGTTTTAAAAAATTTAGTTTTAAATTTAATTATTTGGCAAGTAAAAATAAACTAGAGGATATTGGACTTTCATCTATATTCATTAAATTATTATTGATTTTAATATAAATGGATTCATACGCGTCAAGTTTAGATGAATTAGTTACATTTTTAATTAATTTATAATTTTCAATTAATGGTTTCATATCGTGGGGTTCATCGTTGGATAAATCAAAGGCATGTGCAGCAACAGCCTTTTGGACGTCTCTATTGTTTATGTATCTCTGGTGCTCAGCAATACGACATTCTACAGCTCTCTTAGTCTGGCCAATGTATTTGCTACCACAAATTGGACAAGTGATCAGTGTCCCCAGACTTTCATAACCTTTTTCCCCTGTATTTATCAGCAAACCCAATTTTGCTCCCCGTATCTCCAAAAAAATTCCCCTTTTTTTCCCCTAGATAAAATTTTCATGAATATGCATAAAAACAATAATATATTTCTTAACAGTTTTAATTTTAGTACTATTTGTACATCAAAACTTGTAAATAGGACATTAGATGGGTTATTAACTTTCGAGATTAAAACTTAGAAGAGAATGTTGAACTTTTTCTTTTTGAATGAAGTTTGAAAATATTTTATAATGAGAATACGTTTGAATATTTAATTTTTATAAAAAATGTATTTAAAATGCTTCATTTAATAAGTTTGTCCTTTATGAATTTGTTCCCCTTTTTTAAGCTTGTCCCTCGATTTCCCCTTTTTCATTATAAAATCAGCAAAAGTGGCGCATTTCCCCTCAATCTGGGAACCCTGCAAGTGATCTGGTATATGCCACTCTTCTTGCTCATGGGCTTTTTGTCTTTGGTTATACCTAGAGACGATCGAAGTTTATTTGTGTTAGCATGCACTATGGTTAGGTTGGCTTTGTTGAATGTGTGCTTCAGTTGATTGCTGATTCTAGGCACAAAAGGGAGTGCAATTCGACGTTCTCTCTTGGTTTGGGTTGCGTTTTGGGAGAAGAGAGTGGATGCATTATTTTTGCGAATTCTTATTGTGTGTCTCTTAATCAAATGATCAATGAGTGATTTCTTGTATCCGTTGACTTGAGCCAAATGAAGAATATGCTCATACTCGCGTTTGTAATCTGACAAGGATAAAGGTATAAAAAAAAAATAAATAAATTTGGTGGCGCAACAGCTCGAGGAGAACCAGGGCCTAGTGACTTACAACTCACAACCATTCCTGTGTGCGTGTTTGTTGGGCAGGAATGGAGGGGACCTACAGTTTTTTGTCGAGTCTGAACGGCTAAATGAGAAGCACTTTTTCATGACAAGTATACTCTTGGAGGATTAGTCAGTTCCTCGCAAGAGGCAGTACCTCGAATAAAACATTTCTGTTTTTAGGTGGCACGGCTGGGAATCGAACCCACACCTTCGGCATGACAGTCCTACGCACTAACCATCAAGCCACGAGGTACTACAGGATAAAGGTATACGACACATTCGATAGATCATTGAGTTGAAAGCAGCAGTTTTGTTTTGATGAGAGCAATAAGAATCGTATGTGATATACCTGTCGGTCGTTGTGCATTTTCTATATATGTCGAATTTGATATTTTGGCCAGTACGTTTGATTTTTAAATCCAGAAAAGATAGTGTGTGTTCAGATGTATCTTCCAATTCGTATGTAAATTTGATGCTCTCATAACAGCTATTAATGTGGTTTAAAACACAGTCCACATCAGATCTTTTTACAATAGCAAACGTATCGTCAACATACCGATGCCAAATTCTCGGCAAGAGGTTTTTAGCTCTTAGGTCTCTCTCGAATTTGCACATAAATGCCTCTGCAATATAAGGTGAAAGACTATTACCCATACTACAACCAAAATTGTTTGAATAATATTGGTCTCGAAATTGAAAACAATTATACTTCATGCATGTTTCTATTGCGAGAATGTATGCATCAATGTTTGTTGTTGGGACGTTAGAATGTTCGAGGTGTTCTCTGATTGCCTCTATGGCCACATTAACTGGGACGCTTGGAAATAGGGCCGTGACATCAAAAGAAATCATTAGTTCATCCTCCGCAATGTCGATGTTTTTTACTTTCTCAATGAACTCGAAAGAATTCTCGACTGAAAATCCATCAAACCTGCCAAATTTTTTCATTTCACTAACAAGCCACTTAGCTATTTTAGCAAAGGGATAGTTAACACACATCTTTTTCTTTGTTTCATTTGTTGGATTTTTACTGTCTTAAAATCTTTTTGCGGTCAATAAGGAATAATTATTTGACAAAATCTACTAATTGAGCGACCTTGACAAAGTTTAAGCTTTGATTAAAAGTTATCTTGGGCTGATCAATTTCTGGGACCAGTTGACCTTTTCTGACCAATTAGATGACATTTTTTTTTATCAAAGTCCCTCATATGAGGTGCCAAAGGTCCAGAGCAGAAAAAATCATTTCTCCATGATTTTGAAAAAATTATTTTTAAACAATGCGCAAGAATTAAATTTTTAATAACATTTTTCTATTATAAATAAATGTTATGACGTCATAACTTAGAAACATGACGTGCGCAAATTATGCGGCAATTATAACAGAAAAACTCCACTTAGTTTTGGATACGTTGCCTAAGGACTCGATTCGTGAGTATTCCAACACAATTTTTAATGGGATTCAAGTCTGGCGATTCAGCCGGGCAATCAAGAACTTGAATCCCTTTGTCAATGATCCTCTCCCTTACCAGCTTCTATGTGTGCTTTTGGTCGTTGTTAGGTTGAAAGCCCCATCAAAGTGGCATTTACCACTCGGCATATTGTAAAAACTTCTTTTTCAGGATATTTTTATATGTGAAGTGGTCCAAATCATCATATTGTCGCCACCTTGCTTCGATATGACATTAAGGATTAAGTCATTGAGCACGTTCCGATAGTTATTCTCAGCTGATGGCCGCTGACGCAACAACAACTCAAGTTATCTCAAAATTTTTGGAATAACTAGATAGCATAGCGAATAAACATTGGAACTGGCCTTTACCACGTCCCGTTGCCGTTGCACAGTTCATATTCCATCAGATTTAATAAGGTTGAAACTCCACTCATCTTTGAAAATTACCGTTTTCCAAATTTCTACCGGGGAAGTTCAGTGGCGATTCCTGGTCTTTGGCTTTGGGTTAGCTACGTACCTTGGAAAAGTTTTAAATAAATAAGCCAAATCACAACTTTTAATTTTATTTACAAAGTTGAAAAGAAAATAAACAAAACCTGTAATCCATAAATAATATGGATATTTTAAGAAATTAATTTTATTTACAAAGATAAAAAAAATAAACAAGATCTGTATTCCATCTATACATCTATACATCTATACACATAAATAAAATTGGAGTGTCTGTCGTTAATATTGAAATAGTTTCAAGTTTTTGATCTTAGGTGGTTGTTAACTTGCTAAGAAACATAACTGCATCATTTTAAATTTTTTTGTCTGTCTGTCTGTTTGTCCGCGGTAACCTTCAAAACAGCAGAAAAGTTTAAAATGGGCCTTTACGTACATGTAGTGGACAGCTCTGGGAGTAATCTAGGGTACTTTAATTGTAAAAATGTTAACGGTATTTTTAAAATATTGGAAAAAGAATGAAATTGAGGGAAAATTATGTCGAAACAAAAAATTGATACAGGAAATAAAAACAAACAAGTAGAAATAATCGATTTTAAAAGTGTCAGTCAACTAAATTAGAACAATAAATTATATAGACTTAAGAGTGGTGAAAGCCTTGCTCAACATTTTGACATGCGACCAACAAGGCAACAAGGCCCTTTGACCAATACCAGTATTTTCAAGATGCAAACAAAAATGTTTTATACCTTACACTTCATATTCGTTCAAACTATATTCCCTCAATCTTGCAGTATTATGACGGCCCTTAAACCAAAAATAGCTATTATCTAACAAGAAAACGTCTTATAACAGGCATTAAGTTTAATTTTCACACCAAAAATCACAGATTCCCAGAACACTTTCAACAGTTTTTTTTATTTACAAAAACTTGAAATTACTGGATTTCCTAAAGCCTAATTTTAAAGTCCCTTTTTTAAAACTTTAGGATGAAATTTGACTAGTTAATAGGATTTCAAGGCTTAAAGGAATAACACATGAATTATTCTGCGTTTATAAAAGTTGAAAAACTAAGAAATAACACAGATTATGAGCTTATTTTCAAAAAGTTTTGGACTACTGGGAGTGTTCGAAATTAGGCTACTGTAGAAATAATTATTTTTTAACAAGTTTTGAGAAACTATCTGAAAGTACTAATCTTCTTCTTCAAATATCAGTTTATATCTGTCCAATATCTTCTTTCCTCTCTGATCAATCCTTTGTTGAAATGTAAGCGTTTTGCATATTTTATCATACACGGTTTATTTAACATGAAGAAATATCGAGTGAAGACTCGGAAAGTAAGTGAGATATTGAAAAGATTTAAACTGATATTTGAAGAAGAAGATTATAGTACTTTCAGATAGTTTCACAAAACTTGTAAAAAATAATTATATTTCTATATGTTAAAAGACTTCAAAAATAGCAACAAAAAAAAAACGATTTTTGGTCATTTTCTAACGGCAATTTCTTAAAAACCCGAGCTGATAGCCAAAAACAGATGACGGATTTGAATTCAGCACCCAAAAATATACTGAAAACCAATCCTCACTGCCTGTACTAAAAAGTAAACCTTTATTTATAAGCCTTTTTAGTTTTGGCAAAATACTTTTTTCCCTTTACGTTTTTGAGTTACCATTTTTATTTTCGAAACTATAATTATGAATCTAACATTTTTTTTTTTGAAAGCTCATCTTGATACCATTATAATATATTTTTTTTCAGATTTTTTCTATCAATAAAACGAAAGATATAAAGAAAAATGCGAAATATTTTTTTTTGTCAAAATACTTCTTCCGACTATTGTATATTTACTCACATAAATAATCGCCAAACTAGGTATTAAATAATCAGTTAATTATTCCCACTAAACTGTCGATTCAATAACAAATCTCCATTTAATCAAATAATGGCAAAAATAAGCACACGCATATCCACCAATATCAAAACAAAAAAGAATTCATACCTGCTTGCACTCCGCTTTCGAGTTTGAACGTAACGCCTTTTAGTTTAGCGCATTGTTTTGCGCTAAACCTTCCCTTTATTTTACTGTGACGTGAAGTAAAAAAGGCACCAACACTACTACATGGATTGTATGAAATTGGTTAGCGCAAATTCTAGCGCTAAACAAGGTTCCAACGGAGACATTTTGTATGAAAGCTTTGTATTGCTTGCAGGGAAAATTGATTTGAAAATGTGGGTAGGTAGTTTGGTAATTATTTATGTCATTGATTATTGCAATTAATATTTGTAAATACTTTAATTTCGTAATCGTTATGCTTATGATAAGGAGGTGCATATGAAGATAATATAATCTAATATATTCATTTAAATTGTTGGTTTAGCGCCGCTAAACCAGCCAACTGAGAGGAATCGCCCCTGGGGAAGTTGTTACCATATGTCGAGTGGGATAGGTGTTTAATTTAAGTTATTTTATTTTCAAAAAACATTGACACATCGGCTATGATTTCCATATATGAATCGGGAAATATCGATACAAATTTGCATCTTACAAGGATACGACAGCATCTCACAAATGTGCCCAAACTGTCATGCCTGGGACAAAACCAAACATGGACGTATGGAGTAGCGCTCCCTTAAACTTTAAATTGCTTGTTTTTATGTTTGTAATATAATTCAAACTTTCAACAAGAAGAGCATGTTTTTCACAATAGTACACTAGCAATCAGAGTCAGCACTAATAATGATAATAATTCATGTTTTTTTTTTTTCTTAAATCCCTCCTTCTCTCTCAGCGTACAAAAATATTTTGAAGCCTTTTGACAAATTGTTCTTCCAAATAAAATTAACTCATTTATCACTTTAAATTGCATCACATATATATTCTTCAATATATAAAATACCAGTCGTTATTTTATATTGGCCAATTTTTTTCATATACCTAGGTATACCTAGCATATATAGCAAAGTGATGTTCAATCCATTTTGCCTGGGTTTTTTCGATATTGCAATTCAACTCAATGCAATATCAAACGAAATAATATAAAAGTCATTCATTATAATTTTGACATACTGATGTGTATGAAAATTTTCCAATGTTTTTCATACACTCAGAAAAAATAATGATAGCAAATCGAATTATGTAGAGCTAATGTCCTGCAATGAATTTTGAAACTCTCAGGGTTCGACAAATAGTTAAACTGGAGCAGTTATAATGATAAAATAATTTATAATTGTATACCTTCGTTCTTAAAGGGCAAATGAAATTGTTTTACGAATGTAATAATGGCCAATGTGCTCCAATTGTTTCTCAACAAGATACGTACCATTGGTTATAGAAAGTCTAATTTTCAAAATTAATAAGCATTTTTAGCAATTAAAAAGCAAAATTTTCGATTTCCCAAAAATTATCAAATTGGACATTGTCTCTTTTTAAACTTATAGTTTTAACTCAATGTTTGAAAAAACTACATACGGTCTCATAAGCTCATCATTGCACGGCCGGCACGCTACAACATAGTATTTTTGTTTGTCACTACGTACTTTTGGTAAAAACTTGTCTTCTTTCTGTTGGAGTCCATGATTGTCCCTCAGCAATTGTAATGAAAAAGTAAAGCTTTATTTCTTTAATGCTTACCCACGTCATTGCCAGTTTTTTTCTCAGTGTAAAATTGAAACTCTCTTATCACCTCCCTCCAATCGTCTAGAACGTGGCTTTATATCATACTCTTATGTATATAATTATGTGTTCTATTGGGAACACAGTAAAACTCTTGGTTAAGTTTTAGTTTATGTTTATTTTAAAGGTTAATTTCTTTTCAATAAGTTTACAATTACACACATTAATAACATTAGCTTCTTTACATAAGATTTCTTTTAAAGACGCGTCTTCGACAAGGAACAGATAAGAAGTGACTGACGAACTTAAGTCTTACGAACAATAATGCATTACTTAAAGCTAGCATAAGATTAACAAACAAAACTGGACTTTACCGTGAGCTTAATCCCTAGGCGTCATTTAGTTGCTAGGCTATAAGATGATTATGCTCTCCGGCTTTATCTTCGGAGAAGATGAAGTTGGAGAACAAATTAAATGCTAAGTGGGCACACAAGGTATTTGCTGGGCAAAAACCTTGTGTGGTGAAAAGCTATTTTGTGGAGTACGCATTTGGGGAAATGTGGAAGCATTTTAGTTATATAACAATATACAAAAATAACATAGTATATAATATATATATATTTTTTTTTCTCAGTGTTATATGTAGGCACATACCCAACTCTGATGCTTATATATTCTTTTTTTGAAGGATCAGATCTAATAACATATTCCAAACAAGTATCTATGTGAGCTTTAGTTGTTGTTATTTCTCTGAAAAAAAAAAATACCTACATAGAGTTCATACCTATGTATATATTTTTTTAGTCGTTGTTCTGGAAAAAAAAATATTTCTAAATCCAAAAATGAATACTAAAAGAGATCTCAGCGCCACCCAATTTGCGGCAGGTATCTATATCTATCTAGGTATATGGGGAAACATTGCAAATTTTTCAATTCGTTTAACTTGTTTTTTTTTGTATCCTATTCTGTTGAAACTCCATAGGAGTATGTACATAGCGTGTGTGAAAAGAAGTGACACGGTGTCGATGATTCTTATTAGGATGAGAGATGAGGTGGATGTCATTTAAATGAAAAGTCAACATTAGAAGTTTCATCACGTGCGCTTTGTAGAGAATTTCACGCGTATAGAAGGTTGTTGGTTCTGTTTTGGTGTTTCAAGAATTAAGTTTCTTAAATTTATCAACACAGCATCAGGTTCAGGATAATCAAAGAAATTTTGGAAAGAACTGGGAAATCATTAATTTCACCAGGGAATTTTTTTAATTAGTTTTGACATTTTTATAATTTAAAGTCTATTTTCTCTATAACAGTCTATTGTGGTTTGAAGGGGGGACAAGAAGTGAATTTTTTTCAGAATCATGATTCCTGAATACCAAAAATTGTGATAAGTGTTGCTATATCGTTTAACCTCAAATATTTCCAACGATTGTTAGGAAATTGGAAATGGAATCCATTAATATCACAACTCAATGACCCTATTAACGGAAAGCATGCCCGATAAATGGAACCTAAGCATTGTTCTCCCGATTCTGAAGAAAGGTGATCTTCTGGACTGCACCAACTATATCGCATAGAAGATCTATAAAGAGCAATGTGTAGTTTTGGAATTCCTCCTAAGCCCGTCCGTTTGTTAAGAATGACGATGGAAAATGCACGCTGCTCCATAAAAGTCAGCAAAAACCTCACTGATACCTTTGATGTCAAATAAGGTGTTTGACAAGGCGACACACTGTCATACGAGATACGACTTCTTTAACAACTCTCACGTCAACACTAGAGGCACAATCTATTAAAAGTCCGTCCAATTACTCGCTTACGCTGACGATATTGACATAATCGGGAGAACAAAGCGTGATGTTAGTGGTGCTTTCGTGAGTATTAAGTGGGAAGCCAAGAAGATGGGCTTAACGGTGAATGAAGAAAGACCAATTATGCTATCAACAAGATAGGACACCTAACACTGACGTCGCGGACAGAACCTCACTATAGACAGCTATTATTTTGAGGTGGTCATAGATTTTGCCTTCATCAGCGAACAATACCAGTGTAGAGTAACATGTTTTCTGGGGCAGAAGTACTTCTAGAGCTAGTTTTTCGGTGCAGAGTAAACTCTCAAGTCTATGATGGGAAACAATTCCACACAACTTCGGTTGTAAGAGTACATTCTCCTTTTCTCAGTGGGAATCAATTCCACTTTCAAAAGTGAAACAGATTCCCTGAAGTCGTGAAATTAATTACCTTGGTGGAGCGTATTGCCTTGGAACTATATGCCCTCACACAGTTAGAAGTGAAAAAGTTGTGAGTTTATAAATTTAGTTGTTTAAGGCCAGGAAACCGAACTTAACGTATGGAAAAAGTTGGTCCACAATTATCCACACATTAACATCTATTAGCATCTATTAGCATCTATTAGCAGAAATATTACACATCTTTTTTATGGCAAATATTGAAAGAAACAAGTTTCCAGGGCCCCCATAATTGAAATCTTAGGGCTTGGCCTGATTTTTTCTGTCCAGCAATATAAAAACACATTTGTCCACCTTCAAGTAAAAAAATATTCATTTTTATAGCAACTTTCAACTGGCCTTATTAACGCACATTTTTAGTTGGACGAAATTTATGATGTGCAAAGTTAGTATAAAAAGATATATTTTGCTATAAAAATTAATATTTTCTACAAAAATAAGGTTTTGATAAGAAATACTATTCTTATTTCCTGAGGTTGAACAAAGCATTTCGGGACATGGATAGACAGTTGACTTCCTATTTTATACATTTTGACCTTTAGTTTCTTGTAGTGGTGCTATAAAAAGAAAGAGTTGTAAAATATTATTTTGTAGCTACTTTTTTCTCGCATTACTATCGCATGTTTTTAGTTTGGAAAGCTGGATGAAATATATGGTTTGCAAAGTTGCTATAAAAAATATTTTGCTATAAAAATTAATATCTTATATATAAAAATCAATCGTTGTGCGTTAGTCCTGCAAAAGCTCAAAAACGGCTGAACCAATTTGGATGATTCTTTTCAAAAAGTGTTTGGTATGAACCGGTGGGTGTTTAAATGAAGTTTGGTCTAAATTGGTCTTGCGTTTTGCCAGTAACATGCAAAAATGCAATTTGAGTGCCTGTTTTACATACAAAAAATAAATAAATCAATTTGAGTTTGAAAACATCAATCAATCAATTATTATGAAATTTTTGTTTGACAAAATAAAATTAAAAAATTAATATTACAGTCGAGTCTCCCTTATCCCGAATTCCGTTAATCGAGGACCGGATTTTAAAAACGAGAATTTAAAGTGTGGCCAAAGTGATACTTAACCCATAAGAAAATGCCTTGGGATCGGTTTGGTAAAATGCAAATAAACTGTTGATACGGGGTATTTTTATTATCCAAAATGTTTTTAGGGGGATCAAAGACTTACATTTTGAGTATTGTAATTTTAGTGCATTTTGCAAAATTTCTAAAAAAAGTCAAAAATGGTATAGTCCATTGAACTACATTCATAGTTGAAGACCATGAACATGATATGACTTTTGGTAGCTAAGAGGTACTAAATATCCGTGGCGGTCGTGAAGAACCAGGTAACTCAAACTCTTGAAAAGTTTATAAGGTCGGGGTTTATGTTGAATATCATACACAAAACCATGCTAATGTGGAAAAAAGTGTTCATAATGTATTTTCAGATGCATTAGGAAAATATTACATAAGGGTAAAACTAAATAAAAGTTCGTAAAATGTTATCAACAATAATTCACTTCAGGTATCTCGACTTACCTGGTTCTTCACGACCGCCACGGATATATAAAGGTTTACTTCATGAGAAAATTTAAACTATGTTCTGAGGTGCTAAACGCGGATTGATGATGGAATTAGTCTAAAAGGTCAGACTCAAGGGATGAAGGTCTATATGCATATAATTTGATTTTTTTTTTCCTTTTGAAAAGTAAAAATAAGAAGAATAAACTAGAAACATAGCGGGATGAATACGTATGTATACACCAAAAAAAGTAAGCGAGATGCACTCTGAGAAGCGAAAGGATGGTATAGCTTGAAGGTAAGTCGAATCTTGATCACAAGGGCCAGAATATCAAAACGAGATTTTTAAGTGCGGTCTATTTCATTCACTTACAATATAAAATTACTAAGGATTAGGATCGGTTTGGTATAACTAATGAAAATAAATTGTTAATACAGAATATTTTGTATAGTCCAAGATAATTCGTCGGGACAAAAATTGCATTTTGAAATTTCAGCGCATTATGCAAAATTAGCAAAAATTAAAAAATGTTGAACCATTGAACTACAAAATATTGCAGACAGTGAAAAATGAATGGCCTTTTTGATTGGAAATCTGGAAGACCTTGACTTGACTAGAAGAGGAAGAAGATCTGTCATTCTGACTCCAATCGAAAAGGCCATATGTCTTCTTATTTCCATCAACAGCCTTATCCTTTTCAACAGTTTCAAGTGACCTTCGGAATTGGTAAGAAATTGGTTTTGTGAACCAGCAATGGGGTCTATCTACTTTGTTTGATTTTTTTTTTTAATCTAAGAGACTTCCGGTCAGATTCTAAAAATTGATATTTGTGTTTGAAGGGTTGAAGTTACAAAATGGCCTTAAGAAATGAGTATTTTTAAAGATCTTTTTAAATGATTTTAAATAAAAAAAAAATGATCACCCCACCAAATTTCAACAAGGTATAAATACAGTGAAAGCTCTATTTGCGGATAGCTACGATAAGCGGAAAATTCCCTTAAACGGACATATTTTTGCGAACCAACTCTTTTCTCGAATTTCTCATACAAATTGCGTTCCTTTATAGGTTATACGGACACTCCTTTACTGACTCGGGCACTTATTTTTGCTCATTTCAAATAGAAAACGTCACAACAAACGGACACAATGGAAGAAGCAAAGGATCTGTTTTCTAAAAAGTTTCGAATTTTTGTTTTCAATACAAAAGCAAATTTCTAATAACCAAACAGATTACTGTTGCTTTGAGAGCTAAGTACGGGATCTCCTGGGTAACTATAAGTTAACTTTAATTTAGAGTGTGTCATTCCTATTTCTCCACCGCGTTTCGGCATACAGCTCTTATTTTCGAAGTAATTTTATTTTGTGATGCCAAAAAGGGTAGGTTACCATTGGGCAATCTTTCTCTTTAAAACAGCTCTGATAACCGGACAAAAGAGAGGTGACGATGAGTGTTCGCTTATTGTAGCTTTCACTGTACCAGGCTATCAAGTATTCCTAAGACTCAGAAGTCCTATAGCCTTACCTATATAATATATATTCTATTACAAAGTGAAGTGACCACGATCTACTATACCTAATATATGAAAAAAAAAATGTTTGGTAGTGTGGCCATCGGGAGTGGAGTTGTTCAAAATAATTATATTCGGAGTTTGCCATCAACTGTATTTTCTAATGCGATACAACGTCCGCTGGGCTTAGCCTATGGAGAGTTACACTTAATTTTTTTAAATTAATTTATGGTGAAACGAAGTTCACCGGGTCATCTAGTTTTTCTATAAAAATAGTATGCTCCTTTGTAAGACTATTTTTATTCCTTGAGGTTGAACAAACCATTTCCTATATACACGGACAGGCGAGTGGTGCTATAAAAAAGAAAATTTTTCTTAAATGAGTGTGTGGGAACATGATTTATCAAGGGATACTCATGAACAGTTGGTATATATTATGAATGAGCAAACCCAATTGGCATCACTCTCCCAAGTTTTGATTTGGGAGATCTGGTTGACTTTTCAATCCTTTGATAGTTGCTATAAAAAATGTAAATACTTTGGTTCCAGAGGAAGGACCAACGATTATTTTTTATTTGACAGACATGGAAAAATTTATAAAAACATTTCCAAGTGGTCCCACTCCTTTTGATTAAATTTATAGTTAGGTATTTGACGACTTTTTTGTTTCTTGGTGTTTCCTATAAAAAGAAATGTTGCATATTTTTTAATCGAGAAAGTAAAAAGAGCTTCGGATACATATGTACCTACATAATTATGATTTCAACATTGGAAAACCCCATACCTATATGGCATCGTATCCCACAGTTTCCAAGAAGAGAGACACTCAAAATCAACAATTTTCACGTAACTATACTTGATAGCATAATTTTAATCAAAACCTTTTAATTTTAATTTTAATTTTTTAATTTCTAAACGAACTTAAGGAGAAGACATAGATACCAAGTTTGGACAAAATAAGCCCTAAAAAGTCATGAAGTAGACAAATAATAACCCAACCTTAGTCTTCTCTTTAAATTGAATATGGTAAGCACGTTCATGATGGCCATCTAAATGCGTTCATTCCGTGCAATATGGTTGCTATAAGCTTATTGCATCCATTTCACAAAATACGTTTTATTCCTCGATTGCGTTTGAAACTTCTTCGACAATATAGGTACCTACCTACTTCGCATTTAATCTTCATAGTAAATCACATAGTAGAAAAGTATTGAATAAATTTCCCTCTCATTTTTTTTTTTTCATGAACACAAAACGATTCAAATCCTTAGATGCTTGGATTGAACGAAAAAAACCCAATATAGCAAAATGAATCTATAAGTTTTTCTAGTGTCACCAACGCGTCGCCACCGCAAATGTGCGCGAGAATCCGAAAACGCGACAATCTGGGATTTAAGTTTGAAAAGAAAAATCTCAGTTGACGCCACTACACTGAGAAGAAGTGGAAGGAAACAAAAAAACTGTGGAAAACTGTCACCCCTTTTCCAACGCTACTGAACACAATACCGGGAACTGGGAGTAATTTCAATCGTGTGCCATTGTTTCCCACCATAACTGCCTGCAAAACCCATCCAGCCAGGATCCAGCCAGCTCCCTTGTCAAGGCTCAACGCCCCATTTACATTATCGGCAGCCGCCGAAAAGAACTGTAACGTCTGCCCACGACAACAGATTTTCCAATGAGATTGCCACCGTTATACGCTATGCTCATCTTCATCTCCACACTCCT
Organism: Dasysyrphus tricinctus; assembly: GCA_963921185.1. Classification (NCBI taxonomy): domain Eukaryota; kingdom Metazoa; phylum Arthropoda; class Insecta; order Diptera; family Syrphidae; genus Dasysyrphus; species Dasysyrphus tricinctus. Next base: position 251,074,343 of record OY992531.1, on the reverse strand, counting down.
TCCACCACACATATAGCCACACCGCATATCCTTTAAAATGTAAATCGAGGATTTGTGAATTCGTTTTTATTGCCTGGTAATGCGACAATATCCTTTAGATCCTTTTTTTTTTCTCTGCATTCTCTCCTAGATCCTTCTTTATTTAGTTTTTTTTTCTCTCATGAATGACATTGGATTTGAAAAGGCGTCGTCGTCGATGATTTTTTTTGCTTTATTTTTTCTCATTGCTCATGGAGCCAACCAAAACAAAAATCGTCCTTTTTTGAAAACGATATGATGCTGGTGATGGTGGAGCTCTTCGGTTACTTTGTTTTCTGATTGCACACAATTGGTTATTTGTGTGAGGTTTGGCGATGACAAAGATAAAAGTTGGTTAAGTGGAAGATGTTAAGCGGATTTTATTATGGTAATATCCTTAAGGATTCAAGCAGAGTATGATCTCCCATCAAGATACCTACCCAGCAGTCAACTTATATATTCCCCCTTCCCTTCCTTCTTGCAATAAAAGATGCAGAAATGCAGACACAAAACAATAATCAACTACAGTCAGTCAATAAATTACAACCCAGAGTATCTGAAGGATACAAATGCGGACTCCTTTTGCAATAGTGTTTCTTTTCACTCGGGTTTAAAAAAAAAAAGGATAATGCGAAAAACATTGCAACACAACAACAACCACCATAGCCATGGCTCTGATTTATGCCCACATTGCACACATAAAACACCAATAACTACACCCAACTGATTGCAAGGATATATCCAGGATCGGAATCGGGATTGAAATGAAGAAGAAAAAAATTATCCTGCGAGACGGCAAAATTGCTTGGAAGATAATAATCGGCCAAACCACAGAGGACGCAAGTTCCGCAGACGAAAATATTCGCCAAGTCAGAAGGCATATAGAAGACCAACTTTCCAGTCGTCCTTTTTTTTTTGTCGTCCTGGAAAATTAATTAAGTGTAATTTATCAGTCAGGACAAAACACACCTATATCTATCTACTATGGGACTGGGAGTATAACAATAAAAAAATAAAACAAAACAAGGAAACTTAAAAAATACATTTTCGACAAGCTGTAAACAAGGACTCTTCCAAAGTGAAGCTTAGATTTTCACACAGGATATGCTTGAAATATTTATTGGAAAACTTTTTCAATCTTTTTCTTCTTTCAAATATTTTTCTCTGTTACATCAACGAGGGCTATGGAGTTTAACAAAAAAAAAAAAAAAAACTAAAAACACCAACAAAAACCGCGAAGGAAGCTTTCAGGATAATTTAAAAATTCATTTAGAAAATCGAGCACATTTTTCCAGCCCCTCGTCACAATAACTTCCAATATGTGTGTAAACGCCTCCATAATATGTGCTAAGCATAAGGATATTGTAATCTTTTTCTTCTATTTTTTTTTTGTCATCCCTGTGCACACATATCCTTGTTTGGAGTCCTTTTTCTGCCATTAGATACATAATAATCGTAATACTAATCGAAGCATTGGCTTTTCGAGAAAAGATGAAAATGAAAATTCATGTTTATCGGTCGAGGCATAATATGGCATGTTGTGGCAGGAGAGTTTGAGGAGCATCCATGTTGAAGGGGCGCCAGCGACATTGCTTGAAGACATTATTATAGATTAAGTGTCAAAAAAAGGGATAATTTTTTTTTCCTCTTTACATTTCGGGGGAGAAGTGAATGTAAAAAAAAAAAAAATAGTATATGCATAGAAGATGATGATGAAAAATCTGAGCCACGCGGATATTCCAAACCATGGAGGACGTTATTCGTCGTGTTAAGGACTCTTTTTTTTTTCTTTTGCTTCTCTGTAACGCTCATCGAGGCTTTTGAATAATTCATGAAGAATTCTTGGAACAATTTTTCTATGATGATTACATGATTATGGTTATGGGAAATGAGTTATTGTCGGGACAAACATTTATTAGGGGTGACGAAATGTTTTCTTTGTTCACAAAAAATAAAAAAAAACAACATCATAGCAGAAGGACTGTTGGTTTTGAATGGGTTGGGCTTTTCTTTTTTTTTTTTTTGTTGAAATAAGGATGTAATTTGTTTTTACTGTGTGGGATTAATCTGTTGATTCAAGCTTTATTGGGTGATCAACTTATGATAATATTTGAAATTTTTATTATTTTTTTATTTTTATAATGTTTACCTAGTTGGATTGGAATTTTGCAATTTTGTTCTAGAAATTGGTTTAGGCTGTATTGCGATGTGAATAAGTTACTTCAATTTTGAGCTTTGAAGTGCTGGTACAGTTTCCATATTTTTTTAAATAATTTTTCGAATAACTGATGATTAAATGATTTAAGAATGGGTTCAGATGAGTTGTTCTTTTTGAAAAAGACAACAAGCTATAGAAGGTACCCACTCAAGAAGTGCAAAAAAAAACAAAAACAATAGGTATCAAAATATATGCTAGAAAGATAGATCCGTGGGTCTAGGCTCAGACCAATTTAATCAGCAATTTAGGATTTTGAAGAGTTCCGAACTCCATTGACAATTTTCATTCGGCGCTCAAATTTTTTAGTTTAAACTCAAATCAATAAAATACCGTATTTCTTACAATGATATGTACAATAATTTACAAAACTTGTGCCTGGTAAACTTATGTCGTCCTCTCACTAAGTGGGCGAGAAGTTCAACCAACTCCATTCAATTTTTTATTCAACTCTATAGTTGGATAAACAAATTTACAACCTCGTACACTAGTGCAGGAATTCAAACGTTGTTCACGTTTGTGGAAAGAAAGTTGAACAAAACGTGTTGGGAGCTCCGTACAAGGATCACTCATTGGGGAGCGCATTGAACGCATGATAAACAGAAACTCAAACATGACGTCGTAGAAATGCCAAGACGGTAGCTTAGGTATATATCTAATGAATATGCCTTATTTTCTGCTCATTAAGTGAATGCACCATATCTAGCCTATGCAACAACTAGCAGAATGCAATAACTGCCATTTTATTTAAACGCAATGCACCACAAATATCTTTAGGTACCGCAACCAATATCTGAGAAAATTAAAAAAGTAAAAGAAAATTAAAAGTAAGTAAATAATGTGCAACACATTTGGCGTTTTTCTTTTTTGGCTCTGAGCATAGCTCTGAGCAGAGGCTGAGTGATCAGAGCAGAGCTCCGAGCAGATTATGATCAGATTTCTCAGATTTAATTATGAAATACACTTGAGCACTGAACTGTCATTTCATAGGTGTTTTTGGTAAATTTCGTGAAATTTCTTGCAATTTTTTACAAATGACGGGCGACTGTCCAGGGAGTGTCCAGAGAATCTATTTTAAATTATGTATCACTAAAAAAATAAGTGAAGTTGGCTTTGCTCAGCTCGGTCATTTAATCCTGAGCTAATTGAGCAAGCTCTGAGCTAGCTCCGATGGAAAAAAGAAATACACTTTTTATGATCTGATATGTCTGAGCTAAGAAAGAAACATAGAATTATTGTTTGACTGTTCCGTGATCTTCTCTGAGTTAAAAAAGAAAAACGCCAATTATCTAGAAGATGTTGCTCAACACGTTGATCGAACATTTCAACGAGCAACTCGAACTGGTACACTACTCGTATACTTGTTGAGCAATTCGTTGAGAAATAACCTCTAACTGAATCTAGAAACCTCACAATAATTACAAAATCCCACTTTTCATAATCTCGCAATTAAAAAATCCCGGTTTTAACAATTCCACAATTATGAAATACCTAGAACTAAAATTTCGCAAATCAAATTCTGGCAAAATTAAATTATATTGCAAAAATAAAAATTTTAATCAAAACCTCGTGCGAGATTTTAGTTTGCATGGTTTTGATTAATTAATTTATTGCAATGCAATTAAATTTTGTGAGATATTCTAACTTCTGCAAAACAAATCGAGTGCCTTCCTTCTTTAAGACTTTATTGTTATTTATGATTGTTGTTGTTTATATTTCAATATTTGTTGAGAGCAAGAAAGAGAATATAGAAATTCTATATTCAACTGTAATGTTGGTCTAAATTTTATTAGTTGTTAAAAATACGTTTCGGAAAACAATAGAAGAAAAAATTTTACGTTTTCGAATTTATTTTTTTTCGGTCGCACGATTTTTTTTTTGGTGCGAAATTGCGACCATGCTACTGTGTGACTTGAATTGCAAGAATTTAAATAACGAAATTTTGGTTGATATTTGCAAATTTTTTCCGTCCGAGAAGTTTAAAACCAAGATTTTGTAATTGCGAGTTTGTGAAAAGTAGCATTATTTATTTTCGAGATTTCGTTTTTGAAGATTAAAAAAAAAAATTATACCAGGATGGACGACCAGCATAACATGATATTTCAAAAGAATTGGGATATAGAATCCTTGAATCCAGTCAAAACTAAAGCTGGCCATGTATAGCGATCCAACGAGCCAAATGACCTTTGGCCGAATAAAAATCCACGGTGGGAAAACTCAAAATGTTGCTAGCATGTCCATCTGATTTTTTTGCAATCAAAAATCTATTTAAACCTGAGCCTCGATGGCGTTCCTCAGTCACACCGTGTGTAGGGAATCATTGAAACAAGAAGATCAATTCGTTTTCAAACCGAGGCCATCGTTCCATGTTCAAAGACTAAGAAGAACCAAGCCTCATGAGCTTTTTTTTTTTAAATAATTATGCGAGGACTAAAGGGATTTGAACTACCTTTAAATTGGTTGAACACAGTACGAGCGTTAGGTAGGGAAGGATTCAAAAGGAATTACCGATAGCATTAATTTTGAAGTTCTGAAATATCAAAATGAAAGGTAAAAATAGAGCTGGGTAAAACATTCAATATTCGTATTGTTCGCTTAAAAAAATCTCTATACTAGACAGATCTAAGCAATATGAATAAAATTTAAACTACCCCTATGTGATTTTCCCACTTAGCCCTGTGTTCAGCCATTGCCATATACATATAGATTCCCTAATTATGAACATTTGTCTACAAGAAAGCCACCGTACCTATTGATGTTTACACAGGTAGAGGACAAGCTTATGCACCTGAATGAGAAAAATTAATATTGATTTTGCGACACCTCGTCATTTTCCAAATTTGGAAATCCAGTAAAATCTCCTTGCGCACTAAGTTGAGATTATTCGAATTCAATGTCAAATCCATGCTGTTATATGCTTGCGAAACCTGGAGAGTCACGACTACCATCTCGAGAAAATTGCAGGCTTTTGTCAATCGCTGTCCACGCCATATTCTAAAAATTCGCTGGACACAAATTACATCAAACGAAGAATTGTGGCGAAAGACAAGTCAAGAGTGGCTGGAGGTTGACATAAGAAAACGTAAATGGCGTAATGGACTAGTCACACACTGAGGAAACCAAACGATGAAATTGCTAACCAATCCTTTGAATGGAAACCTCAGGGTGCACGGCGGCGGGTTGGAAAACCAAGAACAACATGGAAACCAACAGTTCTAGCAGAAGCAGACTCCCAGAAAAAGAAGTGGCCACAGTTAAATTATCTAGCTGCAGACCGTGATCGTGAAGGATGGAAACGATTTGTTGGAGTCCTAAGCCCTAAGCCCCAATCGGGGTTTTACTGAATCTGAACATCTTAATTTGGATTTATAAACAATTTCTAACATTTTAAAGTTTAAACAGCCGTCCAACTCCTTAAAATTATTGATATACTTTTTAAGCTGTTGTTTTAAAGTTGTAAAACTGAAGCAGTGATATTTAATTTAATTAAATAAAGCGTACTTGTTAAACCTCGTGGCATAATGGTTAGTGCGTTGGACTGTCATGCCACAGGTCTAAAAACAAAAGTGCTTTTTCTGGGGTTCTGCCTCTTTCCAGGAACTGACATATCTTCCAAGAGTTTTCGTTGTCGTGAAAAGTGCTTCTCATCTAGCTGTTCGGACTCGGCAAAATATTGTAGGTCCCCTTCACTTCTGCCAACAACACGCATACAGGAATGGTTGAGAGCTGTAAGTCACTAGGTCCTGGTACTCCTGGATCTGTTGCGCCACCAAATTTATTTATTTTACTTCCAGTTTTTAAGAGCTATTAAGATGCTGTCTGACCGGTCAACCGTCTAAGGAAATCTAATAAATAAGGATGTTAAGGTTCAGTTATTCAGCTCAGCGATATAATTTTAGTTGACTCCAACAACAAGGTATGTGAATAAACCTTTTAGCAAGGAAAAAGTATATAATTTCAAAGGTTTTTTTCTAGTTTATTCTATGTTTGTTTGGGGGGATACGGGTGGATAAAACCGAAAATGCTATTAAATTCACGCATTCTTCCGAACAAAGGTCACAATGGCCTATTTTCCAATATTTTAAATAATAACTCGGAAACTAGGCCGAATTTGATAATTTAACTCATGACAATTTTTGTACAAAATTAAATTTCCAATTGAAATTGAAACTTTACAAAATGTATGAGAAATTTTGATCAGGAAGAGTTATCAAAAACCAACCAAAAAAATCGAAAAATAAAAGATTTCATAATTCTTTACAAAATTGCGCATACATTTTTTTGGAGAAAAAAAAGAGATATAGCCTTTCAAACTTCTTCATTTCTTATCATTTTTCGCAGTTTTTTCCCGAAAGCGTATTTGGTCCTACATGGCAAACTTCACATCCCTTGTACCTAGTACCTACCTAATTTTATTTTAATTCACCCAGCCGTTCAGTCTGTAGGCTTAGATGTATTTAAAAGACAGATAGATAGATACATTTTTGGGGATTCCTACTCTTTAAGTATTCCCTTTTATCGTAATGTCATACTTGATCAAAACCATGAGTTCGAGTAGTTTTACGATTGTGAAACCTACCATGCAGTACCAAAAAAATGGAATAAAATGATAGGGTTTTTTCTTTTTTTAATTCAAAGCAGAGCCCGAACTGTCAAAAAAAAGTTATGTTTCTTTTTTTAGAACTGAGCGTTCAGAGCTCTTTTCTGAATTAAAAAAGAAAAACGCGCGATGAGATATGGGTAAGCCTGGTTTGAATAAAAACGACCTTTTGAATATGTCAAATTAAAGGTTTTAACTTTTATTTAATTTTGTTTGTGAATGTCTTGTAACTATTCTTGCTATTTTTTTAAATTATCCGCAATTTAGAAAAAATATTGAGAAGCTTTGCTTTTCGGTACTTTTTGGCTGTTCTTTGTTAGTTTTTCTTCCTTAAATGTTTTATAAAATAAAATGCACGACTGGGTCGCACGTACTTGCTCTTATGTTCAAGACACTGCGAGTTTAAGAAAATTGTATATAGAAACATGGAAATTATGAGAGAAAAATGTAGAGAAGCATGAAATACGACATTTAAATTAGCTAAAACAACTCTTTTGACAGTTTGAGGTAAAAAAAAAGTACGCCATTTTAATTCATGATAGAATATAATTGTATGGGAAAAAAAAAATTTAAAATCGTTGGAGCGGTTTTTTTTTAAATTAATTTTTTATATATAAAATTCTTAAAACATTTTTAAGAAAAAATTTCGGTATGAAGATTTAAGCTATATATTTATGTGTATATAAAAACAAAATTTGAAAAAAAATTGTCAACCCGTTTTAGATATATCAAATTTTCAAAAAAAAAGTTTGAAACTTTTTTTAAAAATCCAAAAACTTTTTTTTTGAAAATTTTGATATGCAATATTATTTGATTTTATTTGAAATTTGTATATAAAAAAAATCATCTAAATCCGTTCAGCCAATAACGAGAAAATTCAAAATAAAAAAATACGTTCTATGACAGGTACTATTAATAGTTGCAAAGTGTAAAATTTTATAATTTTTGGTGGTAGATCGTACTAGTTTAAGTATAAGAAAAAAGTTTAATCAAAATCGTAGGAGTCGTTTTTAAGCAACAAAATATTTTCCTTTGCGGTTTTTTAACTTTTGTATGAAAGGTACCGTTATTTTTTCATAAATGTAAAATTTTTTCTAAAAATATTTTAGAAAGTACTAAAAAAGTCTTAAATATCGAGTTTCAAACAAATCGATCATGTAGTTTTCGAAATATTTGATTTTCAAAAAAAAAATTTGAAACATTTTTTAAAAATCCAATAAACATTTTTTCAAAAATTTTGGTACACAAAACTATCAATATTTTTTGGAAGCTTTTGTGTAAAAAAAATAATTGAAATCGGTCGTACCGTTTTGAAGAAAATCAAAAATCAAAAATCAAAAAAATGGTTCTTTGGGAGGTACCATTGATAACCATTTTTGAAAAATGGTTTTTTTCACCCAAAGGAAGCCTTTACTAAAATAATTTTTTGAATTTTTTTTAAGAAAAGTTGTCGAGCCGTTTTTGAGAAAAAAACGATTATGTAAATTTGCCAAAAAAAAATGTATGACAGGTACCGTTATTTTTGGTTCTAAAAAAAAAATGAAAAAAATGTGTCGGCAGAATCACCAAAAACCACTAAGTACCAAGTTTGAAGAAAATCGATCGAGCCGTTTAGGCTGTACACGAACAGACAGACAGACAGACAGACAGACAGACAGACAGACAGACAGACAGACAGACAGAATTTTGCCACCCACTTTTTTGGTGTTCTCTATCATCGTAATATCATGTTTGATTGTTATCTCAAAAATTTTGTTTTCACGAGTCCAAAACTTGCCTTATAGTACCTATAATCGCAAGTAAAAATTTTAAACCATCAAGATAAGAAATTTAGTTTTGAACAAAATATTTTAAGCGTTATATTGTCAAATTAGGCTTAATTTCCGAGTTATAAAAAACACTTTGAAAGGTGACCAGGATGACCATTCTCTCGAAAAGGGAAATGTAGATTTACTGGCTGAACAGAATGCAAGACGCAACTGGAATAGATGTCAAAAAAGCTGCAGTAGATGTCAAAAATGCTGCAGTAAAAGTTAAAAATTGTTCAACTCTTGCAGCTCCGGCTGCAGCATTTTTGACATCTATTCCAGCTCCGTTTTGCATTCTGTTCAGCCAGTTAGAAGCATTTTTGGTTTCAACCATACGCAAATAAATATATTAAAAAATAGAAACTCTTGAACATAATTCTTTCTTTCTTCCCCTCGTTTTATGAGCATAATTAAGTTTGTAGTCTAGTAAGTTTTAAGTTTCCGAGTTAACTCATCAGGTACTATCTGAGCAGATATTTCGAACAAATTCGTGTTAGAAATCTATTGAAATCGAAGTGCAACAGCTGTGCCATCTCGATTTAGATAGTCAAGTGGCGATTTCAATATAGAGGGTTAAATATAATCCTCCACTGAATGCTGTTTCAAAAAACTCGGGTTTATTTTGTTTTAAGCTTATTTTGATTCAGCTCAGCACAGAAAAACTGACCTTAAAATGAGAGGCACTCTATATCACTACGAAAGATAACTAGAGGACTTTGTCACTTCCTTGCAAGAGGGATAGTACCTACCCTTGAAGAAAAAAGTTTGGTTAAATAGGGCGGAATTCTATCTCTCTTTATTTGACAGTTTAACGTACTTACTCAAGGCTCAAGGAGTACTATATTTTCTTTGCTTATCCCCATTTAATACATTTTTTTTATTAAGTTTTTCTTATGAAAATCAAAGTTTCCATTCACCGATGCTGCTTCTGATTCCATGAGAAAATTAAAAAACTTCCATGCTTGGGAAAAATTGCATACACCGATTCCACTAGACAAAAATGAAATTTCAAAAAGACTTTTCTATATCAACTATGCATTTAGCTCAACAACTCTCCAAACACTCAAATTCAGTGCCAGCTAACTATAGAATTATGTATTGCGTTTTCCCGTAACCTAAATTAAAATTCCATTCATGAATTAATGCACCAATTCATATCAAAACTAGAATAATTGCAAATTAAAATTTTTACTCTGCCCTTGGCCCATTTCAATATACGAAACAGCGTCCCACAGCACCACCCCAACAACGACGACGCACTTAAATAGGCCAAAATGTCTCAAAGTCACATTAGCACTCCTTTTGAGCTATTTCCCTTGCTTCACATTAATTCATCGTCTAGTGATAAGGATTTGTGTTAAACAAATATAGCACAAGCTTAAGATACTTTCAGACGAAATATTAATTTCATTGCCGAATGATGTGTGTGGTGCTCCTGCGCCAGCTAGCAAGGATCTATATTATTCGAGTACCTCTCTCTATATATAAGAACTAAAGAGCTCTTGAATCGGCCTAATCGTTATTGCTGGTGTTTACGCCCCAATTCAAATATTATCACAATTGTCTCGTATAAAAGCGACAAAAAATTATGACCCCATAATGGCGCGTATAAAGTGCAATAAAAAAAAAACAAGGGTAATGGGGCCACTACACGAACCCACTCGCGCTTGAAATAGAGTTTTATAATTAGAAATGGAAATGGCAAGTCCTTATGGAAGAAGTCGAAGAATTGCCTTCTTCCCCCCACCCCACCCCTCTCAAACATTCCCCACATAATTATTGTTTTAGTATGGGGAACGTTTGCATGCGCCTGGTTTATGAGCGACATGGGGCTATATAATGGGGAGGGAGAGCCGTTGCTCAAAAATTGCGGGTGTCCTCGGCCATCCAGATGTGCTCCATGTGGCATGAAAGGCCTCTGTTTTGCGTGTTCATATGCATTAAATTGGATCTTTATTCTTCTGTTTCCTTATTGTATTAAACCTCAAGCAAGTTAACTAACTTTTTCCCCATCCAATCTTCCTGACTGATTGTGGTGTGCATATGAGTATGTGTGTGTGTGTGTTTGTTTGCTTAGTGGAATGTCATATGAATTATGAACATAATTTTAAAAGTCATTAATGACCTCCCAGCAGGGTGTAATGAGGAATTAAGATAAAGAAAAGTTATAGGTAATACAAAGCGGTTGATTGTGGTTAGTGGCGCAAACACTGAAATCACATCATATATACACCACCACCCACTGTGGGCCATTATTGTATTTGTACAACTTGCCGTCGAGACGGAAATTCCTGGAACACGTTATCACAAAAATACCGCAGCAAATAAGGAAAACTTATAACTTCCAAAATAATAATAAACAAAAAGAAAAAAATAAATAAAAAAATTCTTTGAAATCAAAACCAACCCGACAAGGGAGTTTGACGGCATACCTTTACCTACCTTTTATTGGTAATACACTGGCACTGGAGTCAAGTGACCGATAAACCGTTTTCGGTTGAACGACAACAATCGAAGCTCATGTCAAACTAATTACAAGTTAATCGAAGCCCTATTGGATTACCTGGTGTCAAGTGAGTGTGGGTCCGTAACATACACCACGCTTTTGATGTGTGAAAACATATGTTCGAAACGCATTATACAAAACATGACTTTTGTGCATTCAATCTGATGGCAAGAAGGGTATTATAAGGCTTCTAGGTTAGAATGTGGTCAAGTTACATTACTTGTTTCTTAGAATTAGTGATGAGAAATCGTTTGTATAGTGAGTTAACATGATTTTTGTTAAGTCACAACATTGTGATTCGTCAATGTACTGATTTTTATTTTAAAATGAAAACAAAATAAATAAATTTGGTGAAGATAGCTCTTGGAGAAGCAGGGTGTAATGACTTACAACTGAGGCTTCGAGTCTCAAAAAGTTGAGGATTTTTATTTTGTGGCAAAATTAATATCTTCGTCATTATTTTTATAATTCATCATCAAAAGATTCCATTCTCAATTTCTAAATTACATTAATATGTAGTGAGCACATAGACTTTGTACTCATCACAATGTGTTATTTTACTAGCAATGGATTGAAAAATGAGTTCATCACAGCAAGATTTATGTAATGAGTTGTACAAGGCTTATATTAACCTATTGATGACACGTCTCTCTTGATCAAACTATTTTGACCACACTAATGGGACCTTAAGTATCAACACAAGTTTACTATAACTTAATTGAATTTTAACTTGGGCCAGTTTAGGAACTGATAAGCGGAAAAATATTAGACCGATTTGCTCATTAGTGTAAGCAAAATGATTCCGAGGTACTTAAGATCCTTACAAGATGCTATGGCCAAACATGTGTATTCAGCACGAATCTTAAGTGCTCAAAATACATCATTGTACTCATTACATATTAACTTACTGTTTTGAATGCTTTTAATTATTTTATTAAATGCTATATGTAGTCATTATATGTTTCGCTCTATCTGGTCCTCTGGTTATGAATTTGACTACTCTGCTCCTCAGCTATAAGATTGTGAAAAATTTTGCGTAAAAAATTAAAGAGTACATACATAATCCTGTATGAATTCACGTTTGACGATGCGAGTCAGGTACCGAGTCCAAAATGAATGTATTGAAAAAACGTTCTTAGCTGATTTAATTCAGTGCTTAATTGATATGTAACTATTACATGTCAACTGTACTCAGTACATGCACATGGAACTCTTGTTTCAATCCAAAGAAACATATAGATTTTAATTATAAGTCTGTGTTTTGAGTTCATAACATACTTCTCTATGACGCAGTGCATAATAACCAAATTATTGTTGTCGTTTGAAAGTTTTCATTCATAATTTGGCTTACAGAGAACCAATTCTGGTTCTGTAAGAAATGAATCCAAAAAAATCGTTTTCACATTCGCTGTCAAACATTGCTTTCCCTTAATCGATTTATTTGGCACAAGAAAGCAATTCTGGTTCAGTGAATGAAAATGTCATATGAACTATGTTTTCGGTACTTCAACCAACTTATACCATTTCATCTGAAATCAGATCAATGGCGTTAGGAAATAACGCCCAAGGAAATAGCGCCCAAATCAATTTGGAAACATCGCCCAAAAATATTTTTATCACCCAAATGCAAAGAAGAAATTGGAAATATTGCCCAAAACAACTTTGAACCCAAAAAATAAAATGGAAATATCGCCCAAATATTTTGCATGTAAATTGTTTTTGTAGAATTTAGGTGATATTTCCTCAATTTTGGGTGGTATTTCCAAACTTTATTTCAATGAATAGGCAAAGTTTTTAGATATTTTTGTGATGGTAATATTTGTTTAATATCTCAAAATGATACAGTTACAATTATTGTTGGATATAAATGCAAAAGAAACTTTGCATATACTCCACCTCGCACCCACCCCAAATCCTATAACGAGTCCAAGCAGGGGGGTTGCAGGGGGGCAGCATGCCCCCCCATACATACCTCACTGTTTATTCGTGAATTTGTATCTACATTTCACTCACTGCTTATTCGCAAATTTTTAAATTTCACAAACTAAAGAAAGGAGAGGATTTATTAGGTTTGTGAAATGTAGATACAAATTCACGAATAAACAGTGAGGTATGTAACCCCCCTGCTTGGGCTCGTTATAGGAATTGGGGTGGTTTGGATTGCATTTGGACGATATTTCCTTATATTGCAGTTTTTTTTGGCAATGTTTCCTATTTTGGGCTTTATTTCCCATTTTGCTATTTTAATTTATCAATTTGAGCATTGTTTCATTTTATGAACGAAAGCAAAATTAGGAAATATCACCCAAAATGAGAAAAAATTTACAACAACAATTTGTTCAGTGTTTTTTTGGGCGTTATTTCCAAATCGATTTGGGCGCTTTTTCCTTGGGCGTTATTTCCTAACGCCCAGATCAATTTTCTCACTTTTCTTGTATTTTCCAAATGACAGCTGCGGGCGTGTGAAAGAAATTTATTTTATGTTTGGTTTCACATTTTCGTAGAACGTGAGTCTCTATTCTCAACGGGTTTGATTCTCAGCCATGCCACCTAAAAACAGAAATGTTTTATCCGAGGCACTGCCTCTTGCGAAAAATTGACAAATCCTCCATGAGTATACTTGTCATTAATAAGTGCTTCTCATTTAGCCGTTCGGACTCGGCAAAAAACTGTAGGTCCCTTCCATTCCTGCCAACAACACGCACACAGGAATGTTTGAAAGGAGTAAATCACTAGCCCTGGTTCTTCACGAGCTGTTGCGCACAAGTGGAAATAGCTCAATTATTGATAAACGAAATGTCATTTTGTCTTTGTCAAAGTGCCTATTAGACATGTTCAAAAAAATGTGATCTCAGAGAGCTCAGCAAATTTTGCTCAGTCAAAAAGCGAGCAGCCGTATCCGTTTTTTTTGTTCCTCAGACAGCAAACCAAGAAATTTTGCTGAGGAATCCTGTTCACGAGACTAAGACTGCTGAGGGCTCTGAAATCTCATTTTTCACAGCATGTCTATTGGATCCACTTGCTTACTTTTAGACGGACCAACATTTGCTGAGATCTCTGAGATCTTATTACCCTGAACATGCCTTACGCGAAAGACACTCGTTTGACAGCTGATCAAATGCAGTTTGACAAAAGTGAAGACAAAATTCCATACATTTTAGGGGATGATAATGTTCCAGACAACAACAAAAATAGAAAGAATCTGAAAGTCAATAAAGGGACCAAAATAATATCTGGGATTCAAACAACAAATTCTATGCAAATTATATTTAAAGAAGCTGCCACCCCCCCCCCCCCCCCCCCCCCCGTTTCTTTGCACTTACTTACATACAAACAGTTTATTGAAGATGACTGACAGCTGTGAAAATTTGTGTATTGTCAGTGAATGTCAGTTCATAAAAGACGAAACATATGACGGTGTTCAGTTCATACCAACTTTTCTTTTTATCTCACTCCTAATTCTTGCTAGGAAAAAGATGGCGAATTAAAAAAAAAAAAAAAAAATTAAAACTTCTGCCTCAATTGGCCATCTCCTTCTTTCCCAAATATTATTTCTTTATTTTTGAAAAGACCAAGTATTTTATTAAAATTCAAGACAAAAGTGGAAATGAACTGGTAGTTTCGAGATTTGTCAAAATGTTTCAATTTAAAGACAATCTGAAGCCTAGCGCAGAAGTCTAGTCCAAAGTTGGGCTTTCGAGTCTTCGTACATACATAAATGGCTGCTCACAGCATTTAATAAATTCTCTGATGTATTATTTTATGGTTTTCCCAGTGGCCATGCTTTTTTTTTGTCTTAGAATAATATATGGGTTCACTTATATAATTTAAATGGAATAAATAAATCGTCGAAAAAATGGTTTCAATGTGCGATCGCGGGTGCAACGAATTTGGCCCACCTTTCTGGATCATAGTACGAAAAACATAAAAGTCTGTTAATTGAGAAACATTTATAATATTCTATATATATATGTGAGCCTTAATAAAGTTTAACAAGAATAGAAAAATGCCAAAAAAGTGAGTTAGAAAAAGATTGAAATACAAAACAGATCTGTAGCTTCGATAAAGTTTCGATTATGCTGGCAGAAATTAATATACGGAACAAATAATATCTTAAGAAGGATTTTCGTAATTAAATGAAATTTATTTTTGTATCTGAGAACGAAATTTGTGCTTAATATGAAAAATAAGAAGAAGTGTTGAATTTGATGAACTCAAAAATACATGCAAAAACCATGTTAAAACAGTTTCAATGAGCTAAGGCTACCAATTCAACAAAAGAGAAAATTAGATCATATTTAAATTTTCCGAGATTAAACTTTATCTATAAGTGTGGAATAACTATTGAAAAATAAAATTTTACAGAAGCTAATATTTAAGGTGAAGTAAAGTAATAATGATGCAATTGCTTTAAAGCTTCTTTAACAAACATTTTACGAAAGCAAAAGCAGTGTTTAATTTGTATTAAATCAAGTATGATGAGCCATAGCTTTAAAAAACCTCACTTGACGAAAGCCTGTTAAAAGCTTGTATAAGTGATCTAAAAAGAAGGTTATTACAAGCTGTTATTTTCTTACGAAGTAAATATCAAGATGTAATAGTTCCTTTTGACCTTCAAATTAATCATGCATTTAATTTCTGATCTAATATTTTTTTTAACGGACAAAATTAGTGTTTTAATATGCTATCCTAACTAAATTCCTTAACTATCTCAAAAAATTTTAAAATTTTGATAAATTCAAAGTTTTATTTCAATTAAAACGTGCTTTGAAAAGTTCAATCTTATACTTATACCTCCCACATTCATTGGAAAGTAAAAAAAAATAAATAAAAATATCATCGTAATGTTCTTTCTTTTCTACTCGATTGTGCTCCCGTATAAAGCTATACAATGACAAAATCTCAGAGGTGTATCTCTCACGGGACGTTGGTTATAAATCCTGTGTAGCGCAGCATTCTTAACAAAACAAACCTCCTTTTCAAAATCGCATTGTTAACTTCGCAGAGTCGTATACACATAAATTTTGTCCTGGAAAATTTTAAGCGACGATGTTTGCCATATGCACAAAAATAAGTAAAACGTTTCAGTTGATTCGCCACGCCACGTCCGCGCTACATCCCTCTCAGTGCAGAATATAGGAAGCGTAGAAATCGATCGACAGAAATTTATTTTCATATGCAAATATTTTGAAATTCAAAACCGTGCTGTCGCTGCCGTTGCCACCGTGTGATTGTGTCTAAACGGAGAAGCACGAACAGCAGCATGGGTGGGTTAAGTGGGAGTGTGCTATGTGCCTTGTGCCACCACCCTCCTGTGGGACCATAATCGTCTGAGTTTTGTGATATGTCCCTATGGGAATTGAGAGAATTATTTTTGACGTCAAAAACGGAACAAAAGAGAAGCGCAAAAGTACATACACATTCATGGAAGTGCAATGAAGAGGAATAAAATTTAAAAAGTAAGTTCCGCAAGGACCTGGCGATTTATATACGTATGACTTTGTTATGTTCTGATGGAAGAATTGAACTATCACAGTTCTCTGAATAAACAAAAAACAACGTACTAGACTGTGCCCTTGAGGAATGTTGTTCTCTTTTGACATATTTATTGAACTAACTGGCGGTCATTAATCCTTGAGGGCTTCTTTGGATTCTTCTTATTTAAATGAATTGCACTCAATGCAGCCTCATTTCCGAACTCAGTTCAAGTTTCTCTCGCCTCTACAGACCACAAACCGTGAAATATAGCTTCACGCACTTCAACTACTCGGTACATAGAAGGTACTCTCAACTGAACCACATTGAAGAGGAGAATATAAGTGTATCTTTGTTTTTAGAGCTAATGCTCGCTGTTCTTGGAACAGCTCCAGAAGATGAAACTTTTCGTCCTGAAACTGCTCATCCTACTGCACTGCAACTTTCTGCAGCACTATACCTACTTCTTGAAATAAACAAGCACATCGCCGAACTTGAATTATTTAAGACGTGGTTTTCATTTAGTTACTTAACGAAAACTTTTTCCAAGGGTGAAGTTCATGCTACGGATTTGAGATTATCCTTTGGTTAAGAAATTGGTTTGATTGTGTTTAGAGAGTTGGAAAGAGAGAGAGAGCCTTTCACATGGTGCCAACTGGAGTGGTGGTAAATTTAAGGAGTTTTGTCTTGAAGTTTTGCAGAAAGGAGCGAGTGTTTCTTATAAGTTTCTTGTATATTGGGAGTTAAGTTTTTGGTTTGGTTGTTATGGAGCACCATCAAGTTTTGTAAGATTAAATTGCTTCGGTGCAATTTAAGTTTAGCCAAGTGGGTTTACTGGTGAATGATCTAGTTTCTTCGGTCTTCGGTTCTTATTTTATTTAACTTCATTCATTTTACTTAATTTGCTGAAGATTTTTAGTTTTCTATTGGAGAAAGAAGTTGATGAGGAACTTTTTTGTTTTGTTATTTTTTTGTATAGGGTTTCAGGAAGTGTTAATTTGAGAATGTCCGGATTTATCGAAAAATGTGAAGTAGCAGGTATAATGTTGTCCTTTTTTAATAATCAAGTCATAAGAAAAGGTCTCTTCGCAGAGGCAAGGCTTAAGAGTTGAATTGTATGAAGTGTTTTCATAAAAAGCCTTGCACCTTGAAGAACAAGACCCAGCTATGTTATAAAATAATAATGTTTTTAGCAGTTTTTTTTTTTATTTGTAAGGTATTTTCAATACAACCTGGATTGCAAATTGTTTAAGAAATAAAAGAATAGGAAAGATTTTAATCAAACCAGAAACTGGGGGCCTCCCAGTTCCTACACATCAAGTGCTTACAATACCTCCAAAATTGTAGCCGCCGGATACTGGTTTTGACCTTATGCCTTCACTTGCTAAACTTGAAAGTGCTTCCAAAACATCAGCCGAATATGTGCACATGCCCCTAACAATGAAGCTGAGGAGTCTAACAAGGAGGAGTCTAACGACTTCCTGAACGGAGCCTACGGAGCCTGTCTGGAGTACCATGTCAAAGTCGTGCTTGGAGACTTCAATGCTAAAGTCGGAAAGGAAATTATTTTTGGCGGATTAGTTGGAAAGCACAGCCTTCATGAAATTACAACAGATAACGGCTTCCGACTAATTGACTTTGCTGCAGCTCGTAATACGGTGATAAGTAGCACTAGGTTCCCCAGGCGAAGGATACACACAGCAACCTGGTGATCTCCAGATGGTTGAACTGCCAACCAAATCGAGCACGTGCTAATTGGCGCAAGGTTCGCATCGAGCATCTTGGACGTGCGAACTTTCCGAGGTGCAAACGAGGACTCTGACCACTTTCTTGTTGTGTCAAAGTTCAGAGCCCGACTGGCCAACGAAAAGAAAACGAAGACCGCCCAAAGGAAGAAATTCAACATTGCATGCCTTAGCACATCTGGGAAAGCCAGAGACCACAGTGAGCAATTGACCAGGAAACTCTCTGCTGTACACCCAGCCACAAGCGTCAACACCCAGTGGAACCAGTATCGCGATATCATTAAGGAGACAGCCAAGACCACCATAGGCTATCAACCACCCAGAAAAAAGAACCTGTGGTATGACGATGAATGCGTGGTATTGAAGCAGCTGACGGAAAATGCACGAATGCAAATGCTGCAACGGAAAAAAAGAGCAGCAAGAGAGGAGTACCGTGAAAAGAGAAGGAAAGAGAAAAAAAACCCTGCGCAGAAAGAAAAGAGCATCCGCAGCCTCTCAGCTCAAGTATCTCATAGAGTCTAGCAACGCCACCAACACCCGCCGGTTCTACAAAACAGCCAAGCAACTGGCATCTGGTTATAGGAGTGGCACGCAAGCTCTTCGAATCAGCGAAGGGAACCTAGTCACCAAAGCACAGGGAATTGTAGACGTGTTTAAGCAGCATTTTCAGCAACTGCTTAGTGGGCATTATGTAGGGGAGGCGACAGGGAACAAAGAAGCATGAGACCAGTCAATGAAGATCCAGTCCCAGCGCCCAGTACTGAAGAGGTTAAGAAAGCCACCCACAAGCTTAAGAACAACAAATCCGACGGCTCGGATGGCCTACCTGCGGAGCTCTTCAAGTACGGATGTCCTGGTAGGGTGCATGCACCAGCTCATCAACCAAGTGTCGAAGATGGAAAGTATGCCGACGATTGGTCAAATAGCTCAATATGCCCAATCTACAAAAAAGGCGATCCTATGTCCTGCAAGAATTACAGAGGCATATCCCTGCTTAATGTTGCCTACAAGATCCTATCCAACGTACTATGTGAGCGTCTAAAACCTTTCTGCAACACTATGATCGGTACGTACCAGTGTGGTGTCAGGCCAGGCAGATCAACGATAAATCAAATCTTCACATTGCAAATCCTGGAAAAGACCAATGAATTTCAAGTCGAGACCCACCACCTATTCATCGACTTTAAAGCCGCATATGATAGCATAAGTCTCCAAGAGCTTCTATTGGCGATGTCGGAACTCGGAATCCCAAAAAAGCTGATCCAGCTATGCCACATGGCGTTACAAAATACGCGGTGCAACGTGCAAATGGGTAACAGCTCATCCGAGTTAGACGTTTACACGGTTCAGACAAGGAAATGCGCTATCATGTGATTTCTTCAACTAAGTCCTGGAGCAGATAGTGTGCAAAAGTGGTGTTAACATGGCCCTATCTTCAACAAGTCTTCTCAACTGCTTGGCTATGCGGACGACATCGACAACATCGTCCGTTCCAAGAGAGCTGTACCTGAAGCATTCACAGCTATTGATGATAGGCGAAACGCGTTGGTCTTGAGGTGAATGAGGACAAAACAAAGTATATGCTATCAACAAACGAAGCCTCGTCTGTCCATCGCCTAGGACAAAAAGTCACTGTTGGTAGCAGTAATTTCGAGGTAGCAGCAGTTCATCGACCTCGGAACAAACATTCATTCCACGAACGACACCTTAGTAAAATCCGACGAAGAATTACCCTAGCGAACCGCTGCTACTTCGCTTTGGCTAAACAAATGGGTTCAAAACTCCTTTCTCGAAAGACAACGTGCACGCTATACAAAACGTTAATTTTACCAGTTCTACTCTACGGGCGCCGAGTGCTGGACGATAAGTGAAAAAGGGGAATTTATTGGGCACTTTCGAGAGAAAAATTCTTCGGCTGATATTTGGTCTTATATTGGAGGAGAAGATTCAATCGTGAATTGCACGAGCTGTACCAAGATGTGGATGTAGTCCAAAGAGCCAAAGCACGTCGACTACACTGGCTCGGCTACATCTAGCGAATGGACAACAACGCTCCAGCCAAGAAAATCTTTGACTCCGAGCCCCCAGGTTTGAGATGACCAGGAAGACCGAACCTCCGCTATTGGGACCAGGTGGTCACAGACGCAAGAGCGCTTGGTCTCGACGAATGGAGGGAACGTGCGAGGGGCCGCAACCGATAGAAGACCGCAATATCTCAGGCAGAGACCCTTCATGGATCTGGAGCCGGATAAGTAAGTAAGTATGCAGTACTTTTCAAAGCGTTTTTACTTATTTTAATAATTTTTCTTATAGGTATAAAAAATATTGTGTACCGAAATAAAAAAAAGTCTGGATTTTTAAAAATGTTCCATGCAAACTCTCAAGAACTCAGAGGACAACGGACTCAAAATTATGGGTCGAAAAATGAGATTGGTTGGGGTGGAGGGGAAAACGGATAACGGGAGTTAGAAAATGACCAAAAAACAAAGCCAGAAGATGGTTTTAAGAACTGAAGAAAGATGAGACTTCGTTGCCACGATGACCAAAATTTCAAAATTGGCTAAAATTTTAAAACTCCTAATTGCAGAGAAACTTATATAATTTATTTGTTATTAATTGAAAAGGACACGAAAATAAAATGATTAAAAAGATGGAAGTGCTGCTCTTTTCTTGCAATAAAAAAGAAGCTAATAGTTTTTTTTTATTAAAATGGCACACTGTGGCGTATACTTACTTTTACTCAAAAGTAAAAAAGGCAATTCACTTCCATACGCAGATTTTTTGATGGTTAGAAACCACAGGTTACTCAAGACCAGCGTTGCCATTCGAAACAACATTTTTAGACACATTTTTTTGAAAAAAACACAAGTTCTTTTACTTCCTCTGTTCATGTAGTATTTAAAAACTAGATGTTGTTTCTAAGTATTTGTAAACCATTTGGAGCAATTTTCATCTTATTTAATCGAAATTCACTTCAGTGGATATATAAAATCTCAGTTCTTAGTTTAAAAATAGGCTCAAACTTGTTATGCATGATATTTTCTTCCGCTGTTAGTTTCTTCAATGCATCCTTTTCATATAATGAATAAAGCTTACTCTAGCCTTGCTCAGCACACTGTCAGTATAAATATGTAAATAATATTTCTTTTAAATAATTCCTATGCATTCGAGAATTCCAAAAACCAGCACACTATACCATTTGTCTCCTCTTCATCCTTAAATCTACTCCTAGCTTAAGTTTTTGTTTTTGTTTTCTTAAAGGCAAACAGGAATTATTTGTAGTGCAGCAACATGCAGCACACAATAAACCATGCTGACATTTTAGCTTTTTAAATGTTTGTATTCCTTTCGCTTTTTTTTTAATTACATTTTCAATCCGCTTTACAAAAAGGATTCTAAATTCGGCTGACTTTCGAGTTCTGACAAAATATAAGAACAACAACCACATGACCTTTGTTGATCGTATACGATATGCAGGTTTGAGCTACATATTACTCTATTCTCTATTGTATGCTTGCATTGAAATTGTCAACGGACTCCTTTTCTATTTAGGATTACTATGGCCTTAAGTATTTGAATAGGTTTTTCCAGGACAACAATAACAAAAAAAACGGCAACAGCAGCAATAGAGAGAACAAAAAAAAATAATCGAGATTAAAACAAACCGAAAAGGATATCTGTCAGAGTTTAGAGTAAGAGGTCTACCGGACGGACTGATGGAGGGACGAACGGGTGAGAGAGAGGGAAAATTTAACCAACATTCGACAGTAGTCAACCAACATCGAACTCTTATGTCAAGTCCTCGTTGTGTATATATGCTGGTGGGTGGGATGAAGAGGAGTAGATATCCTTTGTGTGGTATCGCGGTTAGGTTTGTGGTTGACTTCGTCTTTTGTTTTCTAAAACTAACCTATACCTTTCATCCAGTGAAATGAAAGTCAATTTCTGGATGCAAGAGTGCGGCGCTTGCGACCACTCTCTAGCTGTATTTCTGTGTGTATATGTATGGATTCGAATGATGAGTTTTCTGCTCCGGATGTCTGTCATTTGGTCCCGAAATTTCCGTTTGAATTTCAATTTAGTTCAAATCGAGAGTTGAGGATAACCTCACTATATCATCATCATCATCATCATTCTCATCATCATCCTGGTTAAACTAGCTGATGATTTTGACATAAATCCTATCCTTTTTGCCTTTGGTTGAATTGCAAACATCTGGCAGGCATGGCATAAAAGCATCAGCTATATACTGAGGTATTCTATAAAATGTAGTTCTCGACTCTATAAATGATGAATAAGAACTCTCTTTCGCATGTTGCAAATATACTAGTTACGAAGCAATGAGGCCATGATACATGTTTTGAATGGATTTGTGATTAAAATGAAATTCTGATCGATATTGCGGAAGGACATGGTCTATCAATACCTACCAGTTTCTAAGAGTTAACTGAACTATGCAATTAAAAATAAACCCATTTTGAAAGGATTCAAACAGAAGCTTTGTATATAAAACCCTGGAAATAGAGGTCAAAAAGAAAAGGAGGTTTATACCCCACAAAAAGTTGGGAGGGCCGTGAAATTTTAGTTTATTGAGTTCAATGTACGAAGCGTTATATCCGCATGATTATGTTGTTAAAGAGAAATAATCTTTAAAAAGTCTCCCCTTATCTATCGTGTGATGTGCTTTTCACTTTCCAGCCGAGGTTAAGTTCACCGGTCTCACTAGGGTCGCCCCGAAGAAAACACGAAACTTCAGAGAAAAAGGTCTTCGAACCTTATTACAAAATCTTTATATTTATTTATCCCTCGCCGTTCTTGCTCTTTTTTGTCCAGGTTTTCCTAGCATATTCGACCATTTGGTTAATAAATGTTGTCCACTGGAGACTTTTACACTCCTGCGGTAGATACACGAATTTGATTTCGGTACATTTTTGTGCATCGAGGTTCTTTTTCGGTACTCGGTACACAGCTTTAAACTTTGGTACTGTACCGGTCATTTTGGTACAGGTGGTCACGCTAGGTATGCTGGTGTTCACTAGTTATGAGTGGTGTACTCGCGTTGGTCGTTCTGCTTTCAAGTCCTGGGTGTCCTTGTATCGGGAATCTAGCTTCTTGTACTTGAGATTGCGTCTGAAACGGTTGTAGGTAATATACGCTAATCAGCAGGAACAAAAGCCCCTGGTCAGCAGAAACTACGCCTCTGGCGGCACTTATCAGCAAGTAAAACGCCCTTGGTGGCACAATTCAGCAAGTATACAACGCCCTTGGTGGTACTATTCAGTAAGTACAACCCCCTTGGTGGCACAATTCAGCAAGTATACAACGCCCTTGGTGGTACTATTCAGTAAGTACAACCCCCTTGGGGGCACTATTTAGCAAGTAAAACACCCTAGGTGGCACTTTTCAAAAAGTACAACGCCCTTGGTGGCACTATTCAGCAAGTACAACGCTTTTCATGGCACTATTCAGCAAGTACAACGCCCTTGGGGGCAATACTCAGCAAGTACATATGGCACTATTCAGCAAGTACAACGCTCTTGGTGACACTATTCAGCAAGTAAAACGCCCTTGGTGGCACTAATCAGCAACTACAACGCCCTTGGTGGCACTAATCAGCAAGTACAATAACCTTGGTGGCACTATTCAGCAGGAACTAGGCCTCTGATCGCAAATAGGATGATTTCTTTGAATTAAGGCCCATTGCCGCCACTGGTGGGGGAAGCCTTAATTACAAATAGTTGGACAATCTCTCCTACCAAAATTAGTCTATCAAACGAAACCCCTTACCACTGGTGGGGGGGGGGGCTTAGCTCCGTGGAAAACAACTTGACTCGTCTGCGGCCGGAGTATAACTGATCAGGTTAACTAAAACGCTGTCTATCGTTAAGTATGGTCGAAAGGTAGCCTTTTGTTCATCCGAGCAGGTCCACTTATTATATTTCCTGTAAAGACTGAGTGGGAACTGAACCGAGGATGAATCATCTAAAAGCTGAAAATTCAGATGTTGAGATGGCTGAAACATGTGGAACTTATGAGCTGCAAGGAACCAACTCAATTATTCTTCGAGTCTACCCCTGACGAACTGTAGGGAGCAGAAGGAGATGCCACCAAAGTTGGCTAGGCGGCATATTAAACTTGTCTCTTTTGCCTGGACTTTGATTGTTGAGCTGAGACTCTCAAAATTGAAAACGATATAATTTTACTGAATTAAAAAAGCGAAAAAGTGCATAGCTTCAGAAATATAGTAAAATTGACACGTTTCCCATCACCTCATCCTCCTCCAAATCGATTCTCTCGAACAGTTGAAAGCTTCAAGTATACGAATAGCGTATATATTGGATTCAATATTGAAGTTGAAGAAACTCATCAATACGTTATGAACGAGAAGAAAAGTCACGTTTTCAATTGCTTTAAATTAAGCGAAAAAGCTACACACTTGGTGCCAAAACAAAAATGAACATCAACATAGACAAAAATACATAAACGAAAAAAATAAAGTCCTTTCAAATCTAAAGCAACCAAAAAAACTGACGTTTTGTTCTTCTTTCAGGAACAACAAAACTATATACACAGAAGTGAGTCCTTTCGCGACTCCTCCTTTCATATACAGAACATTTGACACTCGAGCTTATATCTATTGTTATCGCATAAAAATGTCGCTCTTACTCTCGACACACCAGAATTGGATACCATGTGTGTTTTTTTTTTTGTTGCTGTTACAGTTACTGTACATGTACAAGGACTCCGTACTGTAGTGTTTCTATGACTTCTCGAAATTTAGTTAGAGCAACAACGGTGTAGTGTAGTGTGTTGCTTATCACATGATTCACAGTGTCGCAGAACGCGTGAGGGAATGCGCCATCCAGCATGTACCAATGTACTTCGTCGGGTGAAAGTAATGTTGTGCGCTAGGGAATATAATTTTTTTCCATTTTCTTGACTTCTTTTATATCCTTGTGAGAGCGCCTTTCATTTTTTAATAAATGACATTTTCCAAAAGGATAAGAGAGAATATATACAAGAAAGGACTGCGTTCCGTATGATTTCATTTATATATAATATCCTTGGCATTACTCTTAAGAAGGACACACTATATATGGGTAGAGGGAAGCGCCAGATCAGTCGAGACGAGAAGTCACATCTGGAATTATGCAGCTTCGTATAGCAACAAGAAAACGAAACGAAGGAATATACTTATGTATATGGAAAAAAAAGACGTCCTTAGAATACAAAATGCGGACAAGAAGTGAAAATATTTTTGCATACCATAAGAGAGGTACATCCTGAGACACACCGATTTTTATTGTTCCGAGGATTCGTGTGGAATTGCAAATAAGGCGAAAACGAGGAAGTGCGGTGTGGTACATATATGTTGGTTTACACACTAAACCTCAACATCATATGCTTACAAGGATGTTATTTTTTACAATATTGTTGGTTGAAAGAGTTTCGGTGGGTGGGTGTAGCATGATGGAGGGAAGGTTGAATTATAATGGGAAACACCTTGAATAAAGGTATAGAGGTACATTTTTGATTCATGCAAAATATAAATCATAACGAAAATCAGGTGCGTGGCACTCCAATTTGTCTGTACCTATTTCAGAGTGAAAAAATGGACACAAATATTTCATTTTTGAAATTTACTGGGGTCCAATAGTAAATTTACCAAAATTAAAGGGTTTACCCATAAAATTTTTAAGTTTTTGAAGATTGAATTTGTGGTAAGGTATCCTAAGCTATTAAACAAAAACCATAATTTCCAAAATACCATGCCCACACAGATAACCATTTTATCCCTGAGGCTCTTTCTCCATTTCAATGTTTTACGTGGTTCCTTTTAGGAATCGGTTCTTATACCAACTTTATATTCTAACTCAAAAATATTTATGTACAAATTTAAGTTTGAAAACAGCTGCATGCTTATTATTCAACATTCGTGTTGTGTTGCTAAGAAGTTGCCTCTATACACTTGACGAAATATGCCTGAAATTTGGCACACTGACGAGCATTTCTTGTTAACAACTTATGCTGTCATCTTGAAACAAGCTTAAAAAATTCATTCGAAAAAAATCCGTGTCTGACGAATTTCTTAAACTTGTTGACTTTTTACGACGATCTAGTGGCCTTTCAGATGTCTTACTTTTTTTTGTGAATATCCCACAAATGAGGTGCTAAAAATTGCTGTGATTTTAGAAAACATTAAAAATGTATTAAATAATTTCTCTTTCGGAAGCTACGCCAGATTTTTTTTTTAATAAAATAGCATAAATGTGGACCCGGAATTCGCGTATTTTTTCTTAGGGGAAAATGCCAATTTATTTTCCTTATACAATGTCTTTTTCTAATGGAACTTCTTAGATTAAACCTTCACCACCAATCCTGTTCTTATATTATTAAAAACTTACAACAAAGAAGGTGAAATTCAGCCGTTTTACATTTAAGGGAGACGTGAGAAATATTTTATGTAGACCTTTTCGGCACTGACCATCCCCATGTGTCAGATTCGTTCATATATAAGCTAACAACATACCGAAAAAAAAGACTCCTCCATAGCCCTTCTTGGAGTCTGACCTGCACGCCGTTCTTTGCCTTACCTCAGGGGTTTTGTCATGTTTAACTTGCGGGATCACTTTCTGGGCTAAACTTTCAACTATTTCCCGATAATTTTCTTCTATTCTTTCCTTCTGAGAATATGTTTATAAACGTACTGGTAAGGCTTTGAATGCTGTTTAGCAGCTTCTGCACTGTTTTCTGGCGTGATGTCACCAATTCTGCTTACAAGTTCTTGACGTTTGGTATTCTATCTGCTACAGGTGAAGAACGTGCGTTGGGCATCGTCTCTTATAGAGCTACCATACTGGCAGGCTTGGATGTTCGCAATTTACCGATCTTATGAAGGAAGGCATTGGAATACCCGTAAAATTGGTTTCATTAAATCATATTACCTCCGGTCGTAGACAATTCGAAACGATTTGGTCATGTAGCTTCTCGGAGTTCCCCCCGCAGTGGTAAGGGGTTTCGATGAAAGTTAAGTAAGAGAGATTGCCCATGTTTTTCTTACTAAAGCTTCCCCCCAACAGTGGTTAGGGGTCTTGGTTCGAAGCTAAACGTCCCAATTGCCACCATGGTAGAGTGTTTTTGCACCTACTAAATTAATTGCCACCAGGGGCTTCGGTACCTGCTGATCTACCAGCGATTTCTAGCCTGCTGTTTTGAGAGCCACCAAGGGCGTAGTAACTAATGATGTACCAGAGAGTTTAGCCAGCTGTTTTGAGTGCCACCAGGGGATAAGTACCTGATGATTTACCAGAGCGCTTTAATCTGCTGTTTTGAGTGCCACCAGGGGTTTAGTACCAGCTGATATACCAGGGCGTTTTTAGCCTGCTGTTTTTTAAAGACGCTAAAAGCGTAATTCCCAAACCTAAGGCCAGAATAATAGGACCAGTTTTAAAGGCCCAACCATCAAAACCACATAACCTGAGACCAAACATCAGGACTAGGACTAAATCATCAGAAACCGCTCAGTGTATCCGCTTTAAGACAGCAAGACCAGAATTCCGCAACGCAAATGAATCGTTCATGTACCAGAATTAACCGGAATACCAGCGAACCACAGTAGCACAATATTGTAATACGTAAAGTTCCACGTCTTTGCACTGCCGCCTTCTACTTCCAGTATTTTTCTTGCCATAGCGCATCTACCCAGATCTCACTTCATCAGTAGCCACCTACATATGTTCTCTGTCTGCTGAGCATTTTTGTGAGTTTCGAAACTCATTCTGCTGCGGATTTTATTTGTTTGCTTCTTATGATCTGAACAAGCTCAGAACACCCTCAGAACGAAGAAAGAAACACAACTTTTAAGCTCTTAACGCTCAGAGCTAAAAAAGAAACACACATTTTTGTTTGACAGTTCAGGCTCTGCTCTGAACTAAAAAAGAAAAACGCCTATTATAGATGTTTCATAGATCAATATTGATCACTGTGCTGCTCCGGAGGTGATCGCTTTTCTAAGCGTGTCATCCATGGTCTCATAGATCAGTTCTGGGTCCTTGAGATAGTCCTTCACAATCTGTTAGAGTAAGCTTTTGATGTTGAAAGTATCCTCGATTCCTGCCAACAACACGCACATAGGAATGGTTGAGAGTTGTAAGTCACCAGGCCCTGGTTCTCCACGAACTGTTGCGCCACCTAATTTAATTTAATTTAATCCTCAAGCGTGCTCAACATATCACTCCACCTGACCGAGTTGGAGACGTTTTTGACATCCAGAGTTTCCAACAATATGATACGCCTCGAGCAGTGATTCCCCTGTTGAGCGATTTTGTTGGCCTTGACTACTTCCTCTATCACTCCGATCGTAGAGTGATCTTTTCTGAAGCCATGCTGTTTTTCTTCTGCTGTCTGTACTGCAACGGTGAGTCTTGGTTTCAGCATTTTTTTCAAGAGCTTCATTTTGGTGTTGAGCTTACCTAAAGGTCTGTATCTATTTACGGATGGGGAGTCTAGGTGTCCTTTTCTTTTGCTAAAATAACAAACGCTGCATCTTCCAGCTCTCGAGAGAGACCCATTTCTCCAGGCTGCTATTGAACATGTTAAGTAAGAGTTGAGGACATTCCTGCATGGTACACTTTCAACACTTCCATTGGTATTCCATCAGTCCCTAGAGCTCTTTTGTGGTGGAAGGTTTCTACAGCAAAATCTCAACTTTTTAGTTTCCAATGAACGACGGCATATGCTGCCGTTAGGCCGATATTGTATCGGGCAGCCTGACTAGATGAGTTGGGAAGATGGTATCCATAATGTGCGTCATCTTTTCTTCATTTAGAGCAGGGCTGGCTAGCTGAACTTTAAAGAAGCAAATTATTCCGTTAAGAAAACCACAAGTTCAACGATAATAAGCATTTTCATAATTGGGACGAATTTATTGTTGAACATTTTCAATTTTTTGTTGGCAAAAATAGAATTTTAAAACTAATATACAGTACAGGGTGTCCCCTTATGCGTGCTCAATATTTTAGTGAATCATTCCTGGGATCATTCTAAAAAAGATTTAATGGGGGAAGAGAGATTATAGTTCATTGAATTCGTATTTTTTCTATCAAAAAACTCACTAAATTTAGGATTTTGTTGTTTCGAAAAGATTTAAATATAATATACCAAATATAGTTGTATTCTCTCCCCCAATACTCCCCCCATTATTCCCCTTTTCCTAAATAAACTTTTCCCAGTTTCGCTTGTTCAAGAGTTTAAGATTTAACAAAAAATGTTCAGCAGAGGTTGAGAAAGTTAAGTTAAGGGATTTGGATAGAAAGCAGGAAACCTCCGATTTTAATTCAGTTTTTCAGAAACTGTCCCTTTCGGAAGCCTTGCACTTCGCAAGTTTCTAAGTTTCGGGGTTAAATTAGTGATCCTGAGACCTTTTGCTTACCAGTCCAATAACCGAACAAATAGCTAAACTTAACCAACAAGTTTTTACGAGTACTAGCAAGGGCCAGTCGAGTATTTTACTAATTTTCTTAGACTCAGTTTCCTCTGGACCATCACATCAACTTGTTTGTGTACATATTTGTTTCAAAATCCGATTATGTCAGTGAATGGCCAAGTTTGTCAGAAATAATATCATTTTTTCAATTCTGTTAACCCAGCATTAAACACTTCCTTAAAGTATGAAAACATTCTTAATTAAGAAACAGTGATTCTACATAATTTTATGCCTACCTTATCTACATGTTAAATATTTATCCTGAAAGTTTAAATTACAACTCATTATAATTCCATATAGGTGTATGTAACTTGGTATGATGTTCATCAAGAATAAACTCTTAATTCTTAAAGTCTAACTTTATCCCCTGCACTTTTAAGAGAAAACTTTCTTCTTTACCTACTTCTACTATTTTCCCACCTCTCAAATTGAAATCCACTTTAAAGCCTTTTAAATACTAAGATTGTCACATCTGCCATTCTCGAGAAAGTGTGCGCGAAGAAAATTACTAACACATCCCTTGGGATGCAACTGCAATGCTGAAATGAAGAACGTGCGGCTACTCTACCTCCTGATTTCATCTTAGGTACAAGGACTCGTTACTCCGTAATTATTCAATGCCCCCAAAGGATACTCATCTTCATCATCTTCATCTCTCGTGGTTCTCCCTTCATACATACAACCTCATTATGATAATTTCTCCATATTCTGTATAAATATAGGACTTTCCTGTGCGCCAAGGGATGCATCAAACTCCTGCTGTTGTTCGCATTGCTACAATATTCTGTGGGTGATGATTACCAGCAGGCCCTACAATGGACTCCAGAACTGGAGGAACTTATTCTTGCAATGTCTTCAAGAAAAAAGGAAAAAAAGGAAAGCAAGAAAATTCCTATAAATGAGATAAACAAAACGTGAAACATATAAAATGCGAATTAAAATTCATGGAAAAAGAAATTAAAAAACTTTTTTAAGAAATAAATAAATTTTCCCTTTTCAGTTTATTATATTACTCACCTGAGGATTTTTCTAGATTGGAGCTGCATGTCTCGGTCGGTGCCCGAAGGGGTACAGAGAGGAAAATGTGCTTCGCTTTTGTTTGTGAAAAACCATCAGGAAACTCTGCTGTGATTTATTCTTCCAGATTGACGTTCTTTGTTTTAAACTTATGCTTGAAACTGTAAACGTTTTTTAAATTATTATCAAGTTAATTAAGTTTGAATGGAACTTTTAGGGCAAAAGATTTAAGATCATTTGGGGAAGCGAGCTTGATTTATTTATCTTCTTTTGAAATATACGAACCAACTTGACTTGAATTATTATCGACAAACAAAATAATAATAATTTGAAATCGAATTTTGGAAATTTTTCCAACTTTCACGGTTGTCTGACTGAATCATTTCTTTTCCTTTATACACCAACAATCGAATGGCAATTAAAATTGTCATAAATCTAGGTAGGTGAATATTTTTGGACAATACTCTCCAACCAATGAAACTCTTCCCTACTATCATAACTGTTTAAAGGGCATAAAGCCAACGCACTACGGGGACGGCTGAGAGGACGGATGCGGTGTGCAGTGCTATAGCAAGAGCAACGACGACGACTTGAATTATCGTCCTGTCAGATACATAATTAACACTTGCGGCATTTTGCATTATTATCAACCAAACAGTCGATGCCGATAGAGGAGTGTATGTAGATATGTAGGTATAGAGAAAGTGCCTATATAGTTGGTCCTATATCCCTGGCCTGGTCTGTAGATGTGGAGTGGGTTGCTTCCGAAGGACGACCAAATAAATTGTCATAGACCAATCGGGGTGTTTTTCGGGTGAACGCTTAATTTATGGCACTCAAGGGATCATCTTTTATGAATCAAAAAGTTGCACAAGAATAATAATGAATTTTCAGCACCCACTATAGAAAGTTTTGTGATACTTAAAGCAAACTTAAATTTTAAACGTGACTTTGAGTTGAAATCGTGTTGGGTGATTTTGTTGCCACCATAAATTTGTTAACTGATTGATGTTACTTTACTTTAATTTAATATTTAAATTTTGTATCCATAGATGTACGAGTGTAATGATGCATGTATATTTAGAGACATGTTCTCTCCAAGTTTCGGATTGTTTCCCGGAAACTTGAATCACAACAAAAACATAAATATTAAATAAAATGCACGACTGGGTCGCACGTACTTGCTCTTATGTTCAAGACACTGCGGGTTTAAGAAAATTGTATATAAAAACATGGAAACTATGAGAGAAAAATTAAAAGAAGCATGAAATACGACATTTAAATTGGCTAAAACAACTCTTTTGACAGTTTGAGGTGGAAAAAAAGAATTCCATCTTAATTCTTGATTGAATATGATTGTATAGGAACAAAAATTTAAAATCGTTGGAGCGGTTTCCTAAAAAAAATAGTTTTGTATATATAAAATTCTTAAAACATTTTTAAGAACAAATTTTGGTATGCAAATCTAAAGTATAGATTTATGTGTATATAAAAACAAAATTTGAAAAAAAATTGTCAACCCGTTTTTGAGATATCGAATTTTCAAAAAAAAAAATTGAAACATTTTTTAAAAATCCAAAAACTATTTTTCTGAAAATTTTGAAATGCAATATTATTTAATCTTATCTGAAATTTATATATAAAAAAAATCATTTCAATCCGCTTAGCCAAAAACGAGAAAATTCAAAATAAAGAAATATGTTCCATGACAGGTACTATTAATAATTGCTAAGTGTTAAATTTTATAATTTTTGGTAGTAGATCATACTATTTTTAGTATATGAAAAAAGTTTAATCAAAATCGTAGGAGTCGTTTTTAAGCAAAAAAATATTTTCCTTTGTGGTTTTTTAACTTTTGTATGGAAGGTACCATTATTTTTTCATAAATGTAAATTTTTTTCTAAAAATATTGTAGAGAATACTGAAAAACTCTTAAATATTGAGTTTAAAAAAAATTGATCCTGTCGTTTTCGAAATATTTGATTTAAAAAAAAAAAAATTGAAACATTGTTTAAAAATCCAAAAAATATTTTTTCAAAAATTGTGGTACGCAAAACTGTTTATATTTTTTTGGAAGCTTCTGCATAAAAAAAAATAATTGAAATCGGTCGTATCGTTTTGAAGAAAATCAAAAATTAAAAAAATGGTTCTTTGGGAGGTACCATTAATAACCATTTTTGAAAAATGGTTTTCCACCCAAAGGAAGCCTTTACTAAAATATATTTACTGAATTTTTTAAAGAAAAGTTGTCGAGCTGTTTTTGAGAAAAATACGGTTATGTAAAATTGTTAAAAAATTGCAAGAAAATTGCAGATTTTCGATTTTTTCCTTTGTATGCACCACAAAGCCTGCTGTTTTTCGAAATTTCAAGTTTCTACGATGTCGGGAAGTGCTCCATAATTTTGATGATCTTTCAGTGAGTCAGTCAGTGAGTCAGTTAATCAGTCAGTTAAGGTTTTCGCGATTTTTGAAGTCCTATATCTCGGGAACTACTAATGCTAAAGAGTTGAAACTTGGTGAGCCACCTGGGTTACTGCGAATTTGAAGATTCTGACTTTATTGGTACTGAAGTTAGAGCGGGGT
The DNA here is from genome assembly GCA_963921185.1 of Dasysyrphus tricinctus. Classification (NCBI taxonomy): domain Eukaryota; kingdom Metazoa; phylum Arthropoda; class Insecta; order Diptera; family Syrphidae; genus Dasysyrphus; species Dasysyrphus tricinctus. Next base: position 251,040,891 of record OY992531.1, on the reverse strand, counting down.
TGAAAATCGTCTCAGTTTGTTCCTGTAAAAAGGGTGTAGTGCTGCGAACTTGGCTGGGCACTACCGTGCCCTTTAATACGAATGTATTTTGAAGAATTAAACTCGTGTTTATTATCGTTTTGTTGAGAAGCTTACTTAAGTTAACCTTATGAGTGTCAGGTTAGCAAAGCAACGAATCGAAAAATGGGTAGGTGCATAATTTGCCAAATTAGTCGTTAATTAGTTGTGACAATTTTGAATTTGTCGTTCTATGTTTTCTATGTTTTTTGTTTTGAAAAGTGGTAAAAACTTCTAAAAATTAATATTTTAGTGCTTAATGATTTGTCGTTAATTAGTAGTTAATTAGTTGAGAAAAAATCAATTTTGTCGTGCGATGTTTTCTATGTGATTTTGGGTTATTTGTTTTCTATGAGTCTCAAGTTAGCAAAACAACTTCGACGATTCGAAAAAAGGGAATGTGGATAATTTGCCATTAATAATCGTTAATTAGTTGTGAACATTTTGCATTTGTCGTTCAATTTTTTCTTTGTTTTTTTTTTTGGTGCTTTGCTAACTTGACATAACTCCAAAAGCGGTAAAAACTCTTTATACTGAATGTCTTATGGCTTGATAATTTGCCGTTAGTAAGTCTTTAATTAGTTGTGAAAAATTGAATTCAATCGTGCAATCTTTTCTATGTTATTCTGGGTCCTTTACTAGCTTGATATCAAAAGCTTTCACGGATCGAAAAATGGATAGGTGCATAATTTTTCGTTACTAAGTTTTAACAGTTTCGAGTTTTTCGTTCTATATTTTCTGTTTTTTGTTTTGAAAAGTGGTAAAAACTTTTAATAAATTTTAAATTACCGTTAATTAGTCGTTAATTAGTTGAGAAAAAAATCAATTTTGTCATGCGATGTTTCTTATGTGATTTTGAGTTATTTGTTTTCTATGAGTGTCAAGTAAGCGAAGCAACTTTGACGAATCGAAAAATAGGTAGGTGGATAATTTGCCATTAATAGTTGTTAATTAGTTGTGAAAACTTTGAATTTGTCGTTCAATTTTTTCTATGTTTTTTTGGGTGCTTTGCTAACTTGACATAACACCAAAAGCGGTAAAAACTCTTTATACTAAATGTCTTATGGCTTGATAATTTTTCGTAAGTAAATCTTTAATTAGTTGTTAAAAATTGAATTCAATCGTGCAATATTTTCTATGTTTTTTTGGGTCCCTTACTAGCTTGATATCAAGTTTGTGAAGCACCACCTAAAAAAATGGTAATAACTGCTAATACCAAATGGCTTATGGCTAAATAATTTGTCGTTAACTAGTCTTAAATTAGTTGCGACAGCTTCGAATTTGTCGTTCAATGTTTTCTACGTTTTTTGGGTTTCTTGCTAACTTGACGTCGAGTTAGCATAGCACTACCTCGAAAAGGGGTAAGAACTACTTAGACCGAATGGTATATGGCAAAATATTCAATGGTTAATTAGTCATTAATAAGTTTTTGCAAATTAAAATTTTCGTTCTATGTTTTCTATGTTTTTTCAAAAAATGGTAAGAACTTCTAAAACTTAACATTTGACTGCTTAGTAATTTGCCATTAATTAATCGTTTATTAGTTGTTACAAATTCAATTTTTTTGTGCGATGTTTTCTATGTATTTTTTTTCGTAATTCCTTCATGTGATCCACTGAAAACGTAATACAGCAATAAATAGTTCAATATAATCAATTTTAAACTCTGTTTCTACATTATGAATTTAGGAATTAAATCAAAAAAACATAGAAAACATTGCATGACAATGTTAAAATTGTCACATGCAATCAATGGCTACTTGAAAACAAATTATTAATCAATTAACATTTCAATATATAATAGGTTCTTAGAACTTTTCCGGAGGACTCTGCTGATTTAATATGAATTTAGGGAAATCAAATCGGAAACATAGAAAACATCGCACGAAAAAGTTTAATTTGTAACAACTAACTAACGATTAATTAATGGCAAATTATCCAACTTCTTAAATAAAACACTCATCTGCATTTTTGTTTATTAAACTTCCCAACTATCTTTATAGGTAAATACAATTGAATACCGAACTTAACCTGTTCATTGGTTGATCGAAACTTTAAGTCTTATTTTCTGTGGGGTAAAGTTTATTGCTCTTTGCTCTATAAATATTTTTGTTTTTAATTTCAATGGCTTTTGTGGTTTCAAGGATCAAAGTGTTTTGTGTGTGAAATAATCATCGAAGCGATTTAATTTATTTGAAGAAAATTTAAACTTTTGCTCAAGAAGAAAAAGTAGGGAAACCGCAATTAGTGATTGTTGAAACTTATTAATCAAAAAAACTTCAAGCTAATTAGCAGTCGATAGTTTCAAGCATCGTTGAATTTTGGTTGGAAAGTTATTTTGTTTTGCTTAAAGTGCAGCCTCTTGACATAATTTTTAATTTCTTTTTTGTTTAAATGAAGTGGCTTAACGGTGGAAATATATAGAAAGGATTCCAATAACAAGAAAAGAGCAAACCATCAGGAAGCAAAATATCTAAAAGGATTGGAACTTTTTTTTTGTTTCTTATTTTTTAAGGCATAGTATGGAATATTTTTTGCAGCTTAGTTAGTTTCCTTTAAAGCAAATTGGGGGCATTTGACTAAAATCGGTTTGCTTCAACACACATGATGATTAAAATAAAAATATTTTCACGACAATAAATTTAAAAATACATAATAAATTGAGCTTTAAAAATAAATCATAAAAAATATTCGCTTGAAAACCAAAGTGTGAAAAAAAAATAATACAAAGTCAATATCTTCCTATTGCTTGGGCTTGCCTATCTTTTTTTTCAACATAAAAGCAAAACCTATAATTCGTTTGAAGCTTCATCTATAATTGAACGAGATGTAATAAAATCGAACGATATAGTAGATAGAATCGACACTTTTATGCCATAGCATTTAATTAACACCTAAGCCTGCTCCATTTATTTCAAATCCCATCAGCCATTTCGTGTTGAACACTTCGTTCGAAAAAAAAATGCGTTCATAAAAAGCCTTCCTATAGCCACCTGTACCTATACCCACCAAAATATCACCCTTCTCCTCCTCTAAACCCAATTCAAACACTCCCTATTTTTAGCTATAGATTTAATAATGCCCAGAGGTATGAGGGAAATCCTTCCCATTTCACAGGTATTGCGCGCATTCAATCACCTTATCGAATGAAACGTCAGCACATTCGATTCGCGTTTTCGCATAAAAAACGCATAAAATCCACGTGCAATCCCTGCGATGTCGGTCGTTTTTTCTTACTCATAGGAAGAAAAAAACAACAACTCTAAGCTTTTTACGATCGAAAAGTGTGTTTAGTCGTTATTGTCTGTGTTCGGGATTTGGAAACGTAGGTATACTCAGGGACAGACACAGGCCTTCAGGTAGGGCCGATGGCGCCCAATTTACGACCTCAAGTGAAAGTTTCGTCCTGATGGTGTATATTCAGACTCTGATGGTGATGTAATCAACTAGGATCCTTAAATTCTGATAAGGGATTTAACGACAATACATTTACTTTTGCGTAAATCGTAGGTATATAAAAATCCGAAGGACGACATTCTGTGCTTCCTATATATAAAGTCATAGTGCCAAAAAGCCTTAGTTGCTGCGAGAGCATAGTCGTCCTTTAGGGCACCCAGCACCATCTTCACCATAACGCAGCATATGGTTTACTTTAAGTTTTATGGTTTCTTAATCGACGTGCGAATGTTTCGCTTGATTTTACTCATAAAATAAGGTTTAAGTTGTTTGCATAAGAGCTCCCAGTTTCCTTTCCAAGGAAAAGGAAAATAAAAGTGTCAAACTTCAACGCAAAAATAGAAAAAAAATACAAAAGCAAAAACGTGAAGATGCGCTATAAAATTCACTCCTCTGGCATTCTCATTATTTTGTCGTCCTCTTTGCATTTTGTGGGGTCATGCTTCTTATTTTCTTCGAATTTTAATGATAATTCGTCATCAGAAATTTCACACTCATAAAATTTAAATTGATTTTGTTTTTTTTGTTTTTAGCTTCGAATATATAAAAAAAGTGTTACTGTTATTTTATTTGAAGTGGAAGAAAGGAAGTGTGAAAAATAAGTAAAAATGTCATAACTTCCAGGGAAGTGTTTTTGAAGTAAGTAGATTTGTTGAGAGCTATCCTCTTTTGAGTGACTTAGGTTCATTTGTATTTAAAGATATTTTTTTTTGTCAATTTTTAAGTAACATGGTAGTAAAAGATTTCTTCATTTGTACAGACGGACTTTACAAGAAGAAAAAGTGGGAAAAGTGACACAATTTCTTCACACACATTTTATTTATTTCTATTCAAGAATATTTAAGTGAGTACCTACTAAATAAATAAGTGGGTTTTAAATTGAAATTTTTAAAATTAACAAGATACGTATCGCTCATATACTTGGCTTACAGTAACATGAGTAGAAATTTTTAACTAGTTAGGTTCATAAATATATTATTTTTCACTATTAATTAAATAAGACTGGAGTCAAAATTCGGCTTTTCATGAGATATAAATCGATGTGTTAACGTGGTGGCTTAAGGATTGGCCACGATGCGATGTCAGAAAACTCTCGGTCTCGTATGGTATCGGTATTTGAAAACGAAACGTTACATATATACCAGCTCCAAGGAATACGAAAGGATACCTAGACAAAACCGTAGTTTTTGGGCCGATTTTAACCGAAACTCTCAGTGGTATTGGTATCGAAAAGGGGTTTTTGAATTAAAACACAGACTTACAAGGTTTTCGACACGACAAAGTAAGAGTTGATCTAAGGGTAATTTTTGATCTCAAAAAGTAAAATAGATATTGGAACGTTTAAAGCTGAATTTTGAAGACTAAGATTAGTACTTTCAGAAATTTGTACAGTAACAAAATAAATAAAATGCACGACTGGGTCGCACGTACTTGCTCTTATGTTCAAGACACTGTGGGCTTAAGAAAATTGTACATAAAAACATGGAAATTATGAGAGAAAAAAGTAGAGAAGCATGAAATACGCCATTTAAATTGGATAAAACAACTCTTTTGACAGTTTGATGTGGAAAAAAAGAATGCCATCTTAATTCTTGATTAAATATGATTGTATGGGAAAAAAATTTTAAATCGTTGGAGCGGTTTTTAAAAAAATTAATTTTTTATATATAAAATTCTTAAAACATTTTTAAGAACAAATTTTGGTATGCAAATCTAAAGTATATATTTATGTGTATATAAAAACAAAATTTGAAAAAAATTGCCAACCCGTTTTTGAGATATCGAATTTTCAAAAAAAAATTTTGAAACTTTTTTTAAAAATCCAAAAACTTTTTTTTTTGAAAATTTTGATATGCAAGATTATTTGATCTTATCTGAATTTTGTATATAACAAATTTATCTAAATCCGTTAAGCCGATAACGAGAAAATTCAAAATAAAAAATACGTTCTATGACAGGTACTATTAATATTTGCTAAGTGTAAAATTTTGTAATTTTTAGTAGTAGATCGTACTAGTTTTAGTATATAGAAAAAGTTTAATCGAAATCGTAGGAGTCAGTTTTGAGAAAAAAATATTTTCCTTTGCGGTTTTTTAACTTTTGTATGGAAGGTACCGTTATTTTTTCATATATGTAATTTTTTTCTAAAAATATTTTAGAGAGTACTAAAAAAGTCTTAAATATCGAGTTTCAAAAAAATCAATAATGTCGTTTTCGAAGTATGTGATTTTCCAAAAAAAAAAATTGAAACATTTTTTAAAAATCCAAAAAATATTCTTTCAAAAATGTTGGTACACAGAACTGTTCATATGTTTTAGAAGCTTCTGTGTAAACAAAATAATTGAAATCGGTCGTACCGTTTTAAGAAAATCAAAAATCAAAAAAATGGTTCTTTGGGAGGTACCATTAATAACCATTTTTAAAAATGGTTTTCCACCAAAAGAAAGCCTACTAAAATAAATTTATTGAATTTTTTTAAAGAAAAGTTGTCGAGCCGTTTTTGAGTAAAATACGATTATGTAAAACTGCTAAAAAAAATTGTATGGCAGGTACCGTTATTTTTGATTCTAAAAAAAAATTAAAAAAACGTGTGGGCATAATCACCAAAAACCACTATGTACCAAGTTTGAAGAAAATCGATCGAGCCGCTTAGGCTGTAGACGAACAGACAGACAGACAGACAGACAGAATTTTGCCACCCACTTTTTTGGTGTTCTCTATCATCGTAATATCATGTTTGATTGTTATCTCAAAATTTTTTCTTGCACGAATCCAAAACTTGTAGTACCTACCTATAATCGCAAGTAAAAATCAATTCGCATAGCAACATAGCCATAAAAATGGCGAATGCATTTCTGCATGCATTTCTAACGGTAATATCTCGAAAACCAGAGCTAATAGCGAAAAACGATTAACCAATTGAGTTCAGCGTGAAAAACTACCATTAGAATAACACTTAGGTACTTTCACTTGTAGAAAAGTTTACCCGTATTTGTAAACCTGTGATATTAATTTTAGTTAAAACAAGAAAACTACTCTTTGTAATTGGTTTCTCGGGAATGACTCCAACGATTTGGATGAAATTTTCACAGTATGTTTTTAAAGCAGTGAGAATATGGTTTTAATAAATACTGCCCACTGCTACTCTCATTTCTTTTATGCTTGGTTTCTCTGGAAAGCCTCCTACGATTTTTATGGAGGAGACGGTTAAAAAAGTGATTTTAACAAAATGCACCCGTTGCCCTGCCTATTTTTACTTGCGATATATAGGAACCATATGGCTAGTTATACACTCGTTAGAAAAATCAAACTCAATATTTTGATCAAACTTGTTACTTCGATGATAGAGAACATTCCTCTCACTATTTTGTCTATATGTCTGTCCGTAGAGATACAGCCTATTCAGCTGGATAGATTTTCTTAAAAGTTGGTACTTAGTAGTTTTAGGTGATTCTGCCCACACTTTTTTTAAATTTTTCTTAGGACCAAAATTAATAGTATCCACCATACCTTCAATTTTTTTCTTAACAATTTTATATAATCGTTTTTTTTTCTCAAAAACTACTTTTAGAAAAGGCTTACCTTAGGCGGGAAACCATTTTTCAAAAAATGGTTATTAGTGGTACCTCACAAAGAACAATTTTTTTGAATTTCGATTTTCCTAAGAATGGTTTGATTGATTTTAATAATTTTGCTTATGCAAAAGCTTCCAAAAAATATTAATAGTTTGGGTACCAAAATTTAAAAAATAAATATTTTTTGGATTTTTAGAAAATGTTTCAATTTTTTTTTTTTTTTGAAATCTAATATGTATTTTGAAAACGACATGATCGATTTTTTGAACCTTATTACTTGAAAGCTTTTTAGTAATCTCTAAAATATTTTTAGAAAAAATTTTACTTTTATGCAAAAAAAACAGTAACTTCCTTACAAAAGATAAAAAACCGTTAAGGACAATTTTTTTGTTTCAAAAACAACTCCTACGATGTTTATTAAACTTTTTGCATATATTCTACTGCAACTATGTATTAGTAGAAGGTACTTAAGATTTTTTTTTTATTTAGAATTTTCTCATTATCAGCCGAACGGATTTTGATTAATTTTTTATATACAAATTTCAACTTTCAATTTCAAAGTTCAAATAATATTGCATACCAAAATTTTCAAAAAAGAAATTTTTGAATTTAAAAAAAAGTTGCAACTTACTTTTATTTTGAAAATTGATAATTTTGATAATTTTTTTGAAGTTATATTTTTATATGCAGATAAATAAAAACTTTAAATTAGGATACCAAAATTTTTCCTTAAAAACGTTTTAAGAATTTAATATATAAGAAATTAGTTAAAAAAAATCGAAACGATTTAAATTTTTTTTGTTGCATATATGTATTCGAATTTTTTCAAGTATTGTGTACATGTTTTTGAGCTCTAACTTATTTAACGGGCTATTTATAAATTTAAAAGAACGATTTAAATGCTTTTGTATATTTTTTTATAATTACTTGCATAGTTTAAAAGTTTTTAAGTTCTAAGCAACTTGAACATAAGAGCAAGTACGTACGTGCGATCCAGTCAAGCATTTTATTTTTTTATTTTCGATTTTCTAATTTACGACTCAACCGATTTCAATCAAAATTTGTATGCAAAAGCTCCTTTACAATGTTAATAAGAGGCTGCGTGCAACCCACACTGATTTGCATTTTTTTTTTTTTTTAAACAAACTGTATATTAAATTAATCTGGAGTCGATATCATTTATTATGTTCTCAAAATTTTCGAAACGCAAATAGTTTTTGATTTTTTTAGACTTTTTTCAGACATTGTTTTTTACTCAATAAACTGTTAATCCTATATTTTTCAAAATCCTTTCAGTTGTTGACTACGTCATGAGTGTCAAGAATTCAATCAGCCCAGATCCAAAATCACTATTCGTTCTCGAGAAATATTTTCCAACAATTTTTCGTGGCTTAGGCGCCAGTTATAGCTATCATTGAAACTCGTCATTGAAAATTTTAATGATTGATTTTGAGACGTGATTCACTAAATCGAGCGTCTACTGTATTTTGTTTTCATGTACAGAAATGTATTAGAGAGTTATGAAATTTTAAAACATTGTATTAGAGAGTTATGAAATTTTAAAACATTTTTCTTAAATTACTGTAGTAAGAAACCACTGATTCATTTTTTATTCATAGTCCTTTTTGAACGACAGTCTATAAAAAATTTAATCCAAAGTCGATATCTTCATTTGTTCTTGAGATACATATGTTGAACAAAAAAAAAAGGTGAAGGGACGTATCAATGTATGAATAAACCAGCGAGCACTTTGGGGGTCGATATCAATTTTTTTTAAGGGGAACACTTTTTCTGACAAGGTCACAGTCTCAATTAAAAAAAATAAGATTTCTGGATTATATCCTTGTTTGGCAAAATTATTAATAAAATCTTTATAGCTTAACTCGATTTTGACTTTTCCAGATTTTCAACAAAAATTGATAAGACCGATCACCATGACTGTGTCAAGGAAATTCTTAGATAGTTTTCAATTAGTTTTAGCTTAGAAATGGTTCTTTCAGCTGTTGGTGTCATAATTGGAAGCGTCAAAAACATGAAGCCTTAGCGAAATCTTCCGTAAAACTAGAAGCAGGACTATTGATTTTGATCAGCAATACTTCAGCGAGTTCCTTTATGGAATTAATTTTCTCCATATCAGATTCTAAACAAATTTTTAAAGCAACCAATTGTTCGCAGAGATCAACTGATAGGCCTCTTTTTATTTATCAACCAGCTTTCCTGCTTCTTTTTTATGTTGCCGTTTGAAAAGATAACAGTTTACCTGGTTAAAAGACCTCAACCTACAATTCCGGGCAGGGCAGCTAATTTGCCGCCATGAGCTCTTTTTTTTGCCCCACCAGGCATGTACATGCCTATTATTAGTAACACTAAGAACGATATATGTAAACATTTCTAAATTTAATTTTTTGAAAATTGAAGTTCTTAAAACAAAATGCCGTTTAAACACCGAAAAAATGGTTCCTCCGAACAGTTTGTTGCAGAACTAGATGTGGGCAACACTTCAATTGAATGCAATTTGCCATCAATTCAATTGAATGCAATTTTCCATCAATTCAAGCTTGAAAATATTAGAGTTATTTTCTCGTGTGAGCATGAAGAGAATATATATTAAAAAAAAACGTTGATTTGTGTGGATATTCAATTTTTTAATTGTTCGTTATGAAAAAGAAAAAGATGCAATAAAACCAAATATATTTCCTACAATATCGACGTCGATTTCAAGGTTTGTCGATTGCAAAATTAAAGTTTGTGATGAAACCACTTCTTATTGTTCTTTACAATCTTAAAATTTTGCCGCCCCAAGGCCATGGCCCGGATTGCGTCTACGGCTATAATGCTACACTGATTCCAGCTATGAAATTCTTTCATCTTTTGATAAATAGATAAAATTAACAGTGGGGCAAGATGGTCCAACTTACCCTACACCTAGCATGATGAATATATTCCGTCACTTTGAAATTAAACCCTTTGAATTTTACAATTTCAAAAATGGTATATAAAAATTCAATAACAGAACTCCCAAAATTACTGTGCTTTGTTGAAAAATTCGCACGTTTTCATCACGATAACAAAAAAAGAAACATATTCGTTTTCTTACTTTTGTTACCCAAAAAACACAAATAAGCCCGTGGTTTTCCTTTGGCAGAAGAAATCTACCTTAAACCAGTTTAGCACGTGTGATTTAGTAACTATGCTTCATTCGTGTATGATCGTCTTCATTTAGCACTTGCGGTTTCTGAGTTATTGGCGTGGTCCAACTTGCCCCGTGGTCCAACTAGCCCCGCTCTTCCCTACCTATTCCTAATACAAGAATCAAGAAATTGTCTCAAAAAATATTTCATTTGGATTTTTAATGAGTACCTTATCTAAAAGAGAATTTTGATTTTGCTTTAATCTATAGGGATAATGAATACCTGGGTCAATTTCCTGAGCACAACTTGCATATTTCAGTAGGTGCTCCATCAATCTACATAGTTTTCTTATGGAATTAAATTTATATAGAGTTTAAGGCTTTGGACGCAATATACACATAAATTTTTTTTAGTTAGTCCCTTCCTCTCTGGATTTAATCTGTTTTTTTTTGTAGTTTCGGTAAATAACTTCCATTTAAAACGCAGAAAACAATCACGTTTTGACTGTTATTTTAGTTGTACGTTAAATGAAAGAGCTTACCTTCAGCAGTATAATTCTGTAACTTCTCTATTTCCCTGGGAACGAATTAACATCGAAAATAAAACACACACATTTTTAATTTTTAATTTTTAAAAAAATCGAGTTATTTTTCTCTTTTATTATTATTAAAAGTTTTTTTTTATTTTATGTTTATAATACAATTTTACAATATTTTTTAAAATTTAGTTTTTTGTTTTTATTTTCATGACAATATGATAATAATAGTTGGATTTCGTTTTGGTTAAAATAATTTACCATGCATAGCATTTACCACAACAAAAATATTTAATAATTTGTTTTATATTATTAATGGGGATAGTTTTTTTTATTTAAATTTATTTGTATTTAAATTAATTAATAATAACAAACAAAAAATATCCATTGGGCTCGTATAAAAACTACTGCGTAAGTATATATAATCATGTAAAGTAAATTACCGTGCTGATATTTACACGAAAATATATAAAAAACAAATAAAAATAAATACAGACAATAATACAAATAATATACCTACCTAGTTGGCTTTGTTTTTCTTTAATTTTTAATATTATTTATAATCATATTTTGTTACAGTGTTATTTATCTTGTGATCGATTAATCTATATATCCTTTTCGTTAGTTTGAATTATTTTTTTATTCAAAGAGATAAATGCATTTAAATTTTTTTAGTCTTCTTGTTAGATATTATACCATTTTTTTTAATGTTTTCTCTTTTGTTCTACCAGGTAACACATTCATAATTCTATTTTTTTTGTTTTGTTTGTTTGTTTTAATATTTTAGCAATTTATATTTTGAAAAATAATTAAATTAATAATTTTAATATACCTAAGCATTTTGTTTTTGGATAGTTTTAAAGTTTTTTTTTTGTAATAAATTTTATTTATTAGTTAATATTTCTTTTATATAATAATAATATAATATATATATTTCAAATATTTAATAATAACATAGTATAGTAATAGGCAAAACTGGCAACGAAATTTTATTTTGTATTATTATTTGTATTCAACACCTATGCATTAAAGTTATTTTGTTTTAATTTTAATTAAATTAGCTGCTATTAAATATAGCGATATTTATAGAGTTTATTTTTTTTTTACATATTTTTGCTAAAATAATTAACGGTAATAGTTTTCATTTCCTATAAAATATTCCATTTCAACAAATTATAAAACGAAAAAAAAGAAAACAAAAATATGTTATTATTACTAGTCTTGCTTCGTGTTTTTTTGAGGATACTGAAGGTCGTTAATGTTAAATGAAAACAAAAGTGTAATAGTTATAGAATATTGAAAGATATAACTCGATTCAAAATAGCCATGTTTTTTTGGAAAAGCTATCCGCAGTACAGTAAGAATATATACGAATAGCAAAAACAATATCGGCAGTAGGATCACTGCCGATAAAAGTTAAAGTAAGATATTTTAAAAAATGGCGCCCAATCTGTAGTCCAGTCAGGAAACCGAGATCCCTGCACTTTTTGTCAGGGGAAACTTTTTTGTATATTTGTAATTTTGTTTGCCATTCTAAGAATGTAATTTAGCTTGGGAGTCATAGCTGTAATCCTGCCGATTGGGCGCCACGCCACCGCCGTTTTCTAAAATGGCGCCCAATCTGTTGAAAATACTAATAAAATAAAAAAACCTCTTACATTACTTGGAAAATTTCCATGATCAAAAGAACTATTAATATCTTAAAAGAAAAGGTGTTAAGTAGACGAAACTTCGGGTAAAATTTCGGTGTTGCCAGTTTTCGGAAACATACTTTTTATGTCAAAAGGCGGGACTTCCCTCTTCATTGGTAATTTTTAACATGACCAAAGTTGCAGAAACGCCTCCAGATCGTGTGTTGGAAAAATAACGATTAATATGTCAGTGTTACTACTTTGGGGAATATATCGTCGGTTCAAAGGTAAAACTCACTAAGTGCAGACAAAAATGTTCAAGAAAATGAGAATAAAATGCATTTTTTTAATCCAAAAAGTCTCATTTTGCACGGTTATTATAAGGACATTTAAAGGTATGCCCGGGAACTTTATTTAAAAATTTTCGGAACGTGAATTTTCAGCTTTCAATGTGTGTTTCAATTGAATTTCCTCCAAAAATTTAATATGTTAGTTAGTGAGTTTTACCTTTGAACCGACGATATGGCCTTTCAGTGTTACCACTTTGGGGAATATATGTACTCTCTTTTATGTCAAAGGGTGGCATTTCCGCTGTTTAAGTATTTTTTAATTTTCGAAGGTGAAAAAAGTTTCGCAGACGCCTTCAAATGCCAAACGCGTGTTGAAGAAAAGTTTCAAGCTTTTTCGTGCTCAAAATATTAAAAATAAGGCGTCAAAAAGGTGGAAATTCCACCCTTTGACATTAAGAGAAGTATGTTCCAGAAAAGTTTCAACACTGAAATTTTAACCGAACGACTACCGTAGTAGTTGTGGGTTGGAGCCTCAAGGCGTTTCTGCAATTTTTGGCACGTCAAACATTATCGATAAAACATGACATAAAATAACGTATGTTTCCGAAAAGTGGCAACACTGAAATTTTACCCGAAGGTGCGTCTACTCAACACCTTCCTTTGAAGATATCAATTGTTATTTTGATTAAGAAAATTTTCAAGTAATGTACGAGTTTTTTTTTTAATACCATTTTCCTCAGATTGGGTGCCATTTTTGAAAACGGTGCAGGCGTCCAAGCGACAGGATTACAAAAATGACTTCTAAGCAAAATTACATTTTTAGCATGACAAAAATATATTACAAAGACATATAAAAATAAGGTTTCCTGACTGAACTGCAGGTTGGGTGCCATTTTTCAAAATGGCGGCGTCCAAGCGATAGGATTACAAATATGATTCCCAAACAAAATTTCATTTTTAATTTGTAAGGAATGCATTCAAATCATACAAAAGGACCCCTCTAAAAAGCGCACGGGATTCGGTTTCTTGACCAGACTATAATTTTCGTTCTAGAGAAATTAATACTATTGTGCTAGATAATTCAAAAACGTTTGATAGAATTTGGCATAAAGTTCTCTTATGGAAAAAAATTCTTGCATTTGCTTCGATGAATCTCTTCTTGAAAAAATATCTTTTGGACTAATCAATACAAGTTTTACTGAACAGTCGGAGGTCATAAATTCATAAAACAAATGCTGGTGTGCCCCAAGGCTTCGTTTTGTCTCCAAGTCTTCTTTCAATATATCTCAATGACCTCTCTTGTCCTTGACTTCTAATCTCTAATCCATCAAATTTTTCTTTGTAGGTCATTCATCTTGAGGGTAATCTGGACTCCCTTAATTGCACCCAAATATAAGTTTACATAAGTGTTTCAAAACCAGCGTTTAGAATAATAACGTCACAAGTTAACTAAATTTGGTTTTGAGTTAGTTAGTACCGTTCTATTTTTCTATTTCTAATGATCGATTTTGAGTTCTTTGGAAATTTTTTTTGTCCACAATTTTGACTATATTCCTCAAAAACTTAAACAGAAAAAGATATAAAAAGGACAAAATCACGATATCGTATTTTTCTGCTTCCGAAAAAACGTATTCTAAGAATTCCGAGGTTATTATTCTCAACGTATGAAAAAATGCTGCTAACAACCTCTTATTTGTTTTCCTTTGTAAACAAAAAAACAAAATAATAAAAACTAAAATCCTCATTACAAAACACAAAGACTATTATTATAGTTAAAATCAATGCAAACTTGACAACGTACCTTTAGTATCCTGGCTTTTATCTTTCCTCTGAACTTAAAAGGACATTTTATTTAAAAAGCGCTTAAATCAAAGGAAAATTATTTTAAATAATAAAAGAAAAAAAGAATTGTTTAAAAAAGCATAACGATTTAGCTGCTGCTGCTGTTCCTTTTTTGCTTTATTTCTTGTATGTATTTGTATTGTATTTATTTGAAAACGTATATAGCACGAGATATAATAATAAATATCTAAAGCATAAGACAATAACAAAGCGCACCATTTTGTTTTCTACATTATATTCTTCTGATGGTTTTATGTGTTTTCCTTTTTTATTTTTTAATTTTTTTTTTCTATTCACAAGTACATTCGCGCATCCTTTTTAAGGATAATGGAAAATATTTCTATAGTGTAAGTGTTTTTTGTTTGTTGGTGGGTGGTTTTTTTTTTAAGTTTTTCTGTTGTTGTTTTTGTATTTGTTTTTACTTTAAAATAACACCTGGATAGTGCTGGGTGTTCAGAAATCACTAATCTCACCTTCAGTCTCCGGATACGTACAGGTGAATGGATTCATCAGCCAGTTGCACAACGACGACTTGTCCTGGCGTTTTTTCTTCACCATCACAATTCGATTGTGATGCTCCTTTGAGAGGCCGGAGGTGAAACTGGATTCATCACTATCCCTTACCGTTGCCACACTATGGTATCCGCTTTCTGCTCGTCGGGATATGCCCGAATGTTTGGACGTTCGTGGTGTGGACGAGTCATGACCGCTGTCGTAGGCTTCCGATGAGGTGTTGAGTGGCAGCAATGGCAATTGGCTTTGGGCAGTGATGGGCAGGGCGGTGATGTGGTCGTGATCTAATGATGGTCGTTTGGAAAGTAGAGCGGATTTTTCATCAACTTCCGTCATTTCGTCCATTTCGATGAATGCTTTTTCGGCTTTGGGAAGATTTGGGTCGGAAGCACCGTCAGGATGTCGCAAGGAAGCATATTGCTCCATGCCGGCTATTTGCATGATGCCATTGAGGCTTGGCAGGGAACATTGACTGGGACTGCGTGATGGTGGACTGTGCAAAAATATAAGGAAACATATTGTTGGTGTTGATTAAAGTTATGAAGGAAGTAGACAGGGTTCAAAGAGAAATATTTTGAATTAAAAGGACATGTATAGTCGAGTTTAATGGAATTATGGATGATGATCTGGGGGTAGTTTGACCTAGTCTCCATTAAAAATATGAACAAAAATCGACAGAATCCCTTTTGGAACTTATGTCCCAGAGACCTATAAACCATTTACTCACCGTGGACTAGGCGGGCGATATGGAGGCTCACTACAAACACTACCGGGGCCAGTGTTAAATCGATAGGCAGGTTCACTGTACACACTACCAACGTCACAACCAACACGGAAGACAGGGGTTACTTCAGCCATTGCCAGTTGGGATGTGAAAATCTCTCGAAGACGCGCCAGTTGATCAAATTGGTTCCTAAAATGGGAAAAGTAAGGAACAAACTTTATATTTGAATTTTTGCTTTGAAGAAGTTGCAAAAATCTACCTCGTTCTTTCACCCATCGCACAATCGCTGAACGCATCTCCACCTGCATGAAAACTGGACATATCACAACGGCTCAACGCAGCCAAATGATGTTCCCTGCAAAATATAAATTCACTCCCATTACACTTTGATACTTTAAAAAACGATGTTTAATTTAACTCACCCTCCCATTGTTCTGGCGATTTCTTCCTCCGTCACTTGCAATCCACAGTCTGACATCCCATAGTTGTGCTGTTGTTGCAACATCTGCTGCTGATGGTGTTGCTGCTGCATGTGTAAACTCTCTCTGGAAACATGCCGCGAAAGTATCCTGTGTAGACTTTCGTGGGATATTTCCCGTGAGCCAAGAGGTTCGATGAGTGGCAACGCTGGAGGTACTTCCGATGGCCCACTATCTTGGTCTTCCTCGTCCTGGTTGTCCTGATGGTTGCCACCAACACCCCCGCCACCAAAAGATCTCACAGATCTATCCGAATGTAAGTCAGTCTCGTCTCTATTATGAAAGTGTGATTTGGCACTGCCACAGCCTCCACTGCGAACTCCGCAAATCTCTGCCGGCGCCGAGGCATTTGTCGTACTAATCGCTGTCGTCAATCCCGGACCCATCGGATGCACCATCTCCATGTTACTCTCCAACGAATGCTGGTCATCTTCGGATTTCTGCTTGAACTGGGCCAAGTGATATGTTAGGTTCCTTAGGTGCTGTTGTTGCTGTTGCATCTGCATTTGCTGCTGCCCTTGATGGGTGGGTGAGGAAGCCGCCGACGACTGGAACACTTGCGATGATTGATTCTCCACCCATTGCCGGATCATGGTCTTTTTGTGCGAGTCCATGAAGCCATAGCCGACTGCTTGCGTTGGAGTGGCTGGCAAATTGCCTGCGGTAAGGGAACGCGCCGACTGCGACTTCGGTCCATCTACCCACGTTTCGCACTGCTTAACATGGTTAATCTCTCGCATTAGATGTCTGGCTTCGGCTACTTTGGCTCGGGACACGCGAGGTCCATCAATCCATTGCTCTTCGGTAATTTGTCTCAACGGACTATCAGGATTGACGGTGGCAGGATTAGAAGTTGCACTACCAACGGCTGGCCTTCGAAGGGGTGAACCTTTGGGAGAGGGTACATTGGAGCCTTTACTCAGGCCAGAATGTCGAAGAGTACCGGCAACAATTTTTGGCGACGATGCTGAGTGGGGTATGGTTTTCAGACTATGCACCGGCGAGAAGAATTGAGCCGGAATTGTGGTTTGGTCACCAGTTCCACCGATTGTAGCTGTCGGAGGTGTAGGACTAGAGCTGGTGGTGGTATGGTTGCGTTTTAGGCTATCCGTTCGATTGGCTACCACAGGACTTTGTGCTGCAATTATTTAAATAAAATAACAGTGGGGTCAAACAAATCTTTTTAAAATAAAAAATTCAGTATCTACGCTAAACGAAACACCCTGTATAGTATTTACATCATCATGGTCTGCTTTAACCAAGGGCCAAACCACTGCTGTACCCTCCCGGACTTAATCATAGAACAAACTCAAATAATACTTACGTTTCTGAGATGCGGTCTTTTTGGCTGGTATTTTGGAAGCTCCTGTGCCCGTCGTCGTTGTTGCTCCTGAAGGCTTCTCAGCACCACTGCCCTTCAGCACCTTATTCATAGCACAACGATTGTCACCACTACTCAGCGATGGCAAATACACAGGCGGGTGTTCGCCGTCCGTAGCATCATCACACGGTCCCATATAAATGACCGTATCGGCCGATAAATCAGAACTTGATGGATCGGGTCCCTCAGATGAGCCGGCAGATTGATGGCCTAAAATTGAACGTTTATTTGGGGGTTAGCCCTTTATAGATATGGATATTGGATATAGAAACAAATTGTATAGTTGCTCTCTGTGAATCAGAGATAAAATATTTCAACCACACACACAAAGAGGCTAAAGGACATGACCAATTTTGGAACAATTCCAGCAATTCCACATTCAATCTCTCATGGGACTGGGAGAGTGAGGGCAAACTAAATGTAGAATATGGAACCAAACTTGGACATTTTCTCTGATTTATACCTGCATTAACGGGCAGCGCTTTATCTGATGAAATTGGGAAACGATGTTTCCGTCTCCGCATCCTGTGTATCCTTGAGGCTAATTGGATTGTCGTTAGTGCATCTGAGTGTGGCTGGAAGAAGAATAGAGAGACAAAGCGTCAAAATACGTATGACAAATGGGAAATGGGTTTGGGGGTGTTCTTAGGGGGTGTATATGGTTTGTGTGATGTTTATGAATGCGTTACTAATGAAGGAGCAAACTCACCTGTGTGTGCGAGACATGGGCCATAATGGCGACATGGCATGTTAACGGTGCAAGGCAGTCTTTTAACAACGGCGTCAAGGGATGATCCTTGTTCGGTGGATGCCGTTGACCACTCAGTATCGCCAGCAGAATGTTGCCGATGCCAGATAGCGGTAAGCCACCATTTCGATTCGCACAACCTCCTAAATCGATTAGATGCAAACGACTTCGTCCTCCCGCCACTTTTAAAATACACAGAAAGTTCATACATATAAAATGGTATTCCACATGTGATCAATCATGCTAATTGGAAGAGCCTTTATGAGTGTGACTGACTTACCTCCTCCTTTTCGCGACAAGCTGTACTGATAGACATGCAACGTGAATATCATTGCAGGCTCCAGTCCACCCTGAGGTCGTCCAGCTAGGGCTGCATCTAGGAACAGGGCTGCGCGCTCGGCGGTGGGTGCTCGCAATTCAGTCGGTCCGCCAAGGAAGTCATCACGCAAGTAAACTCCAGGCGAGTCGTCGGATTCTGAAAGAAAATGAATAATATTTGCAAAATGGGTTGGTAAAGCATTTGTTTGCCGTTAGGAAGGAGTTTTGCAGTATATTTTCCACTGAGTATTGTATACGCGAACAAGTTGAAGTAATGAGAGGTAGCGTGATGCGGGAACAATTACTTGTGTTCACTTTCACACATAGGTTAACCTCCTATAACCATTGACTTTAGCTCATAAGGGATGTGTTGTGTACGAAGAGCAATGGACTAACCATTTATTTCACTGTAGTATCGCATAATTGACAGTAAACTGCACCAGTGGGGTTGTTTTTGTGTTGTGGAAAAAGTAGTCACAATAATGTTAACATAGTAATTGAATAGCGATGCAGTGCAGCTTGGGTTGTAAATACTTATACAAACTTAATGTTAATCATTTCCATAAATTTAAATTTTCATAGAATTTTCTTGACAAAATTTTTGAAGAATATGAGAATACGACGAGTTAGTTATTTTTCCGGCGCCCGATCCTTGAAGGGTCGCAGCCTGAGACATCGAACCCTTTTTTATTCTACGTTTCCAACCACGCTGCTTCCAGTCATCTAAACCTCTTGCTTTCTGCATCCATGATGGCATGGCCTTTAAACCGGAGATTCGGTTTTATTCGTTTAGTTGAACTTGGGTTCTGAAATTCAGAGACTCTCTTGGCTGGAGAATTATGGTCCATTCACTCGACGCGGCGAAGCCAATGTAGTCGACGTGTTTTAACTTTCTGGACTGCATCCAAATCTTGATACAGCCCATAGAGTTCATGGTTGTATCATCTCTTCCATTCGCCTTCGACGAAATATCCGTTAGTGATTTTTTCTTTTTGAAGGAGTCCATTAACAGCTCTCTCTTTTTGCTTTTCGCCCAATACTCGGTGCCATAAAGCATGAATTTTGAGCCAATCTGTTGTGCCAAACCAAAGAAGCAACAGTTTGCTAGGGTGATTCTTCGTCGGATAAGATGTCGTTAGTGGGAGTAATGATTACTCCCAGGTAGATGAGCTCCTTAGCTACTTCGAAATTGTTGCTATCAACAGTGATACTTTGTCCTAGCCGGTTGAAAGATCTTTCATTGTTTGTTGATATCAAGAATTTGGTCTTGTCCTCGTTTACTTGAAGACCAACAAGTTTCGCCTGTTCTTCAATAGCCATGAACGCCTCTTTAAAGGCGCAAATCTCCCTGCCAAAACCCGGTGCGTGCTTGGAATAGTCCCGAAGAGCTTTTTCCTAGTTGCACATTGCACCGCTTTTAGTCTAAGAGCCAACGACATAAAAAGTCAAGTCATTTGCGTAAAGTTCTAAGTCATATCAATAATAGCCTTTGAGGTGTTGAACCATTAGCCGTTTGTCTGCCTACCTAAGCACGAGTCAAACAGGTGTAAAATTTGATGTAAATTTTGTACATCGATTTATTTCAATGTCTATTGGTCGGATGGAAGAAGTGTGCATACAAGAAAAAATAAGCCTGCAATTTTAAACAATTGTTGTTGTAGGTCCACCTCTCTGTAGTGAATCCCTAAGAAGATAGAGAGCCACGAAGTTTCCAAACATCTCTTGTTTACCTGAGTGATTTTTGGAAATTTAGCCGTTTTCGATCTTTTAAGGGACAAACAACAGAAAATTTGACCTATGACAACAAAATTGGAAGCTTCTTCCCTCCGACCAATAGGCATTGAAATAAATCAATGTTAAAAAATTTTGTCAAATTTAACACCTGTTCCACACAAGTTTAGGTAGGCAGACAAACGGCCAATGGTTCAACACCTCAAAGGCTATTTTTGTTATGACATACAACTTTACGCAAATGACGGCTTCACTTTTTATGTCGTTGGCTCTCAGTCAATTTAGATAATAAATGCTATCATATGCAGCTTTTAAGAAGATGGTGAGTCTCGGCTGGAAATTGGTTGGTCTTTTCCAGGATTTGGCTGACAGTGAATATATGGTCTATGGTCGATCTGTCTGGTCGGAAACTTCACTGGTACTTGCTACAGTATTGCGGAACGGCTTAAGACGCTCATATACAGTACGCTTCGACAATTCTTGTAGGGCATAGGATCACCTTTTTTTAAGATTGGACATATGGAGATGATAGATCAGTCAAAAGCATGCTTCCTTCCACCCAAACTTCATTGATGAGTCGTTGCATTTATCCTTTCAACACATCTCTTTCGTGCTGGAAGAGATGCGCTGGTAAGCCATCAGATACGGCAGCCTTGTTGTTCTTCCGCTTCTTTATAGCTTAGTCCACATCTTCTATACTGGGTGGTGCTAGTGGGTCTTCATTGACTGCAGTTGGGTTCGCTCCTCATCCTATTTCTCGCTCTACCCGATGCCCATCTACTATTCCCTATTCTTAGGTGCCCAACTAACAAACTCTCCAGAGCTTAGGTCTTTTTTTCTCAAAAAAACTCCCATAACTCTCTTTCAGATCTTATTGCTATACTAAAGACATGATCTCTCATTATGAAACAAAAATTCGTCTTTTAGCGTTTTTATTACACGAGCTTAGCATTTTTCAAACATCGAATCGCTTTAATTTTATACCTAGAACAATTATTCCTCGTGTATGTAAATTTAATGTCTTCTAATAATCTTGTTATCAAATTTAAGCTCTAAACGTCATTTTTTAATCTTCAAAATCTCTTATCAAGAGGTAATAAAGTAACAAAAACAAAATACTAACTATAGGATTCATATGAGATGAAATGTTGCATCCACAGCTGCTTATATTTGATTCATACACAAGTCGTTCTTTTTCTTAAAGTTTTGTGTGTACATTGTTTTCTGACGTTCAGTTTTCTATTGGATTTGCTATCTGAATGGAAACACTGGATGTTGTATATTACAATTAAAAATTTATTTTATTTTTGACGAATGTAAACTTTCGGTGATTTATTTTCTTTTGTTTCGGTGTAATATTAGGTTTTTTGACATTATTACACTTGTAAATTTGACCAAATAATTATAATTTTGTTGCCTAGTGGAATGCTAATTTTTGATATTCTTTGTTCAGTTATTCCAACATTTATGACGCCATAATGTAAATTTATAATTCTGAAACGGTTATGCACAAATCTAAACATATTTCTTACTTTGACATTTCAACTTTTATTGAAACATAAACAAAAGTAAACATTCGTTAGAAAAAGGAACGCATCACCGATATTTGTTTGCTTTTTCTTGGTTTGTTTGATGGCTGTCAAAATAAAGTCACATAGAAGCATCTCACTTCTCATAACAAGTGTTTGTTTTCATACCAACATAAATGTTACAACACTCTCATAAAAATGTTTATTCAAGAGTTAAAAGTATCGAGTGGACAGCAGCCATATTTCAATTTGAACGAAGTGTTGTTTGTATAGTTTGAGGGTTACCGTGATTTGAAAATAAATCTTAAAATAATTTATTTCGGTTTCCATTATGATGAAACTATTTAAGGTATATTTACCAGTATTAGTGTATTTATATTAGCCCTGTTTTTTAGTGCATTTTTATCTTCGCTAAAAAAATTAGCATGTTTAAAACAACAACAATACGGAGTTATACCAAATTGTTGTTGTATTTTTCATACTACTTTTTTTAAGCAAAGATAAAAATGTACTAAAGAACAGGGGTATTGATGTTTATTTTGTCAACTTCTTTTTTTTCATTAAAACGTCTCTTAACCTCTTGTAAATTATTTGATTATAAACAACAAGTATACAAGAATAAGACCAACAAATCGACAAATTTTCTGCTATTATACCTTTTTCGTCATATAACATGAATAAAACCATAAATAATAACAGAATAAAAAGTATTATTCTGATTCAAAACAAACATCAAGGTAACCCTTTTGCTATTTCAAAATAAAAATAAAATAATTTAAATATCAATAATTTTGAAAGCGCTTTGTTATTTTTCGAAGTAAAATGTTTAAGTTAGTAGAACAAGTTTCAATCGCACTAAGATTTAGCTTCACATAATGTGACAAACTATAAATATATTAACGTCACGATGATATCAAAATATAAATGCTCTCACTAAAATACACATTAGTTTTTCGCCATCCCAGCGGGAAAAATTAAAAAATTCATTGAGGAAAAACCTGCTTTTTCCTTGAGGAATGGAAGCTGTACCTGCCACTTTTCAGCTTATTCCTTTGATGAATTTAACATGGGCGTGTCATTGGCGGGAAGCACATGCCACTTTTCCGATGAAAATTCACTAACGAATTCACTACTTCAATGGAAGTTGTTTATTCACCGACCCAGGTGATGAAAAACATGGTGATTGCTTAATCTGTGAATTCACTACATACGGGTATTTAGCTTATTCATCAGTTCAATAATTTCGATGAAAAATCGAATGAAAATTCAGTTATGAAATCACCAGGTTAGTGGTAGTTTCTTTTTCATCAATAAAATCCTCCCATTTGTATTGTTTACTAAATCCCATCGGTAATGCACCCTTTATTTTAAAATGAAAACAAACCAAAATGTTGTTTCCATTTCAAATCAAAAATATTTGGCGTTTCGGCAAACGCAATTTCTATTGACTTCAGTTCGTGTTACATGGACTTTTTTAGAGAAAGTCACTGTGAACTGTATCCAACAAAATGAGAATTTATAGTTGCCAAAAAATTATAAACTACTTTGTGCATTACTATTCATCGTTGGAATCATCGATTATAATTCACCATGAGTTTCACTCACATTTGTTTTTTTTTTTTTTTGTTCTCGCCATGAACACTTTACAAAGCAGATGAGTGGATTCAAACAATGAACTGATGATCTTGTACATTACTTTTCCACAACTTTTTCATCACATACTTTTCCCTTTTAAATTCACCGAAATAAAGGGTCGTTTCATAAACACAAAGCAGAAAGTGGAATCAAAGCTACGAACTGAGGAAACTTTGCATTACTCTTCACCTACTAAATCATTGCATGTCGTTTCTCTTATGATTTGGCAAGTGAATTCATTGATTATTTCAGCAATAAATTTCATTGAGGACGATATTTCCCGCTGGGATGAGACAATGACGATGACACATACAGATAAAAGTAATATCTTCGTACCTACTTCCAAAAAAGTATAAACAATGTGAAAGATAATTATGTATGTGTATATGTTTTTTATAATTTTGCACATACTCGTTCTCTTTTCATCAACTCCCACAAGAAGAGACGCATTCTCCTAGCAAGATTAATAGGGCGTTTGTCATCCCATAGGAACAATTAAAATGTTTCTATAAGAGGATAATTAACTCCCGTAAGTGGGCCATTTAACGCTTGTAACACTTTCATAAGAATGTTTGAGTAGTCTCCTAGAGTAACACTAGCTCCCGAAGTATAGTCTCATAAGCCGCTTAGAAATTCTTATGAGAGGAAAATTGTTACTTGGGAGGCATGCTTCCTTCCACCCAAACTTCGTTGATGAGTCGTTGCATTTATCCTTTCAACACATCCCTTCCGTGCTGGAAGAGATGCGCTGGTAAGCCATCAGATACGGCAGCCTTGTTGTTCTTCCGCTTCTTTATAGCTTAGTCCACATCTTCTATACTGGGTGGTGCTAGTGGGTCTTCATTGACTGCAGTTGGGTTCGCTCCTCATCCTATTTCTCGCTCTACCCGATGCCCATCTACTATTCCCTATTCTTAGGTGAATAAGTTACCTTCGCTGTTTCGAAGAGTCTGCGTTCCGGTCTTAAAGCCAGCAGTCAGTTGCTTGGCTTTTTGTAAAACTTCTGGGTGCTGTTTCCTCTCTTTCAGCTGGGACGCTGAGTACGAGCTTTTGTTCCTACGCAAGGTCTCCTTCTCACAGTGATGTACAGGGAAACGAGAGAGCTGATGAGCTGGCGAGAACGGGTTCGTCGCTTGATTCAAGTCAAGCCGAACAAAATATCAAAGTACCAACCTGTAGCATCAAACAGGATATTGGTAACAAAATATTAGAAAAAGCCAATGAAAGATGGAATCTGCTTGAAACATGCGCCACAACTAGAAAGTTATGGCCAAATTTCAATAAGCAGAGAACAGACAAAATTATGCAAATGGACAAGAAACATCTCCGTTCCCTTGTCAGCATAATCACCGGACACAAACTACTGAGATACCATAAAAAGAAAGGTACTGATGACATTTGCAGAGGATGCAGTGACGAAGAAGCACATGAGGATACCTTACACTTCCTTTGCCACTGCCCAGCACTCTTGTCATTTAAGAAAGAAACACCTAGGAAATCATTTTTATGACGACCTAGAGGAACTTTCTGGAACTTCAGCTAATAGCCTTCTGAATTTCATCAACGCCTCTAAATGGCTTGACTGCTAACAGAACACATAGGTTTTTACATAAAGTGGAATACAATTTCTTAGGGTACCACAACGGATCTACATAGATCTAAGTGTGACGGAAACGAGATCAACTGTCAGCCCTTCTACCTAACCTAACCTAAGGTCTCCTTCTTCTTTCTTCTCCTTGCTTGATACTCTTCTCTCGCTGCTCTCGTTTTCTGCTGCAGCATATTTGCGTGTGCCATCTCCTGTCACCTTTTTCATCTGTACACATTCATCGTCATACCACGCGTTCTTTTTCGGGGGTAGTTGATAGCTTATTATGGTTTCAGCTGCCTCTTTGAAGATATCGTGATACTGGGACCACTGGTTGTTGGTGCGTCGGTGGAAGGTGAATGCACAGCGGAGATGCTCACTGTAGGCTCTGGTGTTTCCAGGTATGCTAAAGCGACCAACGTCAAATTTCTTCTTTAGGGTGGTTCGTATTCGTAGTTTCTTTTCATTTCACAGTCGAGCTCTTAACCAAGCTGCAACAAAGAAATGGTCAGACGCTTGCCCCTTGAAAAGTACTCACGTCTTAGATTTTAGAGGTGTGTCTTCTGTCGATTAGCACAGGGACGATTTGGATTGCATATTAGCCATTTTGGGAGTGCCAGGTTGCTTTGTCGGTTTGTGGCCGTGGAAACCTAGTGCTACTTATCACCGTATCAGTACTGACACCCTTCGCAGAGGGTGCAGCGATGAAGAAGTACATGAGGATAACTTTCACTTCCTTTGTCACTTTCTACCAATCTTGCATTTAAGAAAGAAACACCTTGGGAATCGTTTCTATGACGACTTAGGAACTTGACTTAAGACTTAGAGCTTGACTTAACGCCTCTTAATGTCTTGACTGCTAACTGAACATTATTTAGTGGGATAGAATTTTTTAGGGTATCAAAACGGATCTACATAGATCTACGTGTGACGGTCACAAGATCAACTGTCAGCCCTTCTACCTGGCCTTCTGATAAGTATACTAGTCGGAGGTAGTTACCTTTTGTCTCTACGTAGAGTCAATGCCTACCAACTAATCGGTCGAAGGTGTTTTTCTTTCCAATTTGAGCGTTAAGGTGAAATAAGAGAAATCATATAATGGTTGAGCCATCTGTTAGTTTCTTGTTGGTCATGTTCTATTTTTACACTGATATCTTTACTGTGCTCCAAAAATTGTCAGAAACTCAATATTTTATATCCGTGATATGAAATGGATTGATTGATGCCTGAGCAACGTTGGAATAATTGCAAAGTTACATCCCAAGCGGAAGCTGATGTGCTTTCGAAGCAGTGCATGTTTTGAACAGACATTTTGGTTGAAATAATGCACCAATTGTAGATGCTGTATGCGACTGGTTATTTCATTGGTAAAGATTGACTACGGAATACATTACCGTATAGTCCTAAGTACTCAACGAAGAATACATATTGCAACTGTTACCAAAACATTTATTTTCTCTTTAGATTATTCTTTTTCTGTTTTCAGAATGTCAAGCCCTTAACATTCTAAAAAGCACTTTCAACTCCAAAAGGTGTATTGCTTCACTTTAAAGTTCCTATCTGCTTCTCTAATCACTTAAAGCATACTTTAGTTCCTTTATTTCAATTATTTTTTGTAGAAAAACGTTCAATAAAGACCAACAACACCTTTCCGTCTCATTTTATTCCTAAGCTCAAAATAACCACTTAAACACGCATTACAGCAAACTATAGTGCATATACCAACTTCAAACAAAAATAACTTGTGTTCTTCAATTTTTAATCCAAATAAATTTCATCCACTTCAATTAACAATATTTTAACAAATCCCCTACTTAACTTCATCATTAGAGGAAAGTCGTCTCTATAAAGGTAGATATACAAGACTATCCATCTACTTCTATATCTATTTAACTTTCTAACCCTTATCTCTTGGGTAAATGTCTAGCTGTCTGTCTAACTGTCAGTTGAACCACCCAAAACCATAAGGACATTCTCTTCATCACCTGACTCTCTAAAGCACAATCTGTAAGTAACCGAAGCAAGTTACAAAAGAGGAAGAAGATATGTCCGTCAAACAGTCAGTCAGTCAGTCATTCAGTCAGTTAGTCAAGTTTTAATTAATTATCACGCAATTACTGCGCCAAAGATACCTTGTGCGTCTATTTTCGTAGCATAGTCGTTGTCGTCATCGTCATCTAGAACCAACCCCAGTCATAGATTTTCACTTGTCGTCCCGTGTTACAAGAAGACTCCACACCATCTTCCCAAGAAAATGTCCATCCTTCTTCTATAAATGGCGCCCGGTTGAGGACTGATGAGGTAGAAGAATTCATCATTGTTGCAACCCAGCAACTGGGGGTGTTGCTGTATCGAATGACGGAAGCCATAAATATTCGCCTCGAGTGGAATTAATTTGTACCGTTGTTTGCACTGGAAGAGTATAGTTGTTCTTCCATAGTTTTTTTTGTTTTGTGTGTCTTTGCACAGGTCAATTGTACCTATAGCCCACCTAACTACTAAAACGTGTAGTCGTATAAAATACACTCCTAACGTTTTGTTCGACTTACCTGTCGCATGGGCAGCTAATAAATCCTTTGAACTGGAATCGGGCTTGGTTGCGCTTACTCCCAGTGCACTCACTCGTACTGAGAATCGGGCACCGGACTTCTGTCGCCGCTCATTGATGCCCTTGTACAGCCAGGATATTGCACATGGTATGGCACCCAATTCGCCCGATGATTGAATTCCGCCCAACATTGTCCGTGATTGTCCTGCAGGCAAAGACAATGAGAAAAGAAAATATTGTATTTGTTAGGAGAGATATCCTCTATGTCGAATAGGTTTTGTTGTTGTTTTTTTTTGTTCTTTTTTTGTGGAAGATTTTGTAACAAATTCATACCTGAACTGGGATAGCCAATTGTTAGCAGACATCCATCGGAGCCCTCTAGGACAGCAGGTATTACTTCGGACAATGCCGAGGCACATATATCAGACTGTAGTTAGAGAAAGGAGATGATTGGATATAGAGTACATGAAACGTTAGTTAATTTAAGGGAAATTGTTTTGAGGTGAATTTCGACAGAATAATAGTTTTTAACAAAAACATTTTTTTTTGGAAAAAAAAACTTTTTTTTTGGTTTGTCCTTCATGTTTATTCAATTCACATGACATATTTCGTTATGGTAGCAATCATTTAAAAGGATATACCCTTGTCGATGTTTTAGGTTTAAATGTTTAGTAAAATAATATCCGGAAAGTTTTTAAGGTTAAAAAGAAGAAATGTGAAACTTGTTGATATTTCTTGATTTTCAAACTTCTTAAGTGAAGTTCAATTCAAATTTGTTATCCTGGTGAAATGACCACCTCATCTTTCTATTTCTATGAAAAACTTAAAATGAATGTGTACTTATTTAGGTACCTGTTGGTCATCTGCTGTAAAAAGACTATCGAAGGCAAACATCTTTGGGGCGGCAACCATTGGTCCACGTTCTTGTGAGGTAGACGCAGCTACTGTAGTCGCTGCACTAGGATCTGTTAAAGTGACTTGTCGTTTCTTTTTGTCTACAGCCATAAAATGAGGATGTTCTTCGTCCATGTGACTGTCTGATACACGTAACATTACTTTGACCTAACAAAAAGCAAAAAATACAAACACAAATATTTCTTTATAAATAAAAACGAACGAAAAAAGGGTGAAAATATTAAATTGATTTATGGAGTTGTTGTGGTGGTTGTGCATGTCAGCTAATATGTCAGACTAATGCACAAATGCAGTTAGCTTCCGGTCTAGCGTATATATATATAAGAAAGGGTAAAGCTCATAAGAAAAATGGGGGCCATTCGGGAACAATGGACATGCAATGAAATCAGAGTGCAGTCATAAAACAAATCGCGGAATTTCTCTGTTGACAGGATTTTATGATTTAACAACATTTAAGTGAACTTTATATGAAAAAGTTAAGATGCTTTCGCTTACCTTTCCTATGCCATAGTTTTCTTTGTTTGCCAGTCTTCTGGCTAAGCCTGGTGGTAGGGGTGGTGGGGCTCTTTGAAGAGCTCCACAAAAACCGCCATTGCGTGATGTGTGCGCCATGTCGGTGGAACGGCTTTTTGAGGAGCCACCACCTTGGGCGAGTTTTTGTGCTGCTCTGTGAATGGAAAAAATTAAGAGAATGGAATTTGTTAGTTAAAATAAGTTAACAACTTTTCATTTATAGTTTTATAATTTAAGTGAGAGGAGTTGGAAGAAGTCATGATAAAAAATAGAGAAAACGTGGTTTGAAAAGATAGATATTAAAGAAAGTTTATGGAAAGACTGACAATTTTATTTCTATTTTTCAACAGATTTTAAAATTTTTCATATCGTTATAATTCTGACCATTCAGCGGTCATTTTGGTATACAGAATAATATTGGAACTTTTATTACAAACACACTTTTTATAGAAATAAACCCAAAGTTCGTAATTCAGTCCATTCTCTTATAATTGGTGCACAACTATTTAAATATTATTATTTGTATTTTACCTCACCACGGCGCGGTGGGTAAGCCCTGGAGAAGGGCCTCCCGTGGTCGACATGTCGAAGTAAAGTAGGCTGTTACTACTACCTACCCTTCAACGAAAAGGTGTTCCCACCAAGGCACTCTAACGATTGGATGGCAGCGTATGAACACCCATGATGGAATAAAGGATGGCGACTACAATAATTGGTAAACATCATATATGTGGTACTCCGACTGTTTGAAACTCAAGCCTGTAGGGAGCGGTTATAACCGGCTCCTCTCTCTTTGAGTTATTTAAGAGTCTGGTCCTCCAGGATGGGGGTTGTGCGTCGGGATAAAGTTGAACTAGTTGGTGAACACCTTATATATGGGCTACTTCGACTGTTCAAATCTCGGGTCTATAAATAGCGGTTTTAACCAGCTCTCCATTCTTGGAGTTATTTAAAAGTCAATAAGTGGCGACCTTGGCTGACGTTACAGCTTTTCAGGAAGGACGATGGGATGATGGTGAAGACATATGAAGTTTGAAATCGTGTGACATCTACTACGGAGAGTGCTACAAAGAACAGAGTCAGCGGCTATTTGGTTGTGGACTTGTGATAAGAGGAAGACTAAGGGCTTTAAAATGTGAGTGAGACCTGGTCACAATCCGCATCAAAGTACCATTCAAGAACATCACGCTGACCTGCATCCACGCTCCTTCGCAAATGAGAGAAGTTTCAACCAAAGAAGCATTCTACGATCTTCTGAAGAATACTAACGAAATGTAACCGAAGAACGACGTGAAGATTTTTCTGATTTCAACGTCAGATTCAGATATGAGCAAACTTTGGTTTAACAGTCGGAGAACACAGCCTGCATGACGAAACTTCCGACAACGGACACAGACTGGTGGACTTCAAGGCGGGGCAAAATTTCATCATAGCTAGTATTCGTTTCTTCTTGTGATAAAACCTTAACAAAATTGATCAGTACCCAGTATTTCAGTATCTTTGAAGCATGTCTGGAACGTTCTGAGGGGCAAACATAGACTCGGACCACTTTGTATCCTACGAATACGGGTTTCCGCAGCGCCACAGCGCCGAACAGATGCCGTGAAAAGATTTGATGTCGAAAAGCTAAAATAGCAAGAGATCACTAGAACTTTTGCCACGTCTAACTTAATTTATCAGAAAGCCCGCCACAAGCATCGAGAACAGAGGACCAATGGAGACATTGTCAACAAGCCATCAGAAGTGCTGCCACTGAAATTCTGGGTTTCACTAGGCGACCACAAGGAAACCCTTGAATCGACGAAGATGCAGCTGAGAATGAGGCCTATCAAACTGCTGAAAGAGCAGCCCGGGAGCTCTATCCAGGCAAAACAGGAGGCAGGAGCGCTGACTTCTCATGAAGAAAAAGAGATATCACGGGAAGCGGGAGGTTGAGTCCATTAAGGATTGTATCGGTAAGGGTGATGTTCATACCGAATGGTGAAACGATTTACCCAAGGATACAAGAACAGAACGGAAACCTGTCGAGATGAGAACGGGGCCATGGTAATTGATACTCAATCAGGGCAAAATATCTGGAGAGAACACTTTTCAAGATTGCTAAACGGTGAAAAAAGCCAACATTCTACTGCTAGACAAGATTATGGCCGACACTTCCATCTAACCGACATTAATGATGTGCGGTAAGTGATTGTCAAACTTAAATCGTACAAGGCTGCTGGTGCAGATGGAGTCCCAGCCGAACTATTTAAAGCAGCGGGAGATGACTTGCTAGGGAGCATGTTCCAACTGATCTGCAAAAATTGGTCAGATGAATGGAACCTTGGCATAATGTTCCCCATGTACAAAAAAGGAGTTTCTCAAAGTGACGTACAAAATCCTGTCGGCTAAATTATGTGATCACCTTAAACCACTTATCAACAATCTA
Source organism: Dasysyrphus tricinctus (assembly GCA_963921185.1). Classification (NCBI taxonomy): domain Eukaryota; kingdom Metazoa; phylum Arthropoda; class Insecta; order Diptera; family Syrphidae; genus Dasysyrphus; species Dasysyrphus tricinctus. The sequence continues at coordinate 251,009,325 of OY992531.1, read as the reverse complement.
ATTGGCCCGCCTAATAGTGTGTTTTTCAGCCAAGAAAAAGCCAGGAATTCCAGATTAATACACATCACCTCTTCATCGATTTTAACGTTGCATATGATAGCGATAGGATTGAGACGAATTATACAGAGCCATGTCTTATCTTGGCATATCTGTCAAGCTCGTCCACTTCTGCAGGATGACGATGAAGAAATCTCACTGCTCCATCCTCACCTGTCAGTTTCTTGCGACTCGTCGTCCAACGTCGAACTTCCTCACAGTATTTCTTTGTTTTGGCTTTGATCTGGATATCCATAGCATTACCTTGGCTGAAACGGGGCAGTGATCCGAGTCAACGATGGCTCGTCATCGGAACGTTCGGACATCCTTGATACTGGAGGAGTTCCTTGTGTTGATCGTAATGTGGTCAATCTGGTTGGCAGTTGATTGACCAGGAATTGGCAATGTCCCTTTGTGTATATCGAGATGTGGGAACTGCGTACTAACTACCACAACGTTTCTCCTTGCAGTAAAGTCGATTAACCTGAGTCTTTTATCAGAAGTCGTGTTGTGCAGGCTTCCGAAGTCTTCTCTTCCCAGTTTGGCTTTAAATCACCCAAGACAATATTAATGTAATAGCTATAGGGCATTGTTCATATGTCTTGTAGATATGGCAGTCTTTCTCTTCTTGAATGACAGTGATGTCTACTTTATAGCAGTCAAGGCCCTCCACTAAATGTTCAGCTGCACCTGGTCTAAGGAGAGACAGAACACTCCACGTGAAGATCCTATTTCGTTTGCTAGGTTCTTCAACAATAAATCCACCCGTATCCGAGGCTTGTTGTTGCAACTAAACCTGGCCGGGAAGTTACCCCGACATGGCACGATTTCCAACCTGGAGGACCAGACCCTTAGTATGTCTCAAAGGGTGGGGAGCCGGATTCAACACTAATCATAGACATCATGGGCAGAACTAAGAGAGCTGTGTTTTGGTGCATTTTTCAGTATTGAATTGGAGGCAGAAGCATGGATCCCTGAAAGAATAAAAATTTGCTTGGGTGCTTTGAGTGGAAGATTCTTCGAGTGATTTTCGGTCCTATGCGTATCGAAGGATTCTGAAGAAGAAGATTCAACGATGAACTTTACGGGCTATACAATGACGTTAACGGTAAAAAAGCTGAAAATACAGCGGCTGAGATAGCTGGGTACGTATGGACACGTGGACAGCAAAGCACCAGAATGACGAATCTTCGGAATCCAGCCCTAATGGTGTACGAGGCAGAAGAAGACCCTCCATCAAGTGGCTTGCACAACCTCAACCAACTTGCTGTGCGTAACTGGAGGTGGCAAGCTACAGTCAGAGACATAGCTGGCTGAAGAGGCTTGTTGGTTGAAGCCGTAGTCCATCCTGGGATGTGAGCGCCACCAAAAATAAATAAATTAAGTAAAAATAAATGTATAACATTGTCATAACCATCCGAATACCTATATAACCCTTCAAACAAAATAAAATATGACATTCCCCAAAAATCGTTAAAATATTCAGACAACTCAAAGAGAACAAGATATATTAATGTCTTTTACTTGTTAAAAATTTGTATAAACTTAAAAACACAAAAAGCTTTAAAACAAATTGGATTGATGGTCCTTCTACTTGGTGGCCTTCTTCTAGGGAACCTAATTTAATACTCCTGCTTCTGTGCTGTCAAATCAAAATATTGTTAAAATTAATCAAGGAACCCTTAACTTTTCGTAGGAAAAAACAAACAAATGATCTTTAAGTTAAATTTGGACATAAAATCCCGCCCAAAACAATCACACACTTTTGTATATAAATTTTTGTTTATACTAAATTAAATAGGCGTATATAGTCAAACTCCATGCGTTATGTACTTTTATGATTAATTTTACAAAACTACCAGAAAGTTCTATATAAGTATACAGATACATAGAGCCATATTATGCCTACTTGAGCCTTTGTAGTTTATATTCCAATCCCAGTCCACCTGTGTCTACCCCCTATAAAAGCCTGCTAACTTTCTATTTGTAATCCCGGAGTCCTAGGGCGACAAGCGTAACGAAAGTGAAAAATAGAGATATAACTTAATTATACCTCTTTGGACTTTTAGTCCTTTGTGAAGGCAGGCTGGCAGTCTACCTCTAACTATCCTCCTAACAATTCCCAGTTCATCTCCCACACCCTTTTGAAGCAAGCCAAAAAAAACAACAACAAAAAACACCACAACATTACAAAACAACAACAACATCGAAAACACATCCCTTTTTAACCTCATTCGGCTCGTTTGTTCCATACTTGGGGCTCATCCGTTTCGTTTATTTCTTCATTTATTTAACAAAAAAAAAGGAAGACAAAAAAAAAAAAAAACCATAGGAACGAGAGGCCATGAAAAAAATAATAACAATAATAATTTCAGGCGACAATAGCTGTCTTTTTTTCCAGTTCGTTTGTTATCCTCACACAAACCGACATCATGCATATGTGTCCTGGGAGGAGATTGTAGGTACTTTGATATGGTACCTCGGACTGGGACTGAGGCTGGGATATGGAAGTCACACTCTTTACAAACAGGTAACAAATGATCCGAGAAAGAATAAAAGAATATACTCTGAGACTGGGTAGGGTACTAGGACTGGGAATCAAGCCAATGATCCTTATATATGGAAAATGGGAATACAGAGAGACAGAGTAAAATGTATGAAAATGTTATCCAAATTGGAGTAATGTCCTTGCATTCTCTGTATGCCTGGATGAATGCTGTGATGTGACGTCCCATTGCTATACAGAACTACGTTGTCATAATTCATTTTATTCTTCGTTTTTTTTTTTATTTATTTATGTTTTTACAAAACAGTTCATCCATCCTGTGTCTTCCTTCTTATATATTGTTCTCATAGGAAACAGCGCATATCAAACAAACCAAGGAAATAAGAATAAAAGCGAAAGCGTCCTTTTATGTTGGCAATATGTCAAAATTGGTTCGGCTTCAGTTGGCTATTGTTTAATTGCATTTTTTTATTACGAGGATTTCTTAAGTCGATGGTATTGGATTGACGAAAAATTCTGGCAAAAATAATAAGTTCTTCAATTCGTTTTTTTTTTTTTTTTTTTTTCATTTCTGAGAATATGTAAGGATGAACAAAAAATATTATATTTTGGTTTCGAGTTTGGTTACATTTTTTATTAAATTTTCTTCAATGAACAAAGCTAATAATTCATTTGCAGGCTAAAAAAAATGAGTAGGCTTTTAGCCAGGAAAATAAGATTTTTTACAATAGGGAATACACCTCATTTAAATTATCAAAAAGTTAATTCCTCTGAAACATACAAATTTAAAACACTATTTATTATAAAGTTTCCAGGGATGGAAATCACGCACAGTGGTCCGTTTGTTCAATTTCGGCGACAAAATCATTTCCCACAACAATTCGTAATGGAAATTAATGAAATTTGGTACCCTTAATGACTTGGGGACGCTTAATTCAGTGGAACTGCCTATTTTTTTTCTACTTCAAACAGAGTCTTCACAATTTAGGTCAGAACATGGTCCAAAATTTCAAAATTTTAAGAAAAGTATTGTCTAAGTCAGGAACTGAGTCAAGTTTATATTTGAAATGTTCTTAAATATGTGCCTGAATGTATACTTTCATATAGAAATGATTCCAATTGTATTTTGTACAAAATTTAAAGAATATACAAAAATTTAATTGGTAACTTCCAGCCGTCAAAATTGTCAGATTTCTTTCAGATTCGATGAGACTAGGTCTAAAAATTATTTCTAATATACATTTTTTTTTAAACAAGGGCAAAAATTAGTTCAAATCCTTTGGGAACATTTCTCAACATTTTGGACTATTTACATTAAATTTTGTACAAATCAGTATTGGAGTAAATTTTATATGAAAGTATACATTTCCTAACTTTGACATAACTTTTCTTAAAATTTTGAAATTTGGAACCATGTTCTGACCTAAATTGCGAAACCCCATTTTTGAAATAGAAAAAAAAAATAGGCAGTACCAAGGGTCAAATCCTGGAAGTGAATTTTAAAGCAGTTTTCATAAAAAGATTGTCATGAAATTTTGAATACACGTTAAGCTTGGATGACAATGCATGGTAAGCTAAGTTAGGTTATTCTAAATCTAGAATTGCAGATGACCCTAAGGTGGTGGACTAGTTATTCTTCTGTGCAATCCCATGATATGGGTATTTTTAATTCTAGTTTTTTTCTTTCACTTTCATTTAATTTTAGAATTTTGAAAGAAAGCCATTGTTCAAAACTCAACTGTCCCATAGGTGACCACTCTATAAAATTACTCTTTTTATTAAAAAAAATATTTGTGTTTTCTAATTTTGAAAGATGACAATTTTGAAAAACTCAACATTCGAAAGAAATGCTCTCTGATGGTGGTCATCTTAGATTGAGTTGAGATTATTACAATGATTTGTTTTAGAATGGTTGTATTTCAAAATAAGAAAATTATAATAACAAAAAAAAAACAACAAATCGAAAAAGAATTCTATTGAAAGCTCCATTTTTCAAAAGCGATTTTTGTGTAAACTTTGGGTGGTCAAAAAGAGTTAATGAGTCAAAAATAGTCATTTGAATGAAAATCTTCTATAAGAAACAAAAAAGAATTTTATACTTCTTGGGGCCAAGTTAGCACAGCCTGTTGGACTCACCATTTTATTGCTCCACAAAGTCAAAGGCAAACTACAATAATTTGACAAGTTTGGGTTGGCTAGTTTTATGCCCGATGTTAGTGCTGCCAACTTTTTACCAGAAAATCTCTGACCATGGATTTTTTCAAAAAGATAATGACATTGAATTCAGAGTTGATATTTTGCAAATTTGAACATTTTGACCGTAGAATTGAAATTTAAAGTCGATTCATAATCTTTTGAATAAACGAATAGATTTATTTTTTGGGCTGCAAACTATTAAATAAAAACCCCATGACTGTTTTTGAAATAATTAGGAATAAACTTAGGAATGAATATTAAACAAAAAAATAGATAATTTTCTATAGGGAAGCAACTGCAGTCTGACAAGTCTTCTAATTGAGGAGTAACTGGCAACTACGAGATAAAACTTTCTGGTACAGAGTTATAATAGTTCTAAAGCCAAAATTTCACAAGAATTACATATCCCACAAAGTTTAGTTTTTGTGGAAACTTTTATTTTGATGTATTGCACATGTCCTATAAGTAATTTTTAATTTCGCATATTACTTTTTTGTGAGGGGGATTAAAAGGGGAGAATAGTTTTTTTTTGTAAATTATTCGAAAGCTTTCAATTTTATGAAGAAAAATGTTAAATTTAAAATTAAAGCTTATTCAACTTCGCACAAAATTATTACTATCTACACTTTTTTTCGTATATAATGTATAGTTTCGAAGATGAAGGCTGAATTACCTACTTTACGAAAATGAACTGCCTCGAAAATTTACTGGAAATTTGATAAAAAAATATTTAAAAACAGCGGCAATACCTGCAAACAATGTCATGCTGTAGCTATTTTTAAAGCCAAATATCCATTTTCTTGTTTTCTTTTTTAGAAAAGTTATTTTTTTAATTAAAAAACAAATATTTTCCCAATTAATTTTTTTTCAATGTTTTACGTTTGTAAGAATACTGAACCAATACTCTTATGAAAACACTCAAATGGCTTCTGGAACGAAGTTTGGTTCATGCTAGAGCAAAAATGCAAAATGAAGTTGGAAGTTGAAAATAATGTTTAGTTTCCATGCAACGTCGTCGTAAGTTTACAAATTGTATAAAACGAAATGCTTAAGTACAAGTTTGCATGAATGACCATTTTATTCATTTGGTTTTTGCTGTGTAATTGAATGATTGAATCAGTTAAACGTCAAACATTTATTTGACAGATTAGGCATGTGACGGATTAGACGTGTTCAGATATCGAAGCTACTAGGTCTGTTTGCTTACTGAAATTTCATCTGACTTCGTACGACACGTCACACTACTTTTCACAAATTCCTGTTCGTTAACTTCAAAAAGTTGCAACACAATGAGAGAGCAAGAAATTTTCCCTCCAAGAAAAATCTTGCAAATTTCTGCTCTTCAAATTTATGTTTGCAGAACCAACACAAAATTGGGGTATTGGAACGATGCAAAAATGTAAAGGTAGAACTATAATAGTTGTAAGCTGTCGGAAGCTAATTTCAAAAACCAACGGCAAGTAACTTTCTAAACAGTTAGCTATATTCCACTTGAGTAAGATGATTCATCTATCTCTTTGTTTTTCGTTCCTACTTCACCAAATGTCAGTTTCACTTCCGTGGGGTGCGCTCGGTATCACTATTCTATTCTTAAGCCAATAGTAAACGAAACCTGACAAAAATTAACTTCTTTTCATTGGTTTATGACATCTGCTTCCGACAGCTTGCAACTATTAAGGATTTCCCTAACTTATGTGAATCGTTCGTTGATGCTGACGAACAAAACAATTAAAAAATCCGTTGTTGTCAATGAAAACAACACATTGATGATGTAGTTTCGTCGTCGTCAACGAATGATTAGAATTGGCTTGGCAGAGCCTTCTACCTCAATAATTTACGAAAAGTAGCTTCCCTAATCATTAAGTAAATGTTGTTGTTCTTAATATTTTTTCTTGTTTAAACAACGTTTTAATTTACAACTTCCGTTGCCAAATAATTGAGATGCAACACAATGTCAGAGTAGTTTTTAGATTTTTGAGATATCACTTTATATCGTATTTCGGAACACGCCTAGTTCTTAAAGTCATAATGACGTTTGGATAAGTTTACGCAAACAAAGGACAATCGGCAAAAATGTATGGAAGGTGGTCTAGGAACCAATAACAACGAGACGTATGTCGTTGGAAAGGTATTTTTATGAGCTACAATAGTCACTATGGCGGCTCATTTCAAATCACTGTGTGAAAAAAGTTATTCGTTAACCTAGGTTTTGTTTTGGTACCATTAAGTGTGGAAAAAATGTATACGCACTGGTCTTTTCAGTACTAAGAAGATGCATGTCGTTGAAAAGGTATTTTTATGAACAATAATAGTTACCATAACAACTTATTAAAAATCACTGTGTGGAAATAGTTATTCGCTGTTTTAGGGAATTTTAGCACAGATAAAATGTATGGAGCATGGGTAACAATTAGCGAATAACTTTTTTCACACAGTGATTTGGGTTAAGCTGCCGTATTGACTATTGTAGTACATACAATTTCCTTTCCAACGACATACGTCCCGTTGTTATTGGTTGAACTTGCCATCACACTTTTCGCCCATACTAAAAAAAAAAACATTTTTTTCACACTAAAATGAACCACAATATTTGATTAGTTTACGAATAACTTTTTTCACACAGTGATTCGGACTGAACTAATATTAAGATATTGTAGGTAATGGAAATACCTTTTCAATGACATATATATTGTCATTATTGGTTAGACCAGTTTTCATAAATTTTCCCCATACTAAATATATTTTATTCATACTAGAATGCACCAGAACACAATTCTATTTAGCGAATAACTTTTTTCACACAGTGATTTGAAGTAAGCCCCCATAGTAACTATTGTAGTACATAAAAATACCTTTCCGACGATATATGTCTCGTCGTTATTGGTCTTGTAGACCGTTTTGTCCTATTCTCCTTTGATTAATTTTCTGCAGCAAAATCCTTGGATAAGATTAACAAAATTGTGTAAACCATATTTCCCATACAATATTTGACAGTTCATTAACCAAATGATAAAATTAACCAAATCATAAACTTATATATAGTGTTTTACGACGTTGCATGAATACTCTTTACAATATGTTTAGGTACTGTTTGATTGTAACACTGTATTACAAAGATTTGTTTATGTTGAATTGTAAGTTTCTACTTTTTATAGCTGAGCAAAGCCTGAGTACTCATTCCTTCTAACTGCCAGCCTGCCTTACAGTAACGATATCACGAAACGTGTTGGACTCAGGATATTTATATTAACATTTAATTTTTTTAGGGAAAACATAGAAAGTTGAATGGTGAAAACACAAATCAATCAAAACATTTTATTTTGACTTATATGAGCCAAAGCACACAAAAATAGGTCGAACGAAGCAAATATTTTCACCTTACGAATTCAAAAGTTTTTACTGATCCGTAGTTTTTTCAGTGCCTGGCTGAATTTACACGACACGACTGCCAAATTTGTCACAATTTCTCCCACAAATCTGGTCACTTCAATTCAAAATTCCATAAGTTTCTATACGAAGTCATATAATGCTAATCTCAATATACTGACATTGTCTCAGAATGGAATTGGGAAGTTGAGTATTTATCATGTTTTTCGTCATAATTTGAAAATTTACAAATATTTACACGATGGAAGTAAAATGGAGCAAAGATTGATATCAGTTCTACTTATCAAATTTATGACAACGCTAGCAAATTTACATTTACTCTATGAAGTCAAAATTAGTACGAAAAATGCAAAAAAATTGTCACAAAATATCACTCGTGTCATTCCCAAAAAACCATGGTCACAGGTGTCTCAGCAAAGGAGGGCCAGTAAATGTATGGGGTACAGTAATACAGGGTTGATGTTCTTATTATTTTTTCTTGTTTAAACAATTTACAACTTTTGTCGCCAAATAATGACGATGCTATAGTTACAACAAATGGTTTCAAAAGTTCATAATAGAAAAACAACGAAATTTTCCCACTTCTGATCACGTGTAGAAGTACTTCTTTTTATGGGACATGTGATGTGTTATTAAAATATGAAGTAACATTAGAATTAACTTCCTTATAAATTTTTATTTTTAATTAACAAAAGTATATAAATGCTCAAAAATACAAACTTGTGGGTCAAATTCTGAAGCGAAATCTATTACTTTAGAAAAACTTTTGGTGTTTTTGAATAGAGCTGACATTTACCAACGATAAACAACGCAAAAACGTACAAAAACAACAATTTTTGGGAATTTTGTTATACAGTGTTTAATTTATTAAAAGACTAAAAAAGGCCATGTTTTCTGCCGATACCAAACTGCACCCTCTTCGGTGGTAAATTTTAGTTCGAAAAATACGGTATCGGCCCGGTATCGTTTCTGTATCTCTGTTTAAGGTGCATTGGAGCTGGTATCTTTTCGGTTTCCGATACCGATATCAAACGGTACTGAGACTTTTCAGGTGTTGTGGCCAGATCTTGGCATGACTTTAGAAAGAGGTAAAGGTTTTAAGGTGTGAGAAAGAATAAAATAACTATTACGGAATAAAAAGCAATTTGTGTGTCCTAAACAGATATTTTGAATCGGTACAGATTGAATTTTTGAATTTTCAAAAAGTATTTTTTTAAATGTTATATTATAATATTTCAACTTCTTAAAGCTTCTGTTAAAAAAATCAAAAAAACTTTTGGAACTTTTTTTTTAACAAACAAAAAAGAAGTCCAACGTCTTAAAAATCTTTAGACTTGAAACTTTTTTTCTAAAGTTTTTTCTTTAGCTCCAAAAATTAAACAAAACGGAGAAAAACTTGTGCACAGACCTAGCATCATGTCAGCTTAATAATTACAGAAAATATCAAATATTCTTAATATTTTTGGTCGAAGTCCTGCCAAATCAAATTGAATTTCAGAAACCGTCCGATGTCAAGCTTTCAGGAATTGTATTATTTATTTTATTTTCAAAATAATATTTTGAAAATCTAAAGATGTTTGAATAAAGGCAAAAGATCGTTTCCAATTATCATATCCGGTTCTTTCAAAAGAAATTTTCAAAAATATATTCGAAATTTTGGCTCGAACGTCGAAGGTCCTGTTTAATCTTATGAGCGTATCAAACAAAACAAATTCAATATGGACCCTTCATATGGATTAAGGAACATAAGTTAATAACGTAAAACAAAGTAACAATGATTTTTTTGATCATTTCTGCAGACTATTTGTATCAATATTGTGCGAACAAATCCTTGCGACCGAAAGCTTGCATTCAAGTTTTATTACGACATCCATCAAATACCATTTCATACGAAAATCCTTATATCATATATCTCATGTGATGTGAATGTTTGTTTATGAAAAAGCTACAAATTGCAATTTCCTGTACTAAAATGTTGTACGTATCTCATCTCTCCATTAAATACACACACGTTATTCGTTTTCTTAATTTTCTTGTTTTCTATTTTTTTTTTCCTATCTTCATCTAATGGACTAATCAACAATGATGTGTCCTTCTTTTATTTTCGTTATTCCTGTTTGGATTCATTTTCGAAGAAGAATATTAAATTACTTTCGCTGTGTAGTGGCGTGAGTGTGGCGAAACTAATTTGATAAAAATTCTGTCTCCGGTGAGTTTCCTTTATATCATGGGACATCTTCCTCCATCCATCTCTTGTGACGCTGGCATAAACATACCTACTATACTATGCCATGATTATTTCCTGCTCAAGGACAAATAGCGAAATTTGTTTGTTTCCTTTTATAAAAAGGAGGAGGGGGGAAGACGAGTATAGAGGATAGTGTCCTTATCTGTCTTTGCTTTTGGGAATTTCATCTTCACCGAAGCGAAGGACGACGAAATATGAAAATTTAATTATTTCCCAAGACAAAGGACGACAAGTTGACATTTCTTCTTCCGGACAATCGTTGTATAGATATATAAGCTAAGGAACGTATACACAACACAAGTAGAAGTAAAGGAAAGTCCTTTTGGTTGTGGTTCTTCCGGTTTGATTTCTGGTGTTAATGTTGCATGCTTCATAGTATGTACCTGGGTATAGGTACTATCTGCATTATGCGGTGTCATAATGTCGTCAGACAAAGTCTCATTACCTGGCACGAATTTAATGTGTGTGCTGTGCGAGAGCATTCGTGGCGCTGGAAATAGTATCACACAAAAAATATCCCTAATAAAAGTGTCAGATTTAATTTCCTTCTCCTTCAGTTAATTTCGTTCCTCTGTTTTTTTTTTTTTTGCATTTTGTCGTACTTCGGTTCTTTTTTTTAATTTTGTTATAATTTTGCGCACTTTATGGCAGGACGACCACGTTTAATGCTGCCAAAGTGCGCAATGATTTTTATGGGCTATCATGGCTTTTTATTGGTAGGGTTGCCATCGTAAAGCATTTAGCTAATGAGTTTTTTTTTGCTTTTTTTTAATGGGAGCAGTATTTTTTACTTTTCTGTTTTTTTTTTTTGTTGATTCTTCTTCTTCTTATTTTGCAGTGTGGAATGAGTGTGAATTTTTATAGACAAAACGGCAGGCGGTTTTTTCGGACGATTGAGGGTGGATGGTGTGTTCTGTTCATTTCGTCGCATTTGTGGCACATTTTGGATCGTAAAATTTATTATGACGTTGTTATTACAGTTTTTCATCTGTACAAACACAGGCACATCAGGCATCAGGGTGATGTGCGTGCTGCAGTCGAGCATGCAGAGTTTTTACGATGCAATTTTGAAGATTTCATTATAACAATGTTGGAGGACATTGTGCACGATATTAAAGATATTAAAGAACACGCAGTTAAATGAGGTATTTCGTCATTAAAGATGGCTATATTTCGGTAGAATTGGAGAACGATTTCTAAGGAATTACATGTATATACAAAATATTCTCTAAGTGCTATAGGTCCATAAAATGTATAGCGAACGGCTGCGTTTTGTTGTATAAAGTTAAGTGCGCAACAAAGTTGTTGTTGTTTTTATTGTGTATGATGGGAACAATTACGAGGCAATGATTTGAATATTTTACTGCAAGGGATTCACTTTTAGGAGAGTTTTTATATATATTTTTGCGTTTGATGTAGCAATGTGCTGTCAAATGTAGGAATGATAGCCTTCAAAATGTTGGGTGTGTAAATACTAAATTAAATTTGAGTTTGAGAACATTTAGATAACTTAGGATGTTATGTTTTTCTGGAGTTATTGCTTTTTGCATGAATGAAAATTGTCAGTGCGTAAATGTTTGGACAGCAGCTGTCAAAGCACTTAGATAGCATTATCGTGTGTCCTAAAAACAATTATTATTAATAGAAATAAAGTGTTCATTATAACAAAATTGATTTTTGGATTAAATTCTCTGCGTGTTTGTTAGCAACTGAAATTAGCTAAAAAAAAAGAAAATAAATATTTGCTGTTGGATGACTAGAGATTGACTTTGCGTAGTAAATTCTAAATTTGAACTTTTTTATATGCACAAGTGACGTTGTCAAAATCAGAGCACATAAAATATCTGTCACAAGTCAAAAAAAAAAAACTGACCTTTATCACGAATAATTAAAAACGATACAATTTTTGGCCTATAAAAATTTGTGATGCTTTTTTTTATCAAGGCTGAGGTAAACTCGTCGTAGTCCAAAGTATTCCCGAAGAAAGAAAGTAAAACTCGAGTTAAGAAGGTAAAAAACTAGGGATGGTAACCAGTTTTAATAATTTTTACTATTTATTTATAACTACTACGGGCTTACAGTCTAACAATGTTTGTTAAACTTATTTTAATGACACGGAATTTCTTATACAGCTTTGCTTGGTTCGGTAGAACTACAGGAGTAGACTCGGCCTGCACTATTCACTTAGAAGAAGTGAACGGGGGAAAATACGGTAGGAATCTAATGTCAGCACAAGGCTAGCCTAAGGGAAAATTACTTTGCTGCCCAATCTCTCACTCAAAAGGAGCGAGAAGGGAGTTTGCGGTAGGAAGCTGATTCCAGCCCAATGCACAACCAAGGAAAAATAGCTTTGTGCCCAATATCTCACTCAGAAGGTGCGAGAAGGAAGCTTATGGTAGGAATCTGATTCCAGCCCAAGGCTTACCCAAGGGAGAATTTTTTAATTTTTAACGGAGGAAGACAAAAAAGAAAAATATATCTAAATGGTACACGAGTGCACCATTAGCTGGAATATCTATGCCCCCTATAATTCAGATTAAATCAAAATCGGAACTAACATGAGTCAATAAGCTTCGACTTTTTCGGAAAATCGTTCCTCCTCATAATAATTTTTGAGGCACAAGATAATGTGAATTGTAAGGAGGACGAATGCAAAAATCATATGACGTCAATTCCACGGTATGTATGTGATGGAATCGGGTGTTCTGTGGTTGTTGATCATTCTGTGTGCGGTGGTGGATGTATGTTGACATGGGCATGGTGTATATTAATGACTGATCTATGGTGGTTTATTGGTGATGTAAGGTACTGGTAGTTGATGTTGCTGGTGGTTGGTGTATTTCATTATGAATAGACGATGACGGGTCGGTGATTAATTGTCGGTCGGTCGGTGTGGGGCAGTGAAAAGTGTTACACTTCGGTACTAATTTATAGTTCTCTCGCCAACAAACTAAATATTTTTTCTGTATTTCTCGTTCGCGGTCAGTAATAATCCCGAAAGCAATATCTCGTCAAGAAATAAGACGGTACCCTGCTGGTTACGGATGAGGGTCAGTTCAGAAGATGGAAGGAACACTTTCACGCTGTATACTTAACCATCTAGACGGTGGCGGTAGAGTACTGTTTCCAAACCCAAAAGAGCAATTGCAAGTTTCTGTATTCGGACCTGCCCACCCAGTTTAGCCAAGATGATATCAGCAATAAATCCCTAAAAACCAAAAAAATTCTAAGTTTAGATTGCATTCCCGCTGAGCTTTATCGATCAGCTTTAAAAATATCGGTGGAAATGCTAAATCCACTAATAGCGCAGACATATGAGGACGATAGTTTTCCCGTTGATCGTCAAACTAACTAAGGAAGGAAATCTTACGGACTGCGGAATCTAGAGGGGAATTTATGTCCTCCCTGTAGAATCAAAGAACATCTGGATTTACTCTCAACAAAAATTAAGCCGATGCAACAAATACCTTTAGGATTATAATAGAGCAATGCGTGGAGTTCCATTCCCGATTTTGAAAAGGCCTTCGATACTTTGAATCCAGAATCTAGTTGTTATGGGAGATGACTTCCATGCAGCCCTAGCTGAACAAGCGCGAGGAGCCCGATGGACTATGATTTTCTTTCTGCAACATCTCGACTAGACGGATACAACATCAAGGATCTACATCAGATGGTGAGCATCCTGGAAAGTGAAGCGAATAAAGTCGGGCTGAGCATCAACATCGAGAAAACGAAGATCTTTAACATTTCTGGTCTCTGCTCAATTTGACGTTGCGGGAGAGGAGTATGAAGCGGTGAACAACTTTATCTATCTAAGAAGCCTTCTCTAAAAAGGTGGGGTGGTTCAGATGAAGATACTAGTTGCCGTATTGGCAAAGCAAAAGCTGCTGGGGCCAGAGAACAATATGGTGTAGAATAGTCGAAAAGGAATCTAAAAAGCTGGGAAAAAGTTGTGGAGAGATCAAGCATAGTTCTAGAAACAGAACAAGATGGCATGTAGTGGAAGGTGATGCCCTATGCTCTACGAAGTGGTCAAGGAGGTCAAGTAAATAAGTAAGTAAGTATCCATTCATTTCGGTTGTGAAGTGATTTATTTTTTGAAATATTTTTTGGTGAAATTGGAAAATAAACATTTGACATTTGAGTTAGTTAATGATGAAGAAGCTGGAGAATCATCAAAATATTGTTTGTCTCCCATCTGCCAAGCTATTAATATTGTCAAATTTTAATGAAGGATGGCTGCAATGTCAATGGATTACAAAACCTCTGAGATAACAGAAATGTTCGCAGTTTTTTTATGCTCCGGAAAAGGTAATTTTAGAGCAATTCTTTACTATTTGTAGATCACTACAGCTTAACCTTCAAAATACAGTTCATCCCCATCTATCAAGCCATCAGCTTTCAAATTTTATAGAAAGATGTGTACGATGTCGATGGATTTAGAAAAATCAGGATTTTCCATAGTCTTTCTTACTGCTCCAAGCAATTCGTTGAAATTTGGATGTAAATACACTTGTTTGTCAAAATGTAATTCCACCCCATTTCCCAAGTTTCAACTGTCAAATTCAATAAAAGCATGACTACGATGTTGATGTAATTGAATGGTTCGTGAATGGATCTTCAATAGTTCCCACATGATAAATTCGGGAACGAACCATATGTTACAGGTCCTAACAGATTGGATTCGATCGTGAACACGAATTTTATTTTCAAGGAACCTAAGAATTAGATACTCGATCGAATCAATATTAAAATTCCCTTTTTAATCTTTCGCGAGAGAACGAATCACATATCGTTCTATGAACCATGGTCAAAATTGTCAATTTTGTGGAATTTTGCATTGCATTATTTTCTGCCCGAACTGAATTTTTAGTACTGGGTTCTCCACCTCTAGGAAATACCGATTGATTTTTTTTTTGTTTGAAAATCATCTTTTTGAAGACATTTCGAAAGAATTTTTGAATTCAGAAGTAACAATTAGCTGTCCTTAAAGTAGAATTTCAGAATTTCCAAAACTGAGTTTTTAAAATATTTTATGTATATCAATGAACACACAAATATTGGCGCCAACACATCCCTTTAGTTCAAGTTTTTAGTTTAATTTTTATAGTTCGCGATTGTTCTCCTTCATAAGCTCTCCTCGCAAAACAGAACCAAAAGTATATAATTGTAAAAATTTCGTTTCCACAAATCATAGTATTATTTTTCTCTCCTGCTTATCGTCGATGACTTATACCATCCTCAAGCATCAACAACATCGAGAGGCCTAATCACGTATCTCAGGGCTGAGATCACGTTCTCTTGAAACTTTTCAATCGAGTTTAAAGTCCACCGTAAAGCAGGACTGTCAGTATGAAGGTTTCCTAGAGCGTGCATTTCAATAACTTACATGTCAGGAGTCTTAAACCGATTTTTTTTTCCCAAAGCGGACTGGAAACTTCTCCTAGGGAAGTTCTTTCTTTAATCTCCATTTAGGTGTCATTCGGGGAATTTATATTTACTCCCAGGTCCCAATCCCAATTACAATATGGTATCTCCTTTAAATTTGTTTTAAATTTGAACAGAAGTCCTTCAAAATAAATAGAATAAAGAGAAAAAAAATAACTCAAGTTAATCAAATCTCACCCCATGAGCTAACCACAGTAATGCAATTTAGATCTCAATTCCCATAGATAATAAATTGAGTTTCAGCTTCATTAAAAGTCTACAAGGATCGTGCGTATGAATTTTTTTACATTCATCCCTTTAAATTTCAAGGCATCAGACTGGAAACAACTTTCTTTTCCGTTGGGCGTTGTTGATGATGGTAGTCATTGACTCGACTCGACTTCTTCTGCGAGACAACTTCACAAAATTACACCATCATCATGAAAGGACAAACAGGAAGTTTCTTCTTATAGGGATATAAGCAGTATGGATTGGGTATAGTTATACTCTCATTCCTTTACACACTTCCTCTCATCGAACAAAAAAATATCCTTCATCCTTAGTCTTATATAGTAGTGTCCACATATCCTGTGACGTCAAACGCACCATGTTGCTGTTGCTGCTACTGCATTCAACCGCACTTCTTCTTCACTTCACTGTTTATTAGTTTATCGAATTCCATCCTCTCGCCACACCAGGAAAGTCTTCATCTTGATGCTGCTCCAGCATCAGAGTATCCTCTCGATAAGTTGTCGTTGGTTGCTATCATTCTGGTATAGTGGTTGGTGGAGGTAACAAGCGCCTCTCGTTATCCTTGTTGTTATTATCGATATTATTGGGCCTGACAGTGTTTGTCTTTTGTGCTCCTTGTTCATGAAGAGAGAAAAGCAATTTATTCCTTTCTTTTGCAAAGAAGGACTCGATGTATATTTATTTTGTATTTTTTTTTCTATTTTCTTAACTGAAGGTTCCTATTTTATTTTCTATAAAGATCCCGACACACCCAATGCGGAAGAAGAAGTTCAAGTGCGCAGTGAGGTTGACAACCTTTTTACTCCTTCAAAGTTTTATTTTTCAAGGATTTTTTTTTCTTCAACTTTTCTTATACCATCCTCAAGCATCAACAACATCGAGAGGCCTAATCACGTATCTCAGGGCTGAGATCACGTTCTCTTGAAAGTTTTCAATCGAGTTTAAAGGAAAACATGATGGCGGCGGCGACGAAAAAAAAAAATAAGTAGAATCAAACAAGAAAAAAAAAAAACATCGCCGCAAGGCTCCTACTACAACAACATTTTTATATCATCATCATCATCATCCCTTAAACTGATTGAGCCTAAGGGGCTAAGTCATTTGAAATTCCTTCAGTGTGCATCGATTTTTAAAAATTGGTGTGAGTCAGATTGAAGCCTAAGGTATATCCTTGCAAGGAACTACATGGGTATATATGTGTTTGTGTGCATAACAAATGGCCTTAAGGTATATGATCCATTTTTTCGTCTACAAGCTGTGACAAGTCAAGATTAAATGTCAACTCAAGGTGAGCGGTAACAAGTTTACCTGTGCCTTCTTTCTTCTTTTTTTTTTTGTCAAGAAGCTAAAAATTAGAAGGCACTTAACTGCCGCGAAAGTTTATATTTCGGCTGCCTGCAACCTTTGTTCCTTTTCCATTCAATTCACAATCCCTCCATAACCTCTGCCTCTCAGTTTGGCTTTTTGAGTAATGTAAAAAGTTGTCCTTGCAGGTGAAAAAGTTTCCTGTGAACCATTTTTCACTGGCGCAAATGGTACACACAAGAACAAAATAAAAAGGAAGAAGAAAAAAATGAAATTAAAAAAAAAAATCAAGGGCCAACAAGGACCTGACAAAAAGTTGATATTTTAATGAGATAATGTGATGAACTTTTTAGCTTGAGCTACTTTTTGTTTTGTCTTTAGAAAAGAGAGAGAGAGAGTATAGTTTTTGCCCCTTAAATCTCACGCATTTTTGCCTTCCAAAAATATCTGGGTTGCAGTTCCGGGGTTTGGTTTTTTATTTTAAGCCCTATATAGCACATGCCCCAAGGAATGGGGCTGAGCAAAATATGCATTCTTTAACACTATATCGAAATGAAGCTCTTTAAGTCTGGGTTATGGTTTATCCTGTGAGTCATATCACATATGAATGCATTTTTTGTATCAGTCTTTTCTCTCTCTGTCATATGTGAGTGAATTTTCATTTCATCTTTTGTTTTATTTTTGTTGTGTGTATATTTTAGCCTTTGACTAGCTCAACATATGGAAATCCTCTCTACCAATAAGTTTTCTTTTTAGAAGATTGCCCTTGAGGCTTGACATAATTTGCATGGTATTTACTGATGATGCGGTTGCTTTTTGATGTTAGTCTTCTGTTTTTGAAATGCATATAGGGTAGAAAATATTTAATGGATTCTTTTGGTTTATTTATTTAATGAATATGAGGGGAATGTGATAGGCAATTTGATGAGAGGTTTAAGATAGGTGGATAGTCAAAGTACCTATAGGCGAAAAACGTATGCACAATATGGCGACTTTGGTGTTAACACAAGTGTCAAATCTATGGAATCTTCTTTTCATTTGCATTTGGGCAGGTTTTGGTTAAGTGTATCAGGCTCGTGCGCAGAAAAGGTACAAGGTGGGGAGGAGGTTTCCATTTCTTTCATGTTTATAAAATTCATTAAAATCGTGTGTTTCAAAGCGCAAAGTCATTTTTGGGAGCGGCACGAAATCTCGTAAACTAAAACTTCTAAGCCTCACTAACAAAATCTTGGTCTTGTGAAAACCTCAAATAACAAGATCTCGCAAATTCATTTTTCAAGATCTCGAACTTCATCACAAAATCTTGCAATAATCAACCAAAATCTCGTATGTACCAAAATTTCACAAATTCAAATCTCTCAGTAAAATATATCACCAAAGAGAAACTCGAAAACGAAAAACTTTTACTTTGGATTTTATTGTTTTCCAAAACGAATTTTTAATACCTACAAAAATACCCCACATTACAACTTTTTCTCTTAAATATAACATAAAAAATAACAATTATGAGATTTTTTTTTGAATTGAAAGTCGAAGTTAGAAATACCCCTCCCCTTGCACACAGCCTGCAGTTTATATAAATTTCGAATTCTTATCAAACTGGACTTAACTGTGCTATGGAGAAATTAGGGAAGCTTTTTATTTTTTCACATCGTCCGTATGAGCCTTTGTGAATCTATCTGTAGCTACATAAATAGAGCCATGTTTATCCTAAGCAGATGGTGTGCTGGTGTCGGGATGGCTCGCGATCACCGTCTTATGTTAGCCTATCTTCGACTTTGAACTGCATCTGTACGTGGAAATTGACAAAACTTTCTCCGTACACTCACGTACAATACCGATAGACCACGGGATCCTTTAGTGCGCCAAAGATATAAGGATCACCTCGCCACAGAAGCAGAAGCAATCAGCAATGCAACGCCTTTTCAACTGCAGTGGCGCTTGAGTGTTTGGGTATAAGGGAAGGCAGAGAAACCACAACACATTGGCTCTCTGCAGATATTAGGAGGAAAGATCAAAGAAAGAAATGCTATCAGGTCCCACCTTGTAGCAGCCTCAGAAGATGAGAGAATTGACATTGAATCTCTGTATCGTAGGAGGAAAAGAAAAGAAGTACAGCGTAGTATAAGACGTGACAAAAGACGTCACATAAATGCCTTCGCAGGACAGGCTGAGTACAAACAACATCTCGTCATGGATTTAGACGGTACCTACTACTTTGCTGGGTTACGGATGAAGATCAGCTCGAGGATTGGGTACGATATGTCGACTTTTAAAATATCGACTCCATAAGATCGACTTTTATAATCTCGACAGAAAAAATCTCGACTGGTTAAAAGACCGACAGATCAAAATATAGACACAAATTTAACCGACTTTTTAAAATGTCGATTTTTCAAAATGTCGATTCTCAAAATGTCGACAGTGATCGAGATTTTATGAATCGAGATTTTAACAGTCGACATTTTAAAAGTCGACATTTTGAAAGTCGACATTTTGATCAGATCATAGTTTAGGGAATGATGTTTACAAGCGCGCGCTTGTAAACATCATTCCCTAAACTATGATCTGATCATTATTATCTAATATCGCATTGTCATAGTGCAATAAATAGCATTTTTTGTAATTTAATTTTTGTTGCCTTAATATTTTGACGTCTTAATTGCCTATTATTCAGGGTCTGTAACGTGTTTTAATTGTAATACAATAATAAAACATCCAGAAAATGAGGCAGTTAAAAGTTCGAAATATTAGGTATAATGTAGGTAGGCAACAAAAATGCGTTCTATTGAACTTTCTGGAAGCTAAACAAAAGGTAGGTAATATAAAATTCATAACTACCTAAAAAAGTTAAATTATTATAAGAATCAAATAAGAACTTGTATCTTAAACATAGTCTTAAATTTTCCACAGCATCAAAAAACTGTTAAGTTCCTGTTAAAAAATCAGTCAAGAATTTATGATTCTTGAGTTTATAGTTATTCCAAAACATTTAAGGCAGAGCGTTGTTCTTTGGGTTACTTTCAAATGACTGACAGACAAAATATCGACAAGTCAAAATGTCGACTTAAAATGTCGATTTATATTTTATATCGACTTTTCTGTATGGGAAAAATTCCGACAAGTCGATATTTTTCTCGACTTCTATCAGGGCAGTCGACTTTTTGTCAAATCGACATTTCAAGCTGTCGACATTTTAATAAGTCGGTAAAAACAAAGTCGGTATTTTAACTTTCAAAAAAGTCGATAAAAGTCGACATTTTAACCAGTCGACATTTTTTTTGTCGGTCATTCGTACGTAACCCTCAGCTCGAAGATGGAAGGAACACTTTGCCACAGTACTTAACTTAAAGATGGCGCTAGTGTACTTGTTCTTAGCTCAAGTAAGTAATTGGCAACAAAAAGTTCCCGTATTCGCACCTGCTCACCCTGTTAGGTCGAGATAACATCAGCAATCAAATCCCTTAAAAAATAACAAAGCTGTAGGCTTAGACGACATTCCCGCTGAGTGATATCAATCAGCTCCACAAATATCGGCGAAAATGGTATATCCCTTAATAGCACAGACATGGGAGGATGAAAGTTTTCCAGTTGAATGGAAAAAGGCGAAACGGAAATCTTGCAGATTGCGAAAACTGGAGGGGAATCTGTGTCCTCTCTGTGGTGGCAAAGAAAATGGCAAAATAGCCTTGGAATGAATAAAGGAGCATCTGAATTCTACTCTCGACAAAGAGCAAGCGGGATAACGGGCAGGCTCATCTTGCACAGATCATATCAACACCTTAAGGATCATAAAAGAGCAATGCGTGGAGTTCCCTTCCCTTCTCCATCTGCTTTTTATCGATTTTGAAAGGGCTTTCGATAGTTTGAAACGAGAATTTATTTGGTTTACCTTACGTCGGAGAGTTATACCCCATTACCAAGGCTACCTACGAAAGGTGCAACTTTTCAAGTCTTGCATGGCGGACGATTATCTGCGGACTTCGAAATCTAGAGTGGAGTTTCGCAGGGGTGTTTACTATGACCATTGTTATTTCTAGTTGTCATTGGAGATGTCCTCCATGCAGCCCTAGTCAAACAAGCATGAGGAATCCGATAGACTTTTTGTGTTTCTTTCTGCAATATCTCTCGATTACGCGAACTATATTTGTTTGCTTTCTTACAACATCATGGATCTACATTAGATGGTGAGCAACCTGGAAAGTGAAGCAAATAAAGTCGGGTTGAGAATCAACACCGGAAAAACGAAGATCCTGAACATTATCTGGTAAGTCTGCTCAAATTGACGTTTGGGACAGCAGGTTTAAGCGGTAAACAACTTTATCTACCTAGGAAGACTTATCTCAAAAGACGGTGGTTGTTCAGATGAAGATGCCAATTGCGGTATTGTCAAAGCAAAAGCTGCTTTCGGCATGCTGTCAAAAGCTTGAAGGAGCAACGTAATATAAAGACCAAGCTGCGACTGTTCCGTTCGAACGTAGAGTCCGTATTACTATATGGGTGTTGAACACGGAAAGTGACCGCCTTTGTCACAAAAATGCTGCAAACTTTTTTGAATAGATGTTTTCGAAACATCCTAACGATGTTTTGGCCAAACACCATCTCCAACCAAGAACTGCATCGGAGAACTGGCCAAAAACCCATCGTAATCATAATTCGTAGAAGGAAGTGGCAGTGGATTGGACACAAAGCTTATGGGATAGCTGATTATTCTATTTCAAGGCACGCAATCAAGAAGGCAGAAGTCCTGAAGGACTGAGAAAAACTTGGTGCAAAACAGTTAAAAAGGAATCTAAAAGTTGGAAAAAAGTTGGGGAGAGCTCAAACACATTTCGCCCTAGACTCCACAGAGAGGTCAAAGAGCTAAGTAAACAGATGATCAGATTTGATATAAATTTTCTTTAGAGAGTTTTTTGAATAGTTCTTCAAATTATTCGTGGAAAAGCTTTTCAATATCTTGATTTTGAAAATTATGAAGCCCTTATAGTCCGTTAAGGAAACCGAATCCCTTGCGCTTTTTGGCGGGGACCTTTATTAAGGATTGGAGTTCATTTCCTTTAACATAAAAAGTATGCTCCCGAAAATTGGCAGCACTGACATTTTACTCAGAGGTGCGCCTACTCAAAACCTATTTTTTGAGACATATCAATCGTTATTTTGATCAAGGAAATTTTCCAAGTAATTTACGAGTTTTTTTTATTTTAGCATTTTCCATTTTAAAAATGGGGTTCAAGCGATAGAATTCCAAAAATAACTAAAGCTGATGGAGCTGATGGCCTTGCGGCTGAGCTATTCAAAGCGGTTGGTGATGAATTGGTTAGGAGTATGCACCAGCTCATGCTCATCTGTAAAATATGGTCGGAGGAAATCATGCCCGATGAATAGAACCTCAGCATTGTTTGCCCGATCCTCAAGAAAGGCGGTCCTCTCGAATGCACCAACTACAGAGGCATCAGTCTTCTTAATATCGCCTTCAAGATCTTCTCTGCCCTACTTTGTGAACGCCTGAAGCCCTTCGTCAACAACCTGATAGGTCCTTATCAGTGTGGCTTTAGGCCAGGGAAGTCCACCATCGACCAAATATTCGTACTACGGCAGATATTGGAGAAAACCCAGGAGTTTCAAATCGATACCCACCACCTTTTTATCGATTTCAAGGCTGCGTATGACAGCATCTATAGAGACGAGCTATATAGAGCAATGTCTAGTTTTAGCATCCCTGCCAAACTCGTCCGTTTGTGCAGGATGACGATGGAGAATGCACGCTGCTCCATCAAGGTCGGCAAAGAGCTCACCTTTGATGTCAAAAAAGGTTTGAGGGAAGGCGACGCGCTCTCATGTGACTTCTTCAACATCGTTCTTGAAAGAATAGTGCAAAGCTCTCACGTCAACACTATAGAGGCACAATCTTTCAAAAGTTCGTCCAATTACTCGCTTACGCTAACGACATTGACATAATAGGACGAACAAAGCGTGATGTCAGTGGTGCTTTTGTGAGCATTGAGAAGGAAGCCAAGAAGATGGGTTTAACGGTGAATGAAAGCAAAACGAAATATATGCTGTCAACAAGAAAGGACACCCAACACCGACGCGTCGTCGACGTCGCGACGTCTAGGACAGAACGTCACTTAGACAGCTATAATTTTGAGGTGGTCAGAGACTTTGTCTATACCTAGGATCCGCTATAAACTCAGTGAACGATACCAGTGCTGAGATCAAACGAAGAATTACTCTTGCCAATCGCTGTTTCTTCGGGCTAAGAAGGCAATTGAGAAGCAAAGCCCTCTCTCGAGCAACTAAACTGTTCCTGTTTAAGACGCGTATCATCGCGATGTATGGTGCAAGGGCATGGACCCTGCTAACGGTGGATGAGAACGTGCTAGGCTGTTTTGAGAGAAAAATTCTCCGGGTGATTTTTGGTCCCGTCTGCATAGATGGGGAATGGAGAAGAAGATACAACCACGAACTGTATGGGCTGTACAGCGACACCGACCTAGCCACAAAAGTGAAAAGCCAACGACTAAGATGGCTGGGTCATCTAGAGCGAATGGACACCAATGCTCCGGCCCGGAAAGTCTTTGAATCCAACCCCGTGGGACAACGCAGTAGAGGTTGACAGCGTAAAAGGTGGCGCACGCAAGTGGAAGAGGACCTCAACCAACTTGGCGTGCGAAACTGGAGAAAGCGAGCCGGCTGGAAGAAGCTTGTTGGTTGAGGCCATGGTCCACCCCGGACTGTAGCGCCACCTTAAGTAAGTAAGTATTAACTTGCAGTGTAATGCAAAGTTTAATATTTCATAAGGTATCCAGGCGTTGTTCACCTTTTGATACGGTTTCTTCGGCATAATATATACGTACTTAAGTTCAATATACCACCTTTCACTGTACAGTTTTTTTTTTTTTATATAAAATCCAAAAATTATCACAAATACAACAGATAACACAAATAGTTAGGTTTATCCCTAAAATTAATTTTTATAAAAATAAAATGTAGCCATTTTTACTCAGAGACATTTGTAGCTTTCCATTAGTAAAATAATTTTCAGGATTAGTTCAGTGATTCCAGAAATTACCGCCACCTACATGGGTACATAAAAACAGATAATTTTTTTCAAATCTTTTAAGCAGTTTTGGAGATAAATAAGCTTTTCCTTGACTCTTGTATATTTTGGGACCTTTAAGAAAATTCGATTCTGTTGAAGTTTAAAGTGTTTTAGCAAATTTTATTCTAAAAACCTAATTGAACTGTAAATGTGTTAATTTGAATATTTCAAATTAATATTTAAATTCATTAATTTTTCATTTTCAGTATTTGATCTTGTTAAAAGTTTTTAACTATCCCAAAAGGAAATCAACAATCTATTGGCTTTGCTTTTAAGATTATCTGCACATAGACAAATACTTTCGACCTTCCCAAAAGACGTTCTATTCTCCTCGCAACTTCCACCTCACAAATGTCCACTGAGAATAAAGTGAATCCTTTCTGTTCTTCAAGAATTTGCAACAAGGGATATTAAAAATTCAGGTCAGGTTCATATAGAATAAATGAAGCTGTTTCTTCTTATAGCAAAAACAATACCCAGACCCTACTACCTATTTCTCTTTTTTGGTTCTTGTGCAAAGAAACTATATAGAACTTCCCTACGAACTTATATACAAATGTCATAGATTCCATTATTTTTTTTTCTATTCGTATTATTACTGTCCCGCAACATTGAGGACCCTTAAGGGCATACTTTTAGCACCGTTATATACCTATTCTAGTCGGTATAGTAGAGGTATACTTGAGAGGAAGGAAATACTTTTGTCAAAGGATGCCGATAGGAATGTTTTAATTTAAAACTTCCCTCTGTGTCCTTGTGCGCTGCCTCGGGGGATAAACCAACCGCACTCATCAGAATTCCATTGGCAAATTTTCATTCTTCAATATGTAAATTGACGAGCATGACCACAATCTCCTACCAAAAAACTAAACCAAATCCGATAATAAAGGACTTTTGAGGAAGATATTTAAGTTTTAAATTTTAAGGATTCTCTATATACGGTGGCAGCGGTAGAGGTTCTTTCGCAGTGAATTTGCTAAAACCATGTATAAATCTCCACGAGTTTTATGAAGCTTGCAACTACTAGAAAAAACAACAAAAAATCGAATGTGTGTTCTGTTCTTTTTGTCATCGTCGTTTCCTTTTTGGAAGAAAGGAGCAAAATTTTGCTACGGCTACGTGCAGGAATAGCGAACTTAATCAAAAATACTTCCTCAGCAAACGTCGCGTCGCTTCGTCGTTCGGTCTACGTATATACAGCCCATGGCCCATCACCCAGCAAGTCTGCTTGTGTTCTTAATCTCAATTTTCTTAACGACTCCTGCGGAATCAGCAGTAGCAAAAGTATTATCAACTATATGAGCAAGGTGGTGATGTCCTGCAGCCAGACCTCTGAACTAGTTGCAGAATCACGACCAGACTCTATAATCACGCAGCAGTTCGACGAAAAAGGATGTTTTCTTTTTTCCCCATTCCCATGATTCTACAACCGATTCTATCTATTTTGACTCCTTCCGCTGCAATCCCGGCAAAATATCGTTTTTTTTTTTTTGCTTTTTCATCCTACAGAGGCAGACAAAGGACTCATATAATGGATAAAGTATTTACTCGCGCCGCCGCTATTTTTTCGAGAAAACCAAATCTAGAAAACGGCTTTTAGTGGTGTTTTGTGGAATAGAGAATAGTTTCGCAGCTGGGAAGCATTATATTTTTGTATTTTTTCCCATCCAAGGAGCAAAACACAACATTTATCAGGCCTCTTTGAGCAAAGCAATGAAAATTTGTTTTCATACAAAATTAATTGGGCTAGGTCCGAGCTTTAAATCTTTCCCAATCCTTGAAGGTTTTTCCAGAGTTTCAGAAAGATAACAAAAAAACGAATGATGGACTGCCTCCATAGCCACCCACTGTTTTAATCCAAACTCATACTTAAAAGGAGGCCCTTTTTTATTCAGCGAAGGACAACACTATGCTTACAGTCTTCGTTTTTTCTAGCAATAAAATACGGATTTACGTTACGATACCTTTGCTGTTGCTGAGAGTTTTTCAAAGTGATTTTTAATCCTTTTCTCTATTAAAATAGAGAAAGATGGACGAGGACAAACGGTCTATACCTTCACTTGTAGCAATATGCAGGGAAAAGGACGAAACTTTTTATTTTGCTTCTTTAAGTTTTTTTACTTATCGTTTTTCTTCTTCTTCTTCTTGTTTTTTTTGTTGCTTCCAGTTTTTAGTTTCCTTGCGCGAGGATAGTGTCGGCTAAGTGTCTTGGGACAAAAGACAGCACCAAACCAATGTGTTATATCCTTGTTAGAGCATATGGAATATAAAAGATATGAAAGTGTATCTATATGTCATGTTGGGGGCATATGCTTGTGCCATTGTCGCATATCCTTTTTGCATGCACAATGCATTGCATTCTCTTTTCTTGCTGCAAGCGAATATGAATTTGTGTATATGTGATATGTTTTTTTTTTTTTTGACATTTTCTTAGATGTTTGCTTCTTCTATAACGACCTATATCATAGACTTATACTGTTTGCAGATAGGGTACATGGTATAGAGGTATACCAATGGCACGTCACACGGTGTGCAATGTTATTTATGCTCCAGCTGGGCATTTGGAGCAATTTTATGCTTCGAATATAAAAAATGGGGTTTATATACCTACGTTTTGAGGGTAGGGTTAAGTTATTGTCTATATGAAAAGTCAGTCCCTTGGATACATTTAAAGTTTTTTGAAACTTTAGCAATAAAATTTGTTGGTGAAGGTTTTTGCTATTTTGAATAATGAGATAATGACCTTCTTTGGGTTTTTTTGTTATTCTAAGTGAGAATGTGTTATTGTGAATTAAGTGGTGATTATTTTGAACAAAGCAAGAAATGGTGAGAAATGTGTGGAATATCTGCTGCACCTATTCTAAATTAGATTAGAATAATGAGTTTTTTTTATACTTAGTTTAGCAAATACCTACAAGAATCAAAATAGTCCACATAAATATATTTGTTGTGGGGTTTTTTTCTTATTAAAGATATTGAAAATCTGGGAAGAAGTTGGAAGATTTGAGCCAAAATTCCGATATGGTGTAATTGAGGTATAAAGACAAAGTATGGTATATGATTTAAGGGTATTTTTTTTAACGCTGAATCTAATAAAAGCTACATTAAAATGATACAAGCACCCTTAAGAAAGTTATGGTGCTTTTCAAGCAAAAATCAATTTTTTGAAATCGTATTTTCCGTAGAACAGGTCAAAACTTAACCGTCACAAAAACACTATTAGAACAAAGATATTTGTATGGACTGTTTTGAATCTTGGTTGCCGAGACAAATTTAATACTTTTGGCGAGTTTCATGAGTGTTTCGTGGGTATTATGGTAAACATTCTACGCTTGCCCCTCCCCTTTTACAAAAAACACCCTTTCACCATGGATATATTAAGGGACTCTCTAGATTGTTAGTTTGTCGTATGGTATGACAAATGGAACATTTATTCCAAGTTTCACTACCTTACCCTTATTTTCAAGGTGTTTTACGTAATATTTTACCTGTTATACCTGAAACAAATCATCAGTACATACAAAGGACTATAACTTTTTTTTGGGTGGTTGTAACATTTTGAATTTGGTTTCATTAGATTCAGCGTTAAAAATTACCCTTAAAGCAGGTATCATATGATTAGGTTGTACCAAAACAAATATTTTAGTATGAAAGACCTCCAAATTCTCCCCGTCTGCACCTCTTCAAATGCATCTACACAAAATGTGGCGGTTTTGGGGGACTTTGGATATGTTATAGAGATTGCAATTCTGCGTCCATTCCAATTTTAATATTTCATGAACTAGTTTTTTCAACCTCGGAGCCCATTATTCCTGGTCTACTAACCAACACAAGGCGCACCACACAAACAGTAAAGAAAATATGAAGAAATAAAAAGTACGTATACGCCTGAGTGACCTACGTTTTTCATATCGATTTCGATCAGGGATATTTTACAAATTTCAAAACTTGGTTGCTTTCTTGCTTGTGAGAGTTCGAAAAAATAAGATATGCATATAAAGGGTCCTCCAAATAACTTTTTTTTTTTGAAAATGCTATAAAAAAAAACTACTGAATATTTTCTCAAATTTCTTTTTTATTTGAAAGTACAATCTTTCCGGTTAATAATGGAAAATAATTTCATTCAAATGGCTGCTTCGCTAAGTGGGCCTGCTATCGACTTAGAGAAGATGCCGATTTTGCCAAAAAAAATCATCTTTTCAGATGAAGCTCATTTTGATCTTGGCGGGTATGTAAACAAGAAAAATTGTCGCATTTGGAGCACAGAAAACCAGAAAGCCTTTGAAAAGCCGATACACCCAAAACGAGTCACTGTTTGGTGCGGATTTTGGTCCAGAGGCATAATTGGGCCATTTTTGTTCGAGTGGCCGTTACAGTCAATGGCGATCGTTATCAGGCCATGTTGAACGAATTTTTGTTCACAAAAATTGAAGAGGAGGATATTGGCAACATTTGGTTTCAACAGGACGGCGCTACGTGCCACACAGCCGAAGCTACACTCCATGTAGTAGTAGCATTTTCAAAAGAAAAAAAAGTTATTTGGCGGACCCTTTAATATGTCATTCTCATCACAAGTAATTGAAGATATCTTTATAATAAATCATTCTTCATCAAATATCCATTCAATTTGGTTGGGAGCTAATTTAGTTTTTAAACTTTTTTTTGTGGAAGCTGGGAAAATTAAGACATTTGCGATTAGTCTTAAATGATGAAGAAGATGGTGCATAGACTTGAAATTTTCAGAGTTGTTTGCATTGCTCCGGAAAAGTGTGATTTTCTGACAAGCTATCAATTATCAAATTCTATTGAAGAATGACGTCAATAGATTAAAATTTTTTTTAAAAATTGGAAATTTTTAGTTTTTGTTTGTTCTAGAAAAAATGTGATTTTAGGACAATTCGTTGACACCTGGATCGAAATACACTAGTTCTGTAAAATATAGTTTGTTACACATGGTGTCAAGCTATGTACTGTCGCATTCCATTGAAGGATGGCTGTGTCGATGGATTAAAAAACCCCTTCAAAAAATTGAAACAAATGTGAACAGTTTCACAGAAAAGAAAAAAATAAATTAGTTTTGATCTAACATGAAGTTCGGTGAAATTTTTTAAGTAGATTGATTTTTTTTTAATGTTGTGTGGGATTAAATTTAATATAATACAAAATATCCATTTTGATTTTCAATGATGTACAATTTTGAAATTTGAAAAAAAAAAATATATGTATATACAAGGTGTCCCGCACCTGAGTGGAAGTATTTAAGGACGAGGTTCTTGAGGTTATTCTAAGAAAAAAATTGTATAGGGGGAAAGTTGTATCTCCCATCCCTGAGGCAGGGGGGTAGTTTCTGAAAAATTCACTTAAAATGCCAAAAAAAAAATTAAAAATCAACGAAAACACTATAGTTTTTTTGAAAGCTAATACTCCATTCTTGCATTTGGTTTTTAAATCAAGTTGTTTAAGCGAAAAGTTTTTGAGAAATTAAATTTCAAAGTCAAAAAAAAAAAAAAAAAATTGTGATTTTTTTTTTCTTAAGTCGATATTTTTCAAAATTTTACGTGATTAAGTGCTATTTTTGTGTTCAATATTCATTGGCCCCATTATTTTTTAGTCCATTACCGAAAACCAAATGTTAAAATCTATCTTAGTTTTTGAGAAATTAAGAAAAAACTAAAGGTACTTTTGACAATAAGGCCCGAAAAAGGGTTAAATCATGGATATTTCATGAATAAGTTCATTTTTTCGGGCTTTTTAGGGAAAAGTACCTTTTTGTTTTTCTTAATTTCTCAAAAACTAAGATAGATTTTAACATTTGGTTTTCGGTGATGGACTAAAAAATAATGAGGGCAATGAATATTGAACACAAAAATAGCACTTAATCACGTAAAATTTTGAAAAATATCGACTTAAGAAAAAACAATCAGAATTTTTTTTAAATTTTGACTTTGAAATTTAATTTCTCAAAAACTTTTCGCTTAAATAACTTGATTTAAAAACCAAATGCAAGAATGGAGTATTAGCTTTCTATATAGCACATTATTAAATGTGTTTTCGTTGATTTTTAATGTTTTTTGTTTTTGCATTTTAAGTCAATTTTTCAGAAATTACCCCCCCCCTGCCTCAGGGAGGGGAGATACAACTTTCCCCCGTACAATTTTTTTCTTAGAATAACCTCAAGAACCTCGTGCTAAAATACTTCCACTCAGGTGCGGGACACCCTGTATATATACATTTGGGTGGTCCTTATATTGGGGTTTTTTGAAATTCCAACTTGGATAGGCATCATATTACTCTAAAGGGAGAACAAAAATTTTCCTAGTTTTTTCAGATTTTTATTTAACCCCCCTGGTCTCCCTTTTTTCACTTCAAGGTACAAATAATGGAGTTAGGGTGATTCTTATGACACGCAAAAAAAAAAAGTCAGAACTTATAGATCAGATTCAGACGAAAAAAAAATCGTACTGGAGGGGGGGTCTATTTCCCCCCGTTCAGGCAGGAGGGATAGTTTTATAAAAATTTTACACAAAATAGAAAAAAAAAAATGATTTAAAACAACGGGACCACTTACAATGGCATGTCAAAGCCATGAATCCAGTCTCTAATATGTTTCTTAATTCAAGTTTTTATTGTTAATAGTTTGTGAAAAAAACAATTTTCAAACGTAAAAATTATATTAGGGGAGACCGGGGCATGTTGACTCTACATTTTCATTTTATTTTGTACAGACAAAACGGAGGCAGGTATCCAAAAAAATTAAACTCTGTAAGGAAGATAATCTTTTTAGCTTTCTTAATAAAATATAACTATTGAAATAAGTGAATGATAACATCCTTTTTTCTTAAATTTGCGGGATGACCCCTAATGGGTCAACTTGCCCCGGAACCGGGGTAAGTTCGCAAACAATATGGGGTAAGTTGACTATGCTTTAGTTTTTTGCACTATTTCACAGCGTATCGTTATCAAACTTTTTTTTATTAAACTTTATTGCGTTAGATACCGAGTTATGATATTAATATAATATAACGTTATATTTATTCTAACATTTTTGTAACAACAAAAGTATATTGTCATAACAGCTAAACTAAAGAAACATTATTTGATAAATCAGTATAAATAAAAAGGAAATAAACAAAAACCCCTTCTTGTTGTAAGAATAAACAGGGGATTAATAATTATTTTGATTAAAAGTAGAATTTGGAAAACTTAGTCATAAATTAAATTATTGTTTTGCAAATCCCATACAAAATAATGAGTCAACTTACCCCAAAAAGAATTAGTCATCTTGCCCCGACCGACCATTTTGCAATTGACTGAATTTTTTCATAACGGGAAATGTAAATAGCAAAACAGGTCAAATAGACAGATTCAGAAACACAGCTTTACTATGAATTCCAAAAAATTTTTGGAGCCATGCTCAAAAAACCGAATTGAAAAGAGGAAAACACTAGAAAATAAAAAAAATTGGTAGGGATGCTTTGAATCGAATGAGGGCTATCCAAGACAATGTCCAATTTAAGGACCACCCTAATATACATACACTAGGGTGTCCGTTATTTCCCAAAATCGTTTTTAAATAGCCAAAATATTTGGTCAAAAAAAAATTTGTGCGATGTCATTTACACGTGGCTCTAAGCCCATACTTTTCCCATACAAATTTGTATGGGATTTTCGCTCTTTTCACGTTTTATTTTTTTTTCTCTCGAATTACTGCAGCTAGTCTAATTTTTTTTTGTTGATTTTTGTTCTTTAGTAATCCCTTTAAATGACCTCATTCAAAACTCAATTGAAAAAAAAAAAAATCGATTTTTTTGTCTCGATTATTACCATAGGAATTCCCATATAAAAACATCATGAAAGTGAACGTTTTATTATTTAATTTAAAATTTTTGTTAATAAATTTTTTGAATAAAATTACAATTTTTTAAATATTTAGATTCGAATACCTCAAAAACGTGACGTGCTAGAGCAATTCCAAGGCCAGATTCAAACTCAGCGTATCAAAGACTATCAGAAAAGTATATCTTGGTTCATATTACAGACAAAAATTCAAATTTTGCCACAAAAAGTAATTTCTTAGAGCTAAAAATACGTCAATTTTCGACTAGCGACTGAGTCCAAATGGGTTGTCACAGAAAAAAACTTGAATATGGATTTATTGGTAATTATGTATACTTTCAATGGTACTTTGATGTAATTTTCGAATAGTTGGTAGTTTTCGAGCCATTAGTGAAAAACTCCCGAAAAATGCATTTTTGCATAATATTTTTCGTTTTTTTCTATGTTGCGTCACGAAATTTTGTTGGCGAACCTCAAATTCGGATTCAGGAGCCCCGAAAACATTAAGGAGGGACAAAATCAAAACTACCCCACAATTTGCTCGCAGAGAGCCTTTTTGAGCACAAATTGACTGGACTATTTGTATTTTCACACTAATACGGTTCCTATAAGGCTTTTATTCAAATATCAATTTTTAGTTCCAAAAATATCAGCAAACTTCAGCACAATTCTACAAAAAAAACTTATAGAACCAAATTTGTGTAATTAGATTCGATTAGTTTGTGTGCTCTAGACCCGAAAACGAGCAGTTTTGAAACCGAATGAAACTGAAAATGTTTCATGATAATGAAATATCACAACAAATTGGCATCATAAGACAATCGCGTCAAATAGACTGTTGACTTTTTATTCAGCACATCCGAAACATATGAAAAAAAAATACGGCCAAAAACTTTATTCGGAGAGTTTTTTCATTCAGTCCTAAGTCTCACTGGAAGGAAAATATTGATCGCATTACAAATATCTTATCAAAAAATTATTTTCCGATCAACACAATTAAAAACTCATCTCGTCTGTTCAAAATAACAACAGTCATAACCATTTGGGAACAAGAAGATTTGATAGAAGTAGCTACCTTTATTTGTCACAGATGAAACCAACAACCGATCAACTGTTTAATGCTCTGACAGTAAATCTACTCAGCCATTTCTTACGTTCCAGGTCTTACTGAATCTTTGGCTAAATCTTGCGAATACCTCGTTCCAGAAATCAAGGCAGCTATGAAACCTGTGAAAAAAGTTTCCAATTTCTTTGCCAACATGAAACATAAACTGCCTCTGACTCAAAACTCAGGTGTAGTTTATAGCGTTCCATGCAACGACTGTCCCAAAAATACATCGGTGAAACTATTCAGAAGTTGAGCAAAAGACTGGAACAACACTCAAATGAATGTGATAAGGTTGACTCCGGCACTGCTAATTTGAAAAGTATTGCAGCCTTGGCATACCATAAGCATTATACAGGCCACTCTTTCAACTTTAGACAACACCAAGGTGCAAAATTTGAACGCAATAAATTCAAATTACAGGTTCACGAGGTAAACCAAATAGTTAAATTTGGAGAAAATGTATGTAATTTCAAAACAGACAAAAAAGATTACACAAATACATACTTCAATCTCATCTCATATGGCAAATGGTAATCAATTGAAAAATCTACAACAATACACATTTCGTGTTAACACTGCAAAGTGTTATCAGTGCTGATGCCGCTTTAATCTTGTTTTTATATTCTCAAGCATTCACTGGCTGATACTTTGACGGCTACCAAAGTGCCAAATCATTGTTGTGAAAAGTGTTGTCAAATAACTTTGATAATTACAAATTAGGTACAATTTTTATAATTTATTTGTTTTTTATTTATTGTATAACTTTATATGACTTATTACGTTTTCTGCTTAAGAATTGTAGACTCTTGACTTGATGGCACATAGTGCCGAAATATATAGATCTTAGCAAACAAACGTATAAGTCTTTTACTTTCGGAATCAATTGGAGGCCAAACAAAACAGCTATAATTAACAATAAATATTCTCTTATGAACCCTTTCTTGTCATTCTATCTACAATGTACCCTCCTCTTGTTTTATACCACCTATTTTGCTGACTTCAATCCTGCCTTAAATTTAATTTCAATTGTTATCTTAACCACGTCACAAGATACAAAAAATTAAAATGCAATCAGACAAACACGAACAGTTATAGTATATCATGAAACACCACTTTGGTAATGCGACACTGAAAATCCTCAACATTGCTTTTTTATTTTTAAAAAACACAAAAAAGTTCCTTCAAACAATTGCTAAAATTTGAGCCTTTGTAAGCCATAGCCATAGACTATAGACTAGAGCCTTCGATTTTGGGCGGACGATTAATTACACGGGTACCCGTGACACGGGTACCCGTGTTTTAAGGAATTGATACCCGTGTACCCGTGTACTATTTAAATACACGTGTAAATAAAAACACACGTGTATTTAAAAGAACGTTGCTTCTTTCTGATGATTAACCAGACGTCGTGCATTATATTTAAAAAAGACGCTTCGCAGCATAAATAAAAATCATTCTTTGCCTATGCTCCGTACCAGGTCTAGCATATTTGACACCTTTTTCGATTTGTTTTCGTCTCCCACTACTCTTACGTAGGTACCTACCTACTCTCATTTGAAAAAAAAACAAATGCTTAGTGGCTATTTTTCTTTTAGCTGACTGTATTCTTAATTTATTTGGGATAAAGATTATAATAAAATAGTAGACAAAATTACTATCCAGAATGGCAATGGAATTGGAATGAATAAAGAAAGAAAACTAGATCAAAAAGAATGGAAGCCAGTTGTTGGTAAGTTACATAGGTTATAGTTGAAAATAATTGAATAACCATGGTACCTTACTATTTACATAATGTTATGCATGTGTACATATATTTTTGCTTCCTGGTGTTATTTATTGTAGAGCCAGGTACGCATTATCACTCCTGCATGACAATTTTGCTCCAAATGATAATCTATATTTTATTTACCTTTATTTACACTATCGAACAGCAGCTTATAAATTTTTTGGGGGAATCTGAAAAAAGTTTGATATGAATCCATACGATTGGTGGAAATTTAGACAAGCTAAATATCCAGCCATCGCAATGTTAGCCAGAAAATATTTGTCTATACCAGCTACATCTGTAAGTTCGGAACGCTCCTTTTCTACAGCCGAAAATATTGTCACTACCGGAAAATGTAGACATGTTGGTATTTCCTTATCAAAATCGAAGGTTTTTGCAAAACTAAACGTTCCAGGTACTATAGACTGGTCCTTTAAATAAATATTTCTTCTCCCCCCCCCCCCCCCCCCATTAAAAGTTTAAAAAATGTCCCAACAAAATTCCATAGCTTTTAAGTTTTTTTTTACCTTCTGATAGTTTTGCTATTTTAAAAGGAAGTTTTTTATGTATGCTTTCAGATGAAAATTTACAATTTTTAGAAATTTTCGTTTCAAGTGTATTTTTTTTTTCAGAAATGTTATTAAATGGAAAATAATTATTAGAAAACAACAACAACTGCTACATTTCTAATGCTAGGTATATTTTTCTGTTTTCGAAGCCACAATCCTATTCTTTGTGTTTTTTAAAATTTAATTGTTTCAATAAAAATAGTTTGTGAAAAATAAGTTTTCAAAAATTTTGAAACACAAAGTTGGAAACAAAATTTTGTACCTAATCATTTTTTTTAAATACATTTGTCAAAAAAATTGAAACAAGTCTTGTTCGTTTAATTTTTTTGGCAAGTGTATTTAAAAAACATGATTAGGAACAAAATTTTGTTTCAAAATTTTTGAAAACTTATTTTTAAAAAACTATTTATTGAAAAAATTAAATTTTAAAATACAGAAAGAATAGGTTTGTGGCTTCGAAAACAGACAAATATACCTAGCATTAGAAATGTAGCAATTGTTGTTGTTTTCTAATAATTAGTTTTCCATATAATAACATTTCTGAAAAAAATTACGCTTGAAACGAAAATTTCTAAAAATTGTAAAATTTTCATCTGAAAGCATACTTAAAAACTTCCTTTTAAAATAGCAAATCTATCAGAAGGTAAAAAAAGAAGATAGGTATATTTTTTTAACAATTAGCTTAAGGCACATAGACCAATGAAACCAACCTTATTTATGTACATAGTAAATTTATGAAGAATTAATATTTATTTTTTTACTAATAAAGATGATTTAAACGAACCTATGCATTATTTTCTTTTTCTTTGAAAATAAGTCCTTAGATTCCTTAAAGTAGGTCAGTACCTTTCGAAAGAAAACAAATAGCACTTCGTACCTAACATACCTATACTTTTTACTTAAAACCTATACAACAAGTTGGTTGTAACATGCCCAAGGCGCTCATTGAAAAATAATGATAAATATAGAGAACACATCAATTTAATTTTCGACACAGTGAAATTGAAGAAAAAGTAGATTATGTTCTTTACTTATATTTAAGCTTAAAAGCTCATACAAAAATAATCAAAAAAAAAATGTTCTTAAAACGAAGTTTTATTAAAAAAAGAAATGCCCCAGAAGAGTAATTGTCTAACCAAAAAAAAAGGAAATTTGTATCGCCAAAAAATTATAGAAAAAAATATTTCTCTAGAGGAAAATCTAGTTTAAACATTTTAGTTTAAATTTTGGCACCCCCTTAGCTTTTGTCCTGGATGACTCCTGTCTAGATCAACTTTGAACTTAAATTATATTATATTAAATATTAAATATCATCCAAATCATAGAAGACGTAATAATACATAATGTATACTGCAAATTGCTCTTTTAAATTCTAAAATAGATTAAAATGGGAGTGACAGTAGGCAGATTGTACCAAAAGTAATTTCAAAATTCTATCGAAAAATTTTATCTAAATCGGTTGAGTGGCTTCCAAGAAAAAAAGTATTTCAGTTAAGCAAAGCAAAGGTCCCGTGGCAGGGGGCGGATGTATCTAAAGCCAATTTTTAAGAATTTTTTATCTTTCATTAAAACAAACTCTTAAAATTTCTTCAGAATCGATATAGCCGTTCAGAAAAACCAAATAAATTTAAATATAATACAGAAACATTATAATCTGTATACAAGAAATAATATCTTAGGTAATTATTTCTTTTTATATATTATTATTTTTAATATTAATTTTAGACCTAAAAATAATCCTCGAAATATATAAGTGTATGTAAGTAATTACCAAATTAAATAAAAAAACTTTTTTTATTTGAACTTTAAGAAGTAAAACAAAGCATAAATATACAAATAATACAGAAATATCTGTGTTATACGAATGTACTAGTAGAAATTCCTGTCATAAAACAATTTTTTAACTATTCAAACAATAGTTAGACCGATTTTCAAGGTCCTTTGCATCCGATTTACCGATTTGTGCCGATTCCCATTATAATTACCCGTGTATTGCTAAATACACGGGTAATTATAAATACACGTGTAAATATACAGACACGGGTTCATGTACGGATAATTAATTACACGGGTAACACGTGTATTTAAATACACGGGCATTAGGGGGCTCTACTATAGACCCATATATATAGGCGCTGCACCTGCACCACTTATGAATAAATGAATCATAAGACCTCATCCACCAAAAGTTCCACCATGATTGTGAATATTACATTTCATACACATCTTTTAATCTGTATTCAAATATCAATGATTGTATATATGTACCTACTGGATTTCAGTATTTTTTACTTTTTAATTTGCATAGGAAATTAATTGAAATTGAAGTGTGGTAATAAATGGCGTGTTAGTTTATTCGACTGTGAAATAAATTCACATGCATTTATTTTTTGCCCACCGGTGAGAGATATCATCTCCCTTCCGTTATTTAACAGTTGTACATGTATGAAACAGAAAATACCAAAAAACAAAAAATAATAATATTAAAACAATACAAATTACAGAATTTTTAGCATGTTTCGGATTTTTATTCACCGTGAAAAGTGATTATTTTTTTTTTTTTTTTTTTTAATTTTATTTTGTCTCTCCATGATATTCCACTCCAGACAAAAAACCGCTAAGGGGTGTATGTTGAGTGATTCAGAACAGCCCCTTATCGTGCTCATTATCATCCCTTGTGTCGGTATAGTGTTAATTTTTTTTATGAACAATGTAAACTAACAAATTAAAAATAAAATTTTGAAAACAAACAGAGCCGTCAAAGAGGGTGGATACTGATGGAAATTCAGGCTTTTTGCCGCGTTATACCCTGATGGCGGCCTCTTTTTCAGCATTTTTAATCAGAGTAAACGTGTGAGGATATTAAATTACAATTACAAAGTGCATATTACACATTAAGCCCCTTAAACTCATTTTTAATGTGAAAAATCTGTTCCGCAGTGTATGTAGGTATGTTTGTTGTGTTCATTATATTTATATATGAGTGTAGGTATGAATATGTCCTGTTGTGTGTGTGTGTTTTTGTTTTCACACCGTTTGCAAGGATTCTGGAGTAAGCGCCGTTTATTTTTTTTTCTGCGCTGATGCCATATACTTCCTCTTTTTTTATATTTTTTATAGCAATCCATTAAATTGTTCATTTTTTTTTTAATTTTAAGTTTTTCACGTCCTATTTTTGTTTTTGTTTGTGTTATTTTTCTGCCGGTTTTCCCTCTGACATATTTATGCGCTCCAAGCGTGTAAAATGCGAATTAAAATTCTTTTTAAGTTGGACTTGGTATTTTTCTTTTTTTTTATTTTTGCATTTTTATACTCATTGGACTGGATTGGTAGGCATAGGCATATAGGGAGAGAAGAGAGAGAGGTTTTGTATTGTTGCCTCCAATGCAAAATCGTAATTTGTATTTTTATCCTTGCGGATGAAGGGATTGCTCCTACTGATGGTGGGATATAAAAAAAAATAAAATTCCTATCAACAAATTACCAGTTATACATACATATTTATGTAGAAAAATAGTAGCAGTACTTGAAGTTGCAAAGTCAGTAGGATGTTTTTTTGTATTATTTATAGAAAAAATGATTTCACTTTATGTATGTTTAGTTTTTATTGCAGTTTTTTTTCATTCATTGCAAATCCTTAATTGTTATGAAAGAGGGTTATGGGCTGTTGCAAGTGCCATTTCACAGTGATAGTTGTTATTTTTTTTATTATTTTTTGTTTCTATGTAAAGTGTGACTAAATTAAAGTTTTCATTGATATTTATTTAAAGTGCAATGGAAATGAAAAATTATATGTGTCACTCATTATTTAAATCCGAAGCTTAATAGAAAAATAAAAAAAACATTTCAATATGATTAAATTATGGGTAGATATAGGTTTTAAAAGCATTTAGCTTGTTTTTAGTGGTTATTTAATCTGATAGAAATTAGAGAATTTGGTATAGAAGCTTATTTTGGGATGAATAATAAAAACGGAAGTAATTTAAATGCATTAGTTTTATTTTTGTTTTTGTGGACTCTGGAATAGATTGCAAATTTAAAGTTTTTTTTCGGGACCTTTATCTACTCTAAATGCGTTTTGCAAGTCGGGCTCATCAAGAGATGTTTTTGTACCCTTCTAAGACGCATAATTTTCAGTCAGTGGAAACCGACATGGGACCTCTTTTACCTCCCATTTTTCTGAATTTGACTTGACACAAATTTTAAGTTTTTCACGTCCTATTTTTTAATAGATTTGAATATATTTTTGGTGTTGTCATGTATGTATGTATACCTGAAAATATTAAAAAGTACCCCATAATTTTGTACCGTGTGGGACCTCTGTTATCTCACATTCTTCTGAATATGACTTGACACAAACAAAAATATCTTTGATCTCATATATCTACCTTATTTGCCTTGTCACTTAATCTCAAAGAAATCTGAAGGGTTATTATCAGCTTAAAACCTAAACTTAATACGCTATACTGAATATACTTTTTAAAAAGTAATATATAAATAGG
Source organism: Dasysyrphus tricinctus (assembly GCA_963921185.1). Classification (NCBI taxonomy): domain Eukaryota; kingdom Metazoa; phylum Arthropoda; class Insecta; order Diptera; family Syrphidae; genus Dasysyrphus; species Dasysyrphus tricinctus. The sequence continues at coordinate 250,969,086 of OY992531.1, read as the reverse complement.
CTTAAATAAATTTTGTGGTACCATTTTCTCAAAAAGTATTGGAACGATTTGGATAAATTTTATGTGGTTGGAAAGCTATAGTCACAGGGAGTGTGCGAATCACTTAATTAAACACTGCGGGTCCATTTTAGTTAAGTTCCATTTTATATTGCTGCTCACTATGCAAATTAAAAAAATTTAATTTAAAAAATACGAAAATTATTGTTTTAGTTCAATTTCCAAATATTTTACACATAGCTAGCTTTCAGTTTTTGATTGGTGTCAAATTTCGACACGGGGTGCGGACGAGACTAGTAAGTAACAATTACGTTCAAGGGTGTTTATTAATGAACCTATGTTTTGTTGGGTCATAAGCTAGGCATGTTTAAAACTGACAATTCTACCAAATTCAAAGAGATTTTAAAAAATAATTTTTTTTTTGTAAATATGGGACAAAATTTAACCTTATTAAACGAGTATCGATCTCTCCGAAGCTATTTGCCTTTGTTGAAAACTTAATACCTAACACCAAAGTATGTAATTGGAAATATGTATGTCACATTTTATATGGACCTTCGTTTGTTACTAGGTACTATGAGGCACGTTTTGGATTCATGCAGACAAAAAATTTAGAGATAACAATCAAACATGACATTACAATGATAGAGAAGACCAAAAAAGTGGGTGGCAACATTCTGTCTGCCTGTCTTTTCGTCTACAGTATAAACGGTTCGATTGATTTTCTTCAAACTTGGTACATAGTGGTTTTGGTGATTCTACCCACAAATTTTTTTCATTTATTTTTAACCAAAAATAACGGTACCTGGCATATAATTTTTTTTTTGCAATTAACATAATCGTATTTTTCTCAAAAGCGGCTCCACAGCTTTTTTCAATAAATTACTTTTAGTAATCGCATCCTTTGGGTAGAAAACCATTTTTCAAAAAAAAAAACGTTATAAATGGTACCCCCCCAAAGAACCATTTTTCTAATTTTTAATTTTCTCCAAAACAATTTTACAGATTTCAATAATTTTTATACAGAAGGTTTCAAAACACAAATAGTATTGTGTGCCAACATTTCAAACAAAATATTTTTTAGATTTTTTACAAAATGCTTCATTTTTTTTTTGGAAAATCCAATATTTCGAAAACGATGTGTTCGATTTTTTTGAAACTCGATACTTAAGAGTTTTTAGTACTCTCTAAAATATTTTTAGACAAAATTTTACATTTATGAAAAAATAACGTTACCTTCCATATTACGATTTTGATTAAACAGAAATTACAAAATTTTACACTAACTTAGCAACTATTAATAGTACCTGTCTTAGAACATTTTTTCTTATTATCGGCTAAACGGATTTAGATTAATTTGTTTTTAAATACAAATTTGAGAGATTAAATAATATTGCATATCAAAATTTTCTAAAGCCGCGTCCACATTATGTCGAATTGTGTAGATCAACATCGTTAATCAACAGTGTTGAGTAAGTGTAGACGTGTTGATCGGCAAAGCTATTCAACATTTGTTGACCCGAACGTAACCCGATTCAAATGGATAGCAATCGACAAAGTTATTCAACAAATTTCATTTTATTAAAAACATTTGTAGGGTTTTAATTTTATGAACATAATTTATTGTTTTTTTGCGTTATTAATCACATTTTTATTAGATGAAAAATGCAATATTTGTTGTGAAAAAGTATTTAATGTTAGTAATATCGTTTTAACTTTATTGTTCACAAGAAAAAATAAAAAAAATTGGGTACCACCAGGACTCGAACCCAGAACCCTTCGGTTGTATCTTGCCGCATCGATCAGAAAATTCCAAACCCCACAAATGTTTGCTATGAAAGTTTTTCACGTACACACTAGCATGTTGATCGACAATGTTAGCCAACAATGTGGATCGACATAGTGTGTACCGTCCTTAAGATTTTTTTTTGAATTTAAAAAAAAGCTTCAATTTTTTTTTGAAAATTCGATATCTCAAAAACGGGTTGACAATTTTTTTTTAATTCTGTTTTATATGTACATAAATATATACTTTAGATTTGTTTACTAAAATTTTTCCATAGGAATGTTTTTAGAGTTTTATATATAAAGAATTAATTTTTCAAAAAACCGCTCCAATGGTTTTAAACTTTTTTTTCCATACAATCATATTCAAACAAGAATTAACATGGCATTATTTTTTTTTTGCCTCAAACTGTCAAAAGGAATTGTTTAAGCTAGTTTAAATATCGTATTTCATGCTCCTCTACATTTTTCTCTCATAATTTCCGCGTTTTTATATAAATTTTCTTAAATCCGCAGTGTCTTGAATTATTTTATTTTCTAGAATATTTAGTCTAGTTTTTACCTGCGATAAACATAAACATTTTGTAGACTTGGTATATGGCAAGTAAAGCATACTTAAAAAAAAATTAACTCGAGATTTTGCTAAGACTTGTGATGATAGGGTAGACGAAAAAAGTGGATCTCACTCTCACAATCCATTCAGTGTCTGTCTGATCGATCTTCTCCAAAATGTGTGCATATTAACACAGTATAGTTTTTGGACAGCCCCTCACATATTTTTTTAATTTTTTTTAGAACCAAAAATTTTGGTGCTCACAAGTTCCAACCAAGCACATAATATTCACTCGTTAAACCCGGTTATAAAATCAATTTATTAAACCTTGTCGCGTTGAATCCGATTCAAGTTTAACTGATTTCCAGGGAGCTGTTAAAGAAGTTCAACCCGGGTCTAAGCTAAATTTTCAACACATTCACTCATTTTAGCCAAGCGAAGTCACATTTGAAGTTTTTAAAAATAATTTCACAGTTTTGATTTCAAACGGCAATAGCTTGAGTTACTTGATTTTTTTTTAAATTTGAACGATAAAATTTGAAATAAAAAAACAAAAAGGGAATACATGCAGGAAAATGTCAAATTACTGACATTCCGTATGTTTAAAGCTGCTGTATAGTCAAGTTTAAACAATTGTACACCCGTTTGTAATGTATTTTAAATCCACCGAGCTTAATGCTCATTTTAAGTGAATATTATGAACAAAATTTAAAATTGAATAGTTTAAAAATGCGGATTAATAGGACAGGTTTAAAATTCAATTAAACCTTATTTACACCTGATGTGAATAATGTGGCTCTAATAGTTGTCTAACTCTAAAGTATATATCCAACTATTAAGAACTTTTAAGAAACTGTCTTACTAGTCAAATGCCTATTTGACTATTCAATAAGGCTGTTTATTTTTTAAAAACGACTGCAAACATTTAAACAAAAAATTTTGCTATCTTCAAATTACGTAAAGAGTTGTTTTAACAATTTAAAGAACGAACTTTATGCTCTTCAACATTTTTCTCATATAATATCCTTGTTTTTATATATAGAAATTTTAAAATTCTTAGCTTCTTGAACATTCGAGCAAGCACGTGTGACCCAATCGCGAATTTTATTTCTCAACATTTTTCAACTATTTGTTTTCCATATATGTACATATATATATGTATGTATATATGTACCTATCAAAATATTGAATCTTTTTTGTTTAGTAGAACAATGAACTTTGTACATGGGTTATGATTTTTTTAGAACTAAATGCCTTCGAAACGAAAATTTGATCACAATTTTTTTATAAACATACAAACTCCTGAGTTTTTCTCACTGTTTTCCACACAATTTCTAGTGAATATGGTGAACATACTCTATTAGGCATTTTTTAAGAGACCCTTGCAACAAACTTTTTATGGTTTCAAAAAGTAAACTGAAGCACGTTCCTTAAATGTGACCCACCTTAATGCAAATAATTTGGTCTTTGAACATAAAGCTGTTCAGCAGCTAGACATGGCCTCGATTATCATTACCACAATACGCAAAAATAAAAAGTACACACGCTCAACCTATTTTTTTAATTAAAAGAAAATTTTTGTAATTACTTATGGCCTTGGAAGAGTTTTCTTTTTGATTAAATATCAATTATCTGGCACATTGCGGCCATCTACAAATTGAAGAAAGAAAAACATGTGCTCACCACCATTAATTTCTATAATAAATTTTAAAGACTCTCCCTTCAAAAAAAAAAGAAGAAAACAACCAAGATTTAATAAACTTAACCCTTCTTTTCAAATTGATTCCGTATGTCAACAATAAACCAATCAACCACAAACTAACATTATACATTGCCTCAACCTTGCATCTCTCAACTTCAATTTGTATCAATTAATTTAATGTAGAATGTACATATACCCAACATAAATAACTTGAAAACAATATCTTTCAAACTTGCCGCCTTGGTCATATGAAAACAAGCAAATCATTCATTTTAATTGAAAACTCCAACAATTTTTTTTTTGTTTCATAGTTTGTAAATAGAAAAAAAAAAACACATTGTAAATAAGTCCTTCTTTCTCCGCCTGCTGTGGTACACACCAGCCACACTCTTCAACTAGATGGACATTTTTGTTCTTAACGACCACTTGAACATGCCCCTCACTCTCACATTCAATTTTTCATTCAAATATTGACAATTGAAACAAAAAAAAAAAAAACATTAAAGGACAACATTCCAATTGACAGGAGAGAGTTTATGAAAAAAAGACCTCTTGTTAAGTGACCAACGACAAAATCCCCCCAGGGATTCAAACCGAAATATATAAAAAAAAATGAAAAATGAAAGAAGAAGCATTCAGAAAAAAGTGTCAGTGGGTGAAAAATGACCAATTCCATAAAATTAAATGAATTTTATATACACTTTCAAAACACAGCACCAAAAAAAAACCCCAAACACAAAACAAACAGAACTCAAAGTAAATGAAAAATTGTTTCAGTCAGGAAAAAAAAAAAAAATTAAACCCAACCCAAAACAGAGCCACACTGACTAGATGTTCAGTTACATTTCTGGGCTTAAAAAGGATTGAAAAACAAAAACAAAATTCTAGATTTCCTCAGAAACTGCTTTATTCCTTTCCTGTTCGCCATTTTTGCAGTTGGATGAATACCATTCAATTGTATTGAGTTATTTCGTAATCAGAAAATGACGATGCAAAACTCAATGTTTCCTTTTCTCCCGAAACGAAAAAAAAATGTATAAAATGTTTGCAGAAGTGGAAAAGTGAAAGTCATAATTCATGACATTTCCAAATGAAAATAGAACACAGAATCAAAAAAAAAAAAAATAATAAAGAAGTAAAAAAAAAACACGTTTCGAACTTTGACAGGGAAAACACTCTGTAGCCTATTTCTGAGGTATTTTGACATTTTGCACACAGAGGAGCAGCATTCCAACTTTAATTCCAACTCATCTTCAATTATCCTTGATTTGATTTTTATTTTTTTTTATGTTTGCTTCCTTATAGTCTGACTCAGTCTACCTACCCCTATTTTCTATCCAGTGCTAGTTGTGCTCCCAGGGCAGAAGTTGACGAGGGTTGTCATCCTGTGCGAACGTCCAGGGGGGTTTTTGTAGACAGAAAGGTATGACATAGAACTTATTCTGACTGCGAGGGGAAAACTTTTTTTTTCTATACAAAAAAGTGTACAAGGACGACACTGCTGTTGCTGCTGCTGCTGCTGCGGTGCGTACTAGAAGAAGACCCATTTGGGACCAGGCAAATAGAATTTGCCCCAAGCAATTGGGAGACGTTATTTCATTTTAGTTGATGTATTTTTTTCTTTCGTTGTTTTATTTTTTTTTATTTTTTATGATTCTTTTTTGAATAAGTAATAAAATGTTTAAATGATTTAGTCTTAAAAAAAAGGAGATTTCTAGCGAAGGAAAGTCACTTGATGGATTTTAGAATTAAATCATTATGATTTGAAAGCCACGCAATGGAATGATGAACTTATTTATTTAATTGTTTAGAATTTTTTAGATGTTTTTATCTCATATTTATTATTGTAATGGTAATTCAAGGTATTACATTATTTTTACCTTGCGATATAGGTACTACATAGCAAGTTTTGGATTCGCGCAAAAAAAAAACAAATTTCGAAATAACAAACCGAGATCACAAACAAAGTGATTGAAAAATATTTTTCAGCCAGTCTGTCCCTCTGTCTGTACCTTGACTTACAGCCATAACCATTGAAGGAATTTCCTTCAAATTTTCACTTTTAGTTTTCTTTGGAATTCCTTAGAGGCGAAATTGAAATTTTTTTATAGGTACAACCGTTAGGGAAAAGCTTTTTAATCTCTAAAAAGGATTTAACGATTTTGTTTCTTTTGGTAAGAAAAAAAAAACAAAAACTGTAACTAACGGTACCTGCCTCATTCATGGCTCCAGAAATTTGTGTAGGAGTCAAAATTCTGCGTGTGCAAAAATTCCATTTTCAAAATTTTGCTTTCATAATTCTGCTTTTCAAAATTCTGTTTTTCAAAATTCTATTTTTCACAATTCTGTTTGACAAAATTCTACAAATAATAAAAAGAAGTCTTTTGGGAAATGTTAAAAAGCGCGCGCTTTTTATTATTTGCAGAGTTTTGTAAGAGAATTTAAAATGTAAATTTAAATGTCGATTTAAGATTAACGTGCTTCGAATTCATGCTGTGGATGCCGACATTTTTTGTTGTCTATGTGATTACCTCCGAGTTTTTGGACAGCAACTTGTTACATAAAAGAATAAATAAGAACAAAAACATATTTATAGCTCGAAGGTACTGTTTTATGTCAACTGCATTCACTGGTAAGCGTCGGCATTTATTTAACAAAAAAACATCATAAGCCCAAAAAGACTAGATATGAGAAAGCAAACACAAAAGAGGCGACGCTGTTCGTCAAAAAATCGCTTTATAATCCAGATCCGAAACTGTGCCCATCTGTCTCTCTGTATGCCACAATCTTTCTCCTAAGCCACCGAAGCGACTTCTTCTTGGGTCTTAAGGTTTGGCTAGAAGGACCGTTGAATTTATTAACTGTTAAGAAAATCTTAAATAAATACATTTGGTGACGCAACAACTCGTGGAGAACTAAAGTCTAGTGGCTTACAAGTCTCAACAACTGTTTGCATGTTGTTGGCAGGAATGGTGTTAAGAAAAAGCTAATTTATCTCAAAAATGGCTCTTAAGGTTTTGATACATTTTTTCCTGTATATTATTGGCACAACAGAGTATTTTGTTAATAAATGGTTATATCAAACAAAAAACAGAATTAGCAGAATCTTCTTTTCTTAAAACAAATTTACAGAATTTTGGAAAGCTGAATTAGGTCAGTCAGAATAAAAAAAAAGAATTTTGAAAAGCAGAATTTTTTTAAAGAAAACAGAGTTTAGAAAAGCAGAATTTTGAAACCAGAATTTTGACCTGTTCCCCAGAAATTTCAATCAAAGTTTTAGTGTAAAAGCTCCTTTAAAATATGAATAATATTGCATATCACAATTTTGAAATAAAAAAAGAATTCTTGTATTTAAAAAAATATATATTTTTTGAAAAATCAATATTTCGAAAACGGCTCTTTTTGTATAGTTTTTTAAGCTTTTGTTTTGCGATAGGTACCTACTATACATATAATTCAAAGTTAAAAGTTCAAGTGTGCTCAACTCCATGATTGCGTTTCGCCCAGGTACGATAGTTAGGCTTATCAGTTAGATGACTATCGTACCCTTCTAAGACGCAATTTTATATCGATGTTTACCGACTAATATAAAAATCACAGCATTAAGATACTATGAATTTTATTATTCTAACGGGTGATTTTTTAAGAGGTTTAGAACTTTAAAAAAAAAAAACACAAAAAATTCGAAAAAATGAATGAAATATTTATTTGAATCGATAGTTTGAACCTTGCAATTTAATGTTTAAAGATAATTTCATGCAAATGTTGACCGCAGCTGCGTATCAGGTAGCCCATCCGCTGAGTCCAATTTTGGCATACTCTTTCACACATATCGGCCGGTATCTCACGAATGAATGCATGGATGTTGGCTTCCAGTGCGTCAATCGAAGCGGGCTTGTCCCTATAGACATTAGCCTTGACATACCCCCACAAAAAATAATCTAATGGTGTCAAATCGCACGATCTAGGCGGCCAATTGACCGGCCCGAAACGTGAAATTAACTGTTCACCAAACTCGCCTCGCAATTGCGCCATTGTTTCGCGTGCAAGTCAAGAACTTCCATTTCGGGCAAAAAAAAGTTTGTTATCATCGCTCGGTAGCGTTCACCATTGACAGTAACGCTGCGATTCGCATCATCTTTGAAGAAATATGGCCCAATAATGCCGCCGGCCCATAAACCGCACCAAACAGTGGCTTTTTCGGGATGCATTGGTAGCTGTTGCAATGCTTCTGGCTGATCTTCACTCCAAATGCGGTGGTTTAATGTCCAACAAAGTAAATTTGGTGCGAAATTTGGTCACAATCTTCCGAATAGACTGCTCAGAAGGTCGAGAATGCCGACCATAAAATGGAAGCAGCGAATTTTGATAGTAAAATTCAATAATTTGCAAGCGTTGTTCATTTGTAAGACGATCCATGGTTAAATTGCAAACCAAACTGAAGCTGTTTGACAGTGACACAAGGTACTAAACACACGTCAGCTGTCAAAACCAGTGTTGCCAAAACCAAACCAGCTAAAAAATCACCCGTTACTATACATATGTTTGGTGAGATTCACTCCTCTTCTTGTGAGGACAGGCTTCTTTTAAGCAATCATGTCCTCTCTGATTTTTTTCATAAAAGAGGACAGTGAATTGTCCTCTTTTTATTCAATTGTCCTCCTAATGTCCTCTTTTTCTACGATCAAAAATGTCAAATAATTTCTTCTTAATTAGGCAGAAGGCAGCACTGTTAATAATTGAGGAGTTTGGGAACAAAAGGAGACATTTTGACTTATTTTTTTTTAATAAGCTCTAGAACCCTGTATTCTATCGATTGCCAAGGAAATTTAGTCATAACATTCATCAATGAAAATTCAACTTGAAAAAGTACTTTCGGGACAAAAGGTGACATTTTTTATTTAATTTTGTAAACTTAAATTTCTTCTTTCTCAATTTCCGAAAAAAATTGCAAAAATTAAAACGTCACCTATTTGTTCAAAAGCTCTCCAATTAATAAATACTGTTGTTTGTTGCATTTTCTTTGAGATATCCGGAAGCGTTTCGAATGCTTCAGAAAGATTTCGCTTAGCACTTGACTAGAGTTTTTTTGAAAAGACAAGGAAATCGGCTCTGGAATTTTGGAAAACTTCAAGACCAGAAGCATAACCATCTTCAAATTATGTAAATGATGATTTCAGTGTGGAATTTTTGCTAAAACAGTTACTCAAAGTAAAAGACCCCTGTTGGAAAAATTCCTTTTATTAATTGAAGAATATTCAAGGAATTTATTACGGCAAATTCAAAATGATCACTAAAAAAATATCCTGATTTTTGTGGCTGGAAAATGGTCATCGTAATTATATGACAAGTTGGGCCTTCGTAAAAAAACTTACTCGTGATTTTGATCAAACTTATAATTACGATGATAACAAAAAGGAAAAAAGTGGGTCTCAATGATCGGCTACACAACGAAAAAAAAAATGGTAAGCTTTCATTCCACTGACACGGCTTTTTTAAAACAAAAATTAATGGTGCATGTCATACAAATTATTTTTAGAAATTAAACAAAATTTTATTTATGTAACTCAAAATTAGCTTCAGCAATTTTTCTAAAAAATATACAACTCAATATAAAACTTTAAGTAAAATACCACCTTCGGGTTAAACCCTTTTTTTTCGAAAAATGGTCATTAATGGTAGAGTTTTTTTTTTTTGATTTTATAGTATTTTGAATTTCGATCATTTTCTTTATGCAAGCTTCCAAAAAAATTTTAATAAAGCTTAGTGGATATAGTTTAAGAAATACCTATAACATTTTCAATTAAGGGATTTTATAATTGAATTTAAGTTTGCTTGGAACATGCATAAGCTTAGCCTTGCGTTTCTGAGGTAATGGTCACACTGGCCACTTTTCAACTTGTGTGGCAACACTTGGGAGTAAGGCCGAATTATACAATTTCACACAAAGCTTTTTCTTCAAAAATGAATTAACAATCGAAATGGATAGTTTATAAATTAAATACAAATTTTAGCAGGAAAAGTTAACAAAAATCAATCAGAAAATAGAATTATAAAAGATTTCTAAATGTTTTCATAACTGCGCATAAATAGTCTTTGGAGCAAATATAGGTTTAAACATACCAAAACGAAATAAAAATAGGCTCAAGGCTTTAATATGGCAATCATAAAGTAATTTTTGCCCGAAAGCTTCTTTTTTGGTACCTTCTACATGGTCTGCATCGATTTTCTTTACACTTGGCGCACAGAGGCTTTTGGGCATTCCCCAAAACGTGCTTTTATTTTATTTTGTTTTATTTTATTTTATTTTAAAACCAAAAATAACGGTACCTGCCATCAGTGATGCCAGATGAGATTTCTAAAATCCTACCATATTCCAAAAAAAAAACATCATTTTATACTGGAAGAAAAAAAAACCACCATTACTTTTTCTGCTACAAATATTTCCAAAATATTAAAAAAAACAGAAAGTTGGCTCTGCTCTCTTGGCACTTCATATTCGCAAAAAAAGTATATACCATCTAATTGGTCAGCAATTGGTGAAGAAAGTCAACTTGTCCTTGAAATTGGTCAACCCTAGAAAACTTGTAATCAATACTAAAAGTTTTTTAAGGTCAGGCATGATTTTTGGCATCACCTCATTTGTGGAGTATTCTCAAAAAATGTATATCGATCCGAAAGATCACTAGATCATGATTAGGTCAATTATTTTCAATAATTGGTTAGCCATAGTTTTCTTATGAATTTTTAAAGTTCGTTTCAAGGCTACAAAAACAAAATATGTCGGCCCCTCATTTGGTCCATTAAAAATGAAAGTATGCTACTTGAAAGGTCACTAAGCGGTCATAAAAGGTCAGCTAGTTACAGTAGTTGGTCAGCCATTGACTTTTATGAATCTTTTATTATTTTTTTAATTTTGTCTAGATAAGCGAGTTTTGGTACCTCATTTGTGTGGTATTCACAAAAAAAATTTTCCCACCAAAAGAGACCATTTAAATATTTTCCCACCATTAATCCCACTATTTATATTTCCCCACCAAAGGGATTTTTTCCAACCATTTTGGTTGGAAAACCCACCAATCTGGGAACACTGCCTGCCATACCATTTTTTTTTTAAGAAGTTTAGTTTATTTTTTTTCTAAAACGGCTCCAACATTTTCTTTAAAAAAATCAATAAATTTCTTTGCTACCCTTAGCTGGGAAACCATACAAAAATTGTAATTAATGGTTCCTCCCAAAGAAGCACTTATTTTAATAATTAAATAAAACTCCCAGAAATTTCAAATAGTTTTGTGTGCTAAAATTTCTTAAAAAAATATTGCTTGGGTTTAAAAAAAAAATTACAATACATATTTCGAAAACAACTCAGTCCACTTTTTTGACACTTGGTTCTTATCGGTTTTGTAACCCTTTTTAAAATATTAAAAATGATGTTACTTCTATCGAACAAATCTCAGTATCATCTCGGTATCGGTCTCGGTCTCGTATAACAATAACAAGTCTCGTCTGGGTCTCGGTCTTGGAATGTATCGGTCTCGTTATTTATTAGTAATCAGTAAGCCGTATAAAATTTGTGATCCATATTAGTTTAACAATCGATGATCAATTCGAAAAAAAAACATTCGGTGTAATTGGTTATGAAAAGAATTCGTCTCGGTATCGTTTCCGATACTTTGAAGCTGCTATCGTCTCGGTACAGTTTCAGTTTCCGAACCTATACCAAACGATACAGAGGCTTTTCTAGTGTTCAAGTGCCGAAGAAGAAAATCTCGATTTCTCGAAATAACAATAAATATAAAAATAAATGCATGATACATTTTATCGCTTAGTTTTGCTGGATTTCCCAACATCTCCGTTGCTTTCAAATTTGCATCCTCCATCTGAATTTTTATGAATATACTAGCTGACACGGCGAACGTTGTTCTGCAATATAAATTATGAAACAAATTGAAAGCGAAATATTAAATTTGAAATTGAAAGTGTGGTGTTGTTGTGTGTCGCATAGCTCTGTTCCAGTCACCTCAAGTTTGACCGTACTTACGTTCGATTTATTTGAATCAACGTTAGCCAAGTTATGCATAACAAATGCAGAATGAAAAGTTAAAGTGACGCGACACTTCACGTCAATAGGTTTGTTCGATTTCCCTGTGTGTGTCACACATTGAAAACCTAATAAATCTGTTTTAAAAGGCAAATAAGTTATCCTTACTTAGTCGTACTTGAGGTACGTTGAGGTCAGTTATTTGACACCAACATTTCTCAGGATGAGATGGCTGAGGGCTCTGAGATCTCATTCTTCTGAGCACGCCTAATATTTCACTTTCAATTTTTACTTACGTTCGATTTATTTGATTATTTATTTAGCAGAACAACGTTTACCGGGTCAGCTACTATATTATATCGTCACCTGATTTCAAGATTTAGGTAGCTCAATTTCATAAATTTTGGAGACAGCAGCCTTTATAGAAACCTAGCTACTGAGCACGATGAAAAGTTTAATTTGTATGTTCCTTAAACTTCACAAATATCCTACATTTATCTATGGTAGAAAAAGATTGGACTAAAAGTCTTTAAGACTGTAAAAAATAGTACTGTTTTTGAGTTACTTAGTTCTTGCAATCTGGGGACGATATGTAAACAAATGAATCCATATTTCCCTTTGTCAAGCCATAACTCAAGAACGGCTTGGACCAATTCGGATGATTCTTTTCAGGTTATCTTTGGTATCGGAATCAATAATTGAGTTTGGAAACAAATCAATCAAATCAACATTTTTCAAAAAAGATTACAAAATATTTTTTTGAAAACTCAATTTTTCAAAATCAGGTCGATAATTTTGTTTGAAAATTTAATTTTTATCTGCGTATTAATAAAAACTTAAAATGTTCATACTAAAATATGTTATTTAAAATATTTTAAAAATTGTATATGGGGGATTCCATAGAAAACGACCCTTTACAAAAATCACAAAATGTGACTTAGAATTGAAAAAGTAAGTACCGTTAGACGGTTTTAAAATATTGCATGTTTCATTTTAAAAGTGAAATTTATCAATAATTTTTTTTATCGCCGCTTATTTCGCAGCTCGAACCATTTTGCAGAATAGGTCTCCAAAAGTCACTTTTGGTTATCAGAAGCTCAAAACCCTATTTTCAATAACTAATTGTTACACAATTTGAGAACCGGTGGTTATTTGCCCTTATCAGAACTCTAAGCACGTTTTCGTGTCATTTAATTATTCAATAGTAAATACAATTTTAGTTTTTAGGCAGTTGATTCATAAAGTGGTAAGTGCCACGCCCGTAACAAAAAACATTATGTTTCATTACTAGAAGAAAAAAATTTGTATCAATGTGATAATTTGGGAAAAAAAGGAGAATACAATGATCTACTGTCAGACAAAACTTCAAGACCTTGAAATTAAAACTGACCCCGTTTTTAAATTTTTAAGTCTATGTCACACCCGTAACAGGTTGGGATTTCAAATCATAATCTTTCTGTTTTTCAACTCAATTTTAGTTTTGTTGCTTTTAGATATGAAATTCATGATATAGGGATATAATTCTAAGAGAATCTACTTTAGATATAAATTTAATCAGCTTTAAGTAAAAGTTTTCCCTATTTTAAAAGAAAATGGAAAACATCTCGTTGAAGTGAGAAATCTATTCACTTTTCAGTGAGAAAAACTTAATTTTTTTAGAGAAAGTGTTCCTGAAATCATCTGAGAAATGATTATGCATCGATGACAACAATTTCCCATCAAAATATAGTATATTATATTGTTTTCATGCATACAAATCATACTCGGTCACACCCGTAACGATCACCTGTCACACCGGTAACGTTTTCAAATAAAAATTTTGTATAGGTACTTTTTCGTAGTTTTGCATCTCATTTCTTAACTGAAACTGAAGATCGACTATCTGGGTTAATATTTGCAAAAGAATGATACATACTTTTCATGCAATATTTTACACCACATGAAAATTAGATATCTTTATCGCAAATCACCAGTTTTCTAAGGTCACACCCGTAACGCAACTACATTGCATCCTATAACTGAACCACTAATTTTGTATAGGTACTTTAATATACTAATTTTTTAAAAGGGCTTCAGGTGTCCTATAGAATAGTAAAGTTATTATTTATAAATTGGGAAAAGTATGTGAATAATTAATAAAATATGGAGACTCACTGTCACACCCGTAACGATGGAAGCAAAAAGAAAAGAAATCAGATGGATTTTTTTTTTACTTTATCTTAAAAATATTTAAAGAGTTGTTTAAGGAAACTTAAAGACCCCATCGTCGGCTTAGAGTGAAAAGCAGCTAACTCCTATTTCGCATTTTTTATAAAAAAATATTTATATAAAAGTGTTCGCGTTATTGCATAAAACCAAAAATACATTAATTCTTTTGTCAGCACTCGCTTTTGTTAAATTCAGTGAAATTGAAAAGATTTGATAGATTTTAATATTTTTAAGCAATTTTTGAAGTGGTCTATAATGACGAAAAAAAATGTGGAGTTAGCCGCTTTACACTCTAAGCCGACGCCATGTTTTTTTCTAGTCCTCTTGAGCATAAGGGCAAGTTCGTGTTACCCAAAATTTCGTGCATTTTATTTTTACTTTAATATAATTTTTAACAATATTTCACAAAAAAAAAAATCTTTTATTCTATTATTTAAAAGCATCGAACAATTTTAATTTTTTTCTTTTAAATATTATATAAATATCCTGAAATTAAAATAGCTGAATAATTTGAACCAAGTACGATTACTATACAAATTAACATAATCTTTAAATCTAGGTGATTCTTGTTATATTAAATCTCATTAATTTACATTATCTTCTTTAAGCTGTTTATTTTTAATTTTCCAAGGATTCTTAAATTATTAAATTCCTGCCTTATCTTTTATTGAAATCTTTTTTTTTACCTTAAAAGGTTTTCTATTTCCATAGTGTGTGCCTTTTTTGTGCTTTTACTTTGTCACAAACAAAAAACACAAACAGTCAATGAATATTAAATAGTAATTGGTGTAAGGACCTTCTCTTTAGAATTTCCATTAACGAAAAATTAAACCCAAAGTACTTTCTTGAGTTGGGTTTATTTTTAGAAAAGTTTCTTCAGACACCTTTCACATGAAAAAAAGGAAATATTTCTATCGAAATGTAAACCTTTTTTAAACTATGGCACATTACAGCTTATATTTAAGAGTAATGAACCAAAGTTTCTTGACAATGTTATTTATACATTAAAGTCACTAAATTTAAACACAGTTTGTTGACTTCAAATAGGAAAAGTATTGGTTTTGTAAAAAATGTAAATAACCTAAGCTATTCGATGTTATGTGTTTGGCACTTTGAATACTAGGATCTATTATTGTATGTAAATTCAAAAGTTCAATAAGAAAAAAAAAAACGATATATGTTCAAAGTTTTTTGTAAACGAACTGATTTCTCAGAGAAGTGGATTAATTTCAATAATACCACAAAATCTTAAAATTTTCAAATCAAATACATGCGACACAGTCATGTGTATTATTTCATATCCTTACGTGAGTGCCAATTAAATAAGCGAATGGCAGGAAAAAAAGTAAATAAATCTAAGGAAACGTCTACCTACGACTTATTTCCTATTCTCCTTCTTTTTTTTGTTGCTAGTTGCTTCAATAATATTTTGCGTGACCCTGATTTTTGTGAATGTTTGGAAACCCTTTATAACAACAACAACAGGAGAATAAAAAAAAACTCCAAAATGAATGATATTTTTAACCCAAACCGGCGACAAAGTCTATTGAAATAATTTATTTCTACGTATTTTCTGCTGTCGTCCTTTTGTGCGATATACGAGCACCATGATACCCATATACCTTCCTACCTTATACAATGTGTCACGCGCCTATATAACTGGGTAATTACTTTGATTGTATTTAGATTTAAAAGGGAAATAGGAAAAGAAATTCCCGGATAATGGCCTGAGAATACCCCAAGTGGGTGGCTGATCCACCTTTATTTTTTTTTGGCTATATATGTAGGTATATTTGAAAAAGAGGAAGAAGTTCTCTTCTTCCATTGTTGTTATCGGGATTTTCTAATCGATCGGCTAGGATAAAGGATATGTGTGAAAAAGAAATGAAAATAAAGAAAGAAAGCACTAATACCAAAAAAAAAAAAGTTGATGTTGGTGGAAATAGCACATCGAGTCGAGTATTACGTAGGTATAGTGTACCTAGTTGTTGCTACCAATAACACTGTCCAGGTGAATTGTGTAAACTTTGACCCAGTTTTTTGGTAGTTGTCCCCCAAAGGAGCAAAGGGCACATAGCTATCTATGCGCCTACCTCCAATATATACCTACACACGAGAGGCAATATTATGAAAAGGGATTTTTCTTCTTTTTTTTCTCCAGAAATGGAAAGATCTTATCAGCTGCGATGGCAATGATGATGATGATGATGAGGGTGAGGCCAAGCTTGGTAGTTGTTATAGGAACGAGAGTTTATACGAGGACTTAACTCTCAATGCGTAGCCTCAATCCGGCAGATGCTTTTGAAATTTATTTTTTTAAGAATCCAATCTCAGATGGAACTTTAATACGGGATAACAGGTCTCTTTTTTTTTGTAGTATGTTTGTTGTTGTTGTTGCTCTTGTTGTTTTGTCTTTTCTTCTTATAGCTCAGAAAATAAATGGTAAACAGAGATATGGTTATGGGAAGAAGGTAGCCTATACGTAATTTATTTGGACAAGGCATTTTGATGTTGGCTTTGATATTCTTTTTGTATTAAAGGCCTAATAGTACCTACTTATATATAGCTAGAGTTCTTAGGAGAAGGTCTTTCCATAAAGTATAGAGAGAGAGAGTCTTAAGAAGCATCACCTTAAGGGTGATGGTGTGTTGGTGTGCAATTCAATAGGACATGGAAGTAACAAGGATATCAGTATTTTGAGTACGTAATCGCCTTTTTGCTATATAAATTTAATTTTAATTTCAGATAAGAAAATTTGAGATTTTTTTCTTTCTTTTTGTTTTTTAAGAATTTATGAACTTATCACAAATGTCTACATAAAGAAGAAGAAGCTAAAGAAGATTTTTGTGGCTATGAAAATGTTCTGTAAAATATTTTAAATGGTGAGAAAATTCATTGAAAAATTTAAAATTAAGCCTATCAGTCGGGTTTGTAAGCTTTCTTTTACTTTATAATTTTTGAAAAAGATTCTCAATACTGTCTAGAGCTGTCTATAAAGCTAAGACATAGCAGCTGTAGAAAAGAACCTTGAAAAAGTGGCAGTTTATTTAATTGTACCTACAGCTTCCGATATTTCTAACATGTAGTTCACACTTAAAAATTATAAAAAAAATGTATAATACTTTTGCCTCTTAACAATTTTTAATTTAGTTTTAACTTGTTCACACTTTATCAAAAGCAATATCGTTATCGTATTTGAGCCGTTCATTATACTTTTTCAAAAACTAGTCTGGTTATAGGAAGACGTCTATAAAGTTAGCATACCAATTTTAAGCAAGACGAATAGCAATCATTTGCATTTTTTTTGCATTCAATCAGATAAAAACGTCAGGTAAATAATTAACACGGGCCGTGTTAAATTAACAAGGTGAACTATCCCATATTAAGTTACAGAAGTTTCAGAAATGTAACTGATTGTAATAACCGTATATTTAGTGTTAAATCAACCTGGTGGCCTTTCTAACCATATTCTAGTTGATTTAAGAAGATGTACTAATTTTTTGTAAATACGAAATTTAGACAAAAGCATAGTGTTAATTTTAATCGGGGTCGTGTTTGTTTAACACTGTTCACTATTTATTTCAGTTTTACCACAAATCAAGTCGAATTAATATTTTGTATGGTTATTTTTACAATTTGTACCTGTTAAATTTAAACTGGCCTCCTGTGAGTTTCAACTTATAGATTTTTGACACCAATTTTCTGTGTAGTGAAATGGCCCAGTGCATGAGTGCTATATACGTGTGTGGAAGGTTTCCAGTTCAAAACTAGGTAAGTACGAGTATCACAAAGTATTTTTAAAATACTAGCAGCATTAGAGAAGGCTGGGACTGAGACCTATGGATTCATGACATACATAAATACAGGATATAGGGTTGATTCAACATTGAATCATATTAAATTACCGAGATTTTAATGTTAAGTCAACCAGATTTCTATGTAAAGTTTACAGGATATTAAACATTGAGTCATGTTAAATTAACTGGATTTTCATGTAAATTTTACTAGATTTTTATGTTAATTTAGCTAGATTTTCATGTAAAATTTGCAGGATTACTATTTATGACAGTGTTAAATCAATAAGATGTCACGGAGATTTTGCCTGCAACATTTGTTGACTGAACACGACATTAAAATCAGGTATATGGTTAAACAGTTAACCTGATCTCCCGAATTGAAAAATAACAGCCTAAAAATCGGATATAATTATTCAAAAATTGGTTAACTGTAGCAGTTTTTTTTCTCTGTGTCTTTTTTGCATTTCTTTTCGGGATTTTGAAGTTCTCCAAATAGTGGATATAACCAAGTGATCTGATAGCTTCACTGTGAAATGTCAGTCCTTTTCTCAGAAATTAAGCCAGTTATAAATTTTCAGTAGTTTCAAGTTTGCAGTTTAATTAGCATTTCAAGAAAAATTAAGGTCCGAATTTTGAAGTCCTTATTTAGAAAAAAAAATCTAATAAATTAATTTTTAACTGTCAACTTCACTGTGAAGTTAGCGCGACTCAGCAATGGTGTCAGCCAGAAATTTGCATTAAGGCTCTAAATTTGCAGTTTTTTATGCACTTCAAGAAAAAATCATTTCAAAATTTGGAATTAAAATTTGACAAAAATTCATTTTGGGTTGTTAGCTTACTTCCAAGTGAAGTTAAGAGTTCAAAATCAATTTTTTGATTTTTGTGTCAAATTCGAACTTCCAAATTGGGACCGCAATTTTTCCTAAAATGCATAACAAACTGGAAATTTAAAGCCTAATTGCAATTTTCCAACTAGATCCAAACGAGTGTCATGCTAACTTCATAGGGAAGTTGAATGGGAAAATTAATTCATTCAATTTTTTTTTCTTTCAAATTAGGACTTCAAAATTTGGACCTTAATCTTTCTTAAAGTACAAATTAAACTTCAAATTTGGGACCTCATTACAGATTCGTAGTTAGCCCAGTTGCTGAGAAAAAACATGTCCTGTTCACGATTTTAATCAGAAGCGTTCGAAAAGTTTTCAACAAAATGGAGTGTATCATTTTTGCTCAGAAAAAAAAAAAACGGAAACAGAAACAGAACAAAAGCTCCAAAAATGTTACGGGGACTCTTCTCCATCTTTTGGAGCAATCTACAGTTGGTTCAACCAATTTCGCTGCAGATGCTCCTGTACAAATGACACAGAAAACCCGATTTAATCGCCGCACCGGAAATGTTCGACAAAATCAATAGTCATAAATTCCACAGTCTGTGAATAGTAAAGGAAAGGTAATTGAACTACAGAAGGCTACGGGCTTATCCCACGGCTCAGTAATTACATTTTCGCACAAATATTTGGACATAAAAAGGCTTTCCGCAAGATGGGTGCTGCGGTTGCTTTTGATCGATAAAAAATTAAACCGTTCAAAAGGTGTTTGAAAATCTCCAATCTTATTCCAACGAAATTCTTGTGCCGATTTTGTGAATTTGTGACTGTGGATGAAACGTGGATTCATTGGGCTACGAAATTTCACAAATTAAAATCTCGCTTTTAAAATCCCGCACAACAAAATCTCACAAATACAAAGTCCCGCTTTTCATAATCTCGCAATAACGAAATCCCGTAAACTAAAATCTCGCAAAATTATTTTTAATAAAAACAAAATTGAATACTTTTCGAATATATTGCTAAACACATTTCGTTTGCTTAAAAATAAAATTTATTTAGTTTGCCAAATATAAGAAATAAATCCTATGTTTTTTTTTCCAAAAACATAGTTTAAATTTTGTTTTTTTTTTTTTCTAAAGAAATAAGTTTTTATTTACATTTTTCAATTTTTAAAACTAATTTTAATAAAAGTTGAAAAAAGTTTTTCGTTTTCCAGCTTTTATTTTTCATTAGCAGGATTTTTATTTTCCAGGACAAAACCCAGAGCAATAGTTGCTGTGAGATTCGAATTTGTGGGATTTTGATTTGCGAGATTTTGAATTGCGAGATTTTAGTTTGCGAGATTTTTCGGTGCGAGATGTGAATGCGAGATTGTTAAAAGCGAGATTTTGTAATTGCCAGATAATGAAAAACAAGATTTTAAATTTCCGAGATTTCGTTATTCGAGATTAAAAACAAAATGCGGGATTTCGTTATTCGAGATTTTGGTTTGCGAGATATCGTATCACTCCCGGATTCATGACCACACATAGTGAACTAGATAAGTGAATAAAAAAAAAGCCAAATAGGGCAGGCTACGATACCAGTAAAGTCTCGGTCTCGGTATCGGAAACCGAAACCATATCGAGAAGATACCAGCTCCAAAGCATATGAAACGATACCGAGCCGATACTGTACTTTTTAGACCAAAATTTACCGAAATTCTCGATAGCATAATTTGGTTTCGGCAGACAAAATGAATACATTTATTATAAACAAACAATTCTGGTAATTGTTTTCTCGGAAACGGCTCTAACGATTTGAATGAAATGCTTAGAGTTTTTTCTCTTGCAAGGATAACGTTTAACCAATGATTTTAATTATAACCACCCTCTGCCATGTCCATTTTTCTTATGCTTGGTTTCTCTCAAACCAATGATTTGGATAAAATGTTCAGACTTGGCTCTTTTTAGCTAGAGGAAGTGACTTAAGTGAAGTCCACCCACTGCCACGCATATTTTTTCTTATATCTTGGTTTCTCAGAAACGCCTCTATTACTATTTTTGTAACAATTTTAGAGTTATACGATACCGGGACCATTCTAATTTTTTTCTATTTTTGCAATACCGAGACGATACTTAGAAAAGTACCTATCGTTTGGTTTAATATCGTGGCCCTAAGACCATAGAGGGTTTATTGGTAAACAAAGTGATGGCGATATTATTTTAAGGTCATCCGTATCGATAACCTTGAAATGTAGACTGTTCAAAAGATTGACTTATCAAAAAATAGAAAATAATCTCACCGACTTTTAAAAATGTGTTTTTTTTTTGAAAATATCGATTGTCAAAATGTCAACTGTGATCAATATTTCATCAATCGATATTTCAACAGTCGATATTTTAAAATTCGTTTTAGTTTAGTTTAGTTTTAGCGGTCGACATTTTAAAAGTGTAAGATTTTAATCAGATCATTGTTTAGGGAATGATGTTTACAGGCCCGCGTTTTTTTTTTTTTTTTTTTTTTTTTTTTTTAATAATTTTAACTATATGCCTGTAAGACCTAAGGTCTTTTAAATGCAACCTGAATTGCACGGCACTAGTTAGAAAGAGTAGGAAGATAGGAAAGATTTGGCACAGTGAATTGAGATCAAGGTGTTTATTATCTCATTAAATCTCACGGGTGGCGTCCAGTTAAGCTGGGAGAATATAGAAAAGAATGCTGCCTAGAATGGGGCTCGAACCCACACCTCTAAGCTAGCAGTCAAGCACTACATCCACTGCACCATTGCCACCCGTACCTCAACCTACAGCGTTTTAGACTGCAAAATGTCGACATTCTAGTTAGTCGGCAAATCAAAGTCAGTAAAGTCGATAAAAATCAATATTTTAACTTGTTGAAAAATATTTCGTCGGTCATTCGTACGTTACTCCCGAAGAAATGGGTCGGTGGAAGAAAATTTGGCTTGAATGCTGGGGTTATTTAAGAAATAAGTGCATATTTTGAGGCTTTTGAAAAAAAACCTAATTTTTGGATGGAATACCAAAAGTAGAAGTGTATCGAGCTTAAAGGAGATTATGTCGAGAAATAAAAAGTTTTTTCTCCGAAACGAGTATTTCTTCGTTTAAATTTTCGGGGACTTATGGGCCCATCCTTAGATATTGATGATTTTGATTTTTTAGCCAACAGAACATACTAATCTTACTTACTGATTTGGCTTAGAAATACTTGCGATATAGGTACTATAGAGCAAGTTTTGGATTCGTGCAAAAAAAATTTCGAGATAACAATCAAACATGACATTACGATGATAGAGAACACGAAAAAATTGGGTGGCACAATTCTGTCTGTCTGTCTGTCTGTCAGTCTGTCTGTCTGTCCGTACCTCAACCTACAGCCTAAACCACTGAAACGATTTTCTTCAAATTTTGAATTTAAGGTTTTTTTGTAACTCTCCAGAGGGGAAATTGAATTTTTTTTTTTATCTCAAAAAATAATGGTACTTGCCATACAATCGTTAAGGAAAAGCTTATTTATCACAAAAACGGCTCCAACGATTTTGATAAAAAAAATCAGTGTATTATTGTAGATACGATATACCTTTAAGTAAGAAAAAAACTCACCAAAAACATTTATTAACGGTACCTGCCATATAACGGTTTTTTTGATTTTCAGTTTTCTCATTAACCGTTCATCGGACTTCAATTAAAATGTTTGCACAAAAGCTTTGTTAAAATATAAATAATACTGCATACCAGAATTTTTGGAAAAATAAATTTTGGATTTTTAAAAAAAGATTCAAAATTTTTTTTGAAAATTCAATATTTCGAAAACGGGTTGATGAATTATTTTGAAATTTCAGTTTTCAATGTATATTTATATATACTCAAAATTGGCATACAAAATTTTTTTTTCAAAAATGTTACAAAAATTTTATATATAAAAAAATAATTCATAAGAAAACGGCTCCAACGATTTAAAATTTTTTTTTTTGCATATATTCATATTATTTCAAGTAATCAAATGGCATACTTTTTTTTGAGCTCTAAGTTATTAATCAGGCTGTATATAAAATTAAAAGAACGATTTAAATGCTTTTTTATACTTTTTCTATAATTACTTGAATATTTTTTAAAGTTCTTAAGTTCCACACAACTTGAACATAAGAGCAAGTACGTGCGATCCAGTCGTGCATTTTATTTCCACTGAAAACACTCTTAAAATGAGGGCGATTTTGAAAAAAAATACTTATACACCCTTAATGCCTCGCAAAAAGAAAAAAGGGTTGAACTTTGACAGCAATGTAATTCCTAAGTTGACTGACTTTCGATATCCCAAAAATGTTCGTTCTTTTCTTTTTTGTTTTCTTAATCGGGTTGCATATTGTTGCTGTATTGTGCCTTTATAATCAAATGAATTTCTATTCCAAGTTCATTGAGTTGCGGTAAATAAATATAAAGAAGTCATGTTTTCAGGCAAAAAAAAAAAAATTGAACACAAAAGTTCAACGGAAATTGGGTCAATTGAATGCGGGGGTTGAAGCGGAAACATAGAATAAATATTCAATTTTCACTTCTTTGGTTTATTCTCCCTAATTTCTATACCTAGGTGTATAACACCGTTATGCAGCATTTTCGATTGACTATTTATATTCAGAGTATTTCTGTTATTTAATTTTTTTTGCTTGCCTTGAAGGTCATACCTCATTGACCCTGAATGCTTGAAACGCTTTTTAGATTCAATAGGGTTGTTGCGTGGTTGAGAATCACCCTCTCTATCTTATAATACTTGTGTTGAAGTTTTATTTAAGTTCATTGCAGATGTTTTCATATCTTTCTTACGCATGAAATATAGAAATATAATAATATCTCATGTGAATGTGTCATACACACTTGAAATATTTTTATAGAATTTTTATAAAGAGTGGGGCGGCGGTGGGATTAAAATTCCTAATTAAATAGAATAATTTTGTATATGAAACACCAAACAAGAAACACATGCATGGTACACAAAGAATGTTGAATTAAAATTTATGGGCGCCACAATCTAAAACGGTTCGGTGCAAGAATTCGCGAATAAATAGTTAAGTTGTTGTTTTATTATTATGTGAATATAGATACAGTCGAGTACAACAGTAATAGTCTGGGAGGTACCTCTGCACTTGCAAATTTTGTAGCTTTTGGTTGCATTTCAAATCACTTCGAGAAAATAGAAAAAAAAAAAATAAAAAAAATAGGTACTTTTTTTTAAATGCATATTTTTTTCTATTTCTTCGTTTTTTTGGTCAGTTAATTTTCCAAGAACTTGTAATTGAAAAAAACTTGATTTAAAATGAAATTAAAACTTATTGTGATTTTAAATATTGTTTTAATTTTTAGTAATTTTTTTAAGAAAATAGTCTTTTTTCTATAAGAGTTTTTATTTTCATATAAAATTGAGCTCTTAAAAATTCAGTTTCTGATTTATAGTTTTCAAATCAAAAATATAGTAAGAGAAAATATAAAAATACTCTTTAGATGAAGGTAAAAGCGCGTTAATTACGAAATGTATAAAAATTCAAAATTATTCCAAAATTCAGGAAAATATCAAAACTGGGAAAAATATCAAAATATCAAACAAACAATTTCTGAACATTATTTATTCAGAAATATTAATTTTTATAGAATGAATTAATTAATAAATATATAAAAATAGAATTGAATACAAGAAAAATCCCATCACTCTAATTACAAAAAAAATCCAACAGTATAAAATTACTTCCCAAAAAAAATGCAATACTCCGTCCCAGACTATGTATAAATGCGGATGGTTAGACATGGAATTTTATCATCAGATCTAGGCAAAATCATATATTATGATGTGAGAAATGATGTTATGAAAATAATTTTCGAATAAAAGTTTGTAATTTTACAAGAGAAGTGCGTGGGGTGTGATCGAAGTTTAAATACATTTTATATGTCTCTTACTCTGAACTCATTATTTGTCATTTTGGTTTTTGAATGGAAAATTGAGAACAGAATTTGTGTCTTTTTTAGCACATCGTTTATTTAGAAAATGAGGTTTTTTGTGCGTTGCGTACGTACAAATGCGTGTATGCATATCATTGGCTTAATTTATTGTACAACATGTTTGTTGTTTTTTTTTCGGTAAAATCATATGCTTTGTGGAGTAAGATTTATAATGATGTTGAATTTATATTCGGGAAACATTTTTTTTTTAATAATTTGAATTGAAATAGACATATGTACATATTTTTGAACTTTTTATACGGAAATTTATTAAAATAAATATGTAAAAACATGTAATTATTAAATTAAGTTTTTATTTGCTATAGATTTAAATTGTTATATACAATCATATTAACATCCAGGATTATTTAAAATGTATACATTTTAATTTAAATTAGCAAGAAAGTGTGTATTAAATATTTTTAAATTAACCAAATCAACTACAAAATTTGTCGGTTTTTGGAAATTTAATGATTTGTTTTTTTAGGGTTTAAAATATTTCGATGTAATAAATGTGTATATGATGATGGTGGTCGTTACATAGTTTTTTTGAGTTTTCATATTTGGATGGGCCTAAATCAGTTCAAAATGAAGAAAAAACAATTCTCTATTTTTTCAGATATCTTTTTTCACCCCCGATAGTCGCTGTTAGGGTTAATTAAATTCCCATTTTTTGTTTGCATGGTGATTCGCGTAAAATTCAGGTTGAAGGTAGATAAGAAAAAAATCTTATGTGAGAGGGGTTATAGTTCCTCCCACTTGGACGGAAGGGGTAGTTTTATAAAAAAAAATTTACATAAAATAGAAAAATAAAAATGAATGAAAAAGCAACGGCAACACTTACAGAATTTTGTATAGATTTTTGAAAAGCCATTCCATTATTATGGATTATTGTCAAAAAAGTTCTTTCAATAAATAGGTTCAGTAAAAAATATTTTCAAACTTAGAATTTAAAAAAAAAAATATATTAATTTTTCTTAAGAATGTTGGGTTTGGAACAATTTTTAGCCAAAAATGTTAAACAAAAGAACTTAATTGACTATGATGATGAAAATAAAAATCTGAACAAATTTAGGAATTTTTTTGTAAAAAAGGTCAATTCAATTTAAAAAATAATAATTAAGTTTCTTAAAAGAAATCATTTTTTTATAGCTATGAACACTTTTGTCATGAGGAATCGAGATAACCCATAATTCTCTTGCGAATCCAAACGGCTTAGATGAGAGGCAGCTCATCATAAGAGATTGGTAGAATCAAGTGAATTCAGATTTGAATTCTATAGACCTCCAGCGTTTTAGTCAAATAAGTCAAATAGGGTTGTATGAAGAACAAAAATTCGTCTAGAACTACCTTTAACCATAAGGCACCAAATTATAAAAAATCATTTAAGAATTTATTAAGGTTAAATAAAGTTGTGGGGCCAACTTCATGGTTTAAGTTGCTTTTTTAATATTTTTAATTTCTTAGACGTTATAAAAATTCTCTTTACTCTTTTTCGTGATGATTAAACAAAATATTTGTATTTGAATTATAACCAAGTTTATTTTTGTTTTAATTTCGATATGCAATATTATTCCAATTTTAAAGGAGGGAGCTCTTGCATATGAAATTAATCGACATCGGTGGAGTGGTTAAGTAGAAAATGTTAACTTACATTTTTTTTACGAATCCAAAACTTGCTCTATACCTATTAAACGCAAAAATGCAATAATAGGGAGTTCTCAAAAACTATATTAAAAACTGAATCAATCAACGGATTTTCATAAAGTTTTCATTTCAAGCATCATATAGAATTAGTCCAAGAGCCAACAGCAAAATTTAGGAGTGGAGGTAAAACCAAAATCGGAGTATGAGGGATTATAGGTACATGCATCGTGATATCAAATACCAAAGTCTGCCAGGTTTTGTTTTGTGGGGGGCTAAAAAGTGCTAGATCCCCTGTTTTAATTTCAGGGTTATAACCGCTTTAATTCATTTTTATAAAATCGGATATGATTCGCTTTAATTTTTCTAAGCAAACACAATCTTGACAGTCCGATTAATAGAACCCAAGATATAACCGTTTTACGTGAGCCTTATCATCCCTTTTTTGGGAGTTTTCAACAAAATAAAAAATCAACAAATAAAATCTCCACAAAAACGCCAATAAGGTTTGTTTAAAAAGGTTAAATCATGGGCCTTATGTATCGGATCACCAACATTAAAGTCATGAGACTTAGCGAAAATGACAGAGCATCATGTCCTATTTTTTTAAAGTGAATTGAAGTGTTAATGACCCTACCATATAAATAGGAAACCATGCCGGTTGTACCCCCCACCCCCACCAAAGGCTGAGAAAAAAACCTGCGACACTTTTGTATTCCATATCACGATACATGTAACTATAATCCCTCACACTCCAATTTTGGTTATACCTCCACTCCCAAATTTTGCTGTTGGCTCTTGGTCTAAATGGGTTATGCCAATTTTCCAATTTTGTGCATTTATTGACTACATTCAAAAACCGAGCTTTTCAAAGATATGTGTTAGCCTGTTTTAGAAACATTTTTTGAGAACCCTGATTTTTTTTTGTTGTTTTGGTCTTCAAATGCAATATTATTTATATTTTAAAGAAGCTTCCACTTAAAAATTATAATTTAAATCAGACAGGCCATTTTTTAGAAAGTCAAGAATAAGAAAACCGTTACTGCAGTAATTTACTGATTTCTATTGATCAAAATCATTAGAGCCATTTTATTTTTTTAGAAAAATAAGCCTTTCTTTAACTCTTGTATGGCAAATAAAGTTATTTTTGGAGTTAAATAAAATTTTAGTTCCCCCTCTAAGGGCTCACCCTGAAACTTATATTTAAAAATCTTAAGAAATAATTTCTGTTTTTCTTTTTGTATCTACACACCCAATTAATTTTTCTGCAAAATACTCATTAGTCATTACGGTCTCAAAAATCAAAACTTCCTAAAACAATGCTAATTTGCAAATTAAATCAAAATCGGTTGAAATCCTGATTTTTATTAAATTATTTCATAAATATTTTTTTTTAGTTTTTAACTTTTAAACGCTCAGAAGTGCTTAAATAGTTTTTTTTTTTTTGAATGCAACAGTTTTTGAGAAAAACGTCCACAAACGGTTTTCTACCCAAGCAAAATGATGAAAACATTTCATTACAGTAAAAGCTCTTAAGAAAGTTTCTGCACAATTTTCTCAAAGTGTAGAATCTTTAGAGCAATAATTTAAAATTATGTAATATTTTTTTGAAAAAAAAAATTATATTTGTTGAGACATTTACAAAAAACTGTTTTTTATACCTCTTACAGTGTATAATTAAAAGTGTAACTTTGACACGCTATAACTTCATGATTAATAAACCTACACAGATTGTTAATAGTTCATTTTTTAGATAACTGTCTAAATGTTACTTTGTCATGATTTTGTTATGTAAGGAAATCGAGTTGTTGAATAAAAACAAAATCACTTTCTTTTTCAAGATGGTGGTCATTTCCTTACGCGTAAGACACCCCAAAAACTTGTTTCTGTAATGAGGAGGTTAAGCCCATCGATTTTTGAAATTTTAATAAGTTTTTTGACAAAATTAGCTCGACCATGGAGTTCCTGCACGATTTTCTCGGAATCTATTGATTTGTAGTATGAAAAGAAGTATTTTGATCTTTTTCTAGAGAATTACATAAGCTTGTATTTTTAACTTCAAAGTTTTTTTCAAAAAATAAAAATAATAGTTTTGAGAAATGAGGAAACAACTGAGTTTCCCCTCCCCCCTAAAAAATATTGCCCTGGCCCAAATTTACGGACGTCAAAACAAAGCTCTCCACCAAAATTCAGCTCTGTCGGAATTTTTTCGAAGTGAAAGTCAAATTTTTTTGGGCTAGTAGCAAACTGTAGCTGAATTTTAAATAATTCTTGGTGAAGGACAATAAAGTAATAATTCTTGTGAAGTAAACTCACTGACAAAAAAATTTCTCTTTTTTTTTTTGAAGAAGCTTAATAGCCCATTGAAATTAGGCTTTAACTTGGAAAATATTCTGAATTCAAGAGTTCAGAAATTGTTAATCTAGGTCATTGTTTTAGATAAATTTCTATGTAATTGTGACTCTTTCGTTATTTTGTTGTTAAATTAAACTCGATCGAGTTATTAAATAAATACAACATCACCCTTTTCTTCAAGGTGGTATCTTTCCTTCTCATTATCCCAGGTAGCACCCAAATTTGGCTTTTATAATGAAGAGATTTAGCCAAATATAAATTGTACAAAAAATGTTGCTCAACGTTTATACAATTTTAATATCAAGTTTTTTTCAATTGGAAAGTCACATCTACCATTTCGAGGAAATTGCAGGCTTTTGTGAATTGCTGTCGACGCCACATCCTATAGATTCGCTGACCACAAATTATATCAATATATATTGTGGCGCAAGACAAGTCAAGAGAGGCTGGACGTCGATATAAGAAAGCGTAAGTGGCAATGGATTGGTCATACACTGAGGGAACCGAACGATGAAATTGCAAAACAATCCTTTGAATGGAATCCTCAGGGTGCACGGCGGGTTAGAAGACCAAGAACAACATGAAAATCAATCCCAGAGAAGGAGATCACAATTAAAATATTTTCCTGCAGACCGTGAAGGATGTAGACGTTTTGTTGACGCCCTATGCCTCAACCGGGGTTTCAGGACACCATGATGATAATGATGAATTTTTTTCACTTAAATTGCAATTCCATGAAGTTCTTGCACGTTCTTCTCTTATTCCATTGATTGTGTGAAACAAAGGTATCCTATAACCGCTTATAAGTAGAACTAAAAAAACCTACAATTTTAACCTTCACATTTACAAAAAAAAACTGATAGGTAGGTATGTACTTTTCGAAAAATTAGAAAACTCAAAATTCTACCCCCTTTCAATTTCTTAAATTTTTTTTTTCAAAATGTATGGTACTTTTAAGGAAAAGCCCAAGGCGCCAAAATAAAACTCTCCACCAAAATACAGCTTTTGTCGCAAACTTTTTCGCAGTTTTGCCATTTTTGCGTTAAATTTTTATGGACAGACAGATAATATGTGGGATTATCTTCATTTCAGAAACAGCAATTATTAAAATAACGAGATTCGCATTTTTAAAAAATCTCGAAAAACGAAATTTCGCAAATAATTATCAACCTTTTCATAATCTCGCAATTACAAAATCTCATTTTTAACAATCTCGAATATTAATACGGCACTAAAAAACTCGCAAAAAACTCTATAAAAATATCGCGATTTAAAATCTCGCATATCAAAATAATAACCGAAAATCTTAAATATATAATTATTGCATTGCAACAAATAAATTTTGCGAGTTTTTAGTTTGCAGGATTTTTTTAATAATTACGAAATTGTAAAAGCAGGTTTTTTTATTTGTGATATTATGAAAAGCGAGATTATGTTATTGCGAGATTTTGCAATTGTGAGAATTCGTACTGCGAGATTACCAACCTAATCCATTTCTGATGAAATGGAAAGCCTTAACTTTGGTGAAAACAAGCAACGACTACAAAAATGTGCTTTTACAAATAAAAAGACAAACCCTTTCAATTAATGGCTTTTTTAGAGATTCTTCACCTTGGTTCAACAAACATTTGCGAAGATTTCAAAATATGGTTTATATAAATGTAAGGTTGATCGGTTTACCCTGTTGCAATTAACCAACCCTACCTTTTCTATGATATAATCATACTAACAAAGGTTTGCCAACCTAACTAGTCACCAATAAATACAACATACCTACATACATACATAAGTAGGTACAAAGTTGGCTTCGTATACGTACATACATAACATAGCCCACATAAATAAATTTCTACACAAAATATTTATGTTTGCCTGCCTCGAGTTTGATTGATTACAATTTTGTATTTAAAACTAATCGATCAGAATTAATTCGACTATAGAGTGATGAAATAATGCATTATACCTTGATAATTGACAATGCCAAATACTCATTCCTACAATATATAGTTAAAATAACTAATTACCAAAATTATTAATCCATGAATTAAAGTCCAAAGACAAAAACACCAAATATCTACCTACCTAACTACGTAATTATTTATTTTGAATACCAGCAGAATAGTTTGGTCAAAACCATATGTTTGTGTAGATATGTCACCTTATCCCGTATCGCCCGAATATATACATATACATGTACAAACATTTATCATTTACAAAACAATGCAATAGTCAGTCAGAGTCCTTTTCAATCAACATCAATATCGATGTTATTATTTTACACTTCAATAGCTCGATTGAGTCCTTTCAATAATAATCATCCCAATTAAACGCATCGTCAAACATCAATAGACTCTTCGAATACAAAACTAATACACAACACACACATACATATACGCTCCCACCCACGAAAATCGAGTATGTATAATGTTTATGCTTTGTACTCTTCCCCAAATCGAATAACAGTTGTTGCAAAAATAATAATATCCTAGGACATAAAATAATAATAAGAAAAAAAAAAAAAACAAAATAATGAAACATATAAATCCTCTTTTGTGTGTGAGAATGTCCTTTCATCAAATAGGATACATCATATTTAGGTATATACTATGTTAGGTATTTATATCCTGTAGCCATTTAATTAGGAGTTACATTTCTATTTCAAACCTGTTATCCTTTGTGATTGTGATGAAAGTAAGGACTTTGGACATCTCTCCTCTGTGGTATAAGGTAAGATAGATTAGTTCACGTTATTCACAAAGTAACTTACACACATACACAAAACACACTGAACACAAAATAATCACAAAAAAGGATAAACTCCTTCTAATTAAAGACAGGACGACATTTTTTTATCAATTTAAACACTTTTCATTTCTTTTTTCGAAAAATATTCTTTTTTCAGAGCTACTTTGTCTTCACATATACACACTATCACCGCATAGATAATCCTCTTATATCCTTGATCCGTTTTTTTCTTCTTCTTTATGCAATAAAATATCATTGTATTCTCGTAAATAATCCTCATTGCTATTACAAAATATAAACAGGGAGTGGGCGACGACAATAAACCAAGAGAAGAAAACACTGCATAATAATTTACAATATTGTTTCAAAGGACTTAAAGGATAACACTCATAAAATATTCACACCATATGTTATCGGCTACACTGTATTTCCATTAATTGTGTGCTTGCCCCATTCTCTTTATATTCTCTCACAGGAACAGGCACAGCCAAAACCGGACACAAGGACGACAGTATTGGAATAATTAAACAATCCTTTGTAGCTTCCTTTTATCTATCGAATGTCACTCATCGTTTATAACAGTTTTAATTTACAAAAACAATGTAACACAATCGAAAATAGAAACTTGAATGAAAGGCGTCTATTAACTTCTAATTTATGGAGGAAAAATGAACAAAAATAAACCATTGAATACCTACTTAAAAAAGGACTTGTTTTTTTTTGTTTTGTATTTTTAATTGGAGTGACCAGACTAAAACAGAAACAGACTGCACCCAACAAAACACAATGTGGCTCATAAAAATTAACCGCACCAAATGCGAAATGTTGAATAGTGTGCAATAAAAAATGGGTGTGTTTTACAACAACAACAATAATAACCAGAACAAGGAAGGACATGCCACAAAAGCCTTCGGATTTTTTCCGTTTTCCTTCACAACAAGCCTTCCCTATAATATACCACGAACGAAAAAGGACGAAATTAATTATTTCATTTTTTTTTTTTGCTGTTCGTCTTCTCTGCGACTTTTTTCCTTCTTTCCCTTCGACCAACAACGTGATTCGAATGGGAAATTGAAAAGTGCCAGGATTTTCAGGGGGTGGCAAGGACTCACTCTCACATATGAGTATTCTAAAAGGGGAATGGGAGGGGGACGGAGTGTGGGGAGGTAGGGTGAAAATTAATAATTATAATATGGAAACTTCGTTAAGATTTATTTTGGTCGAGATCAGCACCTTTTCTCCATTCACATGAATTCTTTCTGCAACAACGTAAATGCTGAATCCTTGTATTCCCATAAAAGGATTCACGAATCCTATTTAGGTAGTTTGTTTGATTCTTTTGTTTTTGATAAAGGTTTTGGTAAGGGAGTTCGATTCTTCGTCTCCAATAAAGTGAATATCCGATTTATAGTTTTTTTATTTTTTGGATTAATTCAGAATTCAAATATAATTTTTTTATATATAATTTTTTTATTTAGTTTTTGGGAACAAAGTACCGCACTCGACGCAAACACGACCGAAAACGTTCTATACACGGCCGACGTTCAAATACTACTGATTCTAACTGTAAATGGGGATTTTCTGAATGAAAATTCGATGGAAATTTGGATGCGGGAGCGCATGGTTTTGTTTGAGTTGGAACGCATGGGCAATGCCTAGATTCAAACAAGTTGCAAGGTGAGGGTGGTACTGGTTCTGGTAGATGGAGTTCATACTTAGGAAATGGGAATTTTCTGTTTGGGAAAAATTCCTGGTTAAATGATGGGATATGCAAAAGTGAAAAGTGGATAATTGGGGGTGTTTGATTTTGTACTTCGTACTTGGTATAAAGGGGAGATTAATATGGGGATTTTTTCTACCAGTGTTGCATTGGGGATTCAAAATTTAAATTTTTTTTTCAACGGTGAGTTTTTAAAAATGTGATCAAATATCGTCCATATCACTTTGGCATCGCAGTTTTTTCGTTTCCATGTCGGTTCCTTATGTAGGTAGTTTTCATTTGGACGTTTGGAGTTAGGTAGGTACTCCTTTTTTACTCTTTCTACTCTCAATTTTTCATATTCGATAGGAATGGAACAATTATAAAATTCAATCGAAAATGGCATTAAAATTTAGATTCTAAATGAAGTGCGAAAAATATATATGCACAGCACTTATGTAAGTATAAGTATGTAGTATAAGTACTAAATAAGTTAGGAATAATGTGAAACAAGCTTTAAAAAAAAAAAACACTCATCAAAGCTGCGCCTGATAGTACCAATAGACGGTATATTGGTTTTTCGAATAGTAAATAGAACTCACTAAAAAGCTATACTCGAAAGTTCTGTTGTAAATGCTGAAATCGTAGACTTGACTTTTAACTGAATTTCAGAGAATCAGGTGACTATCCTACATTTAAAGGTTGTATTTAAATTTTGGAACTAATAAATAAAATTACTTAGATGTTTTTTTTCATCATAGTTTTCTAGTTACACTTACCATAGGGAGTTAAATAATATCCTTACCTGAAACGAAGTAAAGAAAAATATATTAAAATAAGTTTAACCTTACAAAATCAGAGTAAATAAATTATTGTATTTAATAAATTGTTGAAGCATTCCTAAGGAACACCTCCTTCAATGACTGAATCTAAAAATTTCGAACAAAAAAGTACACACACCACAGACATTGTCCTCCAGTTTTCAAAAAAAAGACGTGAAAAGCGTAAATATTTTAACTGCTAAAGCCTAAAAGGCTGGTTTGATTTTTTTTAAAACTTGTTTTTATAGTGTTTTCTGTTCAATAAAATCTTATCTTCGGTTTTTTAAAGTCACTGCGCTTTTGGCATTGAAACAATTAAGTTAAATTTCACATTATTTTTTCAAGCAATCTAATAAAAGAGCTCCGCTTTAGCTCCGCTTTTTTGTTAGATTGCTTGAAAGCTAGCTAGAAAATGTTTAAAATTTGAAGCAAAAAACGATATTTTTTAGTTTTCAAATTTGTTTAAGTTCCGTACTTATCGATTTTTTAAACATTTTTTAGAATACCTTTCAAAATATTTTACTTTGTATCTTAAAATAATGGTACAATCAATTATGAGATATAGAATCTAAAAAAAAATTGCTTACCAGGTTTTTAAAATTTGTATGAATCCGTTAAGCAATTATTTTTAGAAAATAATATATGCATAGGTATCTCAAAATTGAGTTCATATATTTTTGTTGAAATCTAAATTGCTATCAGGATATTTAATAAATACTTGAAATTAGTAAAAAGTCATTGAATCGGGGTTTCTTGTAAGTTATTCCTTCCCCTTCCCTGCATGTCATATGTTAAAAGCCGTTTTTCTCTGTAGCTTTTCCTTTTACTTATTATATTAAGGTCGGTGATATTCTGATATTTAAAAACATTGCTGGCCCTTAGTAATAGATCCGAATCTAACCTAAAGTCAACTTAAACAAAGACATCAGTAGAAATAAAACACAATTTTCACCACTAAATGCTTAGAAGCACCTCAAGCTAAGTTTAAAATTATCTATTCTAAGCATTTAGATGTGAAATTAGTGTTTTATTTCTACATATGTTTTTGTTAAAGTTGATTTTAGCTAGATTCAGATCTATTACTCAGGGCCGTTGTTATACATTTTTCGGTATAGACAAGTAGCTATATACCAAGTCTCTGTAAATTGTGCGGTAAATGTAGGTTTAATGACAAAATGTATAATAATTAAACTCCAATAAATGATCACTCTATGCATAACATTTTTACAATTTTAAGTTTTTGAACATTAGAGCAAGTGCATGCGACCCATTGGTGAATTTTATTCAACTTTCTTAATGCCTTATGAATTTTTAAGATTATTCAGAAGGTTGTTGAAGAGTTAAATCCAAATATTGCCTGTATTTGAAACTAGACGTCAAAAGCTTTTAATTTCCAATCATTATATCAAAAATTTCAAGAAATTGACAAATCTTCTAAGAGTATACTTGTCATGAATAAGTGCTTCTCATCTAGCAGTTCAGATTCCGCAAAAATTGTAGGTCCCCTCGATTCCTGTCAACAACACGCACATAGGAATGGTTGAGATTTGTAAGTCACTAGGCCCTGGTTCTCCACGAGCTGTTGCGCCACCGAATTTATTTATTTTTTTATAAAACATTATAATTTTAAAATAATTTAAGCTTTCTTCTCATTGCAATTTTTTGAGGAAGTGAGTGAAAAAATTGTGTAAAAATTATAGTCAAAGATTTTGACTTGCCTTTATTCATTAGGGTGTCCGTTATTTCCCAAAATCGTTTTTAAATAGCAGACACCCCCCAAATCAAAAGTTTATGCCCTAAAAACAAAAATTTGGCCAAACAAAATTTTGTCCGACGCCATTTACACGTGGCTCAAAGCCCATACATTTCCCATACAAATTTGTATGGGATTTTCGCTCATTTCACGTTTTATTTTTTTTCTCTTGAATTACTGCAGCTATTCTAATTTTTTTTGTTGATTTTCGTTCTTTAGGCATCCCTTTAAAAGACCACATTCAAAAATTTATTAAAAAAAAAAAAAAATCGATTTTTTTGCATCGATTATTACTATGGGAACTCCCATATAAAAACATCATAAAACTGAACGTCTTAATATTTAATTTTAAATGTTTATTAGTAAATTTTTTGAATGAGATCTTTTAATGGGATGATTTAAGAATAAAAATCTGCAAAAAAAATTAGAATAGCTGCAGTAATTCGAGAGAAACAAAATAAAACGTGAAAAGAGCGAAAATCCCATACAAATTTGTATGGGAAAAGTATGGGCTTAGAGCCACGTGTAAATGGCGTCGGACAAAATTTTTGTTGGCCAAACTTTTGTTTTTAGGGCATAAACTTTTGATTTGGGGGGTGTCTGCTATTTAAAAACGATTTTGGGAAATAACGGACACTCTATTATTCATCTTTATTTATTATTTATCTTAATTTCAAAGGACTTTTATCATCACCATTGTGACAATACATTATTTTACGTTTTGATCGATGTAAAACTAAATCTTATCACTAACTAATTTGGTTATTACTTTTCATTTGAAGGCGATTTCCTGTTTTAGTAATAGTACGCATACGCCATAGTGTACCAATTTAATTAAAGCCGAATGTTAGTCTTAGCTGACAATTAACTTTAATTTATTAAATATAGCTAAGGTTATAACATATATAGAACAGTTGCACAAAAATAATTGTTCTGGGTAATATTTTTCATCACCTAACTAAGTAACTTTGATTTTATAAATTTTGAAGATGACAATCTTAATCGATACTAAGCTACTAACAAACAATTGAAAGTTTAATTTGTATGTTTCTTAACCTAGATTGGACAAAAAAGGGTCGAAGACTATTCAAAATAATACCGTTTTTGTCGATATATTATATAGAAAATCGAGTTATCAAGTTCTTGCAATCAGGGGACGAATTAACATATCATGCCTATATTATAAATGTGAAAATATGTTTGTGTGGATGTTTACAAGTCAAGTGGCTTAACAAAATTTGAATGAAATATTCAGTAGAGGACTATCATGTATTGAAGTAAGTGGGATAATTTTTTTTAACGATATGAAACAGAATATTTGGTACTGAAACAACTTCATTCTAGGTAAGAAAAATGATATAAATCCAATAAAATTGAAAGCACATAAAGTTTTAAATTTTATTAGTAAAAAAACATTTATAAATATTAATACACTCGATTCCTAATAATCCAGCATTCAACCGAGGACTTGCCTCTAATTTACCGTCAAATTTGTTGTTCAATAATAATTTAACTTTGTACTATATCAGTCTATTCGAATTAAGGCCGATTATTCATAATGTTTAGTGCTAAGTTTTCATGTTTGAGAGTTAACTCAGTAACAGCCCTCAAAAGGGTTGATTCCATACCTTGAAATTTGTGATCTTTTGTCTGAATTTCAATCAATTATTTTTGTATATCATTTTTTACAGAACTTTTACTAAAATTCACATAAATGCGCAGGAGCTACAGTAATGAAAAGCATGCGAAGGGACCAAAAAATACAAAAATCGCATAGCACCAATAATATGTCAAGTTTATAAACGTTAAAGATCATGGAGTTTCTCAAACCTTTTTTTAAATTCCGTTATAAATGCAGGTACTGTATAGTTTTTTTCTAACAAAAGAGGGTATACAAATTAATATATCAGAGAGGCAGACATATTGTTTTAGTTCAAACATTTTTTCTTTGCTTTTGAAATACAGCGGAATTTGTATGGTGTTTTCCAAAAGTTTTTTTTTTGTTTAATTCCGTTATTTGGATCTGCGCTATAAGTTTTTTTTACCAAATAAACTGTACAAATAATCATATCGTCACCTGATTGCAAGAACAAGGCAACTCAATTTCATAAATTTTGGAGATAGCAGCCTTTGTAGGAACACAGCTACTGGAGAACGATGGAAAGTTAAATTTGTATGCTCCTGAAACTTCACAAATATCCTATATTTGTCTGTGATAGAAAAGGATTAGACAAAAAGTCTTTAAAACTGTACAAAATAATACCGTTTTGCGAATATATTATTAAAATATAAAATTGAGGTACCTTGTTCTTGAAATCAGGGGATGATATCAAAGAGACAAACACGTTCCTTTAGTATAAAAAACTGTGTTTTCAAGCTTTTAAATACATCAGAATTTATATGGGGATTTTTAAGATTTTTTCAAAACTCAGTTAAAAAATAATTAACTTCTTCATGTGCCTGCCAATATTTTGTTTACATAACAGTATTGCTAAGCGGGAAACCCTTTTGTTTTAATTTAAAAAAAAACAGTCAAATGTGTGGGATTTTTCCTTCATTTTTGTATTTAAAAATTCCGTTAGAAATCCAGGTACTACAATAGTTGTCTGAAAATCTATTTTTTAGTTAAAATAAATTTTAGTCCCCTGTCACACGAAGAAACAATTTGCTGGTGATTTTTTTGATATTTGATCTTTATTTGGCTCGATGGTTAGTGCGTAGGACTGTCATGCCGAAGGTGTGGGTTCGATTCCCAGCCGTGCCACCTAAAAACAGAAATGTTTTATTCGAGGTACTGCCTCTTGCGAGGAACTGACAAATCCTTCAAGAGAATACTTGTCATGAAAAAGTGCTTCCCATTTAGCCGTTCGGACTTGGCAAAAAACTGTAGGTCCCCTCCATTCCTGCCAACAAACACGCAAACAGGAATGGTTGTGAGTTGTAAGTCACTAGGCCCTGGTTCTCCATGAGCTGTTGCGCCACCCAATTCATTTAATTTATTTTTTAAACATCTCTTGTACCTTTCACACAAGGAAACAAATCTCCAGGCAATTTTTGAAATTTCCTTTGAAATACTATTGGTTGAACACATCTTAACCTAGATGTGAAAGGAAATGTCAAAAAAATCTGTTCAAATCTCGACCGGTTAGATTTTGTTCACCCCTCTTTCCTCCTGCCTTTCTCACCGTGTGGAACTGAAAGTTGCTGGCAACTCAGTTTCCTCGTGTGAAAGGGCTCTTAGTATTAAAATATAAAAGATCTGAACGTATTCCTTCAAGAAAAAGTGCTTTTTTGTACTTTTGAAAAAAAGCTTTATTTTGTTGAGATTTTTTCTAGCCTTTTTTTTTTAATTCCGTTACTCCTAGAAGTAGGGTAGAGCGGGGCTAGTTGGTCTACTTTTTTCTTGAAGCCACGTAGCTTTTTACGTATTCATTAATGAAACTGGTATCCATAGAAAGAATGTAACCTCTGCTTCTAAAATAAATTGGAAAAAATTCAAAATATATTAAAGCTGAAAAATGAGATTACTTCAAATGCGCCAAGTCCAGGTGGTCCAACTTGCCTCACTAGCGGAAAAGTTGGACAGATGGGGTAAGTTGGACCAAAGCCTAAAAAATGGAAAAGGAAGTCATACTAAGGACACAAACGCTGTTAGTTTCAACTTACTTTGATCCCAAACTAAAGTTTAATTCAAAGCACAGCTAAAAATAACGTAAATGACCACATGCCCAGTAATAGAGAATGTTGTGTGGGTCCATTTTGGCAAGAATGGCATTGCATCCACTTTCGCCAAGTAAAGTATCAGACTATGCTTTCATACACAACGATGACAACAAACAGCATTAATATTCTTCTCCCTCTTTGGAATTATATCTAACTAAAATTTTTCAAATTATTTTCCAATATAAAACATTTACTTTTAATTCAGCGGGACAAGTTGGTCCGCCAGGTCCAACTGACCCCACACCTAGCTTGATAAATATATTTCATTACTATGAAAGAACCACTAAGAATTTTTCAATTTCCCTAATGGAATGCAAAAATTCATAAACAGAACTCACGAAATTTCTGAACTTTGTTGAAAGATTTGCACGTTAAACTTTAATCACTTAAGCCCCGATTGTATGGACTACAAGACTCTTAGACTCTGATTTTTGAATAGCCTTTACTCAAGCTTTGGATGCCTCTACTTCTCTTTTTGCTCATCTTCACCCAAAATAAACTGTGGGCTCTCGGTCTGTTGCGTCAATTTCAGCTCAATCTAATGGTTAGTTTTAGAGAGGAACGAACAGCAAGATTTTATACATACATACATAGATTATAGCTGCTAGATGCTGATTAACTAGACCAAATAATAATATTCAAGGATAATTTATTAATGGCATCAGCTTTACATCATTTGATTATGAGGGAATTTTTCGAGTTTAAATAAATTTTCATCATAACGGACACTTCATACAAAATATCCCATTGTGGTGAAAAAGTGCCAAACTCTCACCCCCCAAACAAGCTTGTTGCATCATACATGAAACACCACCCACCGAACATGTTTGAAGATATTTCTCATTTTTTCCTATATTCCCCACCTTAGAAGGAAAATATTAAATCACGTGCTTTGCTACGCAGACAGACAGACAGGAGTTTCCTCCCATCTGTCAAATAAAATCGAAAATAAAACAGGATAGAAAAAAAAACAAATTCGAGTTTTGGATTTTTCAAAAGAACAATACTTAGAGTGTGTCCTTTTTGCAATCTTAATTTTCGTTAATCCTGTTTTTTTCTTTTAAGACCGATTTTATATCAAAGGCTTTAAAATCATTCCTCACGAAAAAAAAAAAAACCAAATAAATCACAACACACAATACCATCCAACCACAAAAGTCGATTAGAAAAAACAAAAACAACGAATCGTTGATTGAAATGTTTTCGGCAATGTGTTTATATCAAAATCAAAAAAGGGTCTTCAATGAGTCTTTTTTATTGAGTAAGTGCGGTGGGTGTGTCATGAATCAATGTACTGTTTTGTAATAAATCCCTTTTTCTTTTAGCCAAAATGAACATTTTGATTTCACCCTCGCTCCATTGCTCCCGCACTCCTCGCAGAGTTGCTTCTTGACTTGCTCCTTAACCAAACTGCATAAAACGATTCCTTTTAATCGAGTAATATACTAACGGTGAGGAAGGACTCTTCGCCAAGGACGTCCGCCCTCACCATCATCAACATTTTGTTCACAAAATATGTGGTAATAGGGTGATGGTGGATATTTTTTTTTTGGGTGATTTTAGTGATATTTGTTTACCGAAAGCGCAGCAGGACGAACAAAAAAAATAAAGAACCTGACACAGGAAGAAAGTAAATAATTCGAGGGTGAATAGATTTGGTTGTTGTTGTCAGTTTGTGGGGGGATATGAAGCTTTTGTGATCACAGGTCGAGTGCGGGTGGGTGATGGTGTTTAAGGCGAACAATAAGGGTGAGAATGTGGTATTTCCGATTCTTTCGATGGACGACGATATTTTTTTTTTGTTTCTATTGTTTAGCAGCCCTATTGCCGCTAAAGCTATATGTTTGGAGGGTGGTTTTCATTCGGCAAGGTAGATATGTACGAATTTATTGTGATGTGCGATGATCCCTTGTGATTATCATTTCGATACGGACAGTTAGTTAAGTCAAATTAGGCCAATTTGTGTGTGTGGATAGGTCAATAATGGTGATGAACCATCACCGACCGTTCCCTCTCGACATTATTCAGTCATGATACTTTTGGAGGGTTAAATGCCGTGATACTCGAATGTGTAATGTGAACGGTATGTTTACCACTTTTGTTTGTTAAGTGTAGATTCCAATCGGAGTTTGGACTATATGGAGGACATACCTTCTAGTGTGTAGGAGAGGATTATTTAATTTGTGATTTATTTCAACATATAATGATTTGAGATTATGTCAGTTTCGGGATGATGTTGTCAAATTATATGATATTGATCTGTGCTGTTTATTTTGTATGTACTTGGTCAGAATGTAATTAGAACCTTTTTGGGATGTAACAGATTATTCTTTTGTATAGGTAAATGATGTGTTGGTATAGTGGAGTAATAAACAAAAAAATAAATATTTTTTAGAATTCTTAAAAGAAATGCTTATATTACTAAATATATAAATGCACAGTTAATAAGAGGTGCAAAAAAGTTATTAACTCATTCCTATCGTATTTTTTCTGTTACATGAATAGGAGATATACCAATGAAAATGAGGTATCAGATTAGTATCACAATCATCCAAGTAATAGTCAAGTTATCCACGTAGTTCTTGGCGGAATCAACTTTAGGCCTAGTTGCTGCTGATACGAAACAAATGTTCAAAAGTGACACAACGAAATCATGAACGAAAAATTTCGTCCAGCTTTTTGTTCTGTAGAACGCGAGATTGATAAGTAAAGCCGATTAGAAGTCTGCACATTTCTTGTCTGAAAAATCATTTGTGAAAAAAATTAAGTTAAAGTTTATTTTCACGTTTGAGAAAAAAAAAATCGTTTCGAATCAATAGCGTATTAGGCTTAACAGCACCAACTTTTCGTTGTAGTAGTCCATCCTTTGCTAAGAACACGAAATGGACCAATCAAAAATATGCAACTGCTTGTTCCATTATGCCCCCTCCGTAGTGCTTGATGAGGTCAATCATTCTACAGCTTACACTCCAAATTAGTATCTTTAAGGGCCAGTTTTTGTGTCCGTGAAGCTAGCATATCAAATGTCAGCATATCAAGTTTTTTTTGGAGTTCCTGTCGCATGCACCTGAGTTCTATAGTTCCTGATAGTTTTCCAAAATAGTTCTGTTCGATTTCACAAAAAAATCGATTTTTAAAAATGGGATGCTAACTTCACGCAGCATATCAAATATCGAAATATAATGAAAAAATATTTTTTTTCGGTGGAGAAACCAACCCCTAAGAGTTCCTCATACCTAAAAAAAATAGTTCTGCTACCTTCACGCCTAGAAAAAATAAAAACCGTTAGTAAAATGTTAGATGAAAAACTGAAACTTGTACGGAAAAAACGCTGAATTGCACATAAATTTAAACGTTTAAAATTCTGAAGTATCTAAACGGATAAATATAATGTGTATTTAATAAATTCCGAAAAAATCCTGTTTCTAACACTTTTCTAACAAAAATTATGATTTTTTTTTATAATTAGATCGATTTTTCACGAATTTTGGTAAACGACCTTGATATGCTGGCAGTTTTCTAACAAAAATTATGATTTTTTTTCATAATTAGATCGATTTTTCACGAATTTTGGTAAACGACCTTGATATGCTGGCACTTTTTTGGGAGTTCCAGCCCACTTATTGACTTTAACATATAGGTGTAATGTGGATACATCATAATCCGTGGAGTTCCCGTTTCTAACACTTTTATAACAAAAATTATGATTTTTTTTCATAATTAGATCGATTTTTCACGAATTTTGGTAAACGACCTTGATATGCTGGCACTTTTTTGTGAGTGCCAGCCCGCTTATTGACCCCAACATATAGGTGTAATGTGGATACATCATAATCCGTGGAGTTCCCGTTTCTAACACTTTTATAACAAAAATTATGATTTTTTTTCATAATTAGATCGATTTTTCACGAATTTTGGTAAACGACCTTGATATGCTGGCACTTTTTTGGGAGTTCCAGCCTACTTATTGACCTCAACATATAGATGTAATGTGTTTTCAATATAATCCGAGGAGTTCCCGTTTCTAACACTTTTCTTACAAAAATTATGATTTTTTTTCATAATTAGATCGATTTTTCACGAATTTTGGTAAACGACCTTGATATGCTGGCACTTTTTTGTGAGTGCCAGCCCACTTATTGACCCCAACATATAGGTGTAATGTGGATACATCATAATCCGTGGAGTTCCCGTATTAGAAACGGGAACTCCTCGGATTATATTGTAAACACATTACATCTATATGTTAAGGTCAATAAATGGGCTGGAACTCCCAAAAAAGTGCCAGCATATCAAGGTCGTTTACCAAAATTCGTGAAAAATCGATCTAATTATGAAAAAAAATCATAATTTTTGTTAGAAAAGTGTTAGAAACGGGAACTCCTCGGATTATATTGAAAACACATTACATCTATATGTTGAGGTCAATAAGTAGGCTGGAACTCCCAAAAAAGTGCCAGCATATCAAGGTCGTTTACCAAAATTCGTGAAAAATCGATCTAATTATGAAAAAAAATCATAATTTTTGTTATAAAAGTGTTAGAAACGGGAACTCCACGGATTATGATGTATCCACATTACACCTATATGTTGGGGTCAATAAGCGGGCTGGCACTCACAAAAAAGTGCCAGCATATCAAGGTCGTTTACCAAAATTCGTGAAAAATCGATCTAATTATGAAAAAAAATCATAATTTTTGTTATAAAAGTGTTAGAAACGGGAACTCCACGGATTATGATGTATCCACATTACACCTATATGTTAAAGTCAATAAGTGGGCTGGAACTCCCAAAAAAGTGCCAGCATATCAAGGTCGTTTACCAAAATTCGTGAAAAATCGATCTAATTATGAAAAAAAATCATAATTTTTGTTAGAAAACTGCCAGCATATCAAGGTCGTTTACCAAAATTCGTGAAAAATCGATCTAATTATAAAAAAAAATCATAATTTTTGTTAGAAAAGTGTTAGAAACAGGATTTTTTCGGAATTTATTAAATACACATTATATTTATCCG
The DNA here is from genome assembly GCA_963921185.1 of Dasysyrphus tricinctus. Classification (NCBI taxonomy): domain Eukaryota; kingdom Metazoa; phylum Arthropoda; class Insecta; order Diptera; family Syrphidae; genus Dasysyrphus; species Dasysyrphus tricinctus. Next base: position 250,924,429 of record OY992531.1, on the reverse strand, counting down.
TTTAGATACTTCAGAATTTTAAACGTTTAAATTTATGTGCAATTCAGCGTTTTTTCCGTACAAGTTTCAGTTTTTCATCTAACATTTTACTAACGGTTTTTATTTTTTCTAGGCGTGAAGGTAGCAGAACTATTTTTTTTAGGTATGAGGAACTCTTAGGGGTGGGTTTCTCCACCGAAAAAAAATATTTTTTCATTATATTTCGGTATTTGATATGCTGCGTGAAGTTAGCATCCCATTTTTAAAAATCGATTTTTTTTGTGAAATCGAACAGAACTATTTTGGAAAACTATCAGGAACTATAGAACTCAGGTGCATGCGACAAGAACTCCAAAAAAAACTTGATATGCTGACATTTGATATGCTAACTTCACGGACACCCAGTTTTTCAATTCTGGGTTCACTCTGAGTTAAATCAGAGTTAGCTAATCCTGAAAATAAATTAACCCTGAGTTAACTCAGAACAGTGTTTCAGTTGAGGATTAGCTTTATCTTTCAGCTGTCAAAATTCTAGGGCCAACGATGTGCGACACTATATGGATATCACCCTTTTACGCCTTCGGAAAAGGGATGGCGCCACAACGGAATTGCACTGGCAATAACTTTCAATATCGGAATTGAGATGGCGCCACAACTGAAAAGGTCCTCAATTTGGTTCATGAGTTAACGCACCAAATGAGATGAGTTAACTCGGAGGTAATTAAGGATTTCAATTGACCGAAAAACACGTATCTAGAGTTAACTCAGGTTTACCCTGAGACTAGGATGATCTCGCACTGAAAAACTGGCCCTTAGAGAGGGTAATTCGGTGATTTCGCAGATGCTTTTATTTTTGATGCCCAAATGAATCACATCTGGAGGACTGAGGAGTCCCGTTGTTATTTTATATTTATTACTATTTAAGCATGAAGGATTTGAACCGTACTTGGTTGAAATCCCCAAGTGGAAGGTTGGCCTTCCTCAGCTTAGGAAATTTATTTTAGATTTTGTATGTTTTTGCCCTACTCTTTGCTGTTTTGATTTTGTTTTTTTTTTTATCACGTTTTATATTGCGCAATCAGGCTCTGGCCCCGTTATTGTTGTCATTATTTTTGGTAAAGAGTCTGCCTCTATTGCCCTGTATGCCAACATGACCAGGTACCTAATGACCCATGACACAGTTGTGATTGCCCATTTCATTTAGCCTGTCCACACATTCCCACACCAATTAAAAGCTATAATGCTCTTGATTGCAATATTTTGATTTTTTTTTACTTCTGCCTGAAAAATGCTAGTAGTCTGTCCAATCGGTATGAAAAGTTAGCTTCCAGGTCCGAAAATTCCAGTGTACCGCTTAATGGAATTTTATTTAAGAGTGTAGTTTACGTTTTTGGTTAGCCACTCGTTTTTGCTACTAAGCTAATATAAATTATCCATAACTTTTGTGGGCACGGCCTTCTTGGCAGCCATCTTCTTCTTCCTCTCGGCCAAAGTCTTCGACAGCATCTTGAAGCGGTTGGCCTCAGCTTTAGTGGCAACATTAGCAAAGTGGGATTTGGGAAATTCGATATTGCGACGCTTGGCATTCAACAACACTCGATTGATCATTGTTTTCTCATCAGCCAACAATGCACGATGCTTAAGAACCGCAACACGATGAAACACAATGGAACACTCTCTTCACTCTTCTTGGGGTCACGCAACACTTCTTGGGGTCACGTTACACTTTCCTGTTCTCTTCGGACTTCAACAGACGAGTCAAATCGGTGTTGGCCATCTTTGGTAGTGGGAAATTGTATCCCTTCTTCAGTGTAGACAGCATCTTTCATGTGCCGAACAAATCGTTGAAGCGTTGGAAAGCAGACTCAGACCAGATGACGAAACGTCCAACATGACCGCACCTGCAGCCAATTTTAAGAGGATCATCTTGTCAACGTTCATGGTCTCAAACCCGGGGATGTTGCGGAAAGCCTGGCGGAGACCTTCTACCTTGGAGTAGACAGTCAAAGGTTCACGAACCAGCAATACGACGACGGTCATGTTGGTACCACGTTCAGCACGGAAACTCTAAGATGTGTACACCTTTTGGATGTCAGCCCAGATCTTCATGCGTCTCAAAAAGACAACAACCTGGTTGGTTTTCTGTAACTTCTTGACGTCATCGGACACAACCAATGGGAACTCGGAGATGCCATCGATAATGTGTCCTTTGGACTGAACTAAAGCTGGTACGCAAGAGGCGGCAATGGCTGAAACAACGGTGTAGCGGCGTTGGCTTACGTTGATCTTTTGGTGCCACCTGCTGAAAGTCTTAGTTGGAGTGAACTTATGACCACCAGTACTCATGTTACCGAAAGCACCCTGATCGGAGCGATGAGTACCACCACCACGAACACGAGGAGTACGGGCTACGGCACGACCAGTACCCCACGATTCAGCAGAGTTTTTGTTGACCTGCAAGTTCGCTGACAGCATAAGCTTGACGCTTGTTGCGACGCATCAATTGATGAATTTCACTGACAACATCGGAGCGAATGGGTGCCTTGAAGATGCTTCGGAGGCAGATGTTCTTCTTCTTGATTTGTACATTTTTATCCGTACAACCAGACCAAAGGTCTGGCGTTGGCTAAACTAATTTTATTTGGTTAAATATCCCTAATTTTAATATTTTACTGTCTGAAGTAGTAGCAGATACGTTCTGGTTAAAGGAATGACGGACAAAAAAGGAAAAGTTCTTTATGAAGTTATACTTTTTAATCATGATGCGATTTCTTGGAATGTCAAGAAGGTTTGGCTCTGTGAGTCTACAAATCGAGTAACTTTCCCTGATTTACTTACGTCCGTGAGGACCAAGTCACCAACAGGAACATTATTGGTGACAGTATACATCCCTATCTAACGTGTTATCATTTCTTATCCGATACATAGTGTCGGTTTCGTTAGCGGAATGATTTCAGTTACGAAGAATGCTAACCTCCGTATCCTTTCCTAGACAGCTAGGCCTTTCCCACTTGTATTTTAAGCCTATTAGACCGAGAGCTAGTGAACGTTTTGCTTAAAGTGTTTTATACCGCTCCAAACTTTGTAGGCGTACCATTTGCATCAGTGCGAACTACATGGTATCAACCTGGCAGCGATTTCGCGGTTCCTTAACCACCAAAATGCACTTTCAAAATGCAAAAAAATGAGCGAAGTTAAAGTGTTTTATACCGCTCCAAATTTTGTTGGCGTGCTATTTGCATCAGTGCGAACTACATGGTATCAACCTGGCAGCGATTTCGCGGTTCCTTAACCACCAAATTGCACTTTCAAAATGCACTAGCAAAAAAAAAAGTGTTTTATACCGCTCTAAATTTAGTTCACTAACACTAAGTACACGTGCAAACTGAATACCACCAACCTAGCAGCATTACGACGCCCCTAAGGCCACCAAAATGCACTTTCAAACTGCACCGACAAAATAAGAAAAAATAGAAAGTATTTTGTGCCCCCCGAAATTTCATAAATTTTTGCTCTGTATATGTACAAACAACATGCCATCAACCTGGCAGCGTTACTACGACCCTAAGGTTACCAAAATGCACTTTCAAAATGCACTTAAAAAATTAAAGTATTTAATACCACTCTAAACTACGTTCACTTATGCTCTGTACATGTACAAGCCACATGCCACCAACCTGGCAGCGTTACGGCGGTCCTTAGGTTACCAAAATGCACTTTCAAAAATACACTCAAGAAATTAAAAAAATAAAAGTTTCTTATACTGCTCTAAATTTCGGTCACATATGCTTTGTACCTGTACAAGCCACATGCCACCAACCTGGCAGCGTTACGTTACCAAAATGCACCTTCAAAATGCACTAAAAAATAAAAGTTTTTTATTCTTAAGCAATACAGTGTACTTAGGCCCTGGTCCACCCCGGAACCAAGTCCCTATGTCATAATGATCATCTTTGCATTTTGGTAACCTAAGGACCGCCGCCGCCGTAACGCTGCCAGGTTGGTGGCATGTGGCTTGTACAGGTACAAAGCATATGTGACCGAAATTTAGAGCAGTATAAGACACTTTTATTTTTTTAATTTCTTGAGTGTATTTTTGAAAGTGCATTTTGGTAACCTAAGGACCGCCGTAACGCTGCCAGGTTGGTGGCATGTGGCTTGTACATGTACAGAGCATAAGTGAACGTAGTTTAGAGTGGTATTAAATACTTTAATTTTTTAAGTGCATTTTGAAAGTGCATTTTGGTAACCTTAGGGTCGTAGTAACGCTGCCAGGTTGATGGCATGTTGTTTGTACATATACAGAGCAAAAATTTATGAAATTTCGGGGGGCACAAAATACTTTCTATTTTTTCTTATTTTGTCGGTGCAGTTTGAAAGTGCATTTTGGTGGCCTTAGGGGCGTCGTAATGCTGCTAGGTTGGTGGTATTCAGTTTGCACGTGTACTTAGTGTTAGTGAACTAAATTTAGAGCGGTATAAAACACTTTTTTTTTTTGCTAGTGCATTTTGAAAGTGCAATTTGGTGGTTAAGGAACCGCGAAATCGCTGCCAGGTTGATACCATGTAGTTCGCACTGATGCAAATAGCACGCCAACAAAATTTGGAGCGGTATAAAACACTTTAACTTCGCTCATTTTTTTGCATTTTGAAAGTGCATTTTGGTGGTTAAGGAACCGCAAAATCGCTGCCAGGTTGATACCATGTAGTTCGCACTGATGCAAATAGTACGCCTACAAATTTTGGAGCGGTATAAAACACTTTAAGCAAAACGTTCACTAGCTCTCGGTCTATATGTACGTATATGGGGATACGCAGATATTTTCCCCGGCACCACCACGAGGAGGATTGTTGCACTACTATCCCGGAATAAGCTCAGAGCAATCACTAGTTTCCCGACCAGACACGGTGCAGGTCCTAGCTTAGATATTGCTCAAGCCACTCACTCTTGGGACTTGCATACAAACTGCATAGGGACCTTCATCCACAGTACTACGAAATACTTAAATTCAACATTACGAACCTACTGTTTATGATACGGTACGACCAAAATTACTCGGAACTAAACAAATTGCTGCCGTGTACCACAAGGAAATGTTCTAGGACCAACCTTGTTTTGTTATATGCAAGGGATATTCCAGTCGACATCAATGCTATCATGCTGCAATATGGGTACCAACAACAAATTAAATCTGTTACAAAGTTTCCAATTTTTATAAACAGCTCAGTAGTACCTCACGCTAATCCTCCCAAATTCTTTCGAATGACTTTGGGTGTAAAGTTTGGAAAGAATAAATATTTATGTACGTCAGTCAGTTTGACGCATTTGACGTTTATGAACATGCTCTCTGGTTTTTCAATATTTCAATCGCCAACTTGATTTTGAATGTGCAAAGTTTCGTCAAAGACATAAGAATTTAGTTATTCCGTTATCGGAAACAATGCTTTTGCATACAAATTTCGTTTTTGGTTTTCGAAATGTTGACTTTTGCAGTTTGCGTATGAGAACATCTTGTAATGGCATTTTTGACGCTAATCACGTTTTCGAAAACAGCCAATAATTTTTAAGAATCTGAGCTGAATTGACACAAGAGTAGAGAGTAATGAATTTCTCTACCAAGCAATGAAACACTCACTGATGCAGGCGATGCTGATCTGTTTGCTCAACAATTTCGAGCCACAAGAAAATCAAATTAAAAAAATACAGATTACTATAAACCAATTTCTTAAAAACGTCCTCGATTTCCTTCCAGCTCCGTCAAATTTATGCAGAAAAAACTGACGCAGCAAATTTGACTATGTGTATTTTCATCGCTTAAGCGGTTTTTATATACATATCTAAGTAGCAACTCCCGCCTTTAAACAGATTCAGAGTAATAAAAAAAAAAAAACTTTAAAAATTCTTCAATTCACAAAAATATAAAATTCTTCGAGTACCTGCAATTAGAGGTAGTGGTATACAGAGGTATAGTTCAATCGGAAAATACAAAACAAAGAACTTACAGAAATCAGCAAACAAAAGAACTACCATTGACAAGGAACAGAAACAGAACTACTGTCTTATTACATACGATTACACACAAAATAGACAAAAATAAACCCTTCATTGACGCATCCATCTTGACAAGTGAAAATATCTGGTTAAGATTTTGGGTTAAATTGCAAATTCTTGACATACCGTTTGTCTCTCTCTTCTCTATGAGTAGAAAATTGAAAGACCTTTCATTGGAAACAGAAATTCCTAACAATCCGTGTGTGGTTTATCATCGAACTGGCATTTTGGAATTCTTTTGCTCTCGAACGAAACAAGGGAATTCCCCCATACTGCTTTTTTCTTGAATTCACTCTGTAGGAGCCATCATTGAAGGATCCTTTAAACTGTTTACGATAAAATTCAATGTCCATCAGATATAGCAAACCAAAAAACCGATGACGGATTCAGTCATGGAAATTGAACATGAACGGAATAATTGTTGTTGTTATGCTGTTTCGACGTCTCTCTGCATATAAATCACCATATGGATGCAGCAGACTCTGGTGTTTCTGTGATGTTAAAGATACAAAGTCGTATGCAGGATTGCAGGATAGTCGTCGTCGTTGGTCGTATGTTGGTGGGTATAAAGTTTTTTTTGTTGTTGTTGAGAGGAAGGGGTGTAAATATCAGAAAAGGAGAGAGATATAGGTACATAGAGTCAAAAGTGGCGGCGAGGTTGCAGTTCGAGTACGTACTTCGACTCACATCAATCAATTGATAGTGCAACGGGCCAGGCGCTGCTGTGAACTGAGAAGGGGGAAGACAAATAAACAAAATGTAAACAGATCACAACATCGAGCTTCGTCGCCTCTGGAGTTGTTGTTGTTGTGTCCCATCCATGTATATCTATCTATCCATCCATCCACTCGGTCTTTGTTAGCTAATGGTCCCGCATATAGAGATACAAATGTACCGCCTCTGGGAATTTTCCCTTTGTGACCAAATTCTCCATATATTTATATCTCTACTCTGAAGCTATCTCCATGGACCATGGTCGATGGTCCTTCCACTACGAGAATCTATCTGCATGACGAATGTCTTCGGGGCGTTAATTGGCGTGAAAGATTTGAGAATACGTAAACAAATTTGAACGATTGGACATAAGGATGATAAATGTCACATTGTGGGTTGAAATTGAAACTCGTGTAGATATGTTTTCTCTCTGATATGTGATGGTTTTGGAAGTTTATTGAGTCAATATTCTGAAGCTGATTATCTGTTGTAGTTATTTGGTTGTCGTTGACAAATTTGTGAAATATAGAAAAATTGATAATTTAGATGATTGTTTTCGGTTGACAGATGAACTATATGTTCTTTGTACCAAGTGTACATGTTAGAGATTGTAGTGATTTTAGGGAAAACGTTTTTGAAATTCTATATTGACAGATTGTTTGAATAATTATTTTAGATGACTTTGTGAGGTTGATGTTGATGTTTGATGACATTGACGTTAATTGTTGTAGGTTTCAATTGAAGAGTTACATTATTGACATCATGAACCAAATTCAATTAGACAGATGTTTGATGAGGACATATGTGTAATGGCTAATGGAACTATATTGTTGTCAGGTATATATTATGTGAGTTTTCAGTCAGGATATTTGCATTTTGCTTAATTTTCTTTGGCATACGTTTAGGTATATGCAAATGCCGAGATATTACATCATGAAAACCCCTTGAGATTTAGGGTCAATCTGTCAAATAATGGCCTTTTTCGAAAACGTCAGTAGGGCCAAAAATACAACTGCAAGATGTTTTTAAACGCAAACTGCAAAAGTCAACTTTTCGAAATCCAAAAACACAATTGTTATGCAAAAACATTATTTTCTAAAACACAGTTTGCGACCTGCATTCTGCATTTTCGGGAAACTATTGATTGCTCAGAACTTGGTCTGGGCCAGTAGCGCAACAATCGGTCACTTGTTTTACTTCCTTGTGGTAGTCACCGGGCAATTATCTGCGTATAGCTATATACATAAATAGGCTAAAAATACAAGTGGGATAGGCCTAGCTTTCTAGGAAATTTCAGAGATACTCATTTTTCCTAACAGAAATCAAAGCCGCTAACGAAACTGACACTTCGCCTCGGAGAAGAAATGATAACCCGTTGACATTTTTTGGCAATTGTACCCGGACAAAGATTAGTTTCTGGGATTTGAAGATTTTTCTTGATAACGGAAAACGGTCCTCAAATGCCATATCTTCCAATTAGAGAGATAGCTCATGTGGTATAAGTTCAACATTTTAGGGATTAGTGAAGTTAGATAGTTGGGCTTGGGGAAGTTTAAGTCTCCAACTCTTAACACTGTACTACTCTACTCCAGAAAGGCAGCTAAAAGGTACCGTGAATCTGGCGTTGGATAGCTGCTTTCCAAAAACAGCTCTAAGTAGCTTAATTACCTTGAAGCCTTTAGATGACAGGATCCTGAGAGCTAGGTTCTGGACTAGAGTACCTCGCGTCACCATCAAACAGTGTAACATTTCGACGGAGGTCTCTACTGCCGAGGAGATGGAGGCCTTTTATAACCGGTTGAGTGCTTTTTTGATAGTTCACCACGTGGAAACATCATAATGGTAATGGGAGACTTGAATGCTAACATTGGCAATGATAACAATGGGCTGAGGCATGTTATGGGAAAGCATGGTGTTGGTGACCGCAACAACAATGATGATTATTTTATCAATTTTGTAAACCCTTACCACCTTGCTAAGTAGGAGGGACCATGTTTGAGCACGCACAACACAAGACATATAGGTACCACGAAGTCAGTTGGGTTTTGATGGACAGAAAATCAACTTCCAACCAAATTTATCACTCTCCGATCAGTCAGTGATTTAAAAGCAATCTTTAGAACGTTCGCAACAGAAAGGGTGCACACGTGGGTGTGGCCCAGGAGCACCATCTGGTGGTTGCTACCGTGAGATTGCACACAGTTGCAACACTAGGGGACCACCTTTTACAAAGATTGAGGGCAATCAATAACACCACCGTCGAAAATTATCAAAAAATGTTTTCATATCCAATGCTGAAAGTAAAGTCGGTCAGTTGTAAGGAAAAAAAAATGCTTGGCTTTCCGAAGAAGCTTGGGCTAGAGTCAAGGAAAGAAAACAGCATTGCAGCTGCCTGAGCAGCAGGGAGAAATGAACTTGATTCTGCGTATCGAATGAAGATAAAAGAAGTTCAGTGAAGCGTACAACGTAATAAGCGTAACTATATCAACGCATTGACGCATTGACGGTAGGCACAGAAGAGGCCGTAAGTAGGTGTGACAGTAGGACAATCTACAGAAATACCGAAGAGCAAACAGGTCTCCGAAGCTCTAAAAACACATGGTAAGAAACTCTGACAAAACCCTGCTAGTTTCAGATGAGAACCAGCTCAAGAGGTGGATTGAGCAGTTTTAAATCGTGTTTTCGCCAGTGAACCTTTTCGTAGTAATAATTTCCCAAATATGCACTGTATCACCCCGAAGGAAAGAAATCTTGACCACAATCAGAGCACTAAAGAACAATAAGAAGGTTGGACTTGACGGTATTCCCGCAGAATTCTTACGAGCAGCACCAATAACTTCGAGTGTTCTTCTGCACCTACCCACTGAAATAGCTTGGGAAGAGTTTTCCTGAAGAGTATGGAGAAAGGGAATGAATGTCAAGCTCTAAATGGAAAGAGACCTTACGGAGTACCACACTCGATTCAAAACAAGCTAGATTCCGCGGATCTTACTGTGTGGACAACCTTGCGAAACATCATCGAACAGTGCGTTGTATATCGATCACTACTTCTCCTGTTGTCTATTGGCTTTGAAAAATCTTTGGACAGTTTCAGTAAAGAAATTATCTGGCTTGCTTTGCGCAGGAGGGGCTTCACGGATAAATTGATTCTTATTAATAAGGCTACATTATGATGGATCCATGAAACCAATTGAAGGAATTGAAGTGGAATCAGCAATCACACCTTAAACATCAAGACTACGCCGACGATATATACTAACTCTCTTACAGTATCATGGATCTCCATAAAATGACAAGAAGGGTGTAGAGAGAAGCTGAAATCGTTGGGCTAAAGATCAATGTAGCCTAAACAAAAAGAATCAACCTTGGAACTTCTTCATCTACCCAAGTAGATATTTCTGGACAACGAGTAGGGTTAGTAGAGAGATTTCAATATCTTGGGTGATGGCGGCACCGAACTAGATATAATCAGCTGAATTGGGAAAGCAAAGGAATGCGTACAGTATTCTGTCGAAAATATAGTGAAATACCTCTATAAGCCTTAAGACAAAGCTACGTTTGCTTAGCTCCACTATTGAATCCATGCTTCTTTAAGGGTGCCGCACTTTTGGAGAAACCCCAGCTGTCACAAGAAAGATGCAAACGTTTGTGAATAGATGTCAGCGAAATATCCTGAGTGTTTACTTGCCTAACCGTTTCTCTAATGATGAATTTGATACGAGGACAGGTCAGAAATCCATCGTTTCTATCATACGAAAATGTAAGTAACAGTTGATTGGACATACGCTTTAAAAAGGTCACTACTGCTTTGCGAGTCACGCAAAACAATGGAACCCGCTCAAAAATACCAGCTAAAAAAATAAAGCCCCAGGTGAAGATCGTATTCCCTACGAATTCTTCAAAAACGCGATGAATGCCTTCAATGAAGAAATTACAAAAACGTTTAACCTCATTTTCAACACTAGCGAAGTACAAACAAGCTTCAAAAAAGCATAATTTATCCTATATTGAAGAAAGGTGATCCAACGGAACTACGCTCATTCCTAAACACAGTGACAAAAATGTTCACAGGTGTTCTGCTGGAAAGACTCATTGATTGGGTGCATGAAAACTACCTGCTCAGCGAGTACCAAGCTGGCTTCCGAAAGAGTAAATCCACAATTGATAATATCTTCATCCTCACAAGCATTGCCCGGTCACTTCTGGACAGTGGAAAAAAGCTATATGCATTCTTTGTGGATTTTAAGGCAGCGTTCGATGCCATTGACAGAAAAGCGTTTTTCTACAAGCTGTGCAATCTTGGAGTATCAACGAAAAGCTTAAAGTACTGCAGAAACTCTTCGATGGAAGCCTTACGGCGGTATTGGATGGAAATATTTTATCAGAGTGGTTTAAAACGGAAACAGGAGTCAAGCAGCGCTGCCTCCTAAGCCCACTTTTATTCTCTGTTTTTAGATGACCAGGGGCAATTACAGACGCTGAAATAAAGTTTAAACTCCTACTGTACGCGGATGACATAGTCATACTGGCCGATAACCCAAATGTGATGCAGCTGATGCTCCAAACTTATCGCACCTTGTGGAACCTAAAAATAAATACTGGTAAATCAAAAATCTTGATCTTCCGAAATGATGCGGGAAGATATGCGAGAAATGAGAAGTGGACCTGGCCCAACGAAGAAATAGAAAATGTAAAGGAGTACCGATACCTGGGCATTCTCATTACTCCACAGCTTTCATTTAAGAAATATCTCCAAAAAAAATTGAAGGAGTCAAAACGAGCAATAAATAAATGCACCTGGAGTGGAATCATTAACAAGAAAGAAGTTGTACCTAGCGCTAAATACAGAGTGTTCGAAGCAGTAATGAGATCAATTTATGTGTTATGCAGCTCAAGTCTGGGGTATCTGGCAGTTTGAAGAATTGGAGAAACTCCTCAGATACTTCCTCAAAAAAATGTTCAGACTTCCGTTCAACACCCCGAACTACATACTTCATACGGATACTGGTATAGCCCCATTGTACATGTACACATTAAAACTACATTTCAATTATATCAGGAAGGTGATGATGCAACCAACGCACCGTCTTACTTATAAAACCGCCAAACACCTGCAAAGCCGAAACACACAGTTTTTCAGTGAATGGACCAGACTTGGCAGGGAACACAATATTTTGCTCTCGGAGAGTAGTGATGTGGACTGGAATAGAACGCTGCATGAACTCCTGGGACAAATCGAGAACGCCCTAGTGACGGATTTTCGAAGGCAAACCCAAGAGAGTCTAACCAGAGATACCTACAAGTTACTGCAGCATGACCTCCGGCGCAAAAATTATTTTCATGATGAATTAAGCCTAGATAATGATATCAACAATTTGCATAGACAGCGGAGAACTTTTACCCTTAAACTACACGCCATACAGAACTGATATAGATTCAACGTGCTTTTTGTGCAATCTTGGAGAGAGAGAAGATGTCCAACACTTTATCGGGAGATGTCCAGTACTTAAGGCGATACGATTAACAGTCTGGGGAAAACCCATGCTCTTTGTTGAAGATGTTCTTCAAATCCTTAATGGAGAAAATTGGAACTACCTCTACATATACATTACTTTACACAATGGGAACCTCATGGACGTAACAGTAAGTTTGCTAAAGTCATAATGTGTGATAGCATAATTTGCGGAGCAACTTTGAAGTACAAAAATTGGACTAACGAAAATATATTAAAAAGCCATAGTGCGTGTTCTTAAACGCCAAATACGTTTCCAAGAAAATTGATTGACGGTGATGATCAAACAGGTTTTATGCAAGTTGAGCGATTGCATATTTGACGATAAAGCAATATAATGATCATTTGACAGTTAAATTGACCTTGTTTTGACGTTTTCGAAATCGACTTTAGACAAATTTTTTTTTGTTCTAAAATTTCTAAATAGTGGAAGTTTAAAGTGTATTGTCAAACTAAACATAAAACGAGGACTTCATCACAACATATTTTGTAACGGGCTAGAAATTTTGTACGAAATATCGTTTTCCCTTTCCAGTGCTTGCATCCCCCCCCATTTTCCCACCTGAATTTTTAAAATAGATTTATTAATTTTTTGTCGGGAAGAAAAAGTGTGGAGGTAAAAAGCTTCCAATTTCAACGTTCGTTGTCATAGATCGATTTCTATCTAGTTAGTGCCTTAAGAGATACAGAGATCTCCGAAGTTTCCATATCATTAGTTTCTTTGTTTCAATCTTTTTTATGCAAGAAGACTCTTCACAAAGAAAACTTATTGAGCAAAACTCAAGAACGACTTTACAAAAGGTTTCAAGTCTTTACTAATACCAGCTTAAATTGAGTATTTGAACTATTTTTTTCCAAACAAAAATTATCTAAGTACTGGTACTTGAGTAATCGTGCAGGTTAAACAAAACAAAAATTACAACCTTTCCTGATTAGGTAGATACTTACCTACCTACCTGCTTCTCCCGGACAAAATATTTCCAAAGATAAAACCCATAACTTTTTCTTTGATAGTTTCAACTTCGTTTTATTAGTTTTACAGCACGTTTTCAAATTTTATTATACCACTTTGAACTTCCCCAAGAAAACTCAAAACATCACAACCATAGATTCAAACAACTTAACTATATGTTAAGAAACTGTGGTTAGTAACGGACTTAAAAAACATACCTCGAAACTATCGAAAAACAAAGAAAAATTCTTCAAATTCTCAAGTAGTTGTGATGGTGGCCAATAAAGAAAAATCAACAAAAAAAACTGTCTCCTACTCGAAAAGCTCTAAAACTTTACTTCCACTCAACTAACTTCGTAACAGCTGTACTTTACCAAAAACAACGCAACACACATCAATATATAAATTCACCCCCCCAAAAACCCTACCTATACCTATAACCTCTTTCAACCAAACTCTCACCGGTTATATGCAATAAAATTACGTTTGACTGCATTCTGTTCGATTCGATTACACAGTCACCCATGTCACTGAGCTCAGTTTCTCTCTTTCGCATTCGGTGGGTTATAGCAGGGGATTCTGGCTGCCTTTGAATCGACCCATTTCCGGGTCATTTAGCAATTCCCATCCAAAAGCCAGTTTCAACTATACTCAAGGATTGCTTTATATGTAGGTTGGAACTTGTTAGAGGTTCTGCACCACGAACAGAATCGAAGAAGAGAGTGTTGTTTATGACATGTTCATTACTTTCGCAGTTCCGGCAGCATCCCATAGAGGGCATCGGTGTGTATGGATACGGAGAAGCAAAAACGGCAGCGGGACAAAACTTTTACATTAACCTCGTGCCAGAATAGACAAATTGGTCGATTGCTGATGGGATGGGATGGGCCGGGTAGGAACTCCAACTCCCGATGTAAGATTATACCTAACCTCTCAGTGGCCCGTCAGCTCATCTCATCATAATATCGAAAGTTCCCCCAAAATATTTATTTGGATGATCTCTGGGGGTAATGTGTGGGGAGGATGACGACGGCAAAGGCGGTGCGGTGTGGTGTGATGGCAATGTGTGCCATTCATCTCTTGGTGCGCCATTAGCACATATTAGAGATGGTGAGATGACAGCACGACACTCATTCGGGAAGGCGTGTGTGATGATGGAGGTGGCTGATGATGATGACGACGACAGTGATGATGGAGCACCTCTTTCTTATACATATTCCATAATTTTTCACTCGATGGATTCGTAGAGTTGAAAGGGTGACAAAACAGCCGGTGTCGGTGGCGGGTATTTTATCTCCGTATAGCCGGGATGTGTGTTTCTTGTCATGATTTTGAAACAGCATCGCACATTGTCTGTCTGTCGTGCGCTGATGTTGATTTTATTGTAGAGTGGGAAGGGGGTTCTTTTTTGTGTGCGGGAGAAGGATAATAATTTTTGAAAGGTGTTCATGCATTTTGACAAAATGTCACTTGGTTTTTTTTCTGTCTTCTTTTTTTTTGAAGTCGGTCTTGAAGTGTTTTTGAGACAATTGCTGTGCAGATGCCATAAAAGGATTGATGCTTTGACTACAAAACAAAAATCTTAACGGATTAATGGTGTAATTATTTGTTGTCTTTGACAATCAGAGATACAACATTTATCTTGGGGATATGTCAACTAAATTAACAAATTGAAAAGTGAAAAGCTGCTTCTGATGTTGTTGGGAATTTGGTATAATGGATTAAAAAGTTATAAATTAAACATCATTGAGACACATGAGTGTGAGTGGCAGAGTTAATTATTTAAATTTTTGACAGATGTAAGCAGATGAAGAATGAAAATATTTTTTTTATTTGAGTAATTAATAAACGATTCAGAGAAAATAAAAGATTTTCAGATGACTTGAAGTTTAGAAAGAACAATAAAACCTAAACAAATCCCTACAAAATGTGCTCTAGTTTTTATTTTATTCATACGTGGTTGGTCTGGTCACTGCAGTCTTCGTATCCGTGGCAACATTTTACCTGTTTCCTGGAGCATATATGTCAGCAACAGATTCCCTCCATCTATCCTGGTTGGCGGCATGGTGCCTTAGCTGTGCCCACGTTTGAATATTAATGGACTGAGCTTGGCTTAGTACTTACTTAAGGTAGCGCTTCAATCCGGCGTGAACCAGAACCTCAATGAACAAGCTTCTTCCCGCCGGCCCAGTCTCTAGCTAGCTGTTTGTTGAGTAGCAATAACAAGCAATCAATATGATATATTGAGATATTGTCATAACAAATCGATTCTCTGTTTCATTTTTTAAAATCGAGGCATTTTTACGGCGCTAGTGACAGTCCAAAGATTTTATTACTTTTTATTACTCATTACTTTTTTTCTATGGTTAATTAAAAAAAATAAAAATTGTCGTTTAAAGATTTTGTCATGTGAAATCGACTGCCATTTTATTTTTTTAAATCGATGCATTTTTACGGCGCTGGTTGCAGTCCAAAGATGTTCAATGTTATTTTTTTCGACACTTCTTACGTTTTTTCATCATAACTTTTTTCCTCCTTCCTTCCTTATCCGGCTTCCGATCCATGAAGGGTCTCTTCCTGAGATATTGCGGTCTGCCATCGGTTGCGGTCCCTCGCACGCTCCCTCCAGTCGTCGAGCCGCGCTCTTGCATCTGTGAACGCCTTGTCCCTATAGCGGATGTTCGGTCTTCCTGGTCGTCTCGAACCTGGGGGCTGGGATTCAAAGATTTTCTTGGCTGGAGCGTTGTTGTCCATTCGCTCGATGTGGCCGAGCCAGTGTAGTCAACGTGTTTTGGCTCTTTGGACTACATCCACATCTTGGTACAGCTCACGATTGAATCTTCTCCTCCAATCGCCCTCTTCGCATATAGGACCAAATTACGCCGAAGAATTTTTCTCTCGAAAGTGCCCAGTATCAATTCCCCTTTTTTACTTATCGTCCAGCACACGGCGCCGTAGAGTAGAACTGGTAAAATTAGCGTTTTGTATAGCGTGCACTTTGTCTTTCAGGAAAGGAGTTTTGAACCCATTTGTTTGGCCAAACCGTAGTAGCAGCGGTTCGCTAGAGTAACTCTTCGTCGGATTTCCACTAAGGTGTCGTTCGTGGAATTGATGTTTGTTCCGAGGTAGGTGAACTTCTTGACTACCTCGAAATTACTGCTACTAACAGTGATGTTTTGTCCTAGGCTTTGTTTGTTGATAGCATATACTTTGATTTGTCCTCATTCACTTCAAGACCAACGCATTTCGCCTGTTCATCAATAGCTGTGAATGCTTCAAGTACAGCTCTCTTGGAGCGGCCGATGATGTCGATGTCGTCCGCATAGCCAAGCAGTTGAGAAGACCTGTTGAAGATAGTGCCTTCCATGTTAACACCACTCTTGCGCACTATCTGTTCCAGGACTAGGTTGAAGAAATCACATGATAGCGCATCTCCTTGTCTGAACCCTGTACACGTCTGGAATAACTCGGATGAGCTGTTACCCATTTGCACGTTGCACCGCGTATTTTGTAACGTCATGCGGCATAGCTGGATTAGGTTTGTCGGGATACCGAGTTCCGACATCGCCAATAGAAGCTCTTGGCGACTTATGCTATCATATGCGGCTTTAAAGTCGATGAATAGGTGGTGGGTCTCGACTTTTTAACCATTTTACTTTGGTAAATAAAAATAAAACAAAAATTGCATATTGAGATTTTGTCATGACAAATCGATTATAGATTAATTTATTAAAATCGATGCACCAGCAGCGCCGTAAAAGCGCTGGTGACAGTTCAAAAATTTTCAAAGCTGTTCTTTTCGGCACTTCTTACGTTTTTCCATCATATGTTTTTAACAACGATAAATAAAAAAAAGAAAATGGCTTATTGATATTGTATCGTAATAAATCGATTCCCATTTCATTTTTTGAAATTGAACCATTTTCACGCCACTGGTGACAGTTCAAAAAATGATATTCGAATTGCCTGCCAAGTTAAGGGTCTTAGTGGTTTACTGTTTTTAAAGTAAAGTTGACCTGCAAGAAAGTGTTTTATTGGTCTTCCAACTCACCTTACACTCCAAGGATTCCACACGCAGGACTGCTTCGCTATGTTGTCGTTTTATTTCCTCAAAGTATGGCCAATCCATCCCCCTTTTCGATCAACTCTTCACATCGAGGACAACAGTTGATAAAGCCTGTAATCTGCTCGAGATGTTGGCGGAGCATTTCCAGAAGGATGGATTTTACGTTGGATTCGAAGAGTTTCAGCTTGGTGCATAGCGTTATTATGCTGGAGCTTCACACCAAGGAAAGCACTACGAGCTTAGGAAATCCTATTTGCAAACACAAGGTCCGTTCCCCCATCAGTTGATACGATATTTTCTAGATAGCTGAGTTGTGTCAACTTTTCAAAAGCTTCCTGCTTCATAATAATATGCTGTTGTGTATTGTGAGATTGCGACTGATCTGCACCATTTTTGTCTTTTTGGCGTTGATACTAGCACCCTGATCACTTGCAGCAATTGGTACTTTTGGTCCGATCCAACCACACTGTTTGACAAGAAACATACATCGTCTGCGTAGTCCAAATGACTA
Organism: Dasysyrphus tricinctus; assembly: GCA_963921185.1. Lineage (NCBI taxonomy): Eukaryota > Metazoa > Arthropoda > Insecta > Diptera > Syrphidae > Dasysyrphus > Dasysyrphus tricinctus. Next base: position 250,906,644 of record OY992531.1, on the reverse strand, counting down.
AGCATTTCAAAAGTATTCCGCATTGGATGGCATTCATCTTATTCTTACCATCTGTAGAGGTCAGTACAATTGGTGACAACACATCTCCTTGTCTTACTCCTTGACGAACCTTGAATGAACCGTAAAGCTATCTATTGTGCAGCACGCAGAACTTTTTATTGTTGTATGACTCCTTAATAATAGCAACTATTTCCTCAGGGATACCTCTCATAATAAGGGTGTTAATTATGGTCGACACTGGAACAGTCAATGTGAAATCTAGCTTGGTGCCTCTTGGGTGATGACTCTTATTCGCTCGAGAACAACAGTGGCCATTTATTTCGAGAAGACAGGCAGAACGGTTGTACCACGCCAAATATTGCAATTTTAAACATCACCCTTTTTTGGAATCTTTACAGTAACGCCAGTCTTTCGGATAGTTAACGTTCTCCCAAACATCCTGAGCTGGCGGAAGCAAAATAGCAACCGTTGTTTCAGGATACACCTTTGAGAACTCGGCTGGTATGCCATCAAGTCCAGTTCATTTGTTTCTTTTAAAAAGAAAGACCGCAAGCTTAAGTTCTACACAAGTTAGTGGATTTTCATACACATTCCATTCGTCGTTGAGCAGTGCACAGAAGTGCTCCATCCAGCTTCTTAGCTGATCTTCCACTGTCACCAAAAGAATGCCGTTTAAGTCCAACACAAGAAAGGCTGTGGTGTGAAGTCGCCAAAAAATGTCCATGGTGATTCTGTACAGCTCTCTTGTGTCCCCTCTCACTGCAGCCTTTTGTCACGTCCTACACAACACTATACTATTTTATGAGTTACTCTATACTCGTTCTAATGAGTAACTCTCCGATGAGCGACATTTTCAGCAATAATTCTCACTTCCAATGATCGTAGTTGTGTTATTTAACCAGTCTTCCAGGGATCTCTGGATTGTGTCTGCCCCTGAAAAGTTGTGGAGCCAGTTTCAATTAAAAAAATTTTACTTGGTCGAACTTGTCGTCTATAGAAATATCATCGTTTGCAACCAAGTTCGACGCTGCTTCCATGAGTTGAAGTTGTAGTTGCGACATATTTCTCGATCAGTTAAAGCGCTTGTTAGAGTCCTGGTCTCCTTGCTTTTACCTCAGAGCCGCTATTCGGAGCTGCAGCGTTGCTAATACTGGGTGATGTTCGTTGCTATCATCAACTTTAAAAATACCTCAAACATCACAAAGTGATTCCCTCTATCATTGTTGCTTTATGTTTTATTTGAAAGATTATAAAAAGACTTTCACTAAAAGACGGCCAAAATCATTTTAAATTGATATTTAATAGCAGCTGTTATCTTCCTCTGACAAAAAAAAAAATATATTGAATCAAAAGGCCAGTTGCAAGAATGAGAATCAACAAGAACGAATATTTACGTTTTTCCTTCGCAAAATTGTTTTTTTTTTCTTTTTAGCAATCGAACTCTCAGGAATTTTTAATATTTACAAAAAATGAAAACAAAAGTTGGAAATGGTTGCTTTTAACACCGTTTTCTGTTGGTCGGCTAAGCTCCAGCTGTTCTATATAAAACAAAGCAACAACTTATCTCAAATTCATCATAAATCGCCTTTTGAAAAAAGCTTTTATCCACCACTAAAAAACTCCTCTAACTATATCGTTGACCGACTTCAATCGGTTGTTCGATTGATTGAAAATATAAAAACTTCTCTGTACCATGAAAACGGAAAGAATCAAACTATTTGAATCATTAATATACGGCTCTATGAACCCTCTGGAGAAACATAAATAACGGACAATATAAGGAAAGCTTTTCTCTCTTTGGCCGTTAAGTGGTTCCTTGTTTTTTTTGTTTTCCCTGTTGCTTTTATTACTCCAAATGAAACTTCATTTTTATTTTCATTTTAATTCAATCCGCCACCCTATTTCCCATCATGCCATTGTCTATGTCTATGATGGCCTGAAATCAGCTTCTCAACATCCCACAGGAGTTGTTTTTGTATACCTATACGGCAATGGCAAAGCAAGAGCACTTCCTCTTGTTTATGAGATGTGTAGTGAAAATTGCCACACACCATCAGAGAACTACTAACAATAACGACCACACGTTTCACGCTTCAGTATTATCCCGTTCCCGTTCGGGTCTCACAGAGTTTCACGACCGACATATCACACAGTCCCAAAACTCAACGAACAACGAACGGATCCGGATATATTTTTGTTCGTTCGATTCGTGACTCTGATGTGTGGGAGAGAGGATTCTATTTTCGAATCTGAGATTTGCTTTTTCTATCTCCAAATGATGCAATTAGTGATATTGGTCCAGAGGGGACACTTTTAGTTTTAGTGATGTGCGTACAAGTTTATTTATGTTGTTGTTGTTGTTTTTGATGTTTGTGGAAGGAGGTTGCTTGAAGAAATTTGTGAGGGGGCTGAACTGTTGGGAATATAGATTTAACCTGTTGGAATCATTTATTTTCGTTGGGGAATTTCAAATGATTTGTTTTGATAGCTTGTTCAAAGAATGTTTTTTTTTTAGAGTGATTGAGACGGCCGGTAAGCACGCGGCTTGACGGATCTTTGCATCAGTGGCTATGCGGAGCAGGTGTCCAATGGATGAAGTGAGTTCTGTTTTTATTAATCATAGATCACTTGGAAATGCATAGTTTGAATATTTTGTATAGACAGCTTTGTATGTGGGACATTAAATTAGGGCGAGTCTCTCGAAGAGGTTAAATTCTCACTAGGTATTAACTTGTTCTATTTATAGAATGTCTGAGTTAGATAGCTAATTTATGTGATTTTTTTGAGTTGGAGTTGAAATTCAGCAGCAAAATTCTTTCAAAATTCAATTTTTCATAATTCTGTTTTAAAAAATTCTTCGAATAATAAAAACAAATTGTTTGCAGAATTTTGTAAAGCAGAATTATGAAATGCGAGCTGGTAGAAAACATTATTTATTATTTCTTTGAATACAGGAATAAATACAAACAAAAACATACTTGCAGCTATAAAAAAGGGGCTTGCGTATTTCGTCGGCTCAGACGCTTCGAGTGAAAAGCGGCTAACACGACATTTGTTTTGATCGTCTATAGAAATACAAAAATCTATAAAATCTATTCAATCTCACTGAATTTTAGTAGAAACGAGAATAATAACGAATACTTTTTTTTTTGAGTATTGAAAAAAGAGTTAACTGTTTTTCAAAGTGTGTGTTTTTCAAAAACTTATTTTTGAGAAGTTTTAAGCCGCCAAAAAGATTTTCTTCAAACTTGGTATTCAATTTTTTAAGGTGATTGGCTAGGGTGCTGGGCGTTAGCTTCGAAAATAACGATACCTTTCATAAAACAATTTCCAATAAGAAAAGTTGATTTATCTCAAAAACAACTGATTTGGAAAGATTTTTGTTTCTATCTATAACTAAGAGCAAGTCTCTAAATTTTGGTTAATTTTGTTGATATGTAAATTGGGAAGTGAGAGCCATAGATAGTGGCCTAACTGCTATTTTATCGAAATTGAGTTTATTACAAAAATTGAATCTGTATATTAAACAATATTTCTGCATTTAATTTTTTGAATTTAGAGGAAACCCACCAAAAAATTCAAAGCTTGAGTGCCAAAGGCCGCCTATCTATTCAGTTATAACGGTATTTTGAAAAATCATTAATGCAAAATTAAAAACCTTTTAATTTGCGAATAAAAATCAAAATTATGGTCATTTATTTAAAAACTACAAATTTTTGATTTTTTTTTTAAGCTACAAGTGTTTTAAAATAATCTGCTCCTTATTTTCGCTCTACTGAAAATAATGAAAAGTGCAGTTAGGCCACTATGGCTCTCAATGCCTCAATTGATGTATGTTTTTAATAAAACGGAACTAGCAGAGTTTTCTTTTTCTGAAATCAAACTGGCAGACTTTTGAGAAATAAAATTTTGAAAAGCAGAATTTTGTCAGACAAAATAGAAAAGAAGAATTTTCAAAAGTAGTTTCATTTTAATTTTTAAATTATTTTTGAAACTTATATTAAGAAATTTATATTAATTTCTGCTTCCTGACGTTTCGAAGAAATTATACTCTTCATAGTCTAATCCCGTGACCACAAAGAGTGTTATTCCTTTGGAACGTTCGGGAAGAAGAAATTAATATCTTTATATTCAGTACCTAATATAAACGCGGTTTGTTCCAAAAATAATTTAAAAGTAACAATGATTTATGTCCCCGAATAGAACAGCTTGAAATTTCGTATAGCAGTTTCTTTGTTGAAAGACCTGAACTTTGAAAAGCGGAATTTTGAAACCAAAATTTTGACCCATTCACGAATTTTTTAAGCAGCAGAATAAACGAGTTTATTACTAATGGAATTTCTCATCACTTAGATTTATCTCAAATAGAGAAACCTCTTAGAATGTTGAAAGAAAGAATTTTACAAAATATAAAATTCTTCAAGTGAAACTATTAAGACCTGCCCATAGAAATGCTTACACTTTCTTAAGAACATGAAATGGAAGCTAATAGGTAGGTACAACGAAATTCCAGAAAAATTATCAGCTTATCGATGTAAAAGCTTAGCATTTTCTTAAAAGCACCATGAGGATGCTATATACCAAAAATTTAGCCTTCTTTCAAATTTCGTCGATGTCAATGTTATAAATGACTGTGCAGAAATCAACTTTTGGCCTCAAGACTAATGACCCTCTCTTTCAGAACTTTGTATTTTCAGTACTTAGTTTTTTCAGAACTTTGTCATTCAGAACTTAGTCGTTCAGAACTTTTGTACCTACATTCAATATATTATATTTCATAAAAGGCTCCACAAACTTTATTGACATTTAAAACATATGTTTTCTATATAAATACAAACAAGGTTGCATTTTAAAATGTTTTTCAAATAAAAAGAAATCGAGGACAAAATTTAATTTTTAGTTCCTTAAACAACACTAAATGTCCCCAATGCCTTAACTAAATCATAGACTTAAACTGAAAAGGCAGTTACAACCGATCCAGTCATTCATTTTTACTTGCGATATATAAGTAGGTAGGTACTACAAATATGACAAATGCACTCGTAAGAAACAAAGATCGAACTCGAAATTTTGATAAAAATTGACATTCAAATGATGATAAGGAAGACGAAAAAAAGGTTCTCATAATTCTGTCTGTTCAGCTGTAGCCCAAACTGCTAAAAATGCAAATTTTCTTTAAATTTGGTACATAGCCTGTTTTGATAATTTCCCCAACACGCTCTTTTTCTATTTTTTTCTTAGATCAAAATTAACGGTAAGCAAACAATAAAATTGATTTTTTTTCAAAAATGGCCACAGATTTCTCTAAAAAGTTAAAAAAATTACATTTAGCAATGATTAAATTTGGATGAAAACCCATTTTTAGAAAATGGTTGTAAATGGTACCTCCCATAAAGCAATTTGCTTAACATCAATTCATTATTTATTCTAAGCAGACAATCTCAAAAATTTTAAATAAAAATTGAATAATGATGCGTACCAAAATATAATCAAATCAGAATTTTGTTCCAGTAGAATCCGCCTATTGCCATGCCCACTTTTTGACACTTTTATTATTTATTGGTTTTTCAGAAATGGCTCTTACCATTTGCATGAAATCACCTATGTGTCGATTTCATTAAAGTCACTCGCAACTCACAACGAAATTGGGATTTTCTTTGGAACAACCTGTTGAAAATATTTGTTTTTATAATTCTGTTTCAAATATAAACTGTGTCAATTTCATTAAAATATATCAAGGTTGCTCCTTGCAATATGTTGACATATTTTTGGAACACCCTGTTTTAAAAATATTTGTTTCTATTTTTTGAAGTTCTGACCAGCGTCAATTTCGTCGATATCGAACTTTGACTTTTCAAACACCTTTTGAAAATTCGTTTTTCGAAACAGTGTTCTTTGAAACTTTTTCTTTTGAAACCTCATCTATTCGAAACAGGGTCCTTTCAAAATTTATTTTTTCGACCATATACATTTGGGTGATTCCATTCCAACTGTGATTCTTTGCGTCCACTGCGTTTTTTTATATATTTAATGTAAAATGTTCGTATATATTTTTGGTTTAAAATGTGTAAATGGCTATTTACTACAACCTACATTCAATATCATGACCCAATTTGCTACTTCTTCCACGTGGCTTGGGAAAGTGTTGTAAAAATGTCAGTACCGTGGCATGCCCGTTCCTTGTTTTTCCGATTAAATCTACTTTTTTCTAATGAAATACTTATCATTGAATAGAAATGTTGTCCTTAGAAAAGTTTGAGTGCAATCCTTGCTTGACAAAATAATGCAATAATTAAGTCAAAATACTTATTGCTGAATAAAATAATCATGAATGAATGTTGTCCGAGGTTTTAGTTTTATTTTTAAATTCAAAAGATTTCCCGCTCAACCGCCATTTTGTTTTAGCTTTAACACGTATGTATTGTGGTTTTTTAAAAGATAAACTATTTATGTATAGGTAACAACAGTCGTTTTAATTTTTGTACGCTGTTGTACTTTAAGAGTGATATGTTTTCATGCGATGAAAGTATGTCACAAAGGACAATCGGCAAAACTGTATGGAAGGTGGTCTAGGAACCAATAAAAACGAGTCATATGTCGTTGGAAAGGTTTTTTTTTTGTATGCGCTACAAAAGTCAATATGGCAGTTCATTTCAAATCAATGTGTGAAAAAAGTTATTTACTAACCAAGGTTTTGTTTTGGTACATTTCAGTGTGGAATAATTTTATACAAAGTGATCTTACCAATACCAATAATATGTATGTCGTTGAAAAGGTATTTTTATGAACAATAATAGTTTCCATAACAACTTATTTAAAATCACTGTGTGGAAAAAGTTATTCGCTGTTTAAGGGAATTTTGGTACAGATAAAATGTATGGATCATGGGTAACAAGTAAGGAAAAACTTTTTTCACACAGTGATTTGAAATAAGCTGCCTCATTAACTATTGTAGTACATAAAATTTCATTTCCAACGACATACGTCCCGTTGTTATTGGTTGTACTTGCGTTCACACTTTTTGCCCATACTAAAAAAAAACATTTTTTCACACTAAAATGAACCACAATAATTCGTTTGTTTTCGAAAAATTTTTTTCACACAGTGATTTGAACTGAACTGCTATTAAAGGTATTGCAGGTAATGGAAATACCTTTCCAATGACATATATATTGTTGTTATTTGTTTGACCAGTTTTCATAAATTTTGCCCGTACTAAATATAGTTTATTCATACTAGAACACAATTCTATTTAGCGAATAACTTTTTCACACAGCATAAGATAAAATTGTCCTGGAAATTATTTTTCTCAAAAGCACAGCGAAGTGAGGTTACATAAACTGTCTAAATGTCAGTACCGTGGATGTCAGTACCGTGGCATTCAAATACTTTTTGAGCTTTAATTAAATTAAATTAAATAATTTCTTGCAATAATATTGTTTTCTACCAATTTTCTTTGTTAGAACGGTAGCAATACCTCAGACGAGCCAAGCAAAATTCATTCCGTGCAATAAAAATCAAGTAATAACCCAGCACAAGGAAAAGGGTTGCCATTCAGAAGAACAAACTTCAAAAACGAAAAGGAGATAATTTTTTAAAGAAAAAAGGAAAGAACAAATGTCAATAGCTCAAAACGTATAATATAATCAAGAATCACCACACAAATATGGTCAAAAAGATGGAGAACAAATTAAAAACAAAAAAAAGAAAAAGAGTGTCATTATCGTCTATACTACTTTTAGTACATTTCACAATATTTTTTGTTCTCTAAAAGTTGTAGAAAATGCGTTTACTGATATGATACTCTGACTAAATGAAGCCACAAACACAAAACAAAAATTGCTTGCAAGAAGTTTAAATTTTTGAAAATGTTCTAAAAAACGAATCACAGTTGGCAGAGAATCAACCATATGTATTTAATTTTCCTCACTTTTTCCTAGAACCAAGTAAAACGCGTACCTGCCATACGATTTATTTAAGTAATTTTACAGTCTTCTTTTTTTTCAAAAATGGGTCTACAACTTTTCTTAAAAAAAAAAATCAATAAACTTTTTTCGTAAATACACTCCTCGTCAACAGAATACGCACAAACATTTTTGAATATATTTTATCCATTTTTTCCAAACAGTGATGGTTATTATGCCATCTGTTGATGGTAAAAATTTTTGTAACATATAAATAACAGAATTTCAAAGTTTTATCCAAAAACAACCGTGAGTTTTTCCTTCAACCACTTCCAAAGTGTAACTTATGCAAAGTAGAAGTTTTTTTTTGAGTCAACTGAATAGGTACAAAAATTAAAATTGGTATTGGAATGGAATGAAACAAGTTTTTGTTTAAGTTTAGTAGTGGGTACTTCCACCTTTATTTTTAATTACTTCGTAAATTCGATCCGGCATGGAATCGTATAGCTTTTTAATGTAATTTAACGAAATTTCGCTCCACGCTAATTTGATTGCAGAAATTAAGGTTTCTTTGTCTTCGAACTGACGACCACCCTCATAAACTTTGCGTACTAACCATCCCCAGACATTTTCTATGATGTTTAGATCAGGTGAGTACGGCGGCCATTGAAGCAACTGCACTTGTTGCTCCTCTATCCATGTTTTTATTATGCGCGCTGAGTGAATAGGCGCATTATCATGTTGGTAGGTCCAGTTTATGGGTCCAAAGATGTTAGAAAATTTAGGAAAATTTATTTCCAAAATTACTTTATACCCAGCTGCTGTCATTCTTGATGTTACAACCTCGAGCTCAACTGTTCCATAATAACTGACTGCTCCCCATATCATGACACCTCCTTCACGACTATGATGGCGCTTTAAAAATCTTTTTTCTTTTCTTAAGTCGTGAAAATAGAAGTTGAACGTTGAACCCATCAAGGCCATCGAAATTAAACTTTTTTTCATCTGAAAAAACGACGTGATACCATTCTTTTTTCCAATGTGAAGTCTTGAAAAATCTAATCGCAACATTTTCCGTCTCTCGTCAAGTGGTGGTTTTTTCTTAAGTTTCATTCGTTTAAGATGGCTTGAGTTGTTGATTACTCTTAATACTGTTGAGCAACTTGCGTTTACGCCGACTTTTTGTTTTATTTTTGCCACAGAATCAGAAGAATTTGATGCATATCTTAAAATTCTTTGTCTCTCAGCTGCTGTTGTTGCTGTTTTCTTACCTCCCTTCATGTTTTTGCCGTATGCATCTTTATTTTTCAAGTAAGAATAAACTACATTAAAACTTCGGCCAACTTTATCAGCTATTGCACGTCCAGTTAGGCCTTGGTCTCTAAGTAAATCGATTTTAGCTTTTTCAACACTGTTAAGACACGTAGATCTACCCATTTTTCTTAAAATTTGAAATCAAGAATTAAATTTTACTGAAAACACTAAAATCGTTAATTTAAACTGTCAAGCACTCCAAAAAACTTATAAACAACGAAGAAAATGGCGTTGTACCTATTCAGTTGACTAAAAAAAGAACTCCTACTTTGCATATAAAACAAGTGGTTGAAGAAAAACTCACGGTTGTTTTTGGATAATTCTTTCGGAATTATCTGCTTAACATCTTAAGGGAATAGTTAGCATCAACAGATGGCATAATAACCATCACTGTTTGGAAAAAATGGATAAAGTATATTAAAAAATGTTTGTGCGTATTCAGTTCACGAGGAGTGTTTTTCAAAATATGGTTGCTAATGCTACCTCCTGAAAAACCATTTCTGTTGATTTTCGATTTTCTCGAAAAAAAAAATATTTAAATATGTAAATACATGTATGTAGTTTTAATAGAAGTTTAAATAGTAGTATTGTTTACCTAAATTAAAAAAAAAAAGTTTCTGTGATTTAAAAAAATAATAATTTTTCTTTTGAAACCACAATATGTATTTCAAAAATGACTCATTTGAAGAAGGAAAATTAATCCTACGTTTTGATTTTTTTCTGTGTGCTAAACGGTACAACGGTGAGTACTTTGCCTATTTTTGATTTTGAGTTTTTTCATAATTAGCTAATCGGATTTACATGACTTTTTTTATGAAACACATTTCCAAAAAAATAATCAATATGGCATATTAAAATTTAAAAAAAAGATAATTTGGAGATTAAAAAAAAAGTAAGTATTTTTTTTTATTTAATTCACTATTTCAAAATCAAAATTTTGATTGAAATTCAATTTTCATCTTTCATAGCATCAAATGTAGATGTAATGAAAAATTGGCGTACAAAAAATGTTTCCTTAAGAAATTATTTTTTTTAAATAAAACTCTACAACGATTTGCACATTTGTTTCCCTTAAATATATAAATTGTTTTTATATATATAAATATAAAGAAATATAAATATAAGGAATTTTGTTTAGGTGAAACTATTTTTATATTTAAAGTCAAAAAATCGTCGACCTCCAAGGCGGTATACACTTACTCCAAAGGTGGACTTTTTGAACTGGGAAGGTTTGCTAATAGAAGGCATTTATTTTAGGCGTTTACGCTTCAAACTTAAATTTTTTTTTTTCACTTTCTGTGCCTTACCTTCATTTTAGCTTTTCTCTCATTTAACTGCTAGGGAACTAGGGTCTTAAATGATATTGGCTAATAGCTTCTATCTTCAGCTTCACAATCGTTGTTTTTGTAATGGTTTCTACTATTTTTAGAATAATTTCCCAAAAACGTGAAAAAGGCATGTTTACTAGGTAACAAAATGAGATAATTGATTTTGATACACAAATTTTTACTTTTTAATTGAGGAAATATTCCAAAACCTTTGTAACCCATAATTCTATTTTCATAATTCTGTACCGAAAATATTAACATCTCTTAAAAAATATTGATTTTTTGAACTACAGTCCCTTCATAAACATGTACTTACATAAAGGTACGTGAATTCAAGGGAAATAACAAAAATTTTCATTCCTATAACCCAAACTTACCAATAAAAGAAAGGGGATTCCATTTTTCCATTAGCTGTCACTACACCAACTTATCACTTAAGCATATTACCTCGTAAATCAGCACATGATAGTGCCATTAAGAAAATATGAATGTTCTTCTTCTGCTCACAAATTCATTCAAAATGAATTCATACGCGTCATAATTCAATACAATGTATTTTTTTTCTACATCTTAAATCTATTTTTATAAAAAAAAATAAAACGAATTTCAGAACTGTAAGGAAAAACTTAATTTACGACCCTTATATAGGTACGAATAAAGGGAACGTGTAAAGTGCGGGTTCCCTCAAGACTTGGCACCTATGTATGTCTCGTCTCTACATTAAAAATTAAGTTTTCATTTTCAGAAGAATCAGAAAAATTATGACTGCATTTTGATTCTGGGTGATTCGTGAGAATGAGAAACATCTGCCCCACAATAAATCCGTTCCGCGTTTAGACAAAACACATACATTCTATAATGCCTGCATTAACATGCCACAGTGGCACTTTCGACACTTCACGGGAGTGGGACACACAAAAACACACACGGGGTGTCCAAAAATACAAATAGTATGATGTGTGCCAGAAGCCCAAAAAACCATAAAAGAAGCTAGAGAGACTGACGCGAGAGGATCATACTGCCGTCAGCCTTGAAAATTATATTCCCTTCGTGCCTTTTTGGTTTTTTACCGCTATACCGCACACACATGCGGATATACGTTTGACATCAAACAGGATTTGTTATTTTGAAATTCAAACAACAGATTATGAGAGAGATTTATGGAATGTACCTTTTGTGTGTGAAGAAAAATATATCTCAGTGAAAAATTTCAAACTGAGGTGAATTTCACCAGGACCATTATATCTATCATGTATATTTCAAGGATTTCAATCTAAGAATTGAACATGAACATTCACATGAATTCCTTATTTTAACACAGATCTTTGTTTGATTGAAGTCGTTTAAGCTGTTTCTGAGAACCAAAGAAGACTTTCCAGAAAAAACAATCTAGTATTTAACAAGGCCCTAGAGAGTTTTAGATTGATGTTAAATAGAGCCTATAGCTTCACTTTTTCATCTTCCTTGTCATTGTTATGTCAATAGACCGATAGAAATCCTGAGTTCTATTTTTTTGACGAATGTATACTTTTCCTTGTGTTTCAAGAAAAAAATCTTTAAAATATTAAGCTTGAGAAATTCACCTTGAATAAAATGCAGCACAACAGAAAAATAAATTTCCTTGCGTGATGGTTCACAATTTTGACAGAACAAGCGTACCAAATGCCGTCAATTTTTTTTTTTTTTTTGTGACAAAAGTTTCATTTATAAGAAAAAAAGGATCAAACCCACTGTTTAGTTTGTAGGGCCTCTCCTCAATAATTAAAAACCTACCGCAGGCCACAAAACCTCATGGTTTCACTCTCATAATCGTTAAATTTTAAAGGCCGTTTTAATTATTAAAGGCTTGTTTTTCTTTTTCGAAACTGAGGCAAAGAGAGATAGAGAGATTGTCCAAACTTATATAGAACAAAAAAGACTGCATTTGAGCACCCGGTGAGTTGTAAAATTTTATCATCTTTCTTGTTTCATCCCTTTTGGGGGTTTTTATACTATCTCGATGGGGTAATCAGGCAGGCAGCCTGAGTACATTGAGCAAACCCCTTCATCATTTTAATTGATAATTCCAGATAAGCAGGACACATTTCGAGGCAGATGTTGGGGCACTTGTGTTGAACGTGTGCACACGGCTATAATACAAAGTGTCATGTTGCAATTTTCTAACGACAAACTGTTATGGGTTTTAATGCTCTTATTTAGAAAACTAAGGACGCCTTGCGGAGCGGAAATTAAAGTTCAGTTTTATGGCTTACACTGAAAGAGTATAAACAAAACCACTTAAGGGTGCTCCTCTGCCTCTGCCTTATGACTCGGCTCAATGGGATGGGCGGTGGATTCACCGCCATCAGACCTTATACTGCGTATAGCGTGTACAGTGTTACATTATATAAACAGGAACCACTTTTTGAAATGCGTCGAATGCGTTTGCAGACAATCTCTAATACGTCGCTGTGGTCTAGCAGCACGAAAGTAATATCAAGATATTATTGGAAATCCGGAAACGGATCGATTTCGATGTACTAAAAGCGATATGGGGAGAAAAGGAAAGGTTTTCTGTATAGAGTGTGTTGTGTACATATATTTGATGTGCAATCTCCCAAAGAGTTTGCGTGAGTGCAATCGAAGTTAAGAGTTGCCTTGCAACTTTGAAAGGGTGCTCGGGCTATATATAAGACTTTCGAGTGATGTGCATCAATGAGCGGTTTTTGGATGAAGAGCTCACCCTTACCCGAACAAGGGTGTGATCTATATCCTTCAACTTGTGTACACACTGTTTGTTCATTTTAAATGGAAACGTCTCGACAAGAGAGTACAAAAAAAAATCAATGGATTTTCATTCTTTCTTTGATGCAAGGATAAAGGAAATCACTTGAGGGAGTTAATTGGGATATTTGATACATTGAGAGTGTTGATTGTTGGTTGAAAGAGATTTACTTGAATTTTTTTTCTATCGAAGTAAGTACCAGGGACCATTTACAGACGATGGATGTTCTTTTTTTTTGCATTCGATTATGGTAAAGTGAGTATTGGATGGATAACTTCGATGATACTGATTTGATGGAGCCAGTTCGTTACGAATGATTTACTGTGGTTTTTTGTATGTTTAAGGAAAGAAATAACAGAAAAGATTCATTTCTGAAGTGATCGAGAAGTATATTGTTTTATTTTTACTTGCTCTTGCTCTTAGGCCAAATATTTGATTTTAGAACACTTCAACATTTGAGTGTGAGAAGCAAAAACCGTCATTTTGTACTAATGACCAAATTCTTAAGATAAAGCACTAAAACATACTGTTTTCTTTTTACGGAAACCAAACTGTGGTTTCCCAAAGGTTTTTAGTGTCCTGATTTCGAATCAAATCTATGGAATTATTTTATCCCGTTTCATTCACGTTCGAGGTATTTAAACTTTAAATAAAAAAACCGTTCGTTAGGTATTTGAGGTTATGTCTTTTCTGTTAATTTTTTCTCTGAAAAAACTCCTTAAAACATCTGATTATAGGATGATAAGTATCCCCTAAAAAACTCATTTGAAAAGGTTCGGGTTGGGGTCAAAATTTTGGTAGGGCAAAAATTCTGACAGGGTCAAACCTCCTTTTGATAAATTCTTATTTAAAAATTCAGCTTTTCAAAATTTTGATTTTTAAAATTCTGTTTTACAAAATTCTGCACTAATAATTAGAATGGAAGGAAAATATTGAAAAAACACACACTTGCACGTTATGAGAGAAATTGAGAATATCTCAAAAACCTGACGTGATGGAGCAAATCTATCAGATTGGAATTCAGGGAATTAAAAACATTAAAATATCTTGTAACGGACCACTCATCTTGCTAACACTTTTTTGGTAGAAAATTGTAACGTCTACAAACTGGAGCATACATTAATCTAGAACAACTTTCGTCATTTAAGAGTTGAAAGCACAAAATCGTTATTTTTGACTTCAAATCACATTTTTAAATAAGTTATACGCGTTATCCTATCTTTTTGTTTCGTTTTGAGAAAAAATATTGTCCTTAACGGTTTTTTTTACCGTTATTTTTGCATAAAAGTAAAATTTTTTCTTAAAATATTTAAGAGAGCATTAAAAAACTCTAAGGTATCGAGTCTCAAAAACATCGAACATTTCGTTTTCGAAAAATTTGATATTCAAAACAAAATTTGAAACATTTAAAACATTTAAAAATTCAAAACTGTTGGTACACAATACTACTTATATTTTTTGAAAGCTTCTGTATAAGAAAATATTGGCATCAGTTTTACTGTTTTGAAGAAAATCGAAAATTAGAAAATGGTTGTTTGGGAGGTAACCATTAATAACCATTTTTCGAAAAATGGTTTCCCACCGAAAGGTAGCCTTTACTGAAAGAAATTTATTGATTTTTCTTAAAGAAAAGTTGTGGAGCCGTTTTTGGGAAAAAAATGATTATTAAAATTGCTCAAAAAATTTTATGGAAGGCAACGTTATTTTTTGATTAAGAAAAAAATGACAAAAAAAGTGTGGACAGATGCACCTAAAACCACTATGTACCAAGTTTTAAGAAAATCGATCCAGCTAGTGTGTAGACAAACAGCCAGACAGAATCGGGCCCCATTGTTGAATTTTGGTAACGTAAATCATTTCCTGTTCTTCATAAATCTTATTGAAATTTGGTACGCATAATGCTTTGCGAAGAATGAATAGGTCGTATTGCCAATTTTGTATCCTCTTCCAAGCAGGAGCCTCAGAATTCAAAATTAAGAAAAAGCACTGCCCAAGTCAAGAACTTTGTTAAGTTTACATTTGAAGTAAAAAATTCTAATACAGATTTGTACCAAATTAAAAAAGTAAGCCTAAAATGTTTCGCAATATTCCCAATGGAACTATTTAGTGCTATTCTTTTTTCAAGTTCACTATTGAATATTTGAATATTATTTTAAGAACTTATCTCATCAAATGTGAAGGATTTCTGACAATTTTGACAGTTGGAAATTTGAAAGAATCAAAAGCAATAGTTTTCCATTATTTAAATCTGACATCAATCTACTCATTCTTATAGTTGACAATTGGAAAAAACCGTTTAGTTACCATTGTTTATGAAAAACATATTCTTGTAGTCAATTAAATGATAATTTAACGGGTTCTTTGAACTGTCATAATTCTTAGCCTGGACGTCAGATTTAAATAATCTAAACAGAAGAAGAATCACCTTTATTAAAACCATTACCTACTTTTGATTATTTAAAATTTTCGAGTACTTGACCTAATATCAGGCCGTGAGCGCAATAGTGGCCTAACTGCAATTTTATCCAAATTGAGTTTATTACAAACATTGAATTTGTGTGTATTAAAGAACAGTTCTGCACTAAAATTTTTCAAATAAACGTCTTCCTGACAAAGTTACAGGACTTTTATACTTAGGCCAAACACAAAAAAATTAAAAGCTTGAGTGCAATAGTGGCCTATCTCACTTAAAGACCGCTATTGCGCTCGCATATTTGATTTTATTGTGTGAAACTTTTAGTTAGGTCAATTATTTAACTATTTGCTCACAGGTGACATCAATGCAATGAACTAAATATAAGTGAGTACCCTGATAATCACCCTCGATTATCCAAAAAGGTGAAGTTTCATACGCTCGGCGGGGAAAAAAAAAATTCTATGTCATACAAATTACCAAAAAGCACTTTCTCCCAACTTTGAAATTGGAATTTCAAATAGAATGATATCAAGAGAAGGACTGATGGTTAACTTACTCAAGATTCATGAGCTTCAATATTTGTCTCTACATATTGTTTTAACATTTAAAATTTTTTTGTTCAACATGTTTGTTTTTTGAAAAGATAAGCATAAGCCTATAGACTAAGAGCCCACAGCAGATTTTTGGTGTGAATGGTATCAAGAAAAGAAATATTGGAGTTGACAGCTTGAGAAATCAAAGTCTTGCGGTCCATAACCGGGGATTAGGTGATTACTTCGAGAGTAATAATTGTGCTAACCAAAGTTGGTTTTCACCCCTTCCTGAGTAATGCCCCTCTGATCACGGAAGCCGAGATCATTCGTATGTGTAGTGTATGTATAGTTCGCCCTGCCAAACCGTTTTAAAATCCCGTTTTTCGCTTTGAACTTTGAATTTTTTAAATGATCTGGCAGGGCTTACTATAGATTCAAATGGTCTCAGATTCCGTGATCATTATCTAGAGAGAAATGCATTCCTATTTTGATTTCGATGCACTGTTTAATCACTAAGGCCCCGGTTGTAGACTGCCAAGACCTTGATTTCCTGAATAAGTTTTACTCAAGCTGTCAACTCCTATACTTCTTTTTTTTGTATCATTCACACTCAAAATCTGCTGTGGGCTCTCGTTCTACTAGCAAGCTTTAACCTTGATACTTCATATCCTAATACCCGCTAATACATCATAGTTTTTACACCGATCACAGGAACAACAATTTACAAATACATACTACAAAAACTTTTTTGGATTCTAACACATCTGAAAGTGAATAAAAATGTTAAATATCAACGTATTTAAACAAAAAATAAGAAAAACCTCATAGTTTTATTTACAAATTATTGGCCTATCTTTTCATGATTTTATTTTTTATATTTTTTCCTCTGTGCAATGAGGCCTATCTGACTTTAAAATTAGTTATAACGGTATTTTGAAGGATCATGGATACAAAACCAAAAAATCTTTTATTTTTTGATCATATATTTCAAAAAGAAAATCAAGCCTGTTTCTTTATCTTAAAGCAACAAGTGTTTGAAAATAACCCGTTTCTTATTTGTGTTCTACTGAAAATAATGAAAAATGCAGTTAGGCCACTATTGCGCTCATGGCCTCATATTTGAATGGCAACTTCCAACTGTCAAAACTGTCAGATTTTTTCAGATTTGATGAGATTAGGTCTAAAAATAATTTTCAATAAAAAATTCAAAGGAATAGCACTAAAATTAGTTTAAATCCCTTAGGAACATTCAAAACATTTTAGACTAACGTCATTAAGGGCCAGTTTCATGACTTACGGATAAAGTCTCGGGTAGCCCAGCTGGAACTTTTTTGCCAGATAAAGTTCAACTTTTTGTTTTAAGCGTCTTGGATAGTGATATCCGATAGATAAAGTCTCTGATAGCCTATCCACAATTTCATATGAGTTTCCGTCATAATATTTTGAGTATTTTTAAATATTAAAAAGCAGTGACATTTTAAATTAAAACGAGAAAGATTTTTTTGTTTTGAAAATACGAATTTAGTTTTCGGTTTGATATTTTATGTAGTTCTCAAACAAACTGTAAATTTATCCAAAGGTTAGTTTATCCGAGACTTTGATGTTAAAACAGAAATAAAATAACAGCAATTTTTATTTCCGGACTTTTATTGGAACATTCTTGACTGGCGAATTTGGTGTGACGAATTTTATTAATATTTTTTTAAAGAGCACCTGTCCTGTACTCAAGCTTTGGACGAATAGAGGCTTTACAGATTACAGAATGATCAGAAGGGGCGACGAATTTTTTGCAAACGCCTAAGGAAACCTTAACGAAGAAGAAGGAAATAAATCTTGAAACGAATATGAGAAGCTGAGGGTATTGTCGTCTGCAAAACAATTGAATGGATGAAAAGTTTTAGATAGGAGATCGTTTATCGTTGACAAATATGAGGAAAAGATGGAAACAAAATGGAGCCCTGTGGCATATCAGTATTTATTTTGTGATTTTGAGATTTAAAACCGCCCAATACAAATTGTATACAACGAAGAAGATATTCATCAAAACCAAATACATACGGTCACTCCCAAAAATATTCGGAATTAATCTATATAATGATTTTTCTTGCTCTGTGGAAATTATAAGAAAAGTAGCGGCAGGTAGAATCTCGCGCTATTAAATTTTCTTGTTTCCCATATTAAAATGAGCATATAACAAGATGAAACAAAGAGGAATGTAGATAACAGAAAAACAACAACAACAGAACAAAGAATAATAAGAGACAAAAAAAACTCATGTTTAAAAAAAAAACTTTTTTTCCGAATAATTTTTTGAGTGACTGTACACTAATTTCGATAAAAGAGCTTGATGCCAAACTCTATCAAACAGCTTTGAAATATCAAGAGCATTAAAAATGATGATAGGGTTTGATCCATTGTTTAGTGAGATATGCCATCAGATCATCAGTGAACCTATTGTTAAGAAAGCCTTACTGTAGTTTGGTGATTAAGAAACATTCGTTTTTCGAGATATTTCATTAACTGATGATTTATCAGCGTTTTCATGACCTTGCAAAGAAGAGACGTAAGTGGAATTGAACGATAACACAGGCTCACACGATTTTTGACACGGACAGGTAAGACTCGTTCTAAAATTAATTTTTGGTGCTGAATCCGAATACATCCAACACCATCAGCTTAACTTCAACTTTAACCTCATTAGTTTTGAGGTTAAATATCCAAAAGTTTAAAATTTTTTTAAACATAACTTACAACCGCTCCTGAAAAAACTAATCTTCTTCTACAAAATTCAGTTTAAATCTTTCCAATATCTGTTTTAGTCTTCGAGAAATTCTAAGTTCGTTGTTAGTCTTCACCTGCCCCTACAAAATTTAAAAAGACCTCAAAATTAGTGAAAAAATGTTGACAACTAACATCTAACTAATGATATCTTGGAGAGTAATGAGGGAATTGAAAAAAATTTAACCATATTTTGAAGAATAAGATTAGTGCTTTGAGGAAACGTTACTAACTTTATTGATGAAAAAAAACCTCTCACTTTACATATCCTCAAAAATGGCAAAAAACAATTATTTTTCAATTTTATAACGGTAATATCTCGAAAGCTCGAGCTGTTAGCGAAAAATGGATCACGGATTTGAGCTCAGCGCCCAAAAGTATGCTTAGAAATGTTCTTCACGTGTCGTGTCAAACAGTTAAGTAATAAGAGGGTGAGGAAAATTAGTCTTTTTAGGGACATGCTGATGGTATATTGCTAGAATATTGGCGTTTTATCAAAAACAAGCGTTGGAACTGAAAACGAAGTCGAATTTCGAGTATTTTTTTTATCCAAGTATCTCACTCTCATCTCTTCGAATGAAAGAGATGGTAAGTTAAGGCTGAAGTTTTAATTTTTTTTTTTAATTCTTGCCACACCTCCCCTTTCCTTTCTTATCAAGAAGAAGCAGAGATGAGATTAAAAAGCGGGAAGTCAAAATTAATCGAGTCACGTGAAGCTGGTCTAAACATAATCAATACTTTAAATTTTAAAACCATAATTTCAATATTTATCAATTAAAAATTTATAGTTGATAATCGCAAGTTGTAGGTTGGTATAGTAATCTAATGGGTGACCTTTGACTGATGACCAATTTATAAAACGGACTGTCCTTTTGTGACCGATTCGGATGCTTAAATCCTGGAGCTTGTATTAATTGATTTTGCATAAGCAGAAAACTCCACTTAAAAACTAACTTTATCCTAAAACTACAACTTTTCAAGAACCCTGCTTAATATTTGCAATTTGCAAACTATCAAATTCCAAACGCGTTTCCCAGAAAAGTTTCGCAATATAACAACTAATCTCTTTCACAGCTGACCAATTATGGATGAATTTCAAGTTTCCGGTTTGATTTTGATATAAAACGTTTACTATTTTTCCCTTAGATTGAGTTCAACCCTCATTCAAAAACAAACAAAAACCAACATCAGCTGAATACAAAAACAAAACAAAAAAAAAAACTAAAAACAGAGAAAACAGTATGTTGCTAATTAATTTCACCCAAACACCGCGTGCCAATTGCGAAACCAACCAAAATCCAACTCTATACCTACAACAAAAGCGAAACGAAAAACCAATAATAAAAGCGTAAAAAAAAAGTTAAAATTTATCCAAAAAGTTATAATAACAATAATTGCTGTTAACAGAAAACTTTTTCCAATCAAGCGAACTTTTGTCCTTCATTTATTTTGCGCTCATAGTACGACCAAGTGACGAGGACGGTGGCGACGCAGCACGAAGTGAGTCCAAAGCCATGTCGCTCTTCGAATACTTATCTTTTCAAAAGGAAATCCTCATTAGAAAAGTATAGGGATCATGTTTTCCTGACCCGCATTAACTCGAACGCGAACGGAGTTCGTTTCGTTCGCTTTTTTGCGGTTGCTTTTGGTTGTTTGTGTGCTGTGTACCTACTTTTTCACTTTTTCTTTTTCTTCCTTCTCTGGCACTGCTGTGCTGGTGGTATCATAAAATCATGAAAATTCTTTATCCCTAAGCCACTAATTGACTTCCAATTTCTAAAGGTTCCATCATCATGAAAAAAAAGGGTGCGGACGCCCGGCGATGGAATTGAACTGGGGATAGAGAAAACAAAATATCATGAATATCCTGTGAAGGACGAACGAAAGTCGAACTCAAAAAAAAAGTTTACACTATACCCCACCAACATCATCATCATCAGAGAGAGAGTTGGTCACGACTTTTATCCTTGCTTCTTCTATTCAGGACACGAATAAACAAATTGGTTCTCATTTGGTTTGACAGTCCGAATCGGAATACTTCATTGGGTTTTCCTTTCCATGTCCTTGTTGTTTGGCAAATTCAGATTGATTTCAATGTAGTGGGCAGAGATTTTTTGTTTTCTTTAAAAAAAACATCGTCCTTCCTGCTGAGATACCCTTTCGCCTATGACGATATCCTTCACTCATTCCACCAAGTGTTTTTATTTTTTTTTTTTTCATTTTTTTCTTAATGATGGAAACTCAGTTACAATTTGAATTTAAATGGGCAAAAAGGATATTGCCTTTCGTTAAATCCTTAACACCGCTTGAATGATGAATGAATTGCCGATGATGATGGTGATTGTGTATGTGGAGTGGGATTGAACTTCGAAAATGGAATAAATTCGATCCGAACATTAGTCCTGCTCGTGCTTGGAGTTTTAAAATGTTTTTTTCTTTTTATTTTTTATTTCAAAAATTTACAACGAAAAACATCCTGACTGACACAAACTGCATGCCTCTCCTCCGCAGTTAGTCACACTAGAGATACCTTCGGACTAATTTATAGACCACCTTTAGGTACACAGACTTCCACACTTGAAAACTTCAATCAGCCTGTTGTTAACACATTTTTACGCCTTTAAGTTGAATTTAAATTAATAAACTGACATAAAATACGATGACACTACCAACAGACAGACAGACGAAACGGGGGGCAGCTATTTGGACACGGTCTTGTGAAATTATCTTCTCGATTCTTTGAGTTTTAAATGTTGGTGGGGCATCTTTGATGGTGATGCGGCGCTCCTGTCTGACAACTGACAGTGTCTTGTCGTCGTCGTTGTCGTAATTTGTCACCTGTTAAATCATCCCAGGAAAAGCAATTAGACACGTTCCACTTGCACATGATGAGTGGGTTTCCTCAAGTGAGAATCGTCTCATCGCACAGTTTTGTATATTTCTGTCGTCCGTCGTCACTTCTGAAGTGTTGCCTCGGGATGGAGCGAATGGATTTTTTTTTCTTCCGGTGGAAATAGAAACACAGATGAGCATCCAGTTGAATGAGAGAAAATTAGGGAAACATTTTTGAAATTGTAAATACTTGAATTTTGTTGTTTTTGGGGTTCGTTTGATGATAATTTTGAGTGTCTGATGTTCTAACAGGATGAAAAAATGGTTGGTTATTGAAATTTTTCGAGGAGATAATAGCATCATAGCGGATATGGGCTTTTTCACTGAATAACAAAGCAATTATTATTTTAAGATACAATTAAGTCGACTTCCAGGTGACGCTTAAAGGGTGGTCTGGGCGTCTTAGCTAAGATTGAAGAAGTCGTTAGTTTGAAGTTTTGTCGTTGATTATCACTGCAAGTTAAGAGCAGTAATATTTCCAGACAGGAAAATCTACTTAAGCTTAGCATAGTGCTAGCATGCAGTTCCTACATCTCAGCATTCATTAGGGGACCTAGAAATCTCCTGGTCAATCAACCTCCACAAGAATGTTCGAAAGTCCCAAGGGGCCAACATTGACTCGGGTCATTCCTTTATTGTAGCAAATGTACAGTAAACTGCTACAAATATCGTAACCAAAGCCAAAACAAGAAGTTACTGTGAAGAAATTTGACGCAGAACAGCTACAGTTGCGAAAGTTTGTCAATTCATTTTACGATTGAATCTCTTATAACCTCTTTAAAAGTCCTTTTCCGTCACTTTAAAGCACTGAAAACCAGTGGAAACATTGCCTAAAAAGTTTTATCCCACTACTTCAAGCATTTAGAATCAGTGGAAATATTGCTAAGAAGCTAGCGGAGATACCACTTTCGACCTGCTGTACTTTACACGACCACGCATACCCCTGGTTTGAAAGCATTTTCATGAAGCCATACAACAGGCATACAAAGCGGAACTGCATAGAAGGACCAGAGCTGCTCGTGAGCCCTGATCGAAAAGAAGATGAGAGAGGAAAACCGGCCTTTCTGAATGAATGCATGAGAACCCCACTATCAAGAAAATGGAGGATGCCATATAAAGATAATACATTTCGAAAGTTTTACCAAAAATTAAAAAGAAGCTCATTCGTGTTTTGAAGAGATTTCGTTTTAGTTTTAAAGCTGGCTATACACGATAGTGCCAACGAGCCAAATGATCCCGTGCCGATCCAAAATCTGTCGTGTGTGGGGTGAATCGGCCACCGATCCATTTAGATTTTCAGCCAATCTGGACTCCAACCTAGCCAAATGGATCGGATGGCTCGATCGTGTATGGCCAGCTTAAAATCAGTTGCTTGTTTTTTCTTACGACCGGATATTGGTTTGATCGCGAGATTCTGAGATCTGCGTTGCTGCGTATGTCCTCTTTATTCTATGCAGGATCTTTTTCAGCTCTAATCTCCTTGCTCGATATACAAGAAGCACAGAGAGTATTCAATTTGCATCTTATAGCTCCTCGTGGCATAATGGTTAGTGCGTTGGACTGTCATGCCGAAGGTCTGGGTTCAATTCCCAGCTGCTGCCACCTTTAAACAGAAATATTTTTTTTCGAGCTACTGCCTCTTGCGAGAAACTGACAAATCCTCCAAGAGTATACTTGTCATGAATAAGTGCTTCTCATCAAGCCGTTCGGACTCAGCAAAAAATAGTAGGACCCCTCCATTACTGCCCATAACACGCACACAGGAATGGTTGAGAGTTGTAAGTCACTAGGCCCTGGCTCTCCACAAGCTGTTGCGCAACCAAATTTATTTTATTTTTATTTTATAAAGGGCAAGAAGAGGATCAGCCTCAGTGAAGAAGACCAGGTTCACCACTCAGTAAAGAAGAGGTATAATTTGGTATAAAAAGGCTTGAGAATACCAATGCATCTGGATCTGAATAATTACCATCTCTGCAAATACGAAGGGGATTTTTTGAACGGATCCATAAGTCCCATCCGGAAACCGAATCCGTGTGTGCTTTAGGGGGGGGGGGGCATTCTTAGTAATTAAAATGAATTTTTTACACATATAGTTTGGGAGTAATTTTTGCAATCCTGTAACTTGGACGCCATTTTGAAATATGACACGCAATCATGAAACCGTAATCCCAATGCGCTATTGTGAAGGAGGAGGGTGGGGGGGACATGCCTTATTCTATTATTTGTAATTTATTTTTGACATGCTTAGGATGACATTAAGTTTGGGAGTCATTGTAGTAATAATTTCGCTTGGGCGCTATTTAAAAAAATGGCGCCCAATCTGGGTCAAATGGTAAAATTTAAAAAAAACTCGTAAATTACCTGGAAAATTTTCATGGTTTAAATAATTCTTGATGTCTTAAAAGATGAGTGTTGAGTAGGCGCGACTTCTTTTAAAATGTCAGTGTTGCCACTTTTTGGGAGGTTACTTTTTTCTGTCAAAGGTTAGGACCTCCAATTTTTTGGTAATTTTTAATATTTTGAGCATAAGAACACGCGTTTGGTGTCTGGAGGCGTTTTCGCAACTATTTTCATGTTTGAAATATTAGAAGTTATCAATTAAGTACAGGGTGTCACGCTGTAATATACAAAAAAAAGAATTTTCTCGAAAAGAAGTAATGCTCACTTTTTACCCGAAGGTGCGTCTACTCAACAGCTTTCTTTTAAGGCAAAGGCATCAATTGTTATTTTAACCACGGATAAATTTTCGATTTATTTTCACCATTTGGATCAGATTGGGCGCCATTTCAAAATCAGCGACCAAGCGACTGAAGTACAACAATGACTCCCAAACTAAATTTCATCCTTAAATTAAATTAAATTTGATGGCACATAAGAGCTTGTGGAGATCTTAAGACTCTCAACCATTCTTGTGTGCCTGTTATTGACCGAAATGAAGGGGACTTGCAATTTTTCGCCTAATCCAAACGGCTAGAAGAGAAGCACCTTATTCATGCCAACAGATACTTTTTGAGGATTTGTCAGTTCCTCGCAGAGGCGGTACCTCGGAAAAAACATTATTTGTTGTAAGGTGAAAATTAGGTGCCCCCCTCAAAAAAAAAAAAAAATCGTACGGGATTCGGTTTCCTCACCGGAATATATGTATCAATTAATCAGCCAGGTATGGGGCGGAAAAAAGTATGACCAGTGACTGTTCTATTAGCTCAAGTTTCGATGAGACGAGGATATATTAGCACAGGGCTGGTGTCAACACGAAGAGCAACACATTACCAACACATTATCAAAGCTTATGCCTGTAGATGTCGATATCATCAGTAACGCCTTTAAAGAATTCTTCACGGTGATTGAATTATAGGTGAAACTTGTCTTGAAACACAGAAGGAAGAAACCCAGTATTCGCTATTAACAAACATATGTCCACCAATCAGATATGACAAATCGTTACTATTGATAGCAACAACTTTGAAGTAATTGAGGAGTTCATCTCATCAAATATTAACTCAACGAACAACCCGAGAGATCCAAAGAAGAATAAACCGAAGGAGGTTCATACTTCAGTTTGGTGAAGAAAATGGGTTGGAGAAAGGCGAAGTGCACGATCTTACAAAACTCTTATGATGTCAGTTCTTTTAAACGACCAGCGGCAAGTGTTGGAAGATAAGCAAAAAGAGAGGACTGATAATGGGTATCTTTCAAAAGGCATACAAGATACAACCACGAGCCATACAAGCTGTAATCAATAGACACCAGGAAAAATGGACCCCAGCCACTTTGAAACCCAGCCTACAAGTTTGATGTGATGGGAGAAAACATAGTCTCCGGTTTTAGGACTGTAAACTGGATGAACACAATGGAGATTGAGACGGAGATGAGACTTCAGCTGGAATAGCAGTCAAAATGTCAAAAAACGATAAAATCAACTGCCCGAACACAACACAAACGCAGCTGGAGATGGAAGAGTCTGCCAGCTTTTATTACATATCTAGGGGTGGGTCAAAAAGAGATTGCTTTTCAATTCATGTATATGACTTGTTGTTTTATAAACTCACAAAGTACTCACAGCTGACCTAACAAATAATTGAAAGATGCATTCTGGGCAAAACAACACTAATGACACTTCTTGACAGCTATTTCAGCATTTAATTGTGTTCAGGCAGTTAAAATTTTCTTTCAAACTCAAACGGCTAAGATGAGAGGTTACCTTTCGTGAGAAGAGAAACTTTTTACAGCACCACATCATCATCCAGTCCTGTAAACCCGATTTGGGCATAGGGCGCAAACAAATCGTTTCCATCCTTCACGGTCTGCAGCTAGATATTTTAACTGTGGCCGCGTCTTTTTCTGGGAGTCTGCTTCTGCTAGAACTGTTGATTTGCATTTATGCTTTCTTATGTCAATGTCCAGCCGCTCTTGACTTGTCCTGCGCCACAATTCTTCGTTTGATATAATTTGTGGCCAGCGAGTTTTTAGAATATGGCATAGACAGCGATTCACAAAAACCTACAATTTCCTCAAGATGGTAGTCGTGACTTTCCAGGTTTCTCAAGCATGGATTTGACATTGGATTCGAAGAATCTCAACTTAGTGCGTAAGGAGATTTGACAGGATTTCCAAATTTGGGACAGAGAATCGAAAGCTGCGCTAGCTTTACTGATTCTACTTTGAATTGAACGTCCAGATCAGTACCACCATTTGCTGAAGCAATGCTTCCAAGGTAGTTAGATTGTTCAACCTCTTCAACTGGCGTTTTCTGTATAAAAATACGCTGGTGTTTGGAGCGGCCTGTGAGCATTATTTTTGTCTTTTTGTATTTATTTTAAGACTAAGCGACTCTCCTTTTACCTTCAGAGCTTGACACATCCCGTTCAGCCCGCTGATGTTATTTACGAAGAGACATATCGGCATATTCTAGGTTAGGTTAGGTTAGGTTAGGTTAAGAGGGGTGTGCACAGCACAGAGGCTGTTGCGTACACGGGGGCCTATTGGTCCATTGTGATCCCCTTATAAAAGAAGGCAGAGATGCACCCAAACTAATGGTTCACATAGACTGGATCGTTTGCGAACCAGCCTGTGCTTTCTATGAATTTTCTCATGTTTGCCATTGAGACCTGCGCTAGATCTTCCAGTTCTTCAAAAAACCTGTTTCCAAAATAACGGAGTCGATTTGTTTGGAGGTTTGGACAATCACAGAGCAGGTGTTTAATGGTTTCTATTTCCTCAACGTCTTGACAGCTCCTGCAGAAATCGGGTGCAAATACACCTATCAAGATTCTAATATTCTTTTTACTCAGTGATAAAATATACCGAGATTCCTTTTCATTAATTCTAGGCCATAAACTTCTAGAGATAACACAGTCGTTCCTAGACCTCCAGGATTTATTGATTTGCTCTTTTGTTATTAGGTCTATTTTCGTTCTAATCCACGCCGATCGGGATGTTAAGTCCCATATCTAATTGGCTACTACTGTTTCTATTTGATAATGACCCTTTCCTTGCCAGTTCATCTGCTATATCGTTCCCTTCTATATCGCTATGTCCAGGAACCCAGCAGAGTTTGACTCGGTTAGTGTCACAAATATCATTCAGTTTGCCTCGGCATTTTGCTACAGTTTTGGATCTTATAGTCTCACTGGCTAAAGCTTTGATAGCAGCTTGGCTGTCAACGAAAAATGTGATCTCCGACGAGTTCAGTTTCTTCGTTTGTACCATTTCTGCCGCTTTTTCAATAGCGTAAATCTCAGCCTGAAAGACACTACACTCATCTGGGAGTTTATACGAATATCTAATATTCAGAGCTTCACAAAACACCCCAGCTCCCGTTCCTTCTTCCATTTTAGACCCATCGGTGTAGAATGAGATACCCTGTTCCCTGGTTAGTGAGTTGGGTTCCCAGCCATGCCTTTGGGGTATTAAAATAGAGAAGTGTTTATTAAAATCTATAAAAGGTGGTATGTAGTCAGTCGTCACATCAAGTGCGGCCACTGTGTCATACCTCTGGAGGATAGACCCATGACCATAGGTGCTTTGCTTCCAAGAGCCCAGTTCTTTGAGTCGAAGTGCGCTCTTGGCTGCTGTGCATCTTATGTACTCGTCAAGTGCCGGAAGATTTAAAATAATTTCCAACCCTGCTTGTGGCGTAGACCTCTGAGCCCCCGTTGTTCCTACAGGCTAGTCTCTGTACCTTGTTCAGGTTTTTGAGATAGCTTACTTTTTCAACAGCCTTCCACCAAACGATAGAACCATAGGTTAGTATGGGACGAACAATCGCCGTGTACATCCACTGGATGACGTGCGGTCGCATACCCCACCGTGTACCGAAGGTTTTCTTGCATGTATAGAAAGCGCATAGTGCTCTTTTCATTCTTTCCTCTGTGTTCTGTTTCCATGTTAGCTTGGAATCAAGGATTACGCCAAGATATTTTGCTTCTTTGGAAAGTTTCAAAGGAATGTCATTAAGCCTTGGAGGAGTAAAGTCCTCTAATTTCTTTTTATTCGTGAACAAAACTAGCTCAGTTTTTGAAGGGTTAACCCCAAGACCGTTTTGTACTGCCCACGAAGATAGTTCTTTGAGTGCGGATTCCATAATATCTTTGATGGTGGTAAGGTACTTACCCGATATCAAAATTACTATGTCATCTGCATAGGCCACGATTTTAATGCCCTGATTCCTAAATCTTGTAAGAATTTTGTTAACAACCAGGACCCAAAGAAGAGGCGAAATCACCCCTCCCTGTGGAGTGCCTCTTGTTACTGTTTTCTCAACAATCGTATCTCCAAGTTGCGAGCTTATGATTCTACCATTGAGCATAGTATAAATCCAGTCCACAATGGCAGACTCAACCCCAACCTCTTCCAGAGCAGCTTTAATGGACTCCGTTTTTACGTTGTTAAACGCTCCTTCAATGTCCAAAAATGCTGCCAGGGTGTGTTCTTTGTGTTCGAGACTTTTCTCAATTTGTGTAACGACTTCGTGCAATGCAGTTTCCACTGACTTACCTTTGAGGTAAGCGTGTTGGTAGCTGCACAAAATGTTTGGATTAAGAAGGTCCCTGACATGCAGATCAATAATTCTCTCCAGTGTCTTGAGGAGAAACGAAGAGAGACTTATAGGCCTATAATCCTTTGCTGTCGAGTGTGTCGGTTTTCCAGCTTTTGGAATAAAGACAACTTTAACCTTTCTCCAGCTAGTAGGGACGTATCTAAATTTGACACAACTTTTGAAGATTACCCTAAGCCATGGGGTGATTATCTGTAGAGCGTGTTGAAGAAATGCCGGAATAATCTCGTCTGGTCCAGCTGATTTATAGGGTTTGAACGAGTTTATAGCCCACATAATCTTCTGCTCTGTGATAACCTGTTCCAATTCTGGTGTTGATTGTAAAATTTCTAAGGAGACTGGTTGTGAATAGCCTGAGATCTCAGGACTCTTACACCCAGGGAAATGTGTTTCCATGAAGAGTTCAAGTGTTTCTTGGCTCGAATTCGACCATGATCCATCGGGATGCTTAATGTATCCCGGATTCGTGGGGTTAAAGGTAAGAACCTTTCGAAGTCTCGCTGCCTCACTTGTGTTCTCAATGGATTCACAGTGCCTAGTCCATGAATCTTTCTGGGCCCTTCTTAACTCTTTGGTGTATAAGTTAAGTTCGACTCTGTATGAAATCCAGTCTTTCTCTAATTTGCTCAGCTTAGCTACATTGAAAAGTTTTCTGACCCCTGCTCTTCGTTTCTTAAGTTCACTGTTCCACCATGGTGGGTTAGTGGGTTTAATGTTACGAGATATAGGGCATATTCTAAGTGGCTAAGCCTTTCAAACGGTCTCAATTGAATGTCCTGTGTCTCCGCTTTTCCAACGCTGGCCTCCAAAATATCGTCTATCGTCATTAGAAACAGAATTATCGATAGAACATCCTCTTGTCTCACACCCTGCCACACTTCGAAAGAGTCGGATAGCTGCCCATAGTGTAGAACAGTAGTACCTATCCATGAAAAAACACTTTTGATGAAAAAGGCTAGAAATTCAATCCCAGAATTTTTGTGTGACAGTCGAACACACTAGCCTAAGCGAAAAGCTGACTACATTATGAAAATTAATGACCAATAACTTTCTACATCTATCACAATTAGTCAATTGTGTGAGAATGTTAGTTCAGCAATAACGAAAAATAGATAAATCTTCAGTTTCGAGTCTATTCGCTAAGTTTTGTTAATTTTATTTACAAAATATACACCCACTGACCTGCATCTTCTTATCTGAACTATTTTTAAGAATCAAAAATCTTCCATAACATTGCCAGCACCCCAGCATTCTTTTGGCAAGTCACCAAGAACTGCCCGAAATCAAAAATGATTTAATAACATTATGCTAAGCTCAGCCAAAACGCTAAAAGCATAGGTCAACAGTTTAATATAATTTATTTGAATAAATTACGTCATAAACTTAATGCTCTTTTCAAAAAAAAAGAAATATTTTCGATTTTATTTAGGTTGATAGTCACTTCTTCTCTCTAAGCTCCCAGTGATCCAAATATGAAAGAAGATATTATCCATTTCTTCAAAACTTCAAAAGATTTAAGAAAAAAAAAAATAATAAAACTCAAAACGTTTACCCTATTGAAAATATATTTTAAAAACTTAGTCATCAACTGGGTCATCAAAAGCATCACTGATGCCTTGCCATACGCCATTTTCCATTTATATTGTGTCCCCAAAACTATATTCTTCCAACAATAATTCTGGCAGATGTCTTATGCTCTCTCAACTTATCTTCTCAGCAAAAAAATAAAGTTGTAAAAAAATGGTCCGTATAACAAAAAGCCTCCACATAAATCTACTTTATAGGCTTTCAAGGAAATATACAAACCATTACCATTTCATGAGCTTTATACCTATACATATGGTCTTCTCATAGTTCTTTTTCCATAAGAAGGACCTTCTTGCTGCTCGTCAAAGTGAACATAGAGCATATCTATATGCATACAGCCTTGCTGTATCATTTTCATTTCAAAGTTACTTCATGACAATTGAAGCTATAGCTTGTAGAAGTTCTCCTTGTGTCTGGTCCTTAAGTGTGCTGTGCCTCTTTCTGACTATGACTTGCTCCTCTTTTTCCGTTTGTATATTTTATACTCCATACAGAGGAGCATCAAAATTCCCAAGTAGGTATCCTTTTTGCGCAGAAAATTATTGTTCGTTTGCTTTCTTAAGTTTACGAGCATTCACATTCGCATCCCCCATTGAACTGTTCCATTCTGTTTCTTGTTACTTAAAGCTTCCGTTTTTATTATTTTACTGTGATACCTCCTGTCAGTCAGTCAGTGACATTTCTTCATTCTGTCGTGTTCTATGTTTTCTTTGTGTTTTCTTGTTCCCCATCTCTGCCGATTCTGAGTTATATACCAAACAAAACCATCCCCTGCCCCAAAACAGGATGTGAAGTTGTTGCCATAACTCATTCGTGTTAAACACTTGCTGCCATTTTATTATTTTTTTTTGTTTTCGTTTTCTTCTTCGTTTGGTGATGGTGTTGCATGGAAAAATGACGTAGAAGAAGAAAACAAAAACAAAATAAATTGTGACAACTTAATAAGTGGAACAGATTTCACTTTTTTTGCGCCTCTGTCACACACCAAACTCCCTCCCACTCCATATTCTTCCACAACCCCCAACCCTGTTTTCACTTATATGAGATGGGTTACGCTTTATGGCAGAGTATATGTGTGATGTCTGGAGGGTGGAGGTTATGATGGTTGGGTCTTGGGTGATTTGGAGTTTTTCTTCTTAAATGGCTGAGGAGTTCTACTATATGTCGAGATGATATAAATCTTCTTTTTTTTTTGTATTCTGTGGCAGGAAGGTGCTGCGGGTGGTCTGCTCCTTAAGTATGCTGCAAAGATTTTATATCAGTATTCCATAAACGATAAAAGTTTGCTATAGCTGCGAGGGGTGTGGGTGGCATTAGTGGCAGCGACTGCGATGATGGTGACGTGGTGGTTGCGGGGTAGATGTCTCTTTTTGTTATTTTGTTTGTGATAAGAGCACACACGTGACAAATCGAAACATTTGGTGTTCCACAGATGCGACATATCGAGAGAGGGATGGAGGCGGGTGACAATTACCTACCCAAGGCTTTCGATTTTCATATGACATTGTGTGTAAGTATGTATATGTATGTGTTTTTTGGTATATTTTTGTTTATTTAAGAGGGCACAGCATACATATTTTTACAAAAGTTTTTCTTTTGGGATTAAGTTGATGTTCGATCAAATTAATATGATTTTGGAGAAAAACGAAACAAAAATGATTTAAGACATCGAAGCCAGACGTGTCTTTAAGTGGTTAAGGACTTAAAGATATTGGAGCACGTTTTTGGATATGTTTTTATCAAGTAGAGGTACTTTAAAGTTGGAATGATAACGTGAAATGTTCTTAAGAAATCGATAGTGTGAGCTTCTTGATTTGTACGAGCAGGTGGTATTGCTTAAGGGCCCTGGAGACGCTCGAACATGGTGCGAGTGAACATAGTTCGACTAAACTCCGCAGACACAGAAACCAAACTACTCGAACTTCATTATTTTTACGACTTATATGTCATTCACAATATTGACTGTCACATTTATTTTATTTTTATTCACGTTATTTGAAATTTTTCTTTTTATTTTTTAATATTGAACTCAAAATTTAACCGAAATGTTCGAGTAAACATACGCAACCGGTTCGCAAACAGTCGAATCTGGTACGACAAACTACTAGCCCCGCCCTCGAACCTCGAAAAATATCCAACTCCTTTTGATTTTGGTGAGACCAAATTTTTGTTTAGTGACACCAAATAATTTATACTCGAACCAGCCCGCAGACAAATAAAATCAACTCGAACATAGTACTTGAACCATGTTCACTCGCACCAAGTTCGAGCGTCTCCAGAGCCCTTTAAAAAATTTAACTTTGCAAAGGTTTTTAAGTCTTTTTTAGATATTTTTTTACCTACTGACAATTTTGACCTAATTTCAATTACCAATTGCTTAACCACACTTTGATGTTCAAATGGTAGACAAAGTGCATTCAAGAGGATACAAGCGTGCACAGGGTTTTAGTTAAAGCAAGCCCTGTGAACGGTTATTGGGGGCAGTAAACGAGAGAGGGCCTTCCCCTGTGTTTGTGGCAGCGAAATAATTCAAGGGGGAATTCCCAAAACTAAATCAACGGTGGGTAGTACCTCGTGGCATAATGGTTAGTGCGTTGGACTGTCATGCCTATGGTTTGAGTTTGATTCCCAGCCGCTACTGGAACCTAAACAAAGAACAGAAATGTTTTCCCGAGGTCCTGCATCTTGCAAGGAACTGCAAAATCCTCCAAGAGTATACTTGTCACAAGGCCCTGGTTCTCCACAAGCTGTTGTGCCACCAAATTTATTTGTATTTTTAAATCAACGGTAGCTTTGACAGTTGCAGTTGAGTTGCAGGTTGAACTACAAGGTGAACACTACTACGACATATTTGAAGCTCAGGCCTATAAAGAGAAATTTACACGGTTCCACAACCTTGGAGTAATACTAAAGGCTTAGACCTCCAGGTTGGGGTCCATGCAGACGAGTCGGGGTAACTTTCCAGCCTCTTTGAGCTAATTAGTGGCGAAGCATCAACAAGCCTCGGATACGGATGCTAGGCAACCTAGCAAACGAAATAAGAACAACGAATTTCGGATCTGCACGTGAAATGTTCTATCGCTCTTTAGGCCACGTGGAGCGGGGGTCTTGAGTGCAACAAAATAGATATCACCACCATCCAATAAGTGCGATAGGATGGACCAGGCAAAATAAAATGAAAGACTGCGATGTAAACTACGGTGACTTTTACCGACAACAGAGGCAGCGTCTTTTTTGATGTGGATTCGGCGTTAGAGGCAAACTTAGGCAAGAAGTCTTGAGTTTCAAATATATGAATATGAACCACTGCCTCACGAAAATTCGTATCAAGGCTAAATTCTCCAACATCAGCCTCATATGCCCGCATGCCCCCACAGTCCACAGAGGAGAAAGATAATACCACTCATGACGAGTTCTACGAGCTCCTGATAGACAAGACATATGAGCAATGTCCTAGGTGGGATATAAGATTGTCTTGGGTGATTTTAATGCCAAAATAGGGAGAGAAGACTTCTTTGGTGGCACAATTGGAAAAAATACCTGCACGAAACCACTTCCAATAACGGAGTCAGACTAATTGACTTTGATGGTGGGCAAACCGTTCTGGTAGCAAGTACACTGTTCCCACATCTCATTTTACACAAGGTGACATGGCGAATTCCTGGTCAATCAACATTGAACACATTGCAATCGACACAAGGCACTCCTCCAGCATCAAGGATGTTCGAACGTTCCAAGGAGCCCACGTTGACTCGATCTACAACCTCGTCGTAGCAAAGGTAACGTTACTGATATGCAGACCAAGGCCAAAACAGGGAAGTACTGTGAGGAAATTCAACGTGGGACGGCTACATTCACAAGAAATCGCCAGTTCCATTACCGATTGAGTCTTTCGTGCCTTCTTAAATAGTCCTATGCACCGCCGACTTCAAGCATCGAGAACCAGTGGACAAATTGCCGAGAAGCCATCAGAGATGTCGCCTCTGACGTGCTTGGCTTTGCACGACAACCGCAGTGAAACTCCTGGTTCGACGAAGAATGCCGGCAAGTAAATGTAGCCAAAAACAGACATATGTACGAAGCGGCGCTGCATAGAAGGGCCAGAGCTACCAGTAGAAGAGGAGGAAGGAACATCGGCTTCTCAGAAGGGAAAAGGAGGAGTAAAAAGAGGGATGCTATTGAAGGAATGAACTTTGAAAGTTTTACCAAAAGGTAAAATTAACTTCCCAAGAAGGCCTGAACCGAACCCTCCAAGGACGATCAGGGGAACATCGTGATAGAATAGCAGTCAGTGCTGAGGATATGGGAAAATCATTTCGGCAAATCGCAGCATTTGAACTGGACGATGTACTTAGCTAACAATTTCGTCCACCCAATCTTGGCGAAGTGAAGATAGTTATATCTAAACTTAAGTCTTTTAAAGCTACAGAAACTGATACTGATGGCTTTATGGTTGAGCTATTGAATTCAGCTCGCGATGAATTGGTCAGGAGTGTGCACCAGCTAATCTGCAAAATATGGAAGGAAAGCATATCCGATGAATGGAATCTCAGCTTTGTTTGACAGATCGTGAAGAAAGGTGATCCCCTGGACTACACCAACAACAGAGGCATCAATCTCCTTAACATCTCATACAAGATCTTCTCTGCAGTACTTTGTGAACTCCTGAAGTCATTCGTCAACAACCTGATAGGTCAAGGACCATGAAAGTCCACCATCAAACGAATATTCGCAATAGGCAAATCTTGTTAAAACCCCGGGAATTTCAAATCGATACCCACCACCATTTCATCAATTTCCCGGCCGCGTATGACAGCATCTATAGGGACGAGCTATATAGAGCAATATCTAGTTTTGGCATCCCTCCCAAACTCGTCCGTTTGTGCTGGATGACGATGGAAAATGCACGATGCTCCATCAAGGTCAGCAAAGACTTCACGTACACCTTTGATGTAACAAAAGGTTTAATAAGAGGCAACGCAACTTCTTGAAAGAATAGAGCAAAACTCTCACGTCAACGCTAGAGGCACGATCTTTCAAAATTCCTTTCAATTATTCAAATTCGCCGACAGTATCATACGAACAAATCGTGATGTTCATGGTGCTTTCGTGGGTATTGAGAAGAAAGAGGAAGCCAAGGAGATGGGTTTAACGGTGAATGAAGGCAATACCAAGTATATGCTCACAGCAAGAAAGGACACCCAACACCGACACGTCACGGACAAAACGTCACAATAGATGGTTAAAATTTTGAGGTGGTCAGAGACTTTGTCTACCTAGGCTCCACTATCAACTCAGCGCACGATACCAGTACTGAGGTTTAACGAAGATTTAATCTTGCCAATTGCTGCTTCTTTGGGCTAAAAAAGTAATTGAGGAGCTAAGCTCTCTCTCGAGCAACTACAGTTCTACAGTTTCTCTGTATATGACGCTTATCATTCTGGTCCTGATGTATGTTGCAAAGGCATGGTGGAGGAGAGTTCTTTAGGCTGTTTTGAGAGGATCATTCTTTTGGTCCCATCTGCATAGATGGCGAATGGAGAAGAAGACATAACAACAAAAGTGAAAAGCTAACAACTAATGTGGCTGATGGGTCACCTAGAGAGAGTTGATATCAATGCTCCGGCACGGAAAGTGAGTCCAAAGCGTAATATGTGGTGTAAGCAAGTCGAAAAGGATCTCAATTTACTTGGCGTGCGAAACTAGAGACAGGTAGCTAGAGACCGAGCTGGCTGGAAAAAGCTTGTTGGTTGAGGGTTGAGGCCCTGGTCCACTCTGGACTGTAGTGCCACCTTAAGTTAGTAAGTAAGTAAGATTTTATCTGTACCTATTGACATTTTTCACCCTATTTCAATTACCTATACAACTTAACCTCACTCTAATGATAAGTTTCATTTAGGCATTCCTTGCCAAAATCAAATCATTTTGGGAACTCAAATAAGCTTATTTCAAATTTCACAAAACTCAAAAAGGACTTACCTTGCATAGTATGCGGCAGCGGCCATTGCTTGAGCTGTTTCCATCATGAGATCAATTTTACAATTCCTATAGGGATATCTGGCAATGCCATCATCTTGCAGTCCAGCAGAGTTCAACTCATCGCCTGGTTGTGTAGTCATCGTCGTCGTTGCATTCATGCTTTCCTCTTCGAAAACAATTGGTAAACCACTACCAATTCCACCCTTTCCCGATGATTTCTCCAAAAGACCAGCTTCCCTCAGATTATCCTCGACAAAACTCGCATGCATTGAAGCACTGCCCAAAGGAACCTCACGAACGTTATAATCTTCTATCATCATCATTGCACCGCCCGCCGTCTCTCCCGCGAAACTGACATGATTCGTTGGAATTGCAGGCATTCCATTCGAAATGGATGATGTAGTAGGGTTGATGGGGAATGGTTGGCCTTGAGTGAAATTTTGGGACTGATGCCTTTGATTATGCTCGCCGTCGGCTCTAGTTCGTTGATGGGCAGGGTTAGATGATGATGGGAGAGGGGGATTCTTTGGAGGTGGCGGTGGTGGTGGCAGCTGATTCCGGTAATGAAAGTCTTCCTGGCGAAAGTAATGCTCCTCATATCCAATACCACTGCTGGGCCCAGCTGATGTATGTTTTCTTTGATTTGACGGATTGCTATTGCCGCCATTTTGCTGCTTGTGCCCAATGCCGACGCCACCGCCAATGCTTCCACTGTCGGATGCCAGCGGAGTAGATGATGAGACTTTTTTGTTTCCGGATGAAGCCGCACTGGATTTTTGGGATACCCTTCCTGGAGCACGTCGTCTTAGATTCCGATTTGACAGCTGGTGGCCGTTTGTTGAGGTAGCAGCGGCATTGGCGGCTGAATTATTGTTTATCCCTTTTGAATGGGACGACGAATGTGGAGTATTTTGCGGTCGCTCCGGTATTGTTTCGTAGACATGTTGTTGGAGTTGGTGGTATTTCGGCTGTTCCTGCTGCTGCTGCTGTTGTTGCTGAGTCTGATGATGGAGTACAGATGCCTTGTCACACATCGGCTCGACGAAGCCTTGGGGAAAATGAAAGTGCAAATGGGGTGCAGTCGTGGAAACCATCTGCTGCTGCGGTGGTGGAGGAGGGAGCTTCAAAAAATGCAACCCTTTTGGTTGTTTTGACGAGCTCGAATCCCTCATGAATGATGATGATTGTTGGTGGTAGTAATGTTGCTGTTGTTGCTGATGATGTTTGCTGGATGCTGCTGCTGGTGGCAAATTATTCAAATGAAAGTCATAGTTCTGAGAGGAAGCACCACCACCACCATTGCCAACCATTGCTGGAGAAGAACGCATATCGAACATCGTCTGATTCAACAAGTGTTTCTCGTAAATGTCGTGCAGCAAATTGGTGGCAGTTTTGGAAATTTGATTAAAATTCTGATGTGCCATTGGAATCCGACTACTGCCACCACCACCTTCTCCCGACCCATCATGTTGACTTGTCGAAGAGCCAGGATGGTGGAAGCTGTGCACTCCAGGTCCATTCGAATGTGATGTGGCAGACATTGTTCGATGTTGATTCGGGTGCAGGCCAGCACCAGGTGGCAGTGGTCGGAAGGGTTGCGGAATCGGCACCGCAATTGATTGCTTTCCACCAGTCATTATGGCAGTTGTGTTGCTATCATACCAACATCGGATTTTCGATCTGCCAGCATTGTCTGACGGCGCACCAGAAGTGGCAGCACCATTGCCATTGCCAGGAGGCAAATCAAAGACGGAACTATTTGCATGGTTTGCCCGGAATGTCGAACCAGGAGGCAATAGCACTGCTGTTAGATTCGACGAGTAGTTCGTCGTTGATGTTGTTGTTGTTGCAGCTGATGTAGAAGCTTGGGAATTGGATGACTGATGCTGGCGACCAGCAGTAGTAGAAGCAGCACCATAAGACGATGATGATGATTGTTGTCTGCTGCTTGGATGGTGATGATGATGATGCAGTTGTAATCCGTCCCGTTTAATTGCCGAATTGCCTGCGTGCCGAGGTCGGTGAACAGATGCCTGCAAAAGATATATATAAAATATTCAAATGAAAGTCTCGCATAAAATAGTTTGTTATTGTTCATGTGTTCCATTTCGGCAATGAAATTCTTGAGATTCATTTCATATTGTGAGGCAGTGATTTATAAACGACAGAGGTTAATGCGTCTTTTAGATTTTAATTTCTATAGAAAAGGGAACTTTCATATGTTCCGCACATCACCAATTAACTTTTATTATCACTTTATAGAGGGGAAACGAAAATTGCTTTCTGGTTTGGATAGTGTGTGTAATAGACATAATTTTATTTTAATTAAAAAGTTATGACAACCAAATTAGTTGTTAATTGCTCAAAAGATATTATTTATTGGAATTTTATTGCCGAAATAAAACTTCAAAAAT
This sequence comes from Dasysyrphus tricinctus, assembly GCA_963921185.1. Lineage (NCBI taxonomy): Eukaryota > Metazoa > Arthropoda > Insecta > Diptera > Syrphidae > Dasysyrphus > Dasysyrphus tricinctus. The sequence continues at coordinate 250,867,678 of OY992531.1, read as the reverse complement.
GCATTTGGAAAATATTTTGACTTACAAAAACGGGAGCTGCTGCTTGGGAGGAATCATCACTGGCTCTGAAATAAAAGAAAATCAGAAATATTAGCAATTAACTTTGGATATTGAGTTAAACAAATGGTTTTCAAATAAAATTTTAGATGATTGGTGGAATGGGAAGAGGTGTTTCAGTTTTATGTTTGAAGCTTAAGAGTATAATCATAAAAATTATTATTACGTACTATTAACTGGTTAAAAACAATAATAATGGTTGATGCCTTAACAAATAGATGTTGAGCAGACGCACCTTCGGGTAAAATTTGAAAGTTTCCACTTTTCGGGAGCATCCCTTTTTTTATGTCAAGGGGGAGGGCTGCCACTTTTTGTTTTAATTTTTTATTTTTTAAACAAAACAAGTTGCGGAAACGCCTCCAGATGCCAAACAGTGTTTCGAGCAACTGTTTTCATGTTCAAAATATTAAAACTACCAAAAAAGTGGAGGTGGTTTTGACATACAAAAAATTATGTTACCGAAAAGTGACAGCACTGACATTTCAACTGAGGTCGCGTCTACTCAACACCTACCTGTTAAGACATCAACTTTAATTCTCAACACGCGTTTGGCATCTGGAGGCGTTGCAGAAATCTTGTTCATGTTCAAAATATTAAAGATTACAAGAAAAGTGAAGGTCCTTTTCAGATAAAAAAGAATGTGCTCGAATAGTGGCGACACTGAAATTTTGCCCGAACGTGCGTCTTTTCAACATCTATCTTTTGCAACATTGACAGATATTTTAACTATAGAAATTTTGCAACTAATTTACGAGTTTTTTATTTTGCTCAGATTGGGTGCCGTTTATGAAAATAGAGACCAAGCGGCAGGATTGCAACAATAACTCTCAAGCTTAATTTCATCCTTAGCATGTCCAAAATAAATTTAAAAATACAAAAATAAGGTCACCTTTGACCCCCACAAATAACGCAGGGATTTCAGTTTCCAGACCAGACTATAGCTCGGGCGCCACTTTTCAAAATGATTTTAGGATTATCTCAATAGGTACTGTCAGGTACTTTTCTCAAACATTTCTTTCAATAAGCCTACAAACCCGTAAAACCCCAGCCCTATAAGAATTATTTAGAACTTTTGACCAAAATTCTGAACTTTGATATACAAAAGCTTATAAGCATGAAATTCTATACTTAATTTTGCTTGCACAGCTCCTTTAATATTAAAGTGTATTTCTGTATGCTTAAATGTAAATCCACACATCACAAATTTTAATAGTTTGAGGTGAAAAAAAAGAATGTCAGCAGAATTGATTTTTAAATATAAAAATGTAAAGAAAAAAATATTTTTAAAATTAACATAAATTAAAATAAAAACTAAAAAAAAAAAGAAACAAAAATATTTTTAAGGAAAAATTTTAATATTCAAATCTGAATTACGTATTTAATTTTAATTTTAATGTGCACATAAAAAAAGAATTTAAAAGAATTGAGATACGGGCCACTGCACTGTGTGACGTCTGGGTTCTTTTTCATTTTGCTTTTGACAATTAGGTATAATTGTTGATAGTTGGCTTATAATATTATTACTGTTCCTTTGACAAAAATTTTAGTTATTGATTTATTTATTTATGGACCGTATAAAAATTAAAATTTTTGGGATGCAAATTAAATTTCAAAATGTGCTATTATTTTAACCCCCCCACAATACATGTTGAAATTCAACTTGGATCCCTAGATATAGAATTTGAAAGTTACATACAAACAAATTGCAATTTGTTTATATAATTATATTTAAAATAAAAACCATTGGATGTGCAATTATTTTTTGTTTTCATAAATGAAATGTGCAATTAGGAACACATCGCTGCACAGTGCAACGATTTCCGGTCATGGGCTGATGAGTTTATTACTTTTTGATAGTGAACATTATTTTTTGTTTGTGATATTTAATGTTTTGAGAATTCTCTCATTTTAAATGACAACTAAACAATTCTCGAGATATAATGTCTAAACTTAACACTATTTTTGTTTTAATTTAATAAAATGTGAAATTAGGAAGGTATCAATAAATTTGTTTTCGGTATTTTAGATTTAATTTTTAAGGCTACTCTTTATATACAATTCTGTTGGTTTGAAAGTGATTGATTTAAATTAGAAACAATTTAAAAGAATTGAATTTTAGATTTTTTTAATATTAAAAAAAGATTTATATATATAGACCCCTGTTCCTTAAAAAAGAATAATTTGAGCTTTCGGTAGGCGTTTAAGAAATGTTTTTTAAATCAATTTAACGGAAGATCATCGTTTTGCTGAGAAATATTTAACAAAAATTTGATCCGACAAACCCTAAGTTTAAAAAGTTTTAAATATAAGTTTTTAAGTTTTTTTTTAAGTCTAAAGCTCCTTAGGCCGCTCCCTGACTTGTCGGTGCGGTATCAGTATTGTCAGTTTGCTCGGTACACAATCAGTACAGATATCTCACTGAATACATACATTTCAATGAGGACCTCTTGACTTGTGCGGTATGTGCGGAATCGGTACGGTAAGAGAACGGCATACCGACTCTCGGTACGAAGAATCAGTAGTGTTGTTTCGGTATTTACAGCGTGAATTTGACGTTTATTATAGTAGTTGGCATTTTTGTGTGCAATAAAACCGATGAAATTATATGTCTGTTCGCGTACCTCCCAAAGCTACGATTTTCAACGAATTTAGGCCAGAAATCTGTCAAAGCTCATATGAAAAAAATAAAATTCGTAAAAATTCGTAGTTTTGGGAAGTTTGCGAACAGACACAATAATATTTTCATAAAAAAATACAAAATAACATCAGATAGCGAATTATTGCATATTCATGTTAATTTGGATATGCAAATTGAAAAATACCCACTGTTGTACAACTACAAATTGGCGGAGTACTCAAGAAAGGACTTTAAATTGTTTTCTATGTACCTACGGATGTCGCCAGTATTTCTTTCTTTTTTTTTTTTGCGTGAACGCATATATACAAAGCAAGCAATGAAATCTTCTTTTGATGACGACATTTTTGTTTGTGGAGACGTCAAAAACTAATTCTGTATAATACTGTACCAAAACTATACCGACAAGTGAGGAGAAGAATACGGCATCGGTATTCGTTCGGTAAGGCGGTAAATACCGCACCGACAAATCAGGGAGCGGCCTTAAAATGTTAATTATATTGTGTACCAAAATTTTGAAAAAATAAGAAACTTAGGGTTTTTAAAAAATACTATTTTTTTTTGAAAATTAAAAATCTTGAAAATGGGTTGATGAATTTTATTGGAACTCAATTTAAAAATATATTTCAAAAATACTCGAAATTGGCATTATCTACACTTCTTTTTTTAGGTGTAACACAAATGTTATACCATTTATTATTAACTCAAAAATAACCATTCTATTACTTCAAAAGTTATAATTTTTTTTTTTAAGATTTTAGACATTTTTTATTCAATTTTACTTAAGAACCACATAATAACAATGTTTTCAAATGAGTAAAGATAAGTTTAAATTGAATAGATACTGAGCCATTCAGAAACATTTGTAATGATAAATTTGAGTGGCTGGCAGAAAAAAGTTTAAGCATCCAAGAAAATAACTGACGTGGGGTACTTACAGTTTTTCTTTTGTGTAATTTAGCCTTTAATAAATTTAAGTAAAAACTAATATTTATCATATGTATTAATTTAAAAAAAAAGTTGAAAAGTGGTTTAACAGAATAAAAGAATCCTTTCGCATTTTATTGTCTTACTTTATAAACCATTTCAATATTGTTCATGTCCATATGGTGAAGGGCCATTCTTTGATTTTTCTTAAGAAAATGTTGAAATTGTTTGTTGTTCTTATTTCAATTGGAATATTGTTGAAAATAATTCACGATGTCATTAGATAAAAATTCATAAAATGTGTTTTGTGTGCGATCAAAGTGCTGATAAGTTTTAAATTGTTAGCCCGTAAATTGTATATTGAAGAATTTCTGCTCGGAATATTACCAATTTGTTGAAAAAACTCTTTTAAGACTTTAAAAACATACAGATAGACGACGTAATGGGAGTATCCCTAATTCGCAAAAAAGAGGCCAGCTGTGTGTACGTACATTTTACCTCATATATTATTTGCTTCTGAGCAATTAAAAGGGGTTTGAGAATGTTCATAACAGTACCTCCCCAACTAACTATAGCATACTGCAATTTGGACTAAGTCCGTAGAAAATCATAGTTAAAACGTTCTTGGAGCAAAATAGTTTTAACAGATAAGTCCTACGAGCGATAAGGTTTATATAATATCCACGCGAATGAACATGATATTTCCAGTTAAGATTAGTATAGACAAAAATTCCCAAGTATTTAAAAGAGTCAAAACGTTCAATTTGAAAACAGTTTGCATAACACTGATTATTTGTTAAAAAAAATTGTATCTACCACACAGATGCAAGGGTAAAACAAATTTTGACAATCATACGAGTGAAAATACAAATCAAAACCTCTAGGAAAATCATCTGATAGCTTGAAACACATAATTTTTATTTTATCGCTAATAATTAATTTATGATATTAAACACCAAACTCTTATTATTTGTTAATCCTTATTTAAGTTGACAAAACATTGAAAATAAGTTGAAGCTGTGTAATTAAATGCTATGTCAGCTGAAAAAGGCTATACGACTTCCAGAAAAATCTTAAGAAAAGTAATGGGCCTAAAACAGAGCCCTGTGGGACACCATTTTATGTAATTTTTGCATACATTATTAAAAACACCATATATTACAACTCCTTGTTCCCTACCAATCAAATATGATTTAAAACCATTCATATATCACACCTCTAAAACCAGAATAATATAGCTTGCTTAAAAGTATTCCGTGGTCGACCAAGTCAAACGCCTTTGTCAGATCAATAATCAGCGCCATCGTAGACTGACTTTCGTTGATTCCTCTGTATAAATCACAACATACTTTTAAAATCATCTTCCGTACATCTACCTGAACGAAAACCAAACTGATCTTTGAAAAAGAAATCGATTTTTGCAAGAAATACTAGCATGACGTTTTTAATTAACTTTTCAAAAAGCTTGGAAAACCTAGGAAGCAGGTATATGGGCCTATAATTTGCTTTATCCTCACGATTTCCTTTTTTTAAAATTGGGATAATTGCCGCAGTCTTTAATGCGTCAAGGAGTTTTCCAAGACTAAACTTATTCGACGACATCCACTTTTTCTGCTTTTCGTTCCACTATGCACCGGTAATATTTATTCGCAAGAATCAAAAGTGTCTTGGCTGACTTCGAGGTGGAATAATAGAATACAATAATGTATAAAATGGTATGCAAATTTTATATTATGCAGATAAAGAATAATTTCTAAAAAAAATTATCAAAATTAAAAAAAAATTAAAAATTCACAAAATATTTTTTGGAAATCAAGAGCTTAAACTCATCTTTTTGCGTACGACCCATTGTCATCTTGTTATGGTACCTTTTTACCATTCATATAGGCATATAGGACCATAGGTACCTACTTCGCGTATAGTAACAGGTAGGCAGTGAAATAAAAGTTAAAATAGTTTTTTTCTTAATGTGTGAATAAAACGGGTTGGTTGTAAATTCATATTGCATACAATATACTTATTGTAAATTGTAATGTGTTGATCTTGAAAAAAAATTGCAATATTTACCTATAATGCTACTTCTTGAAAGTACTTAGGCTTTGGCTTAGAACTGCACCGAACCAAGTCATATTTTTTTTTTTTTTTCAGATTTGTGTGGACATTTTTCAACTCAAGTTTTTCATTTTTAAATAAGAAAATAATAATAATAATAATATTAATAATAAAATTTAGTTTAGAGAATAAACTTTAGACTTTTCCTTTTTACGAGTAAAATATTCATTAATTAATGGCAGTTTATTTAATAAACCTCTTATTATCTTTGAATTTTCTTTTTTGACTTGGTTCGGTACAGCTGTGAGCCCTCCATATGTTTGTGTAGAGTACTGTCAGTTTCTACATTTTTTTTTCTCGAGTAAGACACTGTCTAAAACGTTTTACTAAGGCACCAGCACTGACTACGTTTGTAAATTACACAAGCCTAGCATTGAACAATAATATACAAAAAGTGCACACAATTATTACACTGGTCTCCTTGAAAACGGTTAATAATTCAAAAAGTTCAAATTGTATACACTAGCTACTAACTTAAATTCTAAGGTGGCACAACATTGTATACAGACAAAATTTATAACATCACAAAAATCGCGAACACAAAAATAGCAACAAGAAAAAGCATACAATTCTAATATAAATTTTAATTATGTATGCTCAATTTGGTGAGTCAACTATTTAGACGTAGCTAAATCTCTAATTTACGATAATAACACTATCACACGGCTAAATAGACAATGTTTTATGCTATTCATGTTTGTTATAAACGTTCTCTTTAAAATAATTTGTTTCATAGTTCCGCCAATCTACCCACTTGCTGTATTAGTGGGCTTCCGAACGTACACGCTCATCGCTTCCCATTTTCCGTTATTTTGGATATTTATTTATTTTACTATTTTAGTTTTTAAGAAAACCCGGAAGATACTTATATTTTTCCTTAGCTCATTCACTGCTCTGCTCATTTAGCTCATTCACTGCACCGAGTTTGATAACATCGCATCGGTAGGAACTGTGTTGAACTTGAAAACGAAAAAAAAAAAACAATCGATATAGGATTTCTGCTCGCGCAATATTTCCTATAAGCTGTAACGGTTGTGTAAATATAGTGTAAATATACTTTAAGAAGTGTTCATTTTGTGTTACCTTTACAAAATATAATATTATTTTAAACGTGAATAAAATGAATAGCCTAGTGAAATGCATTTTACTTCTAATTTGTGGATTTTCATTTACTTGCGACGGACTTCGTCTACCTAACAAGCCACAACCCGGAAATTATGAAGGTGAGGCCAAACAATAGATACCTACAAGTGTATCAAGGTGCGTTTCCATTTGAGAGGATTTTTGCACTATTCAAAACTCTCGATAGTGATTCTCGGATAAATGTCTAGCCCTCTGTGAGTGAATTTCATATTGCTGTGTCCAATTTATTACTCTCAAGAGCTGCCTGAGAGTTGCTCGTAGTAATAGTTTTTTACTCTCAAATGGATACGCATTTTAATGTTCATTAATATTCACAAAAACGAAAACATTTGTGGCAACTGATAACATTGAATTATTTTCTATAATATTTTGTATGCATTATAAGAAAAAAGACGCAGCAAATTGGTCGAGTAAATAAGTAAAATAGACGACCGATGGGTAAGACGAAGCAATTAAAAACAAGAGGCTGTAAAAACTGTCAATTTCTAGTAACAGTATGGCAGATATCATTGTATGTTGTCGAGGTTTTCGAACCGAAATATATTTTTGAAAATACATAATATGTACATAAGGGTGGTCCTCATAAAGGTCATTGTTTAATTTAAGTTGATGCACCCCCCTTATTTCTTCCAAGGAAATAAATAAAAATATATCCTGTAAAATTTAAGCTTATTATTTTACCGTTTACCCGGTCCCCAAGACGAAAGAAATTTTGTGGGAAAACACATGTAAAACGTTTAGTTAATTTTCGATTTTTTACAACTTTAGATAGAAAAATTTAAATTTTGGTAAATTAGTTAATTAAAACATTCATGTTTTATTGAGAAAATTATTTTTGCTTTCTTGTTATTTAAAAACACAATTGAAAAATAGAAAATTTGTCGATTTCCAAAAGCAAATATTTCAAAAATAAGTGCGAAATTCAAAAATCGGAACCGACAAGATTGAAATCCTAATCGTTACCTTTAAAATGATATACCTACATATTATATCTACTATTATCAAAACGTAAGGAATCTATTTGGAAGGCTTATGCGATTTTTACAAAACCTGTCACTGGATTTTTGAAATAAAAGTAACATAAAACAAAATTGAAAATCAAAAATGTAGCTCGACCATTTCGAAGCCGAAATGTCATTCTTTCATATGCAAATTAAATTTTGGCAATACATGGTTCCATGGCTGAGATCCGTGGGAATCCATTTTGCCAATTTTACATTTTTCTCAAAATTTCATCCGGAAGATACTTAAAAACAGTGAGTTTTTAATTTTACAAACCTTTTCGACTGTTGACTGACTATACGTCATTTTGCGTAAAATAATATCAGCTTGGAATCGAAATCAGTGTTTGTTCTCGAGACATTTGAGACGTAATAAAACATGTTACAGCAATTTTAATTTGCAAATATCAAATTTAAAAAAAATTGAAATATTTTTTAAAATTAACAAACATTTTTTTTGGAAAATTTTGATACTATAACTTGTTGGAAGTTTTTGTATAAAAATTTATTAAAATCGGATAAGCCAGGTTAACATGAAAAATATTTCGCTCGAAAAATGTTGGTTCCCCCGGAATTTTAAAAGCTATTAAGAGTTTCGCCTGAACTTCTCTTGGCCTAAAATAAACAAAAAAATTGCCCAGAGGGCACCAGTACCCTTTGTTTTTCTTGAAAATTCAAACTCTTAATTACCAAACATTCCCCACCCTAAATGATCACACATTACACAATAAAAAGTGGAATTTTTGTTTTTCGGATGAAACTAGCAAAAGGCGAAAAGTGAAATGTCAATTTTTTTGCGTGGAATGTTGTTCATGTGAAACTCATAATAAAGCTGAATGAAAAAATTCTAAATGAAAAATAGCGTTATATGGGGGGGGGAGGGGGCTACTGTAGTTGTTACTTAAGGAAATTTTGTTTTTATATTTTATTGAAATCCGTTTTAATTTTTGAATATTAAAAAATTTTAGGAGTTATTTTTGAGAAAAATGAGATTTTCTTCAACGGTTTTTAATATTTGTATGAAAAGTAGGAACCGTTATTTTTGCATAAGAGTAAAAGATATTCTTAACTGTTAAAAATTCCTAACCGAGTTGTTTTCGAAGGGTTTCCAAATATCAAAAATTAAAAAAATCGAAAAAGTAGGTAGTCGTACCTAGTTTTTTGAAAATTTTGGTACACAATACTATCAGAATCTTCTTAGAGCTTCTGTGTTAAAGAAAAATATTTTAATAAGTCACGTTGTTTGCAAGAAAATTGAAAAACAAAAAAATGGTTCCTTGGAAGCTACCATTAATAACCATTTTTTTTTCAAATGACTTCCAACTCGGTAGCCTTCAATTAAAGTAATTTGTTGAGTTTTTTTTGTAAGAAAAATGGTGGAGCCGTTTTTGCTGAAAATAAGGTTTTGTAAAATTGCCAACAAAAATTGTATGGCAGGTACCGTTATTTTTGGTTCTAAATGAAATCAACCTGTGGGGGAAATCACGAAAAACCACTATTTACCAGGCCTTTAAGAAAATCGATATAACTGTTTTTTCTGAATAGAGAGAATCGTGAGACCCACTATTTTCATCTTTTTTATAATTGTAATGATAAGTCATATCAAAATCTGGAGTTCTTTTTTCTTTCGAAAGGCTTAACTTGCCACAAGTTACCTTTATATCGTAAGTAAAAATACAAAAATTCACTTGGTTTGGGAAGACAGATCTAAAAGTATAAATCTAAGCAAATCCAGTTCTTGGTAACTGCAAGATATGAACCAAAACTAAAAAGATTTCAAGGTATAATCTTACAATCACTTTTTTTTGTTACTTTTAGATTCAGAGTACTGGCGTAAAATCGGTTTGCAAACTCTCAAGAAAAAACTTTCTACCTCAAATGTGAAAAATGTTGAAGATCATAAAGCTAAAAATATTATCATATTTGTTGGCGATGGTATGGGTCTCACAACAATAACAGCTGGTCGAATTTTCAAGGGACAAAAATATGGATCAACCTATGGTGAAGAGGCTTCCTTGGTGTTTGATGACTTTCCTCATACCGGTCTAGCAAAGGTAAGTTGCTGAATTATAACATTAAGTGCTTTCAATTTATTTCGGTTCTTTTATGTAGACTTATAACGTGGACAAACAAGTTCCTGACTCAGCAGGAACAGCAACAGCAATATTCTGTGGTGTTAAGACTCTTTATGGCGTCGTTGGCATGGACTCGACTTGTGACATTCATGATTCTACTAAGGGACGCATACCTTCAATTATGGATTGGGCCCAGTCTGTAGACAAACGAACTGGTATTGTGACAACAACTAGAATCACACATGCCACACCAGCGACAACTTATGCCAATAGCTGTGAACGTACTTGGGAATGTGACTCTGAAATTCCAGCTAATTTCAAGAACGACCATGTGGACATCGCTCGTCAGCTAGTTGAACATGCTCCCGGTAAAAACTTCAATGTAATTATGGGAGGTGGACTCAAGCCAATGGGTAGCCCCCATGCAACTGAGAAGAGAACTTGGAACTTTACCGGAACCACAGAAGAAGTGTGTGGCCGTTCCGATGGAAGGAATCTTGTTAATGAATGGCTACAAATGGAATCATCAAATGGAAAACGAGCATTCGTCCAGACCCGTGAAGAACTAATGAATATGGACACACATGATGTAGAGCATGTTATTGGTCTTTTCAGAAACAATCATTTGACATACAAAATTGGCGCTGAAGATGGTGAACCAGAATTAAAGGACATGGTCGAACAAGCCATCAAAGTATTGCATCGTCCAACATCATCAAATGGGTATGTTCTGATGGTAGAAGGAGGTCGCATTGATCAAGCACACCATCAAAACTATGCACGAGCAGCACTCCATGAAGTATTAGAGTTTGATAAGGCCATAGAAACAGCCATGCATATAACTAGCACAGATGACACTTTAATTATCGTCACCGCCGATCACTCTCATGCAATGACTCTCAATGGCTATCCAAAACGTGGCAATGATATCTTAGGTTTTGCGAATAAAACTGCTGACGTCAAACCATACGAAACATTGACTTATGCCAATGGCCCTGGATATGACATTCATCGGCGAAATGCCTCAGTTGATGGTTCAGTAAGCACTAACGCAACATGGATCTCTGTTGAAGAGTTGGGAACGAAACGCGAAGAACCAACTTATCATCATATGGCCAGTTTCAAAATGGAGAAGGACACTCATGGTGGTGAGGATGTGATTGTTTTTGCAAGTGGACCAGGATCTGAACTTATTCGCGGAGTATTCGAACAAAATTACTTGGCCTATGTCATGAGCTATGCTGGTTGTATGGGTCCAGCCAAGAACATAGATGAATCTTGTTATCCCGAGAGCAACTTGAAGCATAAAAAGCACTGGAAAACTTCTGGACAGGAAGTGATTAGTTCTTGGAAGCTTATCATAGTATTATTGTGTTTGCTTTGTTGGAGAATTTAAGTTACTTTTTATGTTATTTATTTAGTTTTGTCTATTTGGTTAATCAAATTATCCTAAATTTATTTATTTCATTTCATTAGATAGTTAATTAAATTAATCAGAATACAAAAAACTGTTATAGACTGCTTTATCTTAACAAAAATCGAATAAAATACACCAAAACAAACCAAGTATTTATACAGATTTATTAAATCTTTTTGAAGACTCAACAGTCAGACAAATTTTTCATGATACAATATAATTCAAAATTAGTCAAAATCATGAGACTCAACAAAGTGTTATCAAAAACATCTGGAATATCATTAACAATAAACAAGAATAATAGAGGTCCTAGGTGACTCTCTTAGGGGACACGGTATCTTTGTTTTATGGTATCAGGAAGACTATTATAGTCAGTACGAACAAATAGTATCCGTTCACGTAGATATGACTCAACCCATTTTAAACGATTTTCTAGGGAAAACCAAACCCACGTAGTTTATGAAGTAAGATCTATTCTATCAAAAGCCTTCGATAAATCGTATATGGTATCTACTCTCTGTTTTTAAATTTTTGTTCGAGTAGACACGGTCTTAAACGTCTTACAGAGGCACCCTCACTGATTTCGTTCGTTATAAACACAAAGTCAAGAATTTAACAATAATAGAAAAAGAGACCAAATTATGACACCGGTCACATTGAAATCGGTTAATAATTGATAAAGTTGTATACCACGAAATTTAAGGTGGCACATCATCGCATACCAGAAAAAATATATAACATCACATAACATAAAAATAGCACAAAAAGACCATCAAATTCTATAAATTTTCAAATTATTTATGGTCATTTTGGTGAGCCAACTTTTTAGACGAAGCTAAATTTCCAATTAACAATAAAAATCATACAGAACATCTAAATAGACAATGCATTCTATGCATGTTTTTTAATAAACGCTTTGTTTCAGAAATTCGTCAGTGTCTTGTCTACCCACCTGCTATATAGGTGGGCTTGGCTGTCCAATGTTATTTTGGATATTTATTTCTATTAGATTTTTAAGAATTTTGTTTTTTCTTTAATATATTTTCAATAGCTCATTCACTGCACTGAGTTTGATAACATCACATCGGTAGAAAATGTGTTGATCTTGAAAACGAAAAAAAAAAAGAATAAAACCAAGGAATATAAGAATTCTGCTCGCAACATTTCCTTTATGGTGTAACGGTTTTTATCATACCTAGTGTAAATATACCCAAAAAAGTGTTCATTTTTGAATAAATTTAAATAATATTTGTTCGTTATATTCAAACGTGAATAAAATGAGTAGCTTAGTGAAATGCATTTTACTTCTGTTCTGGGGATTTGCAGTAACGTGCGAGGGACTTCGTCTTCCTAACAAACCACCAGCAGTCGGAAATTATGAAGGTGAGTCTTAACAATAAAGTAAATAAACATTGATATTTGCAAATATTTGTGGCAACGGATTATATTGGACTATTTTGTATAGCTTATATTTTGTATACATTATTATGTATAAGAAAAAAGAGACCACAAAAACTAAAAGTCCGTCTCATTTTTTACCCGCAAGCCCTATGGTAAAATAGACGGCCGATGGGTAATGGCGAAGCAATTTAAAGAGTCTGGATGCGACGCCCACAGATGATAACTTCCCATTGGTGCCTTCGAAAACTAGAGGCCCCATGTTTATTTTGTATTAAAAAATTGCCAGTTAAAGGTCTTCGAAATTATTATCACCAGGTGCTCAAAAATATGCTCTTTGGTGGAGACCAAATACTTTTTTTTTTCGAGAAATTATTCGAGACAAAAATGATGAAATTTACCTGGGGATATCATTGTTTATTTTCAAGATTTTCGAACAATATGTTTGAAAATAAATATTTTCGTATTTTTTTTAAAGACTTTATTTTCTGCTTTAAAAACTTCAAAACTCAATGCTGCAATAGGTTGCAACTATAGGGCAAGTTTCGGATTCGAGCAAAATAAAAATTCGAGATAACAATTAACCATATGACATTACGATGACAGAGAGCACCAGAAAAGTAGGTGGCACAATTCTGTCTGTATCTTGACCTACAGCTTAAACCGGTGGTGTAGCAATTTTCTTAAAATTTTGGAGTTAAGGTTTTTTTGTAGCTCCTTAGAAGGAAGTTGAAATTTTTTCTTGGCTCCAAAAATAACGGTACTTGCTAAGAAAAAGCTTATTTATTTGAAAGACGGTTGCAACGATTATGATAAAAAAAAATCTATGTATTATGGTAGGTATGGTCAGCCCCGGATGTATGTGGGGGGGGGCAAACCAGGGCATGTGCCCGGGGCGGCTTACCAGGGGCGCCAAATCCATGTGTCTGAATAAATTAAGAATTGCGACACTTAATGAAATGAAATTAAATGAATTGAGATGCAGCAATGGAATATCAAATTGTATTTCTCTGTCAAGCTTAAGCAGTTTTTTCCATCATTATTTCACCACTAAAAATAATTATTCAAAAACTTTTGACAACTTTAACGTGATTTAAAAATTAAATAAAAAAACGAGGTAAAATATATTGTTGAAAGTTTTTCTGTTGTTTTTAAACAATTGTTTTTTGCATTGTTTGTAACAAAAACTTCTCTGCTCCCTTGTAGGAGATAGATCTCCCTTCTAAATAGAATAATAAAGCATTTGAACTGTGTCCCTCTGCAAGCGTCGCACTACGCCGCTGCGCCGTCTTGCCTAAAGAATTATTTGCTGGATACTGGCAACTTTATTGCACTGTATTTTAGATATTTTTTAGTTTACAAAAGATCTAAATACAAACAAATTTAAGAAATCAGTTGCTCTACAACAAACTGTTAGTAACAATTTTTTCGTTTAGATGATCAAAAAGTGAGATAAACTCTAAGAACCATTTTTACAGTTTTTAGATAGCAATTTTCCATGATGTCAAAAATATTTGTAAACAAAAAATTTTAAAGATATTTAAACCTACAAATTCAAATAAAAAAATTTACTCTTTGTTCTATAGGAGCCGAGAAAATTGCATTTAACTTTATTAACACGCTTTTACAAAATTGCGGATATCACAACATTTCCCACCAGCTAGAGACTTCACTCACGCGTATCAAAGAACCAGTCAATCTAAAATTACTTGTGTTTTGACGTTGCTTAGCTCTCATACTATTAAGGATTAAAATTGTGCGTGTCAATTACATTGAAATCGTTAAAGGAACAACGAAGTTATAATATGTTGACATTTTTTGAAACGTCTTGTTTTGAAAATATTTTTTTCTGTTACAATTTTGTATAAGCTATCACCTGTGTAAATTTCATTAATCGCTCAAGGAAGAACGAATTTGCAAAATGTTGATATATTTTTGAAACATCCTATTTTCGAAATATTTTTTTCTGCTATAATTCTGTCTCAGCTATCACCTCTCTCAATTTCATTGAAATCACTCCAGGAACAACGAAGTTCAGAGGATTACAAAACTTTTTTCGGAACTTTGTGCTTCGATACTTTATCTTGCAAAACTTTGGCTTTTCGAAATTTTGTCCTTTCGTAAAATTACATATTTTGTCTTATTTGAATGGATCTTCAATAGTGTTCTTATAGTAAATTCGGGAACGAACCATATTTTACAGATTCTTGCAGATTTGATTCGAATGAAAACTAATTTTATTACGAACCTAAAATAAAATTCGCGATCGAATCGAAAATAAAATTCACTTTTGAATTCTTCACGAGAGAACGAATCATATTTTATCGTTCTACGAACTTTGGCTGTATATCGTCTTTGTTTGGGCATTGTCAATTTTCTTATCTATAATGAAAAGTTGCTGAATAGATATGGACTGCATCCATTAAAAAGTTTTATTCTCCCAGTGACAAAAGATTCATCCAAGTAGATATTGTGTTCTTTTTTGTTATTTTTATCAATAACAGCAGAGGTGCTTTAATCAAGTTCTTGCCCCGGTTCGGAAAAAGATTCGGGACTGGGTGGTGTACTTTATGGTAAAAAAAATTACACTTAACTGTTACTAACGGTGCCTGCCATATAATGTTTTTTTTTTTTAATTTTTGATTTTTCCATTACCGGCTCAACCGACTTCAATCAAAATTTTTACACACAAGTTTATATTAGAATGTTAATAATATTGCATATCCAAATTTTGGGAAAAATAAATTTTGGATTTTTTTAAAAACAGATTCATTTTATATTTCAAAAATTTGTAGATGAATTATTGTGAAATTTCAGTATTAAATGAAATATTTATACTACCTCAAGTAATCAAATAATGGCATTTTACCAGTTTTTATAAAATTTAAATAACGATTTAAATGCTTTCTATATTTTTTTCAAACTTCACTTGCATATTTTAAAAGTTTTAAGGCTCCAAGCTTCAAGTAGAACACAAGAGCAAGTATGTGCGAACCAGTGGTGCATTTTATTTCTTATGCATTTTTGTTTGCATCAATTATTAAAAATAAAATTTTAATACCATCTGAAAATATTTTAAAAATATTAAAAAAAAATGGTAATGCAAACTTGAAAGTTTGTTGCATTAAAAAAAAAGTTAATGCGAGCATAAATTTTGAGTTTTAAAAAAATGTTATTGCAATGTGAAAATTATTTGCATTAAAAAAGATGCGATGAGAAAATGATTGTATTCAAAACAAATTTTCAATGCAGAATTTTCAATAAGAAATTTTTTTGAAACACCCTTTATTCAACAAAGAAAAAAACTATTCAAAAATGATCTGAATTGAAAATTTATTTGAGTAGAATTATATCTTCATCGCTATTTTTTGAATGCAAAAAATTTTCAAATTCTATTGACATTTTCTTTAATGCAACAAAATATTCATATCGTGTTCACGTTTTTTTTTTTTTTTTTTGATGCAAGAAATTTTCAATTGCATTGACATCCAAGAAATTTTCAAAATCTTATGACATTTTTTTTTTTAATGCAAAAAATTTTTACTCGCGCATTAACATTTTTTTAAGGCCTCGTTTAAAGTTCCCGTGCGCAAAAAATTATATGCTAATATTTTCGCAAGTCAAAAGAGATGAAACACAAAATTATTTATTTGCATGATTGGTTAATAGTTTCATGCATTTTGAGGCTTTTAGTTTAAATGAAGACACAATGAGTGGCCTAAGCCAAGGCTAAGAATAGGTTAAAATTGTTTTTAAAATTTTAATATTTTCCTTATGGGAACTATAAACTATGCTTTATGTAACAAATTTTCGATTAAGGATTAACAATTTGTGGTCTGTATTAACATTTTTTTAATGAAAAAAAATGTTTCGTCTACATTCAAATATTTTTTTTTTTAATGTTGAAATTATTAATAAAAATCTTCTTATTCTCGTCCAAATTTGATTTTAATTGTAAAACTCGTGCCGTAGGTCCACCACGTAATATTTTTCGTACTTACAATCTTTTTTAATGCAGAAAATTTTCGTAAAAAAATTGTCAATCCGTTTTTGAGATATCGATTGTTCAAAAAAAAAAATTAAACTTTTTTTAAAAATTCATAAAAATTTTATTTTTTGAAAATTCTGATATGCAATATTATTTAATTTTATCTGAAATTTGTATTTAAAAAAAAATATTTAAATCCGTTTAGCCATAATAATGAGAAAATTCAAAATAAGAAAAACCTCCTATGCGACAGGTACTATTAATAGTTTCTAAGTGCAAAATTTTATAATTTTTGGTAGTAGATCGTACTAATTTTAGTATATAGAAAAAGTTTAATCGAAATCGTAGGAGCTATTTTTGAGAAAAAAAAATATTTTGACTAACGGTTTTTTAACTTTTGTATGGAAGGTACCGTAATTTCTTCATAAATATTAAATTTTTTCTAAAAATATTTTAGACAGTACTAAAAAACTCTTAAATATCGAGTTAAAAAAATCAGGTACCGTTATTTTAAGTTCTAAAAAAAAAAATGAAAACAAATGTGTGGGCATAATCACCAGAAACCAGTATGTACCAAGTTTGAAGAAAATCGATCCAGCCGTTTAGGCTATAGACGAACAGACAGACGTTAAACAGATAGACAGACATAGGTAGGTACCACCCACTTTTTTGTCTGTTTGGTGTTCTCTATCATTATTCATTGTTTGTTATGTCATGTTTGATTGTTATCTAAAAATTTTTTTTTTGCATGGCTTTAAGAAATCATAACTCCCCTTCTTTTCATTGAAACTTCAAGGTTAAGGTATTTAAATTAAGCCAATTTAACACGCCACAATTTTTAGAAAAAAATTATTGAAGAGGAGAACAAATTTCATACTTAAAGGTAGAATATGTGAGTATCCTCTCAATTCGATTTCAGGCATTCTAAATACAAAAGTTAATGAAAATTTCACAATAATTTGAGAAAACAAAAAAATGCTTATTAATTGCTTAGCCTCTTTTCTTAATTTAAAGCCTACGCAAAAGGTGCTCATTTTTTTCAAGCATCACAATTATTAATCTTCAATTTATTATTTAATTATAACAAAATTCAAATTTTGATGATTTTCGAGGTAAAAGTTAAACAAAATTGTCTATTCAGCTGTATTAAATTGGCTAACTCTAATTAATACTTAGCAATGTAGGTTTTAAGGTTTACCTACATATTAAAAAGTACAAAAAATAGCTTGGTTTAAGAAGACATAGACAGATCTACAAAGGTATTAGTCAATGGCAATCCACATTTTTGCAACAGCAAGATATGAACTAAAGCTTAAAAGATCTCAAAGTATAATCTAACAATCCCTTTTTGTTTTCTTTTTAGATGCAGCGTACTGGCGTAAAATTGGTTTGCAAACTCTTAAGAAAAAACTAGCAACCTCAAGTGTGAAAAATCTTGAAGATCATAAAGCTAAAAATATTATCATATTTGTTGGCGATGGCATGGGTCTCACAACAATAACTGCTGGTCGAATTTTCAAGGGACAAAAATATGGATCAACCTATGGTGAAGAGGCTTCCTTGGTGTTTGATGACTTCCCGCATACGGGACTAGCAAAGGTAAGTTGCTGAATTATAACATTAAGTGCTTTTAATTTATTTTGGTTCTTTTATATAGACTTATAACGTGGACAAACAAGTTCCTGACTCGGCAGGAACAGCAACAGCAATATTCTGTGGTGTTAAGACTCTTTATGGTGTCATTGGTATGGACTCGACTTGTGATATATATGACGCTACTAAGGGACACATCACTTCAATTATGGATTGGGCCCAATCTGTTAATAAACGAACTGGTATTGTGACAACAACTAGAATCACTCATGGCACACCAGCGTCAACTTATGCCAATAGCTGTAATCGTTTTTGGGAATGTGATTCTGTAATTCCAGCTGATATCAAGAATGATCATGTGGACATTGCTCGTCAGCTAGTTGAACATGCTCCCGGTAAGAACTTCAATGTGATAATGGGAGGTGGACTCAGGCCAATGGGTGGCACCCATGATAGTGAAAAGAGAACTTGGAACTTTAAAGGAGATACAGATAAAGTATGTGACCGTTCCGATGGAAGGAATCTTGTAAATGAATGGTTACAAATGGAATCATCAAATGATGGAAGTCGAACATTCGTCCAGACTCGGGAGGAACTAATGAATATGGACCCATACGATGTTGAGCATGTTATTGGTCTTTTTAGAAACAATCACTTTACGTACAAAATTGGCGCTGAAGATGGTGAACCAGAATTAAAGGACATGGTCGAACAAGCCATCAAAGTATTGCATCGTCCAACATCATCTAACGGGTATGTTTTGATGGTAGAAGGAGGTCGCATTGATCAAGCACACCACCAAAACTATGCACGAGCAGCACTCCATGAAGTATTAGAGTTTGATAAGGCCATAGAAACAGCCATGCATATAACTAGCACAGATGATACTTTAATTATTGTCACTGCCGATCACTCTCATGCAATGACTCTCAACGGCTATCCGCAACGTGGCAATGATATATTAGGTTTTGCGAATAAAACTTCTGACGTCAAACCATACGAAACATTGACTTATGCCAATGGCCCTGGATACGATGTTCATCGGCGAAATGCCTCAGTTGACGGTTCGGTAAGCACTAACGCAACATGGATCTCAGTTGAAGAGTTGGGAATGAAACGCGAAGAACCAACTTATCATCATATGGCCAGTAACAAGTTGCAAGAGGAAACTCATGGTGGTGAAGATGTGATTGTTTTTGCAAGTGGACCAGGATCCGAACTTGTTCGCGGAGTATTCGAACAAAATTATTTGGCTTATGTGATGAGCTATGCTGGTTGCATGGGTCCAGCTAAGAACATAGACGATTCTTGTTATTCCAAGAGCAACTTCAAGCATAAAAAGCACTGGAAAAGTTCTGGACAGGAAGTTATTAGTCCTTGGAAGATAATCACTACATTATTGTGTTTGCTTTGTTGGGGAATTTAAGTTTATTTTTATAGAATTTATTTAGTTAATATCTGTTATTTAAAAATTTGCTATTTTAGATAAATTTTGATAATGTGCAAATGTTAATACCTAAAAGCTAATATACAAAGTACGTACAAAATGAGCCTTAATTAGATGGAATAAACATTCGATCTCTTTCGGAAAATGCTATACTTTTTGCACATGGTCATTGTATATAAATTCTATAGTATTCTCATGAAGAAAAAAAGCTCGTGGCCATCTATGCGTCCAAATGTAATACTAATTTTTGTTAAGGGATCTCCGTAAGGCGATCACAGCGAACCTATCGACCAAATGTCTACCTACAAAATCGTGTTTCATGAGAATACTAAAGATTGGATATACAATGACATGGTGAAAAATCTCAATTCTACATTACTTGTAAGGTAAGAAAAAATATTTAATAGTATTGTAATATTTTCTCAGGTTCATTAATAAAACTTATTCACTTTAAATTTAAATTCTCTGCTTATTTATTTTACAAAGCAAAGCACTTCGCTTATTATTATTTTGACATTTAGAATCAAAGCTGTAAAGCTCACCAAAGCTCTCTGTAGGTTGGTTTGTATAATCCGGAAGAAGGCGCTTCTTCATTCGAGAGTAGTTATAGCGCATTCGAGAGTCGTTATAATTAGCTAATTAATAATTATTAGTTTTAATCTTGTTGGGTATAGTTAATAGTGGGTTTCTGCCAAAAAAAATCCTTGTAAGTTTAACTGAACTTAATACAAATTGCATTAAGACAAAGGCCCTCACTATGTAGGACTAAAAGCCATAAAAAGCTGTTTTGAATCATGTTATGCTTTCTATAAAACCATAAAGGATATTCATGCCACGTTGAAAGACCATCGTAAGCATCGTGAACGTTTGAAAGTAAAAGCTTTTCCATTCAAATCTTCAAGCTTTCCAATGTTTATAAATCCAAAGTTCAAAAAATGTTTTAACTATAATAAATTTAAATTTAACAATAATAAATTTCACTCCACTTTTACAAATAAAAGCACAGTGTGTGTGGTGCCCAATGAAAATCAAAGTCAACAACCATAATTATGTACGTCAGTATCAAAGACAAACACCACATTCTTCCACTGCATCTCAAACAAACTGTATCGAAACGGAAACGGTTTATTTACTCAGAGCATTCAAAACCTTATTTTCATCGTGAGTCCTCACTACAATGATTCTGTTCTTCGCTAAGCCATTACTTGCTTCATGTGCTTACCTCTAGATGGCGCAATCTTTCTTCTTAGAGGTTCTTGTATTTGCTAAACATACATTACAGTTTGAGGAACTTACCTATCATCCGGTGGTTCGACTCGAACAACTTTTAAATTCAAATTTGACGGTCGTCGCCGTGGAATTCGATTTGTTTTCGGTTTATTATTCTCCGGCATTTTTTTTATCACCACTGCATTTCCTGAAAATAAACGAAAAGAAATAAAAGATCAGATTTTCGCAATACGACACAAGAAACAGCTTTAAAAATAAAAGACTCATCATTTTAGAGTGTAAATAAAGGCGTTAGAGTTCAAACGCCAGACCAAAATGGCTCTTTATAAATAAACACAAAAGCAAAACTGACCCTAGTCTCAAACTGGATGCAAAAATTCAAATAAAGTCCATTACCCGGATATCAAAAGGGTAAATACATTAAAAGAAAAAAAAAATCACACATAAAAAGAAAATGATGAATGTGAATGCGAGAAAGCAAATTATCCTTGATACCAACACACATTTTGCAGTTTATCAACTCGAGGACAATTGGCAAAAGAGGAAGTTGACAATTTCATTTTGCAAAGAAGGCACAGGCGGTTGCATCAACGCCCCATCCAATTCATTCTTTTTCATATTAGAAATGGCAATAAAAAAAGAAACTTGGATGCATTCCCTCTGAATAAAAAAAAATCAAAATCATCCCTCGCTTTGACGATTGATGACGACACGGTGGGGAACGGTCGCGGTGACGACGGCAATCCGAGATAGAGGTGGTGAATCCTTGTATTCATTTGCACGACAACGACGATGATGAGTGTGTTCAGTGTTATGTTGGATTTGTGTAGGATTGGAATAGGAATTGCATCGTGTCTGACATAACGAATTGTCATGCTTGCAGCAGTTCACTCTATGCTAAAGCAAAAGGACGACGAGTCCTTTTGTTGATGTTTGTTGGGGCGGGCGGTGAGCTTTAGCTTGCGATTGCATAGTTTAATTCCAATTCTGCTGCTGCACTTATTTTGTACGCTTTCTCTTGGGGCTTATGACATATTTTTCCTGAGTGCTTGATGTCTGTAACTTGGTGAACCTTTGCATGTGAATTTCTATTTTGAAGTTTTTTTTTTTTAATTTCATGCCATGAACCGTTTGTCGATTGTTATCGGCCGAATTGCTTTCAAAGGACTTACATTTAACATGGCTCTCTGTCACGAGAGGGATAAAACAACATAAAGGGCGAGTTTGCCTGTCTATTTTGTTTATAGGAAGAGTCCTATTCTTGTGTGTTTGTGTGTGTGATTTTGCATGTCAGAATAAAAAAACATATGAGGAAAACCTATTTTAGAGGACACTTTCTGTTTTGAACATTGAGGACCTGCCTTCATCAATTAAGTGGTGATTTGGGGCTTGTTGCAATTGATTGCTGGTTGTGGAATTCACTCACAGGATATACTATTGAAAACGCTGCTGTAAATGGAGGTAGATAGGTATTTATGCCTGTATTTATTTTTAAGCTACGAGTTGATGGTGTTTTTGTTGTGATGAAGTCAAGTGAACAGCACTAATTGAAGGTTTTTTGTTTTTTGCTAAATTATAGAGTAGGTATACCTATATGCAGACAAGTGGCCATTATATACATATGTAGCTAAGGTAGTTATCAAAATTTGTTTTTAAATTCTTAACAAGAACAGTTTCTAGAATAATTTTTGGAGTAAATTGTGTTTTTGTTTTACACAAGTTGAATTAAAAACGTTACAAAATATTTTGTGCTTAAATTCAAGGGGTGGTGGTTGTATTAAGAAATTGCTCTAAATTGCAAAACTGATAGAACAGCTCTCCAGGAAATGGATAAGGATGGGACGGTCCTGAGAAGAACAGGAAACTGTAATTTTTATTATAGGAAATGCCACCTCGATAGAAAGTCGCGCTTGTTTGGGTGTGGTTTTGCTGTCAGATGTAGACTGTAGTAAAAAGTCTTAAGCTTTCGCAAAAACAACGAGAGAATGATGAGGATCCATATCAAGGCTAAATTCCATCATCTAAGCCTGATAAGTGCTCATACCTTTACAGATGAGAAACATGATGCTATACGAAGGGAAGTTTCCAGCGAAATAGTGTCCCAATTATGACATTAAAATTTTCTGGGGGGATTTTGATGCCAAGATTGGGAGAGAGGACATCTTCCGGAAACGGACTCACCTTCATCAATTTTGTAGCGGCACAAAGTATGGTAGTGAGCAGCATACGATTTCCAAGCCTCGACCTTCACAAGGGTCAATAGCAGTAAGCAGATGCTCGAACCTGCAACCGAATCGACCATGTCGCAATTGACGGGAGACATTCCTCTAGTGTTCTGAATGTCCGTACATTCCAAAGAACCAACATCGACTTGGATCACTATCTAGTCGGTGCCCAAACGGGATATCCAGAGAACCTCTTAGGTGATCAAAATCCACACTGAAAAAATTCTATGGTGGACGACTTCAATCGGAAGCGACCGCTACACCCTCTGTCGGCCACATATCCCTTGAACTAGCGAATAGTCCCAAGACTGTAAATATGAACTCGGAAGACCAATGGCAGCTATGTCAACAAGCCTTAAGAAACGCAGCGTCAGTAGTGTTGGGTTTCTCACAACCACCTCTGAGAAACCCCTTGTTCCACTCCAAATGTGCTCGTGGCTCCTGTAGAGAACTAGATCGTCTAAAAATCTCTACGTTCAACGAACAAAGGAAGGATGAGAAAGGCTTGCTAAGTAAAAAAAGAGCACCAACAACGTAAAATCGAGGAGATGCTTTAATAGCTAGAAATAAAGAGGTGTGAAACTTCTAAAAAAGAGTGAAACAATCAACATCAGGATTCACAAGCCACCTTGGGCCCTGCAAAGATAGGGATAAAAATAGTGTAGTAGAACAACAGTCGAGGTTAGACATCTGGAGAGACTACTTTAACAAGTTGTTGAACGGTGATGACAGCCAAGATTCCGCCAACCGACCTGTATCAGTCAACCTAGAGGACAGCCAAAAGTACCATGAGATCATAGTAGTTATCACCAGATTAAAAATGATAAATGCAGCTGGAGCCGATAGGATACAAGTAGAACTTGGATGGTGATGACCTGGTCAGGAGCATATACCAACTTATCTTCAAAATATGATTCGAGGAAAGTATTTCCGACAGTTGGAATCTCAGTACCATCTGCCTGATCCACAAAAAAGGAGAGCGCCTACTCTGCAACAACTATATAGAGGGATCAACCATTTAAACATCGCCTTTAAGACCCGGTCCAGTGTTTTGAGTGAATGTCTTAAGCCATTTGCTGACGATCTAATTGGTCCTTACCAATGCGCCTTCAGACCTTAAAAATCTACCGCTGACCAATTTTTCACATTATGCCTGAAATCCCAAGACCACCAGCCACCACCTGTTCATCGATTTCAAAGCAGCCTACGACAGCCCAACTAACAAAATTGCTTCGCATTTCAGACATGATGGTGTTATTTGTTTCTATAGCGCTCCTATTACCCCTCTGAAGTAAATATTTTATTGGAGCATTACTGTTTCCTTAAATATTTTCTGGTGCAAATTATATCAATTTGATAGAAGCGATATACCAATGTTTCTTTAATCTCTCTATATTGCTCTTATGAAGTGATGAAGGAGCTTTCGCTTCTATAGTCATCCTGTAAAATTAATTTATAATCTCTATGTTAGTTTATGTTACTTACTAAGTGCAGTTACAAACCATTTCTGCCTTACTAGTGAAAACACAATCCACTTCTATAAGTGTTTTTCGGGGCAACTGAATTTACTCCATAAAGGTTCAATAGGAGCTTAAAAAGTGCGCCTTTTTAATTGTATGGACTATTATATAATGCTTATATGATTGCAAGAAATGATTATAAGAAGCTTCTTTGGATGATTATAGGGGCAAAATTATTGGTTGGGAGTGCAAATAGAAATAGAGATGATCTGTATCGTGCCATGTCCAGCTTAAGAATTCCAGGTAAACTGATACGTGTTATCATTATGATGTTGGAGGAAATGCTCGCTGTTCCCTTCAAATTGGTAAGGATTCTACCACCACCCACCAGGGGGCTTAGACAAAGTGATGCACTGTCATGCAGCTACTTTAGCCTTGTGCTTGAAAAAGTAATACGTAACACCCATGCCAGTACAGCAGGCACTATCAACACAGTTACTTGGGTTTGCTGATGACATTGATGTGATAGGAAAAACTATGCGAGCTATAACCAGTGCCTTCACTAACAGAATCAGTTGCAAAAAGATTGGGACTAATTACAAACGAGGACAAGACCAAACGTAGGTACGCTCTCATCTACAAATGAGCAGTCCTATCACTAACTTGGTCAGAACATGACAATTGATAGGTATAACTTCGAGGTAGTCACGGAATTTGTCTACCAACGTGCAGTAAGTCTTGCTTACCATACTATTTCCTTGGGATAAGTAAGAAATTGAGGAAAGGGAATAGAACCCTATCGAAAAGAACCAAAAGGCGACCCTATTCAAAACACTCATCATCCTGGTCCTGCTGTGAGGTGCAAAAGCATGGACCCTTACTCAGTCAGATGAAAAGTCCCTTTCACTATACGGGAGAATAATCCTAAGAACGATTTTTGGTCTTTCTGTGTTAACAAAGAAAGAAATATAATATGGCAAAGAAGATACACAAATTAACTATACGTGCTGTACAGCTACATGGGCCTTATTGTCAGAAAAAATCTTATTCAACGGTTAAGATGGCTAGGCAGTGTAGAGCGGGTGGACATCAACAATCCAGCTCGTAAGGCCTTCAACGCCATTTTTGAGGGGGGTAGAAGCCAAGGTGTACCTCATCTTCAATGGAGTGACCAGGTAGAGGGAGACCTCCGAATGCTTGAAGTCCAAAATTGTAGATGGCAGGCGAGAGATCAAGCCAGCTGGAAGGGCATATTAAGTAAGGCCTAGGAGCACCATGCTATATATCGCCATCTAACGTAGGTAAGTAAGTAGTGATGTGAAGACTTCAACACGTGCTCGTTCGACAAGTTTATAGGCGAAACACTGCTGAAGCTGAGAGTGTGGCTGAAAACCCACTACCACGTGTGTCCATTTCTAGACGCTCCCAGGAATTAGGGCTGTTCAGAACCCCTATACATCTTCTTTGTCTGAAATTCACGATTTAGACAACAGGGACTGTTACTCTCAGCAGGACCTGAGGTGGCGTTAAATACAACGTGACACAGCTCATGAGAGAATGGCTATAAGCTTAATGCTACATTTCCACCTAACGCTAATCTGATATTTGATAAGTTTTACCTCAAATCTTCTTTAAATCTTGAAGATTTACCATACAAATTATATTTCGTTAATCTTGGAGATTAGAAAATAATCTTATTAAATCTTCCTAGGACAAATAGTTTTACAAATCGAACTAACCTATTTTAACATGATGCTAAACGATTCGTTCGAGACTCGATTCAGTTCTGCATTGCTTGACACGAATAAGACATTCTGTCTCTATCGCACTTCATAAGAAAAATTAAAGCGCCATTTGCATTTTTGAAAGTGTTGTCAGATTTAATCTTTTTTAAATCTTTTTGTGCGGTGGAAGCACCAAAAAGATTTATTTAATCTTAACTGAGATAAACCTCAGGTGGAAGCATAGCATAAGCGAATTTCCTGGATGAGTGGTTTTACGAAATTGAGACTTCAATTGGCTGCGGTGCAATTTAACAACTTTCCATTTTGTTCCTTTGTTTTCGATATGTGAATAACGACGTCATTACCCACTTTTCAAAAAAAAAAATCCGTTTTTGAATGATTTAAAATGAAACCTATTGTTGGGACACCTTTTTAGTTTAGAAAACAGATTCCCAACCTTTTTAGAAAGAAACCCAAATATTGAGATATTATGCATTGGCTTCATCCCCCTAGACAACTTGTATAAAATATGAAGATCATTTGGCAAACGCCATAATCGCCGAGCGGAATGGGCCCAGTTCCCTGTTAATTACGAAGGTGGAGCTTCAGCTCATCTTCGATTCATTAAAGAAGAAGAAGTCAGCAGGAGTCGATGGCATATCCAACGTTGTACTTCGACATTTACCGCAAGAAGCTGTAGACATTTATACCACACCCACACTGTTTAACAACGCTCTGAATAATGCATATTATCCAGTGCGATGGAAGACAGCCGTGGTGCATCCTCTCCCGAAAAAGGGAAAGGACAACTCCAATCCGGCAAATCTCCGGTCGATAAGTCTTCTTCCGAGTATCAGCAAGGTATTCGAAAAAGTTATCAATAGAGCTCTGTCAAAGTGGGCAGAGGACAATAATATCATACCGGATAATCAGTTCGGTTTTAAGGCGGGACATGACACCATTCATGCCGCGTCTAAACTCGTTTCTGATGTCCAATGGAACAAATCTAAAAAGCAGTGTACGGGTGCCTGTCTGGTTGATTTGGAGAAGGCCTTCGACACCGTTTGGCTAGAGGGTCTTTATCTAAATCTGACCAGACTTGGCATTAGTAAACCACTATTATATATGCTTTATGATATGCTCAATGGTAGAAAGTTTGTTGTCAAGAGTGGCAATGTGACTTCTGCCACAACCTTTAATATTAAAAATGGTCTTCAACAGGGAGCGGTCAACTCGCCGATTCTATTCAGCATTTACACAAGCGATCTGATAAGTAGTCTAACTCAGGCAATGGCGTATGCCGACGATCTAATTGCGTACAGAACAGCTCCAAAAGTCGAGGTCATCAGAATTCTTTTGCAGCGTGACTTCGAAAAGATTCAGGGATATTGCGTGGAGCCACAAGGGATACGAGAAAGAACTGGCGCAAGCTGGTGATCGTAGGGCCAAATGGACAGCCACTGGCGAGTAAAAGTGTAGTAAAGTACCTTGGCATCTGGATGGATAATTATTTGTATTTCGACAGACATATAAATGCTGCTCTGTCCAGGGCTAGGGGAGCTTTTACCCTGACGAAACGGTTGTTTTATAGCAGCCGGCTTGACAGCAGGGTGAAGGTGATTTGCTACATGGCCCTCATACGGCCGATGATTGCCTATGGGTGCCCGGTTTGGTTCAACGTTGCCCCATCTCAAATGGAAAAGATTCGGGTGTTTGATAGGCAGTGTCTTTGACGCTGCCTTGAACTACACAGAACACCAGAGTCGGAGTACAAACACTATTATTCCAACCTGGTTCTATATAACGGCGCCAACATAAATAGGATAGATAATTTCTTGCTGAAGCTTATTCGAGGTCACATTGCGAGAGCAATTTCCTCGACCAACAGCTTAATTTTTGGGGCTTATTACCCTAAAAACGATTACTACGAGAGTGTGCGTCGAGGGCTGATCCAGGATAGAGCGGCGGTTCCGCTAATCTACCACGTCGGCCGTAGAACTGTAGATCGGCGGCTCCTTTACAGTCGAGACGTCCTCGCACAAGACGGAGCTGAGCACCTTCGGTACAGTAGGACTGTGTCCGATCGGGACCGAAGAGATAGGGTAAAGCAGGAGAACCAGTTCTGGTGGTTGAAACCTGAACACGATGTTCCTTCTGATATTTAAAAGTTGACTGCATTTTTCTATGCCATGGCCGACTTATACATTTTGTTTTATTTAGTTTTAAGCAGGGACAGTCAGGGTGGCACCAAAAAAAAAAATTATAAAACCAACAAAAACAAAAAAAAAAAAATATAAACCAATAAAAACACAAAAAAAAAAATACAAAAACCCGAAAATGCTTGCTGTGGCTGTTCTAGTTTGTAAGTAGTTTATAAGTAGCTTGTAAGTAGTTTTAAGTAGCTTTATGTATAGCAGTTGTAATTAGTTTTATTTTAGTTTTATTTAGTTTGTAAGTTTTATATAAAACCAACAAAATAAAGATAAAGATAGGTACCAAGTTTTTTTCAATTCTTCTTGGTGAAAAATAAAACCAATATGAATTCTAGTTTTAAGATAGTTCTTTTCTTAGGCCGAAAGGCATTAGCATTAAGTTATTAGTTTAACTTAGAGCACCCGAATGGGGCCAGTAAGTTAGTTGTAAGATATTGATAAGTAGGCTAGTTTTTCTGAATTTTTGTCTAGCTTTAAGATAGTTTTAAGAAATTGGAAAAATAAAAATTGAATTTAAAAAAAAACCTGTAAAAAATTCTATGCTACGTTAACTATAAAAGTAGCTAGGAACTTGCAACCCAGTCTTGTTTTCTATTTTAAATCGCATCTTATCCTAGAAAATGAAGAATTCCACCTCTTCCTGGACAAACTTCATACAACAAAAGGCTCTTTCCATAAAAAATGATTAATTGTTCAGTAAGGATACCCAAGATCGTTAAATAATCCTGTGAACTTGAAACTTCCTCTTCTCTCCTCTTTAGATAGAAAGAAGATGTAAAAATAAATTTCACTAATTAATTTTCGAAAAGTAAATAGAAAAAACCATTCATTACTTTATTTCTTTAGAAGTTCAAAAAAAAAAGATAATAATAAAAATCCCAGACAGGTAACACAAAAACAAATTCAACTTCGTGTCATAGAATCACCAAAACACTCATTCATTCTCGATCTGAACTCAACGTCCGCACCAAGTTAAATAGTAATAAAAATAAAAATAAAAATAAAAAATGTCAATTGCTTCTTGTCGTCCTTTAGTCGCAATTCACAAATTCCATTGCTATTCAGCATGGCATCATCATTCAAAAAAGGAATAAAGAAAATTATTCTCAATCTATCATTATACTGACTATGCAATCTCCATTGCCACCATACCATCAGCATCAGCACCATCAGGACATTGAAATTTTCCATGTTGTCGAGTTGGCCAGGCGATGATGGTTTGTCCGTTGGCATTATAATGATGAGTTAAATGCCACTTCCTTGCACAGTTTAATACTTAACGGTTATATTATAGAATCTGTCGTAGGATTAACTTAAAAGTCCTTAACTGAGTCTCTCTGAGTGAACAATCACATTATTCTATATACTGCCTACGGCAGGTAGGTATATGTTTGCTTCTATTCTAAGGATATACGAAAAGAACTACGAATGGAAAACTTACGCTAATGATGGTTGATGCTTTAGAGACACCAAAACGGAAGCTGCCTTTATAGTAGCTCCTTCTAATGAGTCACGGGGAGTTCCGAGTCAACGATGCGGTGGCATATAGTCACTCACTTTTTTGCTAGTTTTCGCTTCCTACGTTCCTACTCGTACATCATGACATTATTTACTGATTTGAGAATCCTTTTCATGGATGAGTATTGGATTTGTAAGACTATTGACGTTTAGGTTCGAGGAACCTGACAGCTTAAAAATACTAAAAAAAACCCTGTCATTCTGCATTATCCTTGAATGAAATATAGAAGAATTGAAAGGAATTGAAAAGACTTGAAATTACAAACTACAAACTTTTACTTAATTTGATGGCTCTTATTCTTGTAGAAAAATCTTTTCAATTCCATTCAAATCTGTCCAATTCAATTCAAATCAATTCAATTTAATACAATTCAATTCAATTCAATTCAATTCAGTTCAATTTAATTCAATTCAATTTAATTCAATTCAATTCAATTCAATTCAACTAAATTCAATTCAATTCAATTCAATTCAATTCAATTCAATTCAATTCAATTCAATTCAATTCAATTCAATTCAATTCAATTCAATTCAATTCAATTCAATTCAATTCAATTCAGTTCAATTCAGTTTAATTCAGTTCAATTCAGTTCAATTCATTTCAATTCAGTTCAATTCAATTCAATTCAATTCAATTGGTCTCCAAAAGTTCTAAGCATTTTTTTTTTGTTTTTAAGAAGCAAAGTGTCCTCATGACTCCTAGCTGCCTCTGTTTTATGATGATCTTCCTATAAAATTCGGAACAATACTTCGAGCTAATGCATGCAACATATTTGATCATTTAATTCCCTCTTCACGAATTATCTTTAGTAGTTTAGTTTTTTTCTTATATTTTTGTTGTTTTTTTTTTATTTCCGCAACTTTTGTTTCCGTAGAATTTAATTTGCTTAATAGCATCCGTAGCCTTGGAACTTGTATAGTGGAACAAGAGATACTGATATGGGACATTCGAACCGCCTCCATCATAGTCATCACATGAAATGGGGAGTGATACAGCTCTAAGCATCATTTGGCACGATTCGTGCGGTGCCAAAGAAGAAGCAATGGTATATGTATAGCATCACACCATTCACCACTTACATACACCACCCGCACCACACGAGTATGATAGATTGCATTGAATGTTGCATAAACACCCTTCCAACTTCCAAGGGATAAAAAAATTACATATACATGAGAGAGCAACGGTTTTTGTACGTTGTAACATCCTCCAGATTCTAGAAAATGCATCGAGCTGCATCAAGGTATCTACGTCTATATGTACAATACACCGCAAAAGAACGGCAGAACGAATAAATTATCCAAACGGATCTTTGCTGACTTTAAAGTATATTCTCTATCATCAACGTACTCGTTCGTATGTGAATTTAAACTATGGCAGCGGGTGGTAGGTGTAACGCGTGCTTCCTTAGCTCTATTTCATGCGTATAGTACAGTAAAAATGTGCAAAAAATATAAAAAAATAGAAACAAGAGATAAAGATACAGATACTGTATATCTTAGAGAAAAATCTGATAAAAGTGCGGATCTGAGATACAATGATACGCTCATCTGCAACGCAAAAATGCAAAATAATAGAAAATGAAAAAAGTTGATCGTTATGTTTAGTAAGAAAAATATAACAAAAATTTCTTCGCTCTTGTTTTTTCTTACCTCCCCTTACATTCACCCGCACTATTCAATTCACTTCTGTTAGACAGATATATGTAGTTGTTGCAACTTTTGGATTTATTATTATTTAAGTGGAGAACTTTATGCAACACTCAAAGTGGAAGGATTTTAGATTTAATGCTTCTCTCCAGCCATCAGTCATTGTTAGATGCAAATTGTTTTGTTTCGAGTTTTTCAATTAAAATGTATAGCAGCTATCTTTTTGCATTAAAATAACAAAAAAAAAAGTTTTGAAATGTGAATTGAAACGGATATCCGGTGAGAAATGACATGCAATTAAGGGAATTTTATAAATTTGTTCAAAACGCAATTTGAATTGAAATGTACTGTACTTGTACTGTCACCAAAAAAAAAAGTTTGTTAATTTAAAAAGTTTGTCAATAAAGATGCTTAATTAAATGACTAGGACTAATAACACTGAATTTTTTAGACAATTTGAGTATCTATCATATTTTGGACAGTGACCATCGCAGCAAAAAGATTCGATTTTAAAAATTTTAACGGCAATCGAGTCGTTATATTGAAATCTCAACACATGCCATTTTTTATTTTTTTCTTAAATTAACTGCAATAGAAAAGTTATGCGGAGAAAAAGTAGGTAACGAGCAAATAACCTTGAACATTTTTGGACTGTCACCAGCATTGTAAAATGATTCAATTTTGAAAAATGTAGCGGCAGTCGATTTGCCATGACAAAACTCGATGTGTCATTTTTATTTTTTACTTACCGTAACAGAAAAGTTATGATGAAGAAAGTGAGAATTGCCGATCAAAAAACTTTGAAAAGTTTTGGAATGTCACCCTAAGAACTGTAATGGCAATAGATTCGTTAAAATAAAATAAAATAAAATAAAATAAAATAAAATAAAAAAAAAATAAAAAAAATTAAATAAAATAAAATAAAATAAAATAAAATAAAATAAAATAAAATAAAATAAAATAAAATAAAATAAAATAAAATAAAATAAAACAAATAAAATAAAATAAAAACAAAATAAAATAAAATAGAATAAAATAAAATAAAATAAAATAAAATAAAATAAAATAAAATAAAATAAAATAAAATAAAATAAAATAAAATTAAATAAAATAAAATAAAATAAAATAAAATAAAATAAAATAAAATAAAATAAAATAAAATAAGATAAAAAAATAAAATAAAATAAAATAAAAACAAAATAAAATAAAATAGAATAGAATAAAATAAAATAAAATAAAATAAAATAAATAAAATCTCTATAAATCTCTAAATTCAAGGACTATTACCAGCACCGTAAAAAAGATTCAGTTTTGAAAAATGTTACGGCAGTTGTTTTTTATGACAATTTTTTATTAAGTTATTTATTTACTTATTTATTTACTTGTTCATCATATTGAATCGAGAGCTCAGATGGTTATGGTTGGGTTCGAAGAATCTCAACTTAGTGCGTAAGGAGGTTTGACTGGATTTCCAAATTGGGGACAGAGTACCGAAGGCAGCACGAGCCTTATTAATTCTCTTTTTAACGTCCAGATCTCTTCCGCTGTTTGCAGAAACAATACTGCCAAGATAGTTAAACTGTCGTTAGTTATATTTGTAACAATTTTTAATGTGTCGTTCAATGTTTTTGTTTTTTCGGACCCGTTGTACAAACGTGGTTCAAATATTAATCCCTGGTTCAAATATTTTTACTGGCTGATTTCATGGTTCAAGGTACACGTATTTAATAGTACCCAATTAAATGCCTGAACCATCGTTGACAATCAGTCAATTTGCCGAAGTCGGTGAGTTAAAATTGCTGAACCACGAGTGAAATAATTGTGCAACTAGCACTTTGAGTGCTTTGCTTACTCAAAAAGCGTTAAAACTTCTCATAATTAATATTTTATATCTTAATAATTTTCCGTAATTAGTCACTTAAAAATAAAAACAGAGAAAACATAGAACAACAAATTTGAAATTCTCACATTGAATTAACGACTAATTAATGGTAAATTATTAAGTGATAAACTATCCCCATTTTGGGGTATTACTATGCCAACTTGATGTCAAGTTAGCAAAGAACACAAAAACATAGAAATCATTGCATGAGAAACTCAAAACTTTCATAAGTAATTAAAATCTAGTCAGAGGAAAATAATTAAGCCAACTTCTCGGTATTAGCAGTTTCATCTGTTTTTGAGGTGGTGCTTTTGCTAACTTGATACCCATAGAAAACAAATCACCTAAAAATACATACATATACATAAAACATCGCATGACCAAATTGAATTTGAAAACAACTAATTAACGACAGATTATTATTAAGCAATCAAATATTGATTTTTAGAAGTTTTTACCACTTTTTGAAAAAAAACATAGAAAACATAGAATGACAAAAATTGACGACAAATTAACAACAAATTAACGATAGATTATGCATCTAACTATTATTCGATCTGCCAACACGGAAATGTCACGGATCACCCACAAAAACATAGAAAACATTACCAGATTAAAATTGTTAGTTTGTCACAACTAATTAACGGCAAAGTATTAAGCCATAAATATAGCTTGATATCGAGTTAGCTAAGCACCAACAAAACATACAAAACATTGAACAATAAATTCGAAATTGTTAAAAATAATTAACAACAAATTATCCCATTAGGTGGATTTTTTCGATTTGTGAAGGTTGCTTTGCTAACTTGACACTCATAAACTGTATGCCTCTCATTGGTAGTACCTCGTGGCTTGATGGTTAGTGCGTAGGACGGTCATGCCGAAGGTGTGGGTTCAATTCCCAGCCGTGCCACCCAAAAACAGAAATGTTTTATTCGAGGTACTGCCTCTTGCGAGGAACTGACAAATCCTCCAAGAGTATACTTGTCATGAAAAAGTGCTTCTCATTTAGCCGTTCGGACTCGGCAAAAAACTGTAGGTCCCCTCCATTCCTGCCAACAAACACGCACACAGGAATGGTTGTGAGTTGTAAGTCACTAGGCCTTGGTTCTCCACGAGCTGTTGCGCATTCATTGAGAGTATCTATGAGGCTTTGGGTTGATCTGCATTAAATGTACAGTGACTCACAAAATTATTCGGAATGAAGTTTTTTCTAAGCATGATTTTTTTTTCTATTATTGTTTTCTTTTTGTTATTGTCGCTTTTTCCGTTATCTATACGTTTCTCTTTATTTTGTCTTATTATGCACATTTTAATATGGGAGAAAACACATTAAGAGCGCGCTATTCTACCTACCTACCGTTACTTTTTCACAATCTCAACAGAGCAAGAGAAATCATTATATAGATTTGATATCTAGATTAATTCCGAATACTTTTTGGAATGACAGTACATATAATATGCTGGGATCTTCGACTATAAACTCAAATGGTATGGAGTCAATATCAATTTATTGTGTTGTATCCGTTCTCGTTTTTTTAAGAGACACAACTTTATTTTAAAAGATCTTAATAGATTTTTATTATTTGATTTAATATCGTCATTAATATCAAAATCATTTTGTCAAAGTAAATTAATACAATTGGACACAATTTTTACATGCAGGGGAGTAGGCATGTATAATGTTTTATCTCTGTTCTCAATTTTATCAAAGACAATCAATGATTTATGCCAATTTAATTAAAATCAAAAGAAAAAAATACATTCATATAAAGCCATCAATCTTCCATGAGAGATGCCCTGAAAATAGATCAATTTATGACATCAATCCATCTGAAGCGTGCATTTTGCTCACACATCACACACAACATCATCAAAAAGTCATTCTGGTGGGTTGTCCTCTCCACCATTAAGCATTGTAAGAAATGTCACTCCGACAATCGAGCATGAAGCAAAAAGAAAAAGATTCCATCTTAATGGTCTTAATCGATGACGACTGTTCAAAGCCCAATAACAATCAATAAATCTTTTGTAATTGAGCATAGGGTATCGTTTTGCATGCAAAGATACAGATGATACACAATTTCAGAACAACCACCCATTTAGAGATCATCAACTTTGTTTGTTGCAGAGAAGAGAGACTGAAATTGCTGATGATTTCGTTTGGTTGGCTTGGGGGCTTGGGGCATGCTGCATATCTATCTATCTACGAATGAAAGAGGCGCCTTCATGACAACTAGCAGTCGCCTCTGAAGACATCTGAAATTAATCATTGAGCTTGTTGCACACCGAAGCCCCAGACATGAGATCAGATCACCTCGCGTTCGGTGTCGTCGTTGTCTTTTCGGTCTCGGTAGTCAAAGTCGCATGTTTGCCAGGCAGAAGAAGATCGGACGCGCTCAAGTTCTTATCGCGTGTAGGACGTTTTTGTTTTTTTTTAATTCCGCACTCACTCCTTTGGCTATTTATTAATAGTGCAACTTAAGGTCTATAGCAATGTAAATTAAAATATTTTCATCGTATGCAAGGCGGAGCGGCATCATAGACTTTGACATGTGATGCAATAATAAGAGTATTCAGAACACCGACCATTTAGGGACCCTGGGGGGCTTCAGAATGAATGCTTTCTGACAGACAATATCCACACCGCACTTCGAATTGCAGTCAAAACAAATTATCTATCGCTATTTACTGAATAGAAGATTTATGAATATGAATAGGGTTTACTTGTGTTCTTTTTAAGCTGAACATTATTTTTGTTTAGAGACTTAAAAAATCAATTTCTAATAATATTTCACTTTTTAATAAAAACTGTTGTATTTTTTTTTTGTTACTTATATAAAGATGATGGTTATTAATTTTAAGGAATTAGTCAGTAGATTTTTGAGAGCACCAAAGATCTCCTCAATTTCAGAAAAATATGAACAGGATTCCTCAGCAAATTTTTTCTCTCACTAAAGAAAAAGAACCTGTAAAATGTTTACAAAAAGCTAAATTCGTGAGTTCTCAGTAAAAAAAAAGCAAAAGACTTACATATCTTTTCGATACCAACAGAAACAGACAAATAATACAAAAGAAATTCGTCCTTACTAGAGAAATTAAATTCTCCATAAAACTTGATGTTGGCAACCTTTCTTTCAATTCGATTCACAGTGAAATAAAATTCAGAATTATTGTCATTGCATTCAGACAGTTGTTTCGTTGTGTTTTCTATTTTGAATTGCAAATTGAGGACATTTTCGCAAAAGGGATTTTATTACTTCTAATTGCGGATTGTTTATCCGCCATCATGGAGGCAAATTAATGCAGGTCTGGAGAAGATCATTGTGCTATTAACCAATGAATAGAGACTGATGAATGTTCTATGAGATATGTCAATGGGATAGAAAAGACCACACAAGTTAGTGTTTTGGCTCCGAAGAATGCACTTAATAGAGATTAGAAATATTATTATGATATTCTTACCCTCCTTACCGATGTTTGTATACCTGCAGAAATGTTTCATTATATTGTCTGTCTGGCATACAAGAGGATACTAGAAGTTAGCCAGACTTTAATGATTTAAGGAACAAAATATTTGAATAATCTATTTAAAGTACAAGAAGATAGAATTTCTCTTGGAATGAGGATAATTTTGGAAATAATTCTTGGGTATATTCTAAAAAAACAATTGTATGGGACGGGAGTGGGATCTATTCCTCCTCGTTTTAGTCGAAGGAGCAATTTTCTAAACAAAATTTAATCAACATAGAAAAAAAAATAGTAAAAAATAACGGCAACACTTACCTATTCAGTCAAAATATAGCTTTTTTCAAATTCTAAAATCCATTGTAAAAACTTTTTGAAAAAATAACTTTGAAACTTAAAATTAAAAAAAAAATTAAAAATTTTATATTTCAACTAAATTTTCCCAAATTTTTTTCTTTTAAAAATATAAAATAATAAATTAACCAACTTTCTTATAAAACTAAAAAGAACCCGGCTAAATGTAATTTCAGCAGCGAACTTATTAACATCAGCTTCGTTTTCTTCTTGTTTTCCGAAGAAGTTGTTTTTTTTATTTTTAATATTTTCAAAAGATAAATCCCAGAACCATCCAGTTTTCAGTGTTTGACTAAAAATTGATAAGATCATGGAATTTTGAAAACAAAAATAGTGCTTAACTACGTAAAATTTTGAAAACAATTGTTTGAACATTTTTTTTTTGTCATTTTCTGTTTCAAAATTTTGAGTTTGAAAATTAGTTTTTTTTTTCAAAAACTGCTCACTAAAACAGCAATTTAAAAAAATTAAAAAAGGGATTTCTGGCGTTACAAAAAATATAACGTATTGTTGTAAATGTTACCGTTATTTCTTAATATTTTTACTTGGGATATATAGGTTCTATATGGCAAGTTATGCATTCTTCGATGATATGGAAGACGAAAAAAGGGGGTCTCACAATTCTGTCTGTCTTTTCGACTTCAGCCTAAAAGGCTTAATCGATTTTCTTAAGACTTGGAACATATGTAATTAGTTCTCAAAATCAACTTTTTCGGATCGTAAATTTTCATTTTTGAGTTCATGAAGTTAGCA
Source organism: Dasysyrphus tricinctus (assembly GCA_963921185.1). NCBI lineage: Eukaryota > Metazoa > Arthropoda > Insecta > Diptera > Syrphidae > Dasysyrphus > Dasysyrphus tricinctus. Next base: position 250,829,408 of record OY992531.1, on the reverse strand, counting down.
CGACACTCATTTTTTCGCGAACCGAAAGAGCAAATGATTTTGTTTTGCGTAACTTATTCACATTTGATTAGTTAGTAATCGATAATTTGGTATTTTTAATCTGCTGAATTTCCACGAGCGCTTTTTGATAGCCATGCACATGCTAAACGGATTTTAAATTAATTTTTTATACAAAAACTTCCAAAAAGTTGAAATAATATTTTATTAAATTTTCAAAAAAAAATATTTTTTCTATAAATTCGAGATTATAAATTTATTTAATTTTTATCTGAACATATATAAATGTGAACAATTTTCATATCAGCATTTGTTTTTAATAATGTTTTAAAAATTGTATGTACAAAAATTATTTTTTTAAATCTGTTCCAACTATTTTTTTTGTTGCATGAAATATTTTCAATTCTTTCAATTCTTTTTTCAGTTTTATTTTTTAAAGTTTTGATTTAGCAATTTAGGGAATGAATTTCATTGGCCTTTGATTATTTTTCTCTTAGTTTAAAAGTTTTAAGGTTTCTTATGACAGTCATTTTCTAGGTTCTACTTCTACTTCTACCACCATATAATATTATACAATCTATTCAAAGTCCTAAAACCTAAACCCGACACCAACATTTCCAAGGGATATAGACACTGGACAGGGAGGAGTGGTTTATATTAAGTTCGTTTGTTCATCGTCGTCGTTCACCCTCAATTGAGGCCGTGAGTGCGGGGTTACCCAGGGCGAATTAAACACTCAAATGATATCAGATACCGTGATATGGGATCCGCGGAGCTTATCTAGGGAGGGGTTAAAACGAGTTTTGGCTAACACGATTATCCTCGAAGTTGCATTCATATTTTTTTCTCGATGCACTGTTTCTCGCAAAGGCCCCAGTTGTGAACTGCAAGACTTTGATTTTTTGAATAGCCCTTAATGAAGCTTTCGACGCCTATACCTACTTCTTTTTTTGCTATCACTCACACCCAAAATCTACTGTGGGCTCTCAGTCTATTAGAATATTTTACCAAATGTCATAGATACAGCTTTAGCGTTTGTCTACGGTATCGAAGGCTGCCTTGAAATCTATACAAAATGCGTATAATTTTCGTTTTTTTTTTTACCAATAAAGAGTTCGGAAATATTGGTGAGTGTATAATTTTGGTCCACCGTTGAATAGTCTCTTGGGAAACTAGCCTGATTTTCACTTAAGACTTTCTTGTACCCAGTTATAAAGACGATTATTTAACCTTTATAGATAGTAATAAAATTCCTCTATAATTTGCGGGATCGGTGTTTTAGTCTTTTTTGACAAGGATTGCCTTTCTTTAGAATTCTGGATCGGATCCAGAGTCTAAAATGGAATTAAAAGCTTTTGCAAGTAGCTTAATAAACTTATCGGTACTGTACTTGTAAAATTTCATTGTCCGCTGAATATTTTTTGTTGTCATCAGTAGATACATAAGTAGGTATAGTGCTGGATTTGATAAAAAAAAAAACAATTTCATCGTAAGAATAGAAACTTAGCAAAACTTGGAGAATAATGTTGTGCCATATACAGGGTGTCCCGCACCTGAGTGGAAGTATCTTAGGGTGTGGTTCCTGGCTATATTTTAAGAAAAAAATTGTATGGGGGGAAAGTTGTATCTCCCCTCCCTGAGGCAGGGGGGGGCAGTTTCTGAAAAATTGACTTAAAATGCCAAGAAAAACATTAAAAATCAACGAAAACACATCTAATAATGTGCTATATTTTTTTTTGAAAGCTAATACTCCATTCTTGCATTTGATTTTTAAATCAAGTTGTTTAAGCGAATAGTTTTTGAGAAATAAAATTTCAAAGTCAAATTTGTTTAAAAAAATTGATATTTTTTTTTCTTAAGTCGATATTTTTCAAAATTTTACGTAATTAAGTGCTATTTTTGTGTTCAATATTCATTGCGCTCATTTATTTTTAGTCCATTACCGAAAACCAAATGTCAAAATCTTTCTTAGTTTTTTGAGAAATTAAGAAAAAACAAAAGGTACTTTTCCCAAAAAAAATTAATTTATTCATGAATAATCCATAATAAACCCTTTTTTCGGGCTTTTCGGTAAAAGTAGCTTAAGTTTTTTCTTAATTTCTCAAAAACTAAGATAGATTTTTACATTTTGGTTTTCGGTAATGGACTAAAAATAAATGAGCGCAATGAATATTGAACACAAAAATAGCACTTAATTACGTAAAATTTTGAAAAATATCGACTTAAGAAAAAAAAATCACAATTTTTTTAAACAAATTTGACTTTGAAATTTAATTTCTCAAAAACTATTCGCTTAAACAACTTGATTTGAAAACTAGTTGTAAGAATGGAGTATTAACTTTCCAAAAAATTATAGCACATTATTAAATGTGTTTTCGTTGATTTTTAATGTTTTTCTTGGCATTTTAAGTCAATTTTTCAGAAACTGCCCCCCCTGCCTCAGGGAGGGGAGATACCAATTTCCCCCATACATTTTTTTTCTTAGAATATAGCCAGGAACCACACCCTAAGATACTTCCACTCAGGTGCGGGACACCCTGTATATTAGTTCTTTAGTACTTTGTAACCTGTGTAAAACGAAAATCGTACCTTCTTTGCACATTTTAATATTTTTTTTTTTTTTTGATAAGTTTCACCAACCGGTTAATGTATAAAGCTTCATTCCATTCTCTTCATTTGAATTATCCTGTGTGTTTTTTCTTTCCTCTCATACTGTAAACCAATACAATTTGAGCCAATACTTAATTATTTAGGGGTTGCTATAATAAAACCAACAACCCACACGGCCACCACCATTATAAGACCCCACCATTTTCACAGCTTAGGTAGATTCTAGGTAATTTTCAAATCCTCAAATTTACACATCAACACATCTGAACAATGCCCAATTATGATTTTTGTCCTCTGGAATTGCGTCACAGGTTTGAGGGTAATGACACAGTGGATATATTATATTAAGTGCGACTATGAACAGCTTTACATAATGTTGTCACCCTCTTGACGACACAATATCACCATCACACAAAACAAAACAACAACGTGGCGCACACAAAACCTCCATTGACAATTGCCATGTTTCCCTCCATTGACAATTGCCATGTTTCACATTAAAGAAACCAAAAACGTTGACGAGCGGGGTTTAAAATTAAAATTAAAAATTTTGACATATCAATCTTTAAAGTCATTTCGTTGCCTTGTTAGTCTAACCCTGTTATATCCTCTTTGTGTATACTGTGAAATGCTTAGAGGAGCCTCATATCCACACCACACTATACAATACACGGCTGATGCTGATGGCAATGGGCTACGATTTTAATTTGCGAGTCTACGTCTGAGTGCATCAGGAGCTGGGATATAAAATAAAAGCAATTTCACGATTAATTTCGCCAGCACAATCCCGTCGATTGTCGAAAAGGAGGTCTTTGTTTAGTGAAGCGCAATTGACGAGAGAGTTTTTGGAGGATGGCATTCTATATGGAGTGCTAATCCCCGGAAGGTTATAGCAAGTGTGATGGGAGATTCGTATACCACACATCGCGGATGGAGTTTTTGGATTTGATTTTTATTTTGTTTTTTTGTAGACAAACCCCGAAATCGACATCCACTTTACAGTGCGAGAGGATTTTTGGCAAATATATTTTTTTTTTTATAGATTGAAAATGTATTTTCGGTATCTTAACGTTAGATAGGACGAGGTTGTGGAGTCCATCGAAAGGAAGGAACACACATACATCGCGGGGGGAATGAAAAATGATTGCTGTCCTGTATATTTGCTGAGTGGAGTGAATTTTATTACTTTTTTTTTTTGAGATCGTGACTTGTTTTAGATTGTTAAGGGACTGTGTGATTTTTTTTTAAATCTTATACAAAACATTTTTTTTTCAAGGATCAAAAGAGAAGCTGAGTGAAATAAAGGTTGTCACAATAGAATGCGTGGGCGGCCATCAGTTTGTCTGTTGAATACATATTTCTGTGTTTGTTTTTTGACTTTTTTTTTTAGAGATAAAAGAGTGTGTGAATGTTTGCAGATGGGTATATGGATAGAATTGGGATTAAAATTTTCAACTTCTAACAAGGATATTAAATTTAAGGGTTCAAAGGGAAACTTTTTTAATAAGTCATGTGTGTAGGACCTATACAAAGATGGAGGATATTATGTATGAAAAAAGAAGATATTAAATGCCAGAAAGGCATTTTTATTTTTGTTGGTTCTTAGGTTTGATTTATAGTCGACTTTGGAATATTTCAAAAAGATTGAAAGTTAAGATAGGTACCTATAAAAAATGGTCAGCTTAATTGAAGTCTGACAACAGGTGGGTGGTGATTTCAGAATATATGTTTTACGTGCGAAATAAGTTGGTATCTACCTTAGAATTTGAAGAAAATTGGAAATTCTCCTGTGTACATAAGTGGAGCGACGGAACATAATTCAAGTTAAAAGTGCTGAACTCCATAATGTGTTTCATCCCAGGTACGATAGTTGGGCTCATCAGTTTTGAAATTCTAAGTGTCTGAATTTAAACCAATTCTCTACAAATAATAAAATTCAGAGAGTAACTCCAATACTGTGATTTGCATATTAGTCGGTAAACTTCGATACAAATTTGCGTCTCAGAAGGGTGCGATAGGTATAGATCTAAAGGCTCTCCAAAACCGACGCAAAATCATTCTCCGACGATAGTTTTTTGTTGTTTAGCATTGTGTATCTATCATTATTTGTATCGTTGTGAATGATTCGCTATGATTTCGGGTTGGTTTGGGAGAGCCTTAACTGATGAGCCCAACTATCGCACCTGGGTTAAACGCACTAAGCACTATGGATTTGAGCTTACTTGTTTGAACTTTAGGGCAGGTTATAGGTTCATAAAACAAATCGAATACGATATTTTACAACAACAATGGCCTGCCATATGTTGGTCTTTGAAAACGTCAATTGCGTCAAAAATTTATATGCAAAATATTCTTTAACGCAAACTGCAAAACTCTTGTGTAAATTCATAGGCTCTGGACCTTTGGCACCTCATATGAGGGAAATTTGATAAAAAACATCCCATCTAATTGGTCAGTAATTGGTCAGAAAATGTCATGGGGTCCCAGAAATTGGTCAGCCCTAGATTACTTTTAATCAAGGCTTAAACTTTCTCAAGGTCGCTCAAGGTCACGTGCAATTTTTGGCACCTCATTTAAGGGAAATTTGCCAAAATTTTATACCATCCCAAAGATTTCTAGATCGTGATAAAAGGTCAACTATTTTCAGTAATTGGTCAGCCATATATTTTTTTCTATGATTTTTTGAAGTTATAGATTTTTTTAAATGAATTTTTAAAAATTTCAAGGTGCAAAAATTTGATACCATCAGAAAGGTCCTGAGAACTATATAAAAGGTCAGCTAGTTTTAGTATTGGTTAGAAAGAATCTATAACTGACCAATAACTGAAACTAGCTGACCTTTTATACAGATCTTAGGGCCTTTCAGGTGGTATTAAACTTTTGTAAATTTCTCATAAATGAGGTGAAAAAAATCGCCTGTGACCTTGAAATTTTTAAAAATTCATTAAAAAAATCTATACCTGACCAATTACTGAAACAAGCAGACCTTGTATATAGATCAGGAGATCTTTCAGATGGTACACCTTTTTGGCAAATTTCCCTAAAATGAGGTGCCAAAAATCGTTTTGACCTTGAAATTTTTTTAAAATTCATTTAATATTCTTACAAAAAAATTTATGGCTGACCAATTACTGAAAATAGCTGACCTCTTATAACCGTGAAGAGGCCTTTCAAATTGCATACTTTTTTTTTAAATTACCCAAATGGGGTTCCAAAAATTGTTTTTGTGACCTTGAAACGAACTTCAAAAATTGATAGAAAAAAATCTATGGCTGACCAATTACTGAAAATAGTTGACGTTTTGTCACGATCTAGAAATCTTTCGGATGGTATAAAATTTTGGCAAATTTCCCTTAAATAAGGTGCCAAAAATTGCACGTGACCTTGAGCGACCTTGAGAAAGTTTAAGCCTTGATTAAAAGTTATCTAGGGCTGACCAATTTCTGGGACCAGTTGACCTTTTCTGACCAATTAGATGGGATGTTTTTTATCAAATTTCCCTCGTATGAGGTGCCAAAGATCCAGAGCCAAATTCGTAAACGTCAAATATTTAAGTATACCTGCCTTAAGAATTTTTTGACTGTCGTTGTTTGAAGTTTGAGCATCACTTGATGTACATAAGCTTGCTGTAATAAACAAATGGCACAAAAAGTGTTTGATTCTTTTATGAATTTTTGACGGACGTCATTATTGCGCACCATTTCTGTGACTTTACTGTTAACGTATTTTTTTTTTTTTTTTTTTGATAATGCTAATCCATTAAGACAAGCTGGAAATCTTTTTTTGCGGTGCAGCAAAATATTGTATGATGCAAAAAGCAAGAAGCTTAACATGTAGACGCTGCATATTTGACTATTGTAGTAACTGCAATTATGACCACTCCACACCGCTTTGATTTGACGTTTTTGAAAACGACCAAATTTCCTACTACATAATGTATTCTCTTTTTTATTTATTTATAATGTATTCTCTACCACCCGATCATGCTTTTTCTAAAAAAAAAATCAAATGCGGGGAAATCAGCCTACCTATACAGGAATTCATAAAGAATAATTTGGGAAATGATTCCAGGGCTTTTTATGAAAAAAAAATCATAAAGAGAGAGGAGGCTTTTTCCATCCGTTTAAGTGGGAACGGCAATTTTCTAAAAAATATACATAGTTGCTTATTAGTTACGTCATTTTTTAAATTTTTATTTAAACCAAATTTTGTTTGCTTAACTAATTAACACAAAATTTGATTCTGCCGCCATTTGTTTAGAGTAAATTGAAGTTAAATTGCACCAACACCATACTCACCTGGTACCAATAAATTAATAACACGGAACTCAATAATATTTGTACAGTAAAAAGTCTTAGGAAAAAATATACTACAGTTAAATAAGCATTTTATTATTTATTTTTGAACATTAAATACAAATAAATTTCAAACTACAATTTTCTTGTCCATGATACTGTACCTAGTTTAAATTTCGCACAAAATTATTGTTCAAGAGCACCACACATGCGATTGCGGAAGTCAACTTCGAAAGAATTTCGGAATTAACGAAGTGAAAAAAGAAAATACAATAGAAAATGAAAATTGTTTCTTTACAGATTATTTCTAGGGGAAACTTTAATCGGCCCTTCCACCCCCACCGATACAATTCTGAAAAAACACTCAAAAGCTTCCAGTTCATTGAACTCAACAATGAGTTCTTAATTAATTGGATGACATGTTGTCGTTGTCGTCTTCGATGAGTTAATTTACAAATGTTTATTTCGTGTGAATAGAAGATTCATATCGGGTGCGGGGAATGACATTAACTTCAAAATTAAACATAATCATAATCGTTAGCATCAATCATGCATCGACTGAGGATTTCTCATCCACCAGACTTTTTTTAAACCAAAATCTTTACATATCGTCTGTTGCTTCCTCCTCAATTCTGGGATTTTCTGTCAGTTGGCTGTCAAATTTACGGTATCAAATGGCATCAAGGGGACGAGACCACCGAAATGAATCGTCTTTGTTGGAAAAGGGCCAAAATCTCCAGTCAATTTGGAGCAACCGCACGACAAGATCACAATAACCCGCTGCTTTTTCTCGGTCTGCCACTTGTGGTTGTTCATATGATATGAGATTTTTGGTGACTCGTGTGGTCGTCGAGAGCGATAAGCGAGAACCTGATCCAGAATCTCTCGGTGTGTGGTTCGCCCATAGCCGCCCCGTCACCGTTGGAATTCCTTATTTTTTTTTTTTTTAGGTAGTTTTTGTGTGCTCCCAACAAATTAGTGCACCAGCTCCATGATTCTCGGGCTAAGATGATAAGAATCACAAAATAATATATTAAAACCTTTGTCGACCCTCCTCCGGTTGGTTGGCTTCATGTGTGATGCGCCCGTCAAATTATCGGATTATATATTGTCTGGCGCTGGACTTTGAACAAGAGCTGGTGGTTGACTGCAATTAAGGGTTCTCTTGTGTCACCGTCTGAAGTACCGGTTTTGTTGTTCTTTTTTATCAAAACTCTGAAATAAATTTTATTGTAATGGCTAACGATTTTGTCCTTTGACTTCCGATTAAGCTATTACACATAAAAAGCCCTCGGCATTCGTCAAAGATTTACTTAATTGTTGTGTCAAAAATAATGTCTCTTTGCACCCATCCAGAGCCGAGTTGGCATACTCTAATCAGTTGGGAAATTAAAATTGAAATATGTATATTTGTGACTTTTTTGGGTGCTTAAATTTGAATTATTTAAATTAGCGTCACTTGATAACACTTCTTCCTGAATGGCAGAAGGGAACGAACGTGACGCGATGAAGACAACAAAGAAAGTGCGTTAGATGCGCGCCACTGAATTTTGAAATTAGATCTTCTTGGTGAGATATATCTACGCAATGGGAATCATTATCCAAATGTGGGAAAATGAGGAAGTATAGGGAATGGTTCTGGGAAATAAATTGGAAAACATGGAGAAGCCAGAAAGAAGTGTGAATTCGAAAAAAATTTAAAGAATTTTTTTCTTAATACAAATTAAAATAGAATTTCTTTTGTTCTGTTAGTGTGAAATTATGCAGCTGAAATTGATAATTTGATGAAAATTATGAATTTTGATAAAAAAAACGTATATTCTCAAACTGTTTTTTTTCTTGCATAATTTTATAATAATTCTTTGTTTTTTTTGGATGAAATAAAAAATGGTTAATTTATAGCTTTGTTGTTTTTGAGTTTTATAGATCATTTTAAAGATAGTGAGAAAAGGTGTTAGATGAGGGAGGGTTACATAACCATTTTAAAAATTAATTAAATTTTATGAAGCATATCCAGTAATACAGCTATAAGTGTTACAAATGTATGTACATTTATGTAATTACTAGACTTTACCCGCGGCTTCACTCGCGCTAATGTTTATTTTGCCAATATACAGAAATCATTAACGAAAAAATTATTAATATATTTATTTCAGGATTTTGTTAAATACAATAAAATAATTACAAAATTATTACAAATTAAAAATATTTACTGCAGAGTCATAGGTTCTACCTCGCTGCGAACTGAATATCCCTCTATTAGTCCAATAACTGGTGGCAAATTTTTTGGGTGAACACTAAACCAAAATATGAGTTTCAGAATCTGTAGGTGCATGCATCTTAATATTAAATTCAAAAGTCTGGAAAGATTTTTCGACCCCTGTGTTGGGGACAGGGTGTTGAAAATATGTAGCTCTTTTCCAATTTTTTTGACAGGGTTACAACCACATCAATCCATTTTCCTCTGTCGTTTTCTCTATGTCCATAGACTTAAATTTTGACGATCTGATTAAAAGAACTTATTATATAACCATTTGAGGTGCACCATATCCATAAATATTTGTAAATTTAAAAAATCAAATAAAAAATAAGGCCGATAAACTTTACTTTGGAGGGTCATATCTTGAGTTCCACTACTCAGATCATAAAATTAAAGTTTGAGGACTTTGGAAAAATTTCAGGGCACAATTTCTCATTTTAAATAAATGAATTGAAGTGGTTGTACCCCCGACACAAAATTTGAAAATTGCTATTTTCAACCTCACGTCCCGAGCACGGGCGTCAAAAAAATCCTGCCAGACTTTTGCATTCGATATCAAGATGCGTGAACCTACAAACCCTCATAACCATTATTTTGGCTATGCGTTCAACCACAGAATTTTCTGCCGGCTCTTACACTATAGTGAGGATGCTGCTCCTTTTGGCGTAAACATACAAATTCTGGCCACTGGGCACACGCAAGACGCAAATATATGTATCTGGCCATGGGAATTTTCCCATGCTATCTTTGAGAAAGTATCTCATCAGCTCTCAAGGCAGCCTCCTTAACTCGGCATGAATGGATTTTTTTATAATCTTCTAAGCGAGCAAATTAGGTACTTACTGCCATGGCTTGCGATGACCTCCTGTGTACTTTGAACCAAAGTTTGTGAAGCAAATAGTATTAGATCGAGAGCCCACAGCAAATTTTGGGTGTTAGTGATAGCAATAAAAGAAGTATAGGCGTCGAAATCTTCATTAGAGGCTATTAAAAAAATCAAAGTCTTGCAGTTCACAACTGGGGCCTTCGCGATTAAACAGTGCATTAAAAAAAAAATATGAATGCAACTTCAAGGGTAATTGTGGTAGCCAAAATTGGTTTTCGGCCCTCCATAGATAAGCCCCTCTGATCACATATCACGGAATCTGAGACCATTTTAGTGTATAGTTCGCTCTACCGGACCGTTTAAAAAATTCAAAATTCTAAGTGAAAAACGGTTTTACTCTGTTTTAGTCTGGCAGGGAAGATTAAACACTAAAATTATCTCAGATTCCGTTATATGGGATCCGCAGATCTTATCAAGGGAGGGGTGAAAACCAATTTCGCCAACACGATTATCCTCGAAGTAGCATTCATACTTTTTGTTGATGCACTGTTTAATCACAAAGGCCCCAAGACTGCAAGACTTTGATTTTTTGAAAAGCCTTTAATAAAGCTTTCGACGCCGATACTTCTTTTTTCGCTATCACTCACTCCGAAAATTTGATGTGGGCTCTTAAGGCTCTCCCAAACCAACGCGAATTCGTAACGAATCATTCGCAATGACAATTTGTTGTTGTTGTTAAGCATTGTGTATCTTTCATATTTTGTATCATTGTGAATGATTTCGCGTCGCCGTCGAATTTTTTGAGTTGGTTTGGGGAAGCCATTAGTCTATATATGTACATACATACATACATACATACATATGTATAAGAAAATCTAAAAATAATAAAAAAACAAACTATCTATTAAACGAAATATCAAAATTGATTGATTTTTTTTTCAAACTGTATTGATTTATTTGTATTCCTATATAATATTAAGTTGTTTTGGTATCAAATATTTTTTTCTTTTTTTGTCTTATATGGTAAAAAAAAGTATTTTATTGACGCTTCTAGAGTCCCATCTATCTCTATATCCAAATTCGTCATAATTGATTCAGCAGTTTAGGCTTGAAAGCGTCACAAACAAACAAACAAACTCACTTTCACATTTATAATATTAGTAGGATTACTATTAAATAACTGCAGACCAATTTTGATAGCCTTGTAAGAAATAAATTGGTATATGCTCATCTTAGTCCCACTAACTAAAAAACAAGAGTTACAAAACATTTGATTTGATTTAAAACCGATAACTCTATTCAAAACATTGCTTTAAAAAAATCGAAACTTTTATTATATTTCAAAGCATCTCATCCGTAAAATATGCAAAGGAGAATGGGCAAATTTGTATGAAACATGGGCGTGAGCGGCCAAGAATTGTTTTGTTATTTTTGGATGTGGTTGGGTTCTACGTGCTTTCGAACGTTGCATTTTGTCTATTCATATTATTGCGAAAATCATAGCCTGCCAAGTTGTTACAAGTAGTCATTATTAATGAAGTAGTATTTATCATGTATTGGCATTTGGAAAGCGCCAATTGGTCAACCTGCTATATTAACGTCTTCAAACATGGGGTCTAAATCCTGATTAAAATAATATATTTAAGAAAATAAAAAAGCTGTTGAAATCTGTACTGGATCTGTTTAAACCCACAACGCGACCTAGAGAGCTTCTGAAATCCCCTAAAACACAATACGATAGTTTCAAGATATGTTTTAAAGTTAGGATAAAGCATTACACACACTAATAATATAATTTCTATGCTATGTTTCCATATGCAATTGCATTATATTAACATTGAAATGTCTTCTTTTCTAGATGAAGTGCAATGTAACGCCCATAGTAAAAGTTGTTACTGAGTAACATACCTTTCATTTGACACTAATTTCATTGATGGCCGCTAACGCCCAAAAATGCCCATTCTCCTTTGCGATTTATTTTTTAAAATATTATCATGACAGCTCAAGTTGAGCACAATTCAAAAATAGCGTTGATAAATCTTGATGCTTCGCATAATTTGTTTTTTCGGTTATTGTAAGCAAATATGTAAATTTATTTTATCATTTTGTCTCATGGCAATACAAACTGAACAACTTTGTTTTTAAGAGAATCTAAGATTAAAAAAATTAAATGCATAACTGGGTCCGACGCAATTACTCGTATGTTCAAAAGCTAAGAATTATAAAAAATTGTATGTAGGTACTATTGTAAACATGGATATTATGAGGGGAAATGTTTAAAAGAATGAAATTAGTTCTATAAATTGCTGAAACGACGACTCTTTTAATACCTGAAGATCTGAAGAAGATGACTGGTATCTTAATTAATGTATAAATATGAAATTATGAAAAAAAAAATTAAAAAAAAAACATGGAGAAAAACCACTCAATCGGTTTTCAAAACTTTTATTAATTTTTATAATACATACCTATGTATAGCCTTTTAAAAACATTTTAAAGACAAAAATTTGGTATGCAACTTTTAAGTATTTCTTAATCTAAAATAAAAAAAAAATATAAAGCCGATTATGAAATATAAAACTATCAAAAAAATATTTAGATTTTTTTTTAAGTTCAAAAAATATATTTTTTTTTAATTTTGATATGAAATATTAGATATTTATACTTATTGGAAATTTTCGTTTAAGAAATTTTATTAAAACCGATCAGCCAATAATGAATATAATTCAAAATCAAAACTAGCGTTATAGGAACATTCTGCTAAAAGTGCTAAGCTAAGTGCAATTTTTTATATTTTATAGTAAACCACGCTAATTTTAGAAGACTGAACATTTCTTATTAGAAATCGTATTTTTAACATTTGTATGGAAGGTATACTTTTGCATCAAAGTAAAATATTTTTGTAAAATATTCTAAAAAATTTTGAACTGAGTTACAAAAAACATCGACTAAGTTTTTTTCGATTTATTAAACTTTCAAAAAAAAAAAATTGAAATTTGATTTTTTTTTTAATTTTGGAGCACAATGATATTTAAACTTTGTTGGAACTTTATATAAGTAAAAATGATTGAAATCTGTTTCACCGTTTTCAAGAAAATCAAAAAAATGGTTCTGTGGGAGCTATACCATTAATGACTCTTTTTTGGAAAAATAATTTTTCGATCACCCAATGATTGTTTTCAATTCAATTAATTTATTATTTTTTTTTTAAAGAAAAGTCGTGGTACTGTTTTTGAGAAAAATAATATTTTTTCCATTATTTTTTGGGTCTAAAAAAAAATGATAAAATGTATGGGCAGAATCACCAGATATGTTCCACTATGTACCAAGTTTTGAGAAAATCGATCCAGCCATACAATCTTTTCTCAGTAATTTTAAAAATCTTATTTTTCATTTAAAATGGCTCAGCAAATTTACCTTAAAAATACAATAAATTTCTTTGAGTAAGGGCTACCTTTGGATAGGAAGCCATCTTTCAAAAAATAGTTATTAATGGTACCCCCCAAAGAACCATTATTTTTATTTTCGATTTTCTTCAAAACAGTTATTATGATTTCAGTAATTTTTGTATACATATAAGCTTCTAAGAAATATTTTTAAGATTTTCAAAAAAAATGTTCAAAACTTTAATTTTGATAATCAAATATTTTGAAAACTATAAGTCGATTATTTTGAAACTTGGTATTTAAGGGTTTTTAAAGAAAATTTTTTACATTTATCAAAACATAACGGTAGGTACCCTCCATTCAAATGTTAAGCTAAGTATACAGTTCTTTTGAGTTAAAAAATTCTTCAAGGTGAGAAAAAAATATTTTCGTCAAAGAAAAAAAATCCGTGGTGTAAAATTTTATTTTTATTCGTCGTCAGTTTACAGTTTCCAAAAAAAATCTCAATGAGACTGATCTATAAAAAAGCAAACACATATTATGCCAAACGCAATTATTTTTTCGGAAAAAAAATGTCAGTGACATTGTTATGTACCAACATGTCATGGTGAATATAAAATATGTTTTCCTTGGGTAGTTCACAGTTCGATAAAAAAATTTTAACGTCAAAAAACTTTGTTTCGCAAAAAGCGCTCCCATAAAAAATACATGTAGTTTTTTTTCAGGGAACTGTATACTTAGCTTTAAGGAAACAAATTTTAAAACGGCTTCTATGATTTTTTTTTCTGTATGCTTAAATTAGTGCGATATATGTATGTACTACCAACAATTATTAAAACTTAAACTTAGCAGCTACATAGATATTAATAGTACCTCCCATAGAACATTTTTTACTTGCGGTATAGGTAGATACTATAGGCCAATTTTTGGATTCGTGTCAAAAAAATTTTGAGATAACAATCAAACATGACATACGATGATAGAGAACACGAAAAAAGTAGGTCTTACAATTCTGTCTTTTTGTATGTCTGTCTGACTGTTCAGCTACATCCTAAGCGGCTGGATCGATTTTTTCAAAACTTGGTACATACTGGTATTTGGTAATTCTGCCCACCCTTTTTAATTTTTTTTTTGAACCAGAAATAACGGTACCTACATACCTGCCATACAATCTTTTTTGAGTAATTTTACATAATCTTGTTTTTTCTTCAAAACGGCTACACGTTCCTAAAAAAAATTCAATACATTTTTTTGAGTATAGGCTACCTTTTGATGGGAACACATTTTTTTTCAAAAAATGGTTTCTAATGGTAGGTTCGTCCCAAAGAACCATTATTTTATTTTCGATTTTCTTCAAAACGGTGAATATGATTTCAATAATTTTTTTTATAAAGAAGCTTCGAAAAAATATAGGCATGTAGATTTAAAAAAAATATTTTTTGGATTTTTAGAAAATCTTTTTTTTTTGAAAATCAAATATATTGAAGACTACATAGTCAATTTTTTTGAAACTTAGTATACTTTAAGGAATATTTTAAGAAAAAATTTAACATTTATGAAGAAATAACGGTAGGTACCTTACCTTCCATTCAAATTTTGAGGAAAATATTTTTTTTTCTTAAAAATGGCTCCTTCGATTTTTTTTTTAAACTTTTTCTGTATGCTTAAATTAGTACGATATACTACTAAACATTATAAAAATTTAAGCCTAGCAACTATTAACAGTATACCTCCCACAGAATTTTTTTATTTTCTATTTTCTGACTATCTGTCCAATGGATGTAGATTATTTTTTACGTACAAATTTCAAACAAGTTCAAATAATAAAACATACACAAATTTTCATTTTTTTTTAATTCAATATCTCGAAAACAGGTCAAAAATTTTTTTAAATTTTAGTTTTACATTTATATAAATAATTGTTTAAGATTATAATACAAAAATTTGTACTTAAATTCTTTTTAAGAATTTGATGTATAAGAAAATATTTTTTTTTAAATCAAGAACTCAGATGGCATTCTCTTTTTTCACGTCAATCTACCAAAGGAGTTGTTTTAGCAAATTTAAATGTAAGTATTTCATGCTTTTACACATTTTCTCTCATAATTTCCATGTTTTAATACACAATTTTCTTAAACCCGCAGCGTATCGAAAATAAGAGCAAGTATGTGTGACCCAATCGTGCATTTTATTTTTGATTGTTTTTGTTGACTTTTTCTCTAAAAATTTGGTATTAAAACTTTCAAACCATCCATATCGATAGAAAATTTAATTTTGAAAAAAAAGTTTTAAGGATAACATTTCAAGTACGAACTAGTTTCCGAGCTATACCTACTTAAGATAGGTATGGTGCAAGATATTCGTAAGAAAGTATGCCATCTAATTGGTAAGTGAAAAATGTCAAATATTTGTTTAGAAATTGGAGAGAAATAAGAAAATTGTTTAATCAATTGTTAAAATTTTTCAAGGTCATCAGTGATGTTTGGTACCTCGTTTGTGGGAGTGGTTTGAAATTCCGCGAGCCAAAATCTGGAATTTATTTAAAGATCGCGAAAAATGAAATCTCGCAAATTAATACTCCTGTTTCTCATAATCTCTCAATCATAAAGTCTCGCTTTATGATTGATTCTTCCATTTAAAAAGATCTAGCATCAAAAGTTCTCGCAAATATCAATTGAATTTTCGAAGTTTGCAATCTTGCCCATTAAAATCTCGCAAATCAAAATTTCGCAAATTCAAAACTCATACTCTTTATCTAACATATTGCTCTCAGTTTTGTACTGAAAATTTAAAATCCTGTGAATCAAAAAAACTTGTTTTCTCTTTATTTTATCATTTTCCTCCCAAACATATTTTAAACAATAACTAGACAAATTTACCCAACTTTACAACTGGATAGATATACAATTTCTATCTTCTCCTTCTTGTTTTCTTAACAACAACTGAAATCTAAACAATAATTATTATGAATAACAATAAGATGGTCTAAAAATAAGTATGCAAAGCATTCTATTTATTTTGCAGAAGTTAGAAATTCTTGCAAAGATTTAATTTGCGAATTCATAGTTTGCGGTATTTTGTAATTGCGAGATTATAAAAAGCGAGATTTTTTAATTGCGAGATTTTGTAACGTGAGATTTTGAATGCTAGATCTTACCTAATCTGCGAGATTTTGTACCCAACCCTGAAAGGAATCTTAATCGCCATAAAAAGTCAATAAGTTTCAGTAATTGGTCAATCATATACGTTTTTTAACGAATTTCAAAACTTTGTCAGGCTCATACCTTGAAACAAACTTTAAAAGTTTATTAATAAAAGTCTATTTTGCTGACCACTTTCTAAGGCTATTTGACATGCTTTCACCTATTACTGGACCAATAAGAAGGCATACTTTTTTTTGAAAATATCCCACATACCTATGTATATGCTGAGATCCCAGAGATACCAATCTGTCAGAAATATATCTTCCATTATTACAAAGTCAACTTACCAAATTTTTTGAGTAATTTCGGAAATGATTAGGGATCTGAGTCTTAACACGGGTTTATTCCGAAACAACAATGGACTCGTACTGAAAACCAACAAGTTCTTTCGAATTACGAAATGATTTTGAAAAAATTGATATTTTCGTTATCAGAAGATAAATTGCTTGAGTTTGCAACATCTTGCATAAGTTAAAAATTTTCTAAGGACACGCCCAATGATTTATTATGTCTTCCACCCCAACAAAATTTTCAAATCTCATTTTCTATTTTAAACTGAACTATCACACGACTATCCTTTTTATATAAATGCAACATTCTATTGTCACAATTCAATTAGCAATCCTCATTAATCACTCATACCCTCCTTACAATTACCTACTTCTATTCCCTGCACTGTGTGTACTCACTTTCTTGGAAATTATGTGTTCTCTACCAACTCTGTTAGGCTCTTTAAATTCACCCCTCAAGATGTCAATAAAAATGAAACAAATTGAAATGATTTTTTTTTTTCTTTTTAAAACGTCATACACATTTAAAGTATTCAAAAAAAAAATCCTCCCTTCACTCAGAAAAAAAATATCCATTCTATAAAAACATGTAGAGAATGTGTATAGTAGGTACTTAAGTTTCCACCCTCGCTGCAATTTCCACAGTTAATTATCCTGTCTTCCTGTGTGTGTCACATTGCGAGCATCTAAACAAGGATTTAAAACCCAAACAACATTTTCTTCCATTGATGCATCCTACTGCTGCTGCTGCGGTGTAAAGGTATTTACACTTGACTTTAGTGCTTTAGTAAAAGTAAACAGAAACATAAAAAAAATAAAAGTAGACACATTTGCACTTGGGAAGAAAACAAGGACTAAAGTGGAAACTCACGCTCGTCTCGTTTATAAATATAAATAGAGAGACAATGTCAGAGGTCAACGTCATGTGTAAGTGAAGTGCAGCCCGTTCATTTCTTCCCTCAATTGAGGTACTCATAAATTCGAAATGAACTACTAGCAGAAGGGAATTTTAATGACGCGACTTCTCAAGAGTCAACACACACAAAAATCTCTGAAGATTTCCATAAAAGATACTGTGGTATTCATAGATAAGATACTTTTCACTATAGACCATGAAGTTATTCTATAACTCAGTAGGGTGATTTAAAACTTCCAACTTGAGATAGATATAGAAGTTCTTCCGCAGCTATTGGCAACGCATGCATTCAATCTAATTTACATGTGTTGTAGGGTTGCCATATCTTCTACTGAAGTTAAATAAATCATAAGAGACTATTTAAATCGAAAAGAGGGTATCCCATTTGTATAAAGAAGACTTCATAAAAAATATATTTGGCATCTGGATTTTGACAGTGGATAAAAAATGATGAAGATCTTACTTATGATTCCAAATGCTGGTGTTGAAGAAATAGCGAGCTTCCTGCGTGATTTATGACTTTCCTTGTAAACAACTTCGCCTTTTAATTGGTCTCACAGACCAAAGAGTTGCATTTATAGCATTCAACCTCTAAAAAGGCATCGTCACAATCAGGGTGCACCAGCAACCTCAGTTTTTCCCTCTCAAAGCTATGAATATAGTTCCATGGAATTTCATTTCTTTCATTTTGTGTGAGCGAGCTCACAAATCTGGAAAAGATTTATTACTTTTCGTAGAAGATTTTGTTGTGGGGTTAAACGGATGCAAGGCGCACGTGCTGCCCTATATATTTTAATTCTAACAGAGCTAAATAGTTTCATATACATCTACCTATATACATACCTACATAAAAGTTTGGTTAGTGTGATTTTTATAAATGATTGGTTCATGTGTCACTGCGGAATGTGTCTCTCTGTTGGTGGACAGCTTAATATTTGACATTTTGACAAAGTTATACGTAGCTTTGGAATGACAAGAAGGATTATGAAAGACTGCTTTTGCTTTAGTTTGTTTACTAAGTGTAATTTATATAAATTCTTCAGGGGGAGGTTTCCCATTGTGTCAGCTGGTGAAATGCATTTTCCTAAATAGATTATTATCAAACTTTTGTTACTGAAATTCGGCGATTTGCTAAACGTTTAAACAAGTTGTATAAAGGTTAAAATTCAAAGTAAAATTTCGTATTATCCTTATTCTTATATAATTAATAAAGCTTTCATGCATAGGCACCTGTAGGATTTTTCCGGTCTCTCGTATAAAATTCAAAAATGAATTTTTTTTTATTCGATCGTGAATCATATTTTTGTTTCTTTTGAAATAGAATTCGTTTTCATGATCGAATCAAATCTGCAATGATTTATAAAATATGGTTCATTCTCGAATTTATTATGCCAGGAACTATTGCAGATCCATTCACGAACCATTTAAATAAGGAAGACAAATATAATTTTTCTAATAAATAAACGAACGGCTTCAATAATTTTTAAAATAACGTTAACAGTGTATTTCGATCCAAATATCACCCAACTGGCCTGAAATCAAATTTTTCCGAGAGTAGTAAATAACTGTACAAATTTTAATTTTAGAGAAGTTTTTCAATCCATCGACATCATAGCCATCCTTCTATAGAATTTGACAGTTGATGGTTAAACAAAAGATAGGAGAAAAACTAAATGTTGATAGAAAAAGTGTATTTTAATCCAAATATCAACGAGATGCCCTTAATTCACCTTTCTTCAAAACAGTAAGAAACTGTGAACATTTCTGTTTCCTTAGATGTTTTTTGGCGTAGAAAAACTATACTTTGACTCCTTCTGACCAGCTCCTTCATCTCAAGAAAAATATTTAACAACGTAACTCAAATTTCTTTACTTTTTCACATTTCAATAGAAATTATTTCAAAAAAATATATCACTTTACAGCCGTAGTGAGCGGAAACTTGATGAAAAATTATCTTTTTAGATCTTTTTTTGTGAGCGAACTATTTTCTCCCTGAATTTTATTTTCCAATCTCTCACGAACAAGAGATAGAGTAAAAAGTCCTTATATTTATATTTATATTTATATTTATATTTATATTTATATTTATATTTATATTTATATTTATATTTATATTTATATTTATATTTATATTTATATTTATATTTATATTTATATTTATATTTATATTTATATTTATATTTATATTTATATTTATATTTATATTTATATTTATATTTATATTTATATTTATATTTATATTTATATTTATATTTATATTTATATTTATATTTATATTTATATTTATATTTATATTTATATTTATATTTATATTTATATTTATATTTATATTTATATTTATATTTATATTTATATTTATATTTATATTTATATTTATATTTATATTTATATTTATATTTATATTTATATTTATATTTATATTTATATTTATATTTATATTTATATTTATATTTATATTTATATTTATATTTATATTTATATTTATATTTATATTTATATTTATATTTATATTTATATTTATATTTATATTTATATTTATATTTATATTTATATTTATATTTATATTTAATCGAACAATATTTTGTGTGGATCGTGAAAAGATTGATAAAGAATATTTTACGAGCTCTGCCTCAACTCATGCTCATGAAGAGAGCATAACCGTTAATGAACATTATGAGAGTGAGAGCAGTTTAATTTTAATTTTAATTGAAAATCAAATGTGAAATAATTTGTTGTATTTAAAAAAAAAAGGGAAAGCAATATTATTCGTACTTGTATTAAGAAATTCAAACATTTCCACTTGAGAATGAAAAAAAAAAACCTTTTGTAAATTTGAAGCAAATTGGTTCAACCGTTTAGGCTCTAGCTCGAAGCATAAACGCACTGACGCATTGACGTACCTACGCACATACGCACAGGCAACCAGACGTCACGAGGACGAGGTCATGACACGAAACAAACTCGGCTTGATTTCATCACCATCGTAATGTTAGATTTCATTATCCGTCTTATCCTTAGTTCAGCACAGACGCACAGACGTACATACGAAGAGACGAACAGACAAACGCAAGTCATGGCCAAGACCAACCCTTTTTTGCGCGACTCCATCATGGTAGTAATGTTAGATTTCACTATACCCGGTTAAACCCTAGCTTAATATGCAGTGAATTTATAGACGCACTGACGCTGAGGCGTACTAACGCACAGACGCACAGAGCGACGGACGTTATTTTGAAAGCCATTTTGTTCGACTCAATCATTGTCTTAATGTTAGATTTCATTGCGTTTTTATTTTCTAGTGGACGCATAGACGCACACACGAACATACGCATAGATAGACGCATAGACTGACGGACTTCTCAATAGACCCAATTTGTTCGACTCCATCACCATCATGAAATTTAAGATTTCACTAACCATTTAGGCTCCAGCTCGATTTACTGTGGACGCACAGACGTACACACGCACACACGCACATACTGACGGAGATCATGAAGAAATTCTTTTTGTTTGACTTCCTCATCATCTTAGTAATGTTAGCTCTCAATTTTTTTCTTGACACGAAACCATTATTTTCTGAAAGAGCAAGTAAAAAAATTGGCCTAATTTTACTATCATCAATGCGTCTTATGCGTCAAACTTTAAATCAAAGAATCTACCTACATTACAAAATTTATCATAAAATAGATCATTAATCGTAAATTATGGCAAACAATATTTTTCGGGTATATAATAAATCAATCACTATTTAACAACAACAAGAATAAAAAAAACATCTATAAAAACAACATTGTAAATGAGTGGCACCCTTTTTTAATATCTCAAACTTAAAAACATATGTATGCCTATGCCTAGCCTAGGCAAAGTTTTTTTTATTGCCCACTTAAAGAAAACATTCCCTTTTTTTTTGTCCATCAATAAACTTTAAAATAGAACTATCACTATAGCAATTACCTACGTAATAGACAAACAAGCGAAACATAACTTCCCACTAACGAAACATGACGCCGTTCTTTTTTCTTATCGAAAAAAAAAAACAAATCGAATTGATATGTCTCATAATCGAATATTGTAAAAAAAAAAAAATTGTTCAATGCAGCTGTCGGCCCATACCTACATACTCCACCCTCAGGTAATAGAAAAACCAATTCCAAGCACCTTGTTATCTCCTGCCTTAAAAAACGTCTTCTTCTATAAAGGTGAATGATATGGCTTTGTGTATTTCAGATAACAGTAAAAGTTCTCTTTTCCGAGCTAAAAAGAATGGTTTTGATAATTTTAAAATTCTAATATTAAATCAATTTTTGTAACGACTATTCAAAAATTATCCACATTCGTAGGAACAAATAGCCCTTAACCTCTTTTCAAGGATAATATTTTCAATCTAAACATTTGACTCAGGACGTTTTTCAGTTAAGTCAACCGTAAACAAAATATTCCTCATAACCTTGTTGCATAGACCTGACTCTTAACACGCCTGGTGCAATTTTGTTGAATTTCATCAATTTACTACATCTTAACTTTTGAAAATTTGGTAAAAATAAAATCAAACTGGCTTTGATATGACGAACTTGGCTTCTTTTGTCATATACCTACTGCTTCCTCTTATTAGAGCTTTCACTGTACAAAGTGTTTGTAGAAAATATAAAACAAGAAACCATAGAAAAATAAAGCTATAACCGCACAATATGTTGCGCGTGTGTGTCATGCTTCCTTGAACACAACACAGCACAACACATTTTCTCGTCAATCATTCAATCAACAAAATGTCGGAAGAAGCATCCTAATAAAATCAGGAAGACAACATCTGAACGACAGAATTTGCTTATTATTAGGAACAACAAACAGAAAGTCAACAGTCAGCATCCCACAGCATCTCACAGCCCAGCACCCTTTTCCATTTCAAAAATAGGCTGGTTAGGTTGATGTCTTTGACATCATGTGGCAGTGGTTTTTTGGGGGAAGGCGCTCCCCATTTATATAGGTAGACAGACAGATATTCATCAACATCTTGATCTTCATTCTCTGGGTTTTGTTTTGGTATAACGAATTTGGATATAAGAAGAATTCACGTCAATTTTTGAGGAATATTTGTTGTGATTTGTCTTAGAATTCGTATCAAAACAGATTACGACAAAACAAATGGTCATGGCCATCTATTATCTAAGATTAAGATTTAAAAGAAAAAAATGTTTGTCCAATGCAAGGCGCAGGTACTTGCTTGAATTTGTGGCATTTTTTTGAGGAACATTACGAGAAGTTTAAGAAAATGGGTATATGGTTTTTATTTCTTCTGGGGACTACTGCTTGTTTTTCGTTAGTAAATCATCTACCAATGCGATTAAAAGTCGAAGGATTTATTAATTAAGAAAAAGATTAAAGGTATGACTGGGTCGCACAAACTTGCTTTTATGTTCAAGAGGCATTGAAGTTATGAGAAAAAATGTTTAAAAGCATGAAATTCGCTAAAAAAAAATCTTTCAATATAACAGTTTGGGGTTTAAAAAAGTCAAGTGTGAAAAGCTGAATGACTTACATTTTACATACATTATTTGAATCAAAGTACTTATAATTTAAAAAATAAAATAAAAATTTTTGTGGATTAATTAATTAAAAAATTTGTTTAAGTTAAATTAAATCACTTCTGTTGCCGAAGTTAAGTCCAATAACTATGTCATTTGGGGTTTTTCGAGGAAGCAAAAGAGCACTGCTGAAATATTTTGAGTCTATTTTTTTTCTATTCATAGCCTTTTGATTATTTTAAATATATAGGGTTTCCAAGGTGTATCGTTTTGAACTATGGCTTTTCATTTGTAGAGTTTGTACACTATCCAGAACCGCGTTTATGGCTTTTCTCAAAACTGTGTGTATAGCCAGTGCGGTTTTTAAAGTTGGGATTCAATCAATGTTACATTGTTTCATTGCTACTAAAGTGACCGAATAAGCCAACGGATAAAGATCGTTGTTTTTTTTTATTACTTTGCCCTTGCATTTACCCTTTTCTTATTAAAAAAAAACTTACATTTTCATTTTTCTCGGAATCAGCCTATATAGAGTTAGGCCATTTTTCCCCTGGACTCTATTATAAATAAAATTCTTAAAACATTTTAAAGGAAAAACATGAGTACCTACATATAAAAAAAAATCCCAAAAAATTGTGAATGCATTTTTGAGATATTAAATTCAAAAACAAAATTCAACCTTTTTTTAAAAATTCTTTCTTTTTTGAAAATTTTGATACACAATATTATTTAAGTTTAATTGAAATTTGTATATAAGAAATAATTTAAATGCCTTCAGCTTCAGCCAATAATACAAAAATTCAAAATAAAAAACCTTTGTGTGGGAGGTACTATTAAGAGTTGCTTAGTGTGAATTTTTATATTTAATATTTGGCCATATATCGCAATAATTTTCCCATACCGCAAACATTTTTATCAAAATCGTAGTAGCCACGTCTAAGACTTTTCTTAAAGCATTTATTAACAATTGTTATTTTTTCCATAAAAGTAAAATATTTTCTTAAAAAATTCTAAAAAATGTTATGCTTTTAACAAATAATAAGTTAAAAAAAAAAATAAAATGCACGACTGGGTTTAGGAAAATTGTAAATAAAAACATGAAAATTATGAGAGAAAAATGTAGAGATCCATGAAATACGACATTTAAATTGGCTAAAACAACTCTTTTGACAGTTTTAGGTGAAAAATAAGAATGCCATCTTAATTCTTGATTGAATATGATCAGCGTTACCGTAGGATATTTTGGAAAAGTGGCAAAAAAAGTGGCACTCGAGAAAAAAAGGTGTCACCTAAAATTAAAAACAAAACAACACCATAATTATATGTATGAAAATTGACTTTAGGGAAAAAATTTCACACTCATCTCAACGAATTTATAGGAGCTGAAGAAAACACATAAAGGGTATTCATGCAACAGCGTAAAGTTGTCGTAAACGTGGTAAAGTTTTAAACTTTGTAAATCTATCAAATTTTCCATACAAATTGTGACATAATTACGAAGTTTTAAACTTTACAACGTTTACGACGACTTTACGCTGTTGCATGAATACCCTTATAATTTTGACAATCATTTTAAGGTTTATTGCAACGTAAGCAAAAACTAAAAATTTAACAGTTCAATTTGTATTATTATTCAACATAAATAAATAAATAAAAGTATGAATAAATAATAAATAATAATTTATTTAAAAGAATGAAAGATATGAAAAGGTATGGAAAAATGGCATGGTGAATTGCTTACTTTAGTTTTACTTGTGGGGAATAAAAAGTGGCACAGACTGAAAGGTGGTGGCTCGGTGGCACAGCTTGAAAAATTGGCAATTTGACACTAAAGTGGCACAGCAGTAACGCTGAATATGATTGTATGGGAAAAAATTAAAATCGTTGGAGTGGTTTTTTAAAAAAAATAATTTTTTCCATATAAAATTCTTAAAACATTTTTAAGAACAAATTTTGGCATGCAAATCTAAAGTATATATATATGTGTATATAAAACCAAAATTTAAAAAAAATTGTCAACCCGTTTTTGAGATATCGAATTTACAAAAAAAAACAAATGAAAGTTTTCTTAAAAATCCAAAACCTTTTTTTTGTAAATTTTCATATGCAATATTATTTAATCTTATCTGAAATTTTTAAATAAGAAAACTTCATCTAAATCCGTTTGGCCAATAACGAGAAAATTGAAAATAAAAAAATACGTTCTATGACAGGTAATATTAATAGTAGCTAAGTGTAAAATTTTATAATTGTTGGTAGTAGATCGTACTAATTTTAGTATACGAAAAAGTTTAATCAAAATCGTAGTGGCCGTTTTTAAGCAAAAAAATATTTTCCATTGCGGTCTTTTAACTTTTGTATGGAAGGTACCGTTATTTTTTCATTAATATAAAATTTTTTCTAAAAATATTTTAGAGAGTATCAAAAAACTCTTAAATATCGAGTTTAAAAAAAAAATCGATCATTTCGTTTTCGAAATATTTGATTTTCCAAAAAAAAAAATTGAAACATTTTTTAAAAATCCAAAAAATACTTTTTCAAAAATTTTGCTACATAAAACTATTTATATTTATTGGAAGCTTCTGCATATAAAAAATAAATGAAATCGGTCCTACGGTTTTGAAAAAAATGAAAAATTTTAAAAATGGTTCTTTGGGTTTAATAACCATTTTTGAAACATGGTTTTCCACCCAAAGAAAGCCTTTACTAAAATAAATTTATTAATTTTTTTTTAAGAAAAGTTGTTGAGCCGTTTTTGAGAAAAATACGATTACCTATGTAAAATTGATAAAAAAAATTGTATGGCTGGTACTGTTATTCTTGGTTCTAAGAAAAAAATGACAAAAACATGTGGGCATAATCACCAAAAACTACTATGTACCAAGTTTGAAGAAAATAATAGTTCATTTAGGCATTCAAAAATAAATAATAAATGAAAAACATAGCATTTCATACCTTAAAAAACCTATTCCAATTAATTAATCAAAATTTTGTTCTTAAAAATATAAACACTATTTCTCACTTTTACTGCCAAAAACTGAGACAAAATTTTTTTCGATTCACTTGTTCAAGTGATTTCGACAAATATCATAATGACGTAGGAAAACTACTGAGCACTCTGAGATATAAACTGGCTAACCATCACCAATCACCATGCTTGAGCTTAACAGTGATGAAAATTTTGACAATGTAAGTTGTATCTATGTCTTGTATATGAAACACGAATTTTTCTTGGAAAATTATGGTTTTTGCTAATTGTAAATTGTGTTGGGCATTAACACGTAATGGATACATGCATTGACATTTGAGGGGTATGATTTGAAAAACTTTTCTTTTGAATTTTTGAGAACCAGGAGTAAAACGATGTAAATAGTTAATAGCTGATAAATTTATATTAGCGATTAATTAGTTAAAATATGAGTTTGGAACGACCTTTATCCAGGTTTATTTTAAAAGTTATCTGACTATTGATTTAACCTGTTAATAAGTGAACAGTATAAGAAGTTTTGAATTAAACGCCAAATGGAATAGGTACTGTAGTTTTGAAAAAATATACACAATAAATGTTCCTTATTTTTTAAAAGGAGGACATTTGTTTGTGGAGGGAGGCCGGGAGGAAAAATTATCAAAGAGTATAGGACTGTCCTCCCAAAAGGAGAACGGTTGGGAACCCTTACTAAGGCACATTTTCAATTAAAAATATTATTGTAAATTGAATAATGTACACAGGTACTTCAAATTCTAACTTTTGCGTATTGCCAATAGGTGTGTTCAGGAAAATGAGATCTCAGAGTCCTCAGCAATCTCAGACTCGTCAACAGGATTCCTCAGAAATTTTGCTGTCAAATTACTGAGGAAATAAAATATTAGATTCACTTGCTTAGTTTATGACACTGAGCCCTCTGAGATCTCATTTTCCTGAACACGCCTAATGTTTAGTTATAAGTCAACTAATGAGACCAAAGTGGCATCGGCTTGACGAAAAACGCCAACTTTCGTGAACTGAAGACTAGATTTCTTGCATTGAAATAAGTTTTGTTTCCATAGGAATTTCTACTGGCTTTGTGGTATAAGTACGGCTTAATATTTAGACTTTTTTTTTAGAATGTCTTAAAATAACTTACACATAAGATTTTTGTTACCTATTGTTTGTAATTGCGGCGCCTACTTATTTTTTTTTTCATTAAAATATCTACTCCTCGCTTTAAAAAAAAAAACTGTCTACCTATTTTAAATATTTCCATCAAACACTCCCTATTTGACATTAAATGGCAACAATAAAAATCAAAATCAACACAAAATACCTTCACTTAACAATAAATATCCATAGAAAGTGGCGCAGCTAAAAGCAAAGTAACGCCTTATATAAACGGGCACAAATAACAAAAACAAACAAAAAAATATTTCTTCGTGACACAATAAAAATTGTGTCCAGAATTTAAATGTGCATTCCAGACGCTCAGACTTACCGAGAGATAGATGCTTTTCAGATCTTTTCAACGATCCACAAGTTGCGCTTCAGAGTCAGCCCCATCATTTGTGTCTCTTTTGTGAAAACATATCAATTTGCTTGCTAAACTAAACTCTAGGTAGGTAGTAGGTATACCTCTACTCCCTGCGAGACATTGAACTCCCTACATGCTTCGAATTTTGAAATTCCATTATATTTTGCTCTTTTGTGTACATAGAAAAATAAAATAAAAATTAACTATCAGACCTTGAAAAACAATACCAAATCCTATACTCGTATAAAAAAATACACGGAACCTATATATATATATATTTTTTTGAAGAACAACAAAAACAAAGGTAAGAATAAAGAATTGTATTTAGCTCATGGCGAATTGTTTGGAACAATTCATAAAAAAAAGGATATTAAATTAAGTCTCTCTCTCTGTTTTTGAAAAGAACACAAAAAAGGACCAAAAATAAGACGAAGAAGAAAGAAAGAACTTTTTTTCCAATTTTCATATATAAAACAAAAATGAAGAAAAACAAAAAAGAAAAGTCTGAACAACACAATTTCCAGGAAATTGAAACTGCCAAAAGCTATACAAATACTTTGCTCCCTCCCCCATCAAACTCTTTTGATACTCCCCCAGGTCCCTCAATTACTTACACAATTTTTCCACATCTGCAATTGGTTTTTGTCTGATGTATGTGTATGTGATATGTTGAAAGTAACCTAAAAAAAATATATGAGGTTGTATTTTTTGGGAAACATCAAAGAGGCGCTCCACTGGTCCAAAGAAAAAGGAAAACAAAAAAAAAACTCAAACAAGGTAAATAAATAATTTCAAATGCACAAGATGAAGATGAAGAACCTACAACATATCTACGACTTTGCAGATAGGTATATACATATGTAGAAGGTATATCTTCAATGTTTTCCGCATTTACTCCCATCAACAGAGTGAACGAAGCATCCAGTCATCAGAGTAAACGCACTAATTGACTCGACTCGTCCAGTCAGTTGGAGTCCATCAGGGCCATGTCGAAACTCGAAATCATGATGTAGAATGTAGTTCCCCAAAAAACTCCCAAATTGACTTTAGTATGCTCCTCGGGCACACGTGCGATTTGTTTACAACTTCAATGTACCAACAATATGTATCTAACAGATGTTTGGGTGGTGATGTGGTTTTTGTTTTGTATCTATTCTTGGACCAGCCAGCATTGCAAAATTCATACATATTTGGTATGCAATCTATATGTTGGGAGTTCCATTTAATTTTGAATCAGATGAACTACTCTTTTGGAGATTTTAGTGATGGCATGTATGTTAAACCTCTATATAGAACATGGATTTTCGTTTTAAACTTTCTTCAATGGTTTTGTTACAAAAATCATATGTGGTTCTATCGATTCGTATCATTACCCGTGTTTTGTTGGAAAATCTATCAATAGTATAGTAGGATTTTACACGAATAACAAAAACAATATCCGCAGTATGAATACTACCGATAAAAGTTAAAGTAGAATCTTACTACGGATGGGTTTTTGACATTTATACGAGTCTCGAATGGATCTTATGTGATTTCGTTCTCAAATGTTGGTACGATTGATATTGCATTTGTATCTCGATGGCTGTGTTCGTTGAGTAGTTGTGCATTTGGAATCATGTGTTTTCCATTGCGGAAAAAAATCAATCTGTTACTGTTGATATTATTTAGTTTTGTTAATGAAAATGGACTAACTGGGCTTATTTTGCAAGAGAAAACAATAGAATAAATAATTAAGTTTTGCTATGTGTCCACCAAAGGTTTATCTCAGTTTAGATTAAATAAATCTTTTTGGTGTTTCCACCGCACAAGAAGATTTAAAAATGATTAAGTTTGACAGCACTTTCTAAAATGCAAATGGTGTTTCTTATGAAATGCAAGTGAGATAGTTTTATTCGTGTTAAACAATGAAGAACTGAATAGTTCAGCACCATATAAGAACATGCTACCTACTCCATGTGCATTTTTTTTTTTTTTATTTGATTACAACAAAACTATATGCAAATAAACAGACCATAATGCATTATCTGTAAAACCAACTCCTCCACACAGGTTTTTCTTCACAAATTTTGACTCGACTCCGATCCCCGACCGGAATCGAGTCGAATCAAGCTCATTTCAACTCTATTCAAGTATACAAAGAATTGAGGCGAGCTTCAAGCTCGCTTCAACACCACATGTTAATGTTGGAGTCTACGAACAAACCCCCTTCTTGAAGTTTTTATTTTATGTCAAATTTATTGGTTAAAACTTTGAAATCGACCGCCAGATTTCCAGATGTTTTCTTACCATATCTTCTTGAAAATTGTCCATTTTATTAGTTTTAGTTAGTTTTTTTTGCTGAAGTTAATTTTAACTTTTGATTTTCACAAAACTTTCTTCTATTTGTGTTTTTTTTGTATTATTATTCTGACGGGTCTTCTTTCAGTTGTACCAATTTTTAAATACAAAAATCCGGCTACTGCCGATGCGTTTTCTTGGGAATTTTCTACTATACTATTTATAGAATGCCAAAAAAACACGGGTATTGTCTTTGTGAATACAAAAATTTAATTCATCAAAAGTAAATGCATGAAGTTCTTAGCTTTAAATTTCCCATTGTCTTGCCTTGTGGTCACATAGATGTTAAACATTGTTTATCTTAGGTATTCACTTCCATTTCACAAATGAGCAAGTTATAGCCTTCCAAATGTCCAAAATTCGGTTGGACAAACCCGATACTTTAACCCTATACCGTATTGACTATGTTGATTAAGCAAAAGAAAAATTGTATGTAAAAAATTGGTTTGTTTCTATATAATAAATTGAAAAAATAGATATTCCTTCTGTTTTTTGGTTTATGTAAATGATTCCCCCCAAAACAAAAACAAAAATTACGACTTTCTCTTATGTTCAATAGGTATTGAAATTATGAGAGAACAATTTTTAACAGTATGAAATTCGATAGTTAAAATCGCTTTAGAAACTTCTTTAATTGTTTGATGTGAATAAAGAATGCCATCTTAATTCTTGATCAATACGAATACATCGAAAAAAAAAAATAAAACTTTTCTTAAAAACTTCAAAAATTTTGTTTTCAAAACAAATTTTTTTGAATTCGTTCAGTTGATAATTCGGGGGTACTTCAAATAGTTGCTAAATATTATATATAAATTGTTTTAGTATTAAGAAGTAGACCGCACTAATATAGACCGAGAGCCCACCCACGGCAGATTTTGGGTGTGAGTGATAGCAAAAAAAGAGGTATAGGCGTGTCGAAAGCTTCATTAAAGGCTATTCAAAAAATCAAAGTCAAAAAAAAAATATGAATGAAGCCGAAATTGAGTTTTACCCCTCCCTAGATAAGCTCCTCGGATCACGCATATCACGGAATCTAAGACCATTTGAGTGTATAGTTCGCTCTACCGGACCGTTTGAAAAATTCAAAATTCTAAGTGAAAAACGGTTTTTTGCAACAGTCTGGCAGGGCGAATTAAACACTCAAATGATCTCAGATTCATTCGTGATATGGCATCCGCGGAGCTTATATAGGGCGGGGTGAAAACCAATTTCGGCTAACACGATTATCCTCCAAGTTGCATAAAATTTTTTTTTTTTTTTTTGATGCACTATTTCTCGCAAAGGCCCCGGTGGTGGACTGCAAGACTTTGATTTTTTGAATAGCTTTTAATGGAGCTTTCGACGCCTATACCTCTTTTTTTGCTATCAATCACACCCAAAATCTGCTGTGGGCTCATAGTCTAATAAGCATACTGAAAAAATTTATCAACACCGAAGAGGCCGTTTTTCCGTGGAATAGTAAGTATATAGAAGTAAAATATATTTTATAAAATATTCTACAAAGTATTAAATAACCATTAGGTACCAAGTTTCAAGAAAATCGACTATGGAGCTTTCGAAAAATCGAATTTTCAAAAAAAAAAAAAACATGAAATATTTTATAAAAATGCAAAAAATTGTTTTTTGAAAATGTTGGTGAACAATACTATTTATATAGTTTAGTTCAGCATACAAAAACTTACTTAAAAAAGTCTTACCGTTTTTCAGAAATCGTTAATAAAAAAAGTTCTTTGGGAGGTAGGTATGTGTACTTCCATTAATTTCCATTTTTTGAAATATGATTTTCACTCGAAAGTATTATTTACAAAAAAAAATTGGGTTTTGCTCTTTATTCGCAGCCAATTGATTCTTTTTTTAGTTTTGAGTAATAGGAGTAATAGTACGTATCCGTCACAGTGAACATTTTAATAAAAGCCGATAAATTTTATTTTATTCCAAAAAAGGACGACAGTTTGTATGTGATTTGTAGTGGCTGACAATTACTTTGACTCCGCGAAACTAGGTCCTAAGACATAAGGACCCTAACAAAAAATGAAAAGGGCCCCAAAAATATGCACATAAGACAACAACAACGAAAATTCTAAATTCTCGGGCTTTATTTCATTTTTTTTTATTTCAGTGGACCTTATTTCCAAACCTTATAGGATACAAAATTATTAATTCTGGTAAAAATTATTAATAATAAACTATAGTAAGTGCCAACCAGCGAGGCAGGGTATCTGCTCCTTTAATATATTTTATAATTATCAGAACAGGTATAATATCAAAAAGCATGACAGAACCTAGCCAAGCTTTGGAGCTTTATCATCATCATCAGCAATTCCTGTAACCCCGATTGGGGCATAAGGCCCCGACAAATCGTTTCCATACTTCACGGTCAGCAGCTAAATATTTAAACGGTGGCCACGTCTTTTTTTGGAAGTCTACTTCTGCTAGAACTGTTGATTTCCATGTTGTTCTTGGTCTTTCAAACCACCCGTCCACACTGAGGATTCCATTCAAAGAACTGCTTTGCAATTTCATCGTTTGGCTTCCTCAGTGTGTGACCAATCCATTGCCAGTTACACTTTCTTATACCAACGTCCAGCCGCTCTTCACTTGTCCTGCGCCACAATTCTTCTTTTGATATAATTTGTGTTCAGCGAATCTTAAGAATATAGCATAGACAGCGGCTCACAAAAGCCTGCAGTTTCTTCGAGATGGTAGTCGTGACATTTCCAGGTTTCGCAAGGAAATAACAGCACGGATTCGACATTGGATTCGAAGAATCTCAACTTTGTGCGAAAAGAGATTTTGACTAGATTTCCAAATTTGAGACAGAGAACCGAAATCTGCGCGAGCTTTATTTATTCTACTTTGAATGTCCAGATCAGTACCACACCATTTGCTGAAACGATACTTCCAAGGTAGTTAAATTGTTCAACCTCTTCAACTGGCATCTCCTGTATTAAAATACGCTGATGTGTGGAGCGGCCTGTGAGCATTATTTTTGTCTTTTTGCTATTTATTTAAAGACCACTCGACTCTCCTTTTAACTTCAGAGCTTGACACATTCCGTTCTACCAGCTGATGTTATTTGCCAAGAGACATATATCATCGGCATAGTCTAAGTGACTAAGCCTTTCAAACGGTCTCCATTAAATGTTTTTATACCAGGAACCAACTAAATGATGTTTGACCCCCTTCTAACTTCAGTACCAATAAAGTAGGTCAGAAACTTAAAACTCAAATTATTTTCTTAAATAGTCAACTTCGAACCCTTTAGGAAGCTTCAATACCTTACCACTAAGGATTCAAGCGATAAAGGACTTCAAAAATCGCAAAAACCATAACCGACTGATTCATCACTCATTTACAGATCATCAAAACTATAGAGAACTTCTCGAAAAAAGAACGAAATTTTAGTTTTTCCATTAAGGAGGCGTGGTATCCGCCTATTTTCACTAATTTATGATTATATGAAGCACTATACCACAAATCAAAGGGAGAAATTTGAAATTTTAAACTTTGGATTAAGAAAGCGGGGTATCCACCCATTTCTTTAATTTTTTATCAATTATTATAAGGAGCTCTGCCGATTGTTGTAGGATTATGAAATTTGCTAGAACCCCAGGGTTTACTGTGCATACAAATCCTAGCATTGAGAACTTAAGATTTTCTATTCAGGGGTGCAGTGGTTCGAATTGTATTGAAAGTCGATCTTTGTTCGAAAGATAACATTTTCAGACATGATAAAGAACATTATAAGACATTAACAGAGAAAATTTCCGCCCACTGACACGCCCACTTTTTTAAATAAGTCATCTAATCATCTTAAGTTGATATAAATGAGGGGTGTGTTTTTAAAATAGTTGTAGGTAGTGTAATTTTTTTTAAATTCTTCTTTAAAAAACTTTTTCACACCCACTTTTGGGGGTGTTTTTTACAAAAAATTAGTGTTGACTTATTTCTATCAAAGCAGAACGAATTGCCCTTAGAACTCTTTTTACTTAAAATTTTGATCAAACTTGTTATTACGATGATTGAGAAGATGCAACAAGTTGGTCTCAGAATTCTGTCTGTCTGTTTGCCTACATCCTAAACGGCTGGATGGATTTTTTAAAACTTGGTACATATGGCATTTAGTGATTCTGCCCATTCGTTTTAAATATTTCTTTTTAACCAAAAATAACAGTACCTACCTGACATAAAATTTTGTTTTGCAATTTAACATTTTCTTTCTCAAAAACGGCTCCACAGCTTTTCGTACTAAAAATTCAGTAAATTATATATAGTAAAGTCTACCTTTGGTTGGAAGACCATATTTCAAAAAATAGTTATTAATGGCACCTACCAAAAAACAATTTTTTTAACTATCGATTTTCTTCAAAACGGTAAGACTGATTTCAACATTTTTTTATACAGAAGCATTCAAAAAATTTAAGTTGTCTTGTGTACGAAAATTTTTGAAAAAATATTTTTTGAATTTTTAAAAAATGTTTCATTTTTTTTTTTAAACAATTATGTATTTTAAAAACAATAAGATCAAGTCCTTAAAATATTTTAAGAAAAAATTGTACATAAAGAGGTTTTATAATACAAATTCTATAGCATTAAGGATTGGACTTGTTGAATTATTGATTCAAAATAGCTTTTTATGGCCTTTAGTCCTACAAATTGGCGTTTAGTTCTACTTTTAAGCCTAGTTAACAGTTCCCGTGCGCAAAAAAAATCTATGCAAATATTCTCGCATGTCAAAAATAATTGAGGTGAAATGCTACATAAATCAATTGTTTGCATGATTGGCTTACAGTTTCATGCAAAATAAAAACAATATAATAATTTATATAATATAGAATATAACTCAATTGATGCACAGAGAATAGGTAGAGAATCGTTTTAAAAATTCCGATTTTTTTTCGCATGGGAACTGTAAACTATGCCTTATGCAAAAATAACGGTACCTTCCATACAAAGTTAAAAAACAGTTTACGACAGTTTTTTTTTTTCTCAAAAACGGCTTCATTAAAATTTTTTCGTATACTAAAAAAAGTGTGATTTACTACAGAAAATTATAAAATTTTACAGCTAATAGTAGCACCTCTCCCATAGAATATTTTTTTAATTTTTCAACTTTCTCATTAGCAGCGGAACGGATTTTCATTAATTTTTTTATATACAAAGTTAAAATAAGTTTAAATAATTTTGCATGTCGAAATTTTCAAAAAAGAAATTTTTGAATTTTTAAAAGAAGCTTCAAATTATTTTTTTTGAAAATTCGATGTGTCAAAAATTGGTTGACAATTTTTTTTGCAATTTTATTTTTATATGCACATAAATAAAAACTTAAGATTTGCATGCCAAAATTTGTCCTTAAAAACCGTGTAAAAATTTTATATATACAAATTATTTTTTTAAAAAACTGCTCCAACGATTTAAAATTTTTTTTCCATACAATCAAGAGTTAAGATAGCGTTCCCTTTTTCACCTAAAACTGTCTAAGGAGTTGTTTTAAGTGTTTTTAAATATCGTATTTCATGCCTCTGAATATTTTGTTCTCATAATGTTCATGTTTTTATATACAATTTTCTTAAGCACTCAGCATTTTGAACAGTCGTGCATTTTTTTTTCTTCAATTACACTAGTTTACAAGATTTTGGGTCATGGTAGGGTACTTAGAAAAAAATATATTTTCTAGACTAATTTTGGGTCACTGAAAACGAAAATCAAAATTATTTTTTTCCAAAGAAGCGTTTTCGAGATATGCGCAAAAATCATTTTCTCAGCTATTTTTTTAGATTTTGCCATAAATCTCGGTAATGGCTTCGCTAATTTACAGAAAATGTGTATTTTCTGAATCTTCTGATCTGTCTCCTTCCGACGATGTTCTGGTCAAAATTGTGTTTCAGCGCATTTTGGTGTGAAAAAAACTATCCTTAACTAGCGAATAACTTTTTTCACATAGAGATTTGAAATAAACTTTCTAACTAATTGTAGTTCATAAAAATACCTTTTAAACGATATATATCACGTCATTATTGGTCTTGAAGTTTGGTGTGTCCAATTCTCCTTTGTATGGAAAAGAGAATGGCCTAAGAAGCACCGATTTATCACCTTAGACAAAAAATGTTGGTCAAAACTTTATTTTAGGACATAGAATTTGGATTCAAGGGTTTTCTGATTTGAAAAAAAAAAATGATTTTGGGAAATAACAGACACCCTAATACCTATCACAACAAAAACATAAATGTTAAAAAAGGAGCCAAGTTCTTATGTGTACAAGAAACCTGTGCGTAAAAAGTCAGCCAAAAAAAGTAATGAGATCTAAAATATATGCCAAGTTTTAAGTTCATGAAGTTTAATATCAAATATCTTAAGTAGAGTAACATCGAAACAATTCCAAATCATGACAGAAATTTGGTAATTAATGATTACTGATTAAAATTTGGTGGGTTCACTGGTCAATTATTTATACATTTTAAATTTGTGATTAAGTAAGTATTTAAGAGAAAACTTGCCAAGTAAATCCACCAAATTTTAATCAGTAATCATTAACTACCAAATTTCTGTCATGATTTGGAATTGTTTCGATATTACTCTTCTTAAGATATTTGATATTAAACTTCATGAACTTAAAACTTGGCATATATTTTAGATCTCATTACTTTTTTTGGCTGACTTTTTACGCACAGGTTTCTTGTACACATAAGAACTTGGCTCCTTTTTTAACATTTATGTTTTTGTTGTGATTTCACTCCTTTTTGCAAAGATTTATTTTGCCAGGTGAAAGTAATAGCAATTCTGATAAAGTGGGTGGATGGCACCCCCCCCCCCCCCTGAATGGACAATTCCAAATTTTCGATTTTTTTCCTTTCTAAATACTTCAAGTCCTACCGACCTACCAATTTTCATCGTTCTACAACAGTCGATAGTGCTCCATATAATTTATAAGAATTTTTAAGAATGTGGGTGGATGCCACGCCCCCTGAATGCAAAATTCCAATTTTTCAATTTTTTCTTTCTTAGTACTTTAGCCCTACCGACCTACCAATTTTCATCGTTTTACAACAATCGGAAGTGCTTCATATAGTTTATAAGAATTTTTAAGAACGTGGGTCGATGCCACGCCCCCTGAACTGAAACTTCCAATTTTTCAATTGTGTTTTCTTCTAAATACTTCAAGGCATACCAACCTACCAATTTTCATCGTTCTACAACAATCGGAAGTGCTTCATATAATTTATAAGAATTTTTGAGAATGTGGGTGGATGCCACGCCCCCTGAACTGAAAATTCCAATTTTTCGATTTCTTTATTCTAAGTACTTCAAGGCGTACCGACCTACCAATTTTCATCGTTCTACAACAAACGGAAATGCTCCATATAATTTATAAGAATTTTTAAGAATGTGGGTGGATGCCACGCCCCCTGAATGCAAAATTCAAATTTTTCAATTTTTTTCTTTATAAGTACCTCAAACCCTACCAACTTACCAATTTTCATTGTTCTACAACAATCGAAAGTGCTCCATATAATTTATAAGAGTTTTTAAAAAAGTGGGTGGATGCCACGCCCCTTGAATAGAAAATTGCAGATTTTCGATTTTTTCCTTTGTATGTACCACAAGGCCTACCGTTTTGCGAAATTTCAAGTTTCTACGATGTCGGGAAGTGCTCCATAATTTTGATGATCTGTCAGTGAGTCAGTGAGTCAGTGAGTCAGTCAGTTACGGTTTTTGCGATTTTTGAAGTCCTATATCTTGGGAACTACTAATGCTAAAGAGTTGAAATTTGGTGAGCCACCTGTGTTTGATCAGTTCAGCAAACACTCCGAATTTGAAGTTTCTGACTTTATTGGTACTGAAGTTAGAGGGGGGTTGAAAATCGCCTGAGTTTGTTCCTGTAAAAAGGGTGTAGTGCCGCGAACTTGGCTGGGCACTACCGTGCCCTTTGATACATTTATATGACTTTTATTGAAAAAATTGAAATTGCCTTCTTTCACTAATTTTTTAATAACTTCTACATTCATAGTCCGATTTTGAAAAATTTTGGCTCAAATCTTTGTTAAAAAGATTGTTTTTCACTTGAGTTCTCAAAATTATTTTACATATTTTTTTTCTATCCATATGGAGTGACCAAAAACTAGAAATTTTTCAAAAATACTCGTTTTTCAAACTTTGAATGCCTGTAACTTATAAAATTTCAGTCCGACTTATACAAACAGTACATCGTCGGAAGGAGACAGATCAGAAGATTCAGAAAATATACATTTTATGTAAATTAGCTAAGCCGTTACCGATATTTATGGCAATATCTGAAAAAATATCTAAGAAAATGAATTTTGCGCATATCTCGAAAACACTTCTTTGGAAAAAAAAAAGAATTTTGATTTTCGTGTTCAGTGA
This sequence comes from Dasysyrphus tricinctus, assembly GCA_963921185.1. Classification (NCBI taxonomy): domain Eukaryota; kingdom Metazoa; phylum Arthropoda; class Insecta; order Diptera; family Syrphidae; genus Dasysyrphus; species Dasysyrphus tricinctus. Next base: position 250,790,879 of record OY992531.1, on the reverse strand, counting down.
CCCAAAATTAGTCCAGAAAATATATTTTTCTCTAAGGACCCTACCATGACCCAAAATTTTGTTTTTTTTTATTTATCACAGATGTACAAATGCTTGTATGGTTGTCAATTTTTTTCTCAAAATAGGTGTTAATACGTCATTTTTCTTTAAAAAAAACATGGTTCTTTGACCGAACGTAATTTTTCGTAAGCGTTTTAAACCATTACAAAAGTAACTTAGGGCTTTTATTTTTAAAGAATAAAATAGCAATTATATCGAAGATGTCAAAACTGGCCCTAACTCAAAACAGCCAAAAAGTCAGATACGTTTTTTCTTCTTAACGCGGCAGTATTGAACTCCTTAAAAAACCATAGTTTCTGCCTTTAAGAATTTGGAGTCACATGCACTCAAGTTATTGCGTTGTTTCTTTCAAACCTTTAAACACAAGTCATTTTACAAAAAAAAAATACAATTTCGTTTCCTTCTTAGAGATTTTATTGCTCCAAGGTAAAAGTTTTTCTTACATTTTTTTCTTCCTAGCTTTTGCTTAAAAAATCTTTCCCTCCATTTGCATAAATCTTTTTTTTGTAGATTATCCTAAGCACACAAAAAGATTTACTTAAAAAAAAGTCAATTTGAAAAAAAAAAAAAAACACAAGAAATATCACACCGCAAATGCATTCTTAAACGCACACATTTTATAGACGACTCTTTTTCAAATCATCACACTCTTAAAGATTCATAAAATATCAATAAATTCCAAAAAACCCCATATACACATCTGCTGCCATAAATTTCTCCTACACTTACACTAAACATTATAAAAGAAAAAAAAAAACTGAACAAAAAACTTCAAAGAGAATCACTATTAAAAAAAGATTCAATTTTCTTCCCGTAAAAAGGCAAAAAAGTCTCACTCACTATTTTATGAAAAAAAAAAAAAATTGGTTTAAAGAATCAAACACAAAACTTCGATCAAATAAATTTGTAATTTTTTTTTTTTTCTTCAGAAGTGGTCTATCGTCCATCGTAGGTCGTCGTTGACTTGGCTTATGGCGTCTTCTGCCCTCACAAATCTATGAACCAACCATGCACTGAATTTTTCGGTTGAGTACCGATTTTTGGAACACACCATCACCACCACCCAGTCAGTTATAGCCCAGCAAAGCCATCCGGCCAGACAAGATACTTGAAGAAGTAGTCCATCTAACAACAGAAGCAGTCAGTAGCAAAATTGCAGTAGCAGCATTGTTCATGTCCATTTTTTTCCCTATGTGGCCTGGCCTGGTCGTGTATATTATAGTGAAAGAAAAGATAAAGATAGAAAAAAAGGAAAGGAACTCTTTCAGGCGTAGGGACTTCCGAAACAAAACAGAAAAGCAAAAAAAGTCGAATTGAAAAGTTATGTTGGAGTACTATTAACACGAAACACATGGTCCCCAGCATAGGGTTGATCTGATGCGGCTGCTGCTAGTTCATGTAACACGAATCAGGGTTCACCTTCAAACATGCGGAGACTCTCATATCGGTTGTCCATAGATCCCTATTAAAAAGTCAAACTCGACCTCCTTCCAGTTGAATTAAGAAAAGTCCCATTGTCGACGACATGCTTGAACCAACCATATCAACGTGTGTGCTGGACCTGGACCAATGGAGCGGGACCCATCATCTCTATCCTTTCATCCTTTATAGCGGGGAATCTGAACCAAAGGTATTGGAACAGAAGCATCAGCAACATTGCTGAAGATAGGGCTCACTGATGGCACTTTATTTCATCCTATCCACACTATCGCGCCCTACATGAAATTCACACACAACGTTTTCCTACTAAAACAAAGTCGCACAGAGAAGAGGAGAGAGGTCTAGAGACCCATGTCGCAGCTAATTGATTGTGAACTAATTTATGTAGTTCAGAATCGTGTCTCGCGCACACACATCTCGCTTTCATTGAGGTTGAACCTAGCATCGCAATAAGACTCAGGCAGGAAAGAAATTGTGGAGCTGACTCTGAAGCTACAGGGTACGCGAAATGGGGAATCCGCAGAATCTCACAACGCATCATTAACATAATTCAACAGCGGCGCGGCATGGCGTGGTGGCCAACATTGCGAGCACGATAGGATTCTTTGCTTTGGTATGAGCGACAAAGTTTGCTGCAGGAATGGTATTTTTTTAAGAGATGAATGAAATTTCGGATTTCAATGCGAGTGCACGCAGGAAAAAATGAAGATTTTTGTCGGTTTTTCTTATTTTTTTTATTCTTGTCATTTTCTGTCGGGATACCTTTGAGTCCTGCGAGTTAAAGGATGTGGTGCAAGTAAGGGAACAGTTTTAGCTTAGATTTTGAGAGTTCAAAAAAATGCGATCAACCCTCAAGTAGGTCTTGAGAATAAAACTTGTACCTCGACATAGTCATGAAATTAGCTCACATAGGGATAGACCACTGTCCAAAAGTCGCTATCGAGAATTTTGTAGTGAAAGTACTCTCAAGTGGAAACACATTTTTACGCTTGGTGGCGTGGCTTCCGGAATGGAAAAGGGCCTTGAACCTCAACTTCAAATAATCAGATCCTTCCAGCCAGCTCGGCCCCTAGCGAGTTGCCTCAAATTTCACACGTCAAAGTTGATTTAAGTCCTCTATCTGTGTAGTGTATGTCACCTGCCTTCCTCTGCTGCGCCATTTTCGGTGGTTCCATTTATTTTTGGTGACACAGCAAACTTATCGGTTAGGTTAATGCCACTGAACAGGCAGTGTTCGTAGTTGTTTCTTTTCTACAGGGGCCCAAAAGTTGGCACAAAACCAGTAGATACAAGTACTTCAGCAAATATGGATTCAAAAAGCTTTACCTCAACTTAAGCCCACAGCTTGTTGTTGTTCAGAGCTTGCCTCGTTTATGATCCCCATCTGAAGGTTATCTGTTATCACCTCCGCTAGTCTGTTGCTGGCCGTTTAAGGTTTTTTGTTGATAGACATTGGAGGTGTCAAATCATTATATGCTAAGAACTCTTTCTTTAAGTTGCTAGTGACACCTTATTATGTGTTAAAGGCTTTCGATTGCTCACACCTTAGGATTACAGCCTACAATCAGTTCGGATAGGAAGGTGCTCTCTGACTTATGTTTCTTGGCAACAATAAACCGTTACCCGATTGAGGCTTGACTAATGTTTTGCTCTTGGTCTACATTTTGGCAAGAAGCTTTAAGGCACAGCTCAACCAGTTCCAGTTTCTAACACTGAGCTTTTAACTCTCATTCTTGAAATTTGGATTCAGATCCCCATCTGTATCCTGTTTTATCGGATGGACCATTTTTTCCTTGATCTGTTTTGAACCATGTAAGCATTCATCATCGGAAATTGTAGCCTTCACAATCTTGTTTGATCGTGGGTCCAAGGGCGGGCAGGGATGGACGCTTCAGTCGTTAATGTTTCACGGGTGAGCTGGCTGAAAAGGAGGAAACTTCTTTAGTTGTTGAATCTGGCTCTGTTATTGATTTTTAAGGTTGGTGGTTGGAAGAAGACGAATAGGCTGAAGGGAAAGAGACTTCTTCAGGTATTGAATCCAATTCATATATTAATTTTTCAGGGTGGGTGGAAGGCGAATTGGCTGAACAGGAAGAAACTTCTTCAGTAGTTGAGCCCAATTCAATTCAGTCGTTAATGATTCAGGGTTGGTAGAAGGTGAGCTGGCTGAAGAGAAAGAAACTTTTTCAATTTTTTAATCCAATTCTGTCGTTGATTTTTCAGTGTTGGTGGAATGCGAGTTTGCTGAAGAGGTAGAAACTTTTTCAGTTGTTTAATCAGAATTGGTAGAAGACGAATAGGCTGAAGAGGAAGAAACTTCTTCAGTAGTGGAGTCCAATTCAGTCGTTGATGTTACAGAGATGGTAGAAGGTGGGCTTACTTAAGAGGAAGTATCTTTTTCAGTAGCAGAGTCTAATCTAGTTCAAACATTTATGTTTTAAGATTGCTAAAAAGACAAAAAGACTGAAGAAGATGAAACTTCTTAATTTCTGGAATCTGTGGTTACTGTTTCAGGGTTGGTAAAAATCGAAAAAGTTGTACTGGATGAAGATACCTTTTTCGGTTGATCTAGGGTCTAGACCACACATAAGCAATTTGTTGTCTTAAGGTTGTTCACATAATCATCACCATATGAAACTACGGATATCACCCTTTTACGCCTTTCACTATCAAAACCAAGATGGCACCACACCGGAAATTTCACTGTTCAAAGATTTCAATTACTTTCACTGTCGACATCGAGATGACGCCACAACGGAAACCGCTCTCAGTTAAGTCTCTGCGTTAAATCACCAAATTGAGTTTGTTAAGAGTAAGCTTAGGATTTAAAATTACATTCATTTAGTTAACTCGGACTTAGGCCCGAAACTAGGATGATGTCTTACTGAAAAACTAGCCTTAAGATCCATGAGTTATTTGAAGTACACGCAGGAATGCATCACTTCTTCCTTTACCACATAAGAAAAACAGCTGCTTTTATAAAAAAGACATACGTATGTATATAAATCTGAAAAATATGCTAGCATGGTCCTCCAGCTTCAGCATTTGAAACCTTTCAAAATCTTTCTATTCGAGAATCACATTATCCGTTCGTTCTTAAGTTTTTACCTTAAAGTGTTCATTCCTTCCTTCTGCTATCCCCTCTCTCTATCCCAACCTTCGCTGTCTTAACTTACTTTGAAAAGCTAAGACTATAGGGACTATATACCAACCTTCACTGTCTTAGCCTTTTCTCCTCCACTGCCGTAGTTAAGACTAGGGACTCTATCGTGACCTTCGCCGTCTTAACTGCCTCTAGAAAGCTAAGACTATGGACTCTATACCAACCATCGCCGTTTTAGTGTTCTCTTCGCCGCCGCCATAGTTAAGACTAGACTAGACAAGACTATCCCAAACTTATTCGCTGTTTTAACCTCCGACTATATTATCGCTGCAGACTAGGGACTCTATCGCAACCTTCAGCGTCTCACCTATCCGTCGATTTGTACTGCTCTGTCATTTCTTAAGACTAGGGACTTTATCCCAAACTTCACTGTCTTTAGCTCCGTAGAGGGATAGGGAATTGATCCCATCATAAGTGTACATGAAATACTTTTTTAGCTTATTGTAAGACCGTAAATATTGTAAAGTTATATGAAACACTTTGTTAAGCTATCCGTTACATATTCACTAAATATTCTTTGGAACTGGAGTTCTGAACTCTCTATTGGCAGAGTTTTTCTGCTTTTCTTCGGTTGACCCTGGACCCCGCTGACCTACCTCAGCTGGAAACAAAAAAAAAGCTTTACATTTTGGCTTAGTTTGTTTGGAGAATCTGGTATCTTGGTCCTTAACTATAACTTTTCTTGTTTACCATAATGTTTTTCCAAACAAAGAGCATTGTTTTCTTTCCATCTTCTCTTCTTATATTTCAATTTATATCTTTTAATCTGTCTTCATCTACAATATTTTTGTTTTGTAGATTTTTTTCTCAATTTTATCATTAAATCAGGAGCTAATGCCTATAGGGCCTTCTATATATACCCGTTCCAAAAAGGATACAAAGAAAAAAGTGAAGCTGTGATTTTATATAGTTAGTCCCACTAGAACCATGTTCCTCACACCAAATCATCGTTGCTATCTTTTTTTTCTGGTCAACAGAGACCATTGATTGTTTTTATTTTATTTTATTTTATTTCGATAAATTTACTTCGTTCGTCAGTAGTTGTAGTGTTATCTTTAACCCTAAAAACAGTTGTAATCTTATTTTTTTATCATTTCCAGACATATCCAAGTTAATGATTAATATTCCAAATGAGTGAAAAGGGAAACTGTTTTAGGAAATAAATCGAAAATGCTTAATGAATATCAATGATTAAAATGAAGAGCTGTTGAGTTTTGTATACAAAAAGAAAAGATAATACAAATCAGCGCCATTATATAATAGCTCATAGGTGAGTTTCTTTTGTCAAATTGATTCCCTTCCAATATTTGGGAGGTCTCTTGGCTGGTGTTCAAATCGAGTCTTCTTTTTTTCCCTAAACCGCTGAGAACACGCATTATGAACACATGATTGGTTTGTCATTTTAAAATGAAACGATCATTTCTATACTGAAGGTCTACCGGTTGGTTGTAGGCGCATCGTCTTTCAATTTGATTTCAAATCGATCACGAAAAATGTGGATTTGGATTCGTTCCAAGTATCTGGAGGTATCCTCTGATGTTTAGGTTACGGTATAATATGGTTTGCCTTGAACATATATTAAGGCCGGAAAATAATGGAGGTGCATATTAAATTTAATCACCATGTTGTGGTCAGCACAAATTGGCTTCTTTTTGTGTGTTCAGGGAATTGGTAACATTATTATAACGGCGGATAGTGTAATTTTTTCTCTGCTGTTGAAAACTGTAAAAAAATAATGAACAAGATCACAAGATCCGACAAATTGGCGGGTAATTTTTTTTTTGTCTAAGTAGATACACGAGAAAAGAAACATGTCTATAGAATTTCCAAGTGGTATTGTAATTTTTTTTTTTTGGTAACAACAAGATGTTGTTAGCAATTAGGTGGTATGTGATATAAGAACTTTGAGGTGTTTGCTTTTATTGACTTAAATCTCAGTTATATCAATTACGAATTCAACTAGTAACTTCGATATAACTCACATTTTGCAAACTTGTATGGGAAATTATAAAACAGACGTAGGTTACAGGTTTTTCAAAATCATTCAAAAAACAGTTTAAGTACAGAAATTTTTCTTTGAGATGAAATCAAAATAAAATGCCAGACTGCTCGAACGAACTTGCTCTTAAAGGTCAAGTTACTTTAAAAAATATGCAAGAAATTATAGAAAATTATAACGAAGCACGAAACTCTGTCTTTCAATTGCATAAGCAACCATAGTCAAATAGAGTTGAGCACTTGAGAAAATATGAATAAATTAACAGACAAAAAATGATTGGAGCAGTTTCTAAAAAATATTTTTTAAGTACCTAGTGTAACTGTAAAAAAATTAAATTTTGATAGACAACAAGAAAAAAAATTCTGTCTGTCTACCTATAGCCTTAGGTGCCATCACACCGTGCAAGTAAGGTACTTGCAGCAATTGTTTCAAAAATTTCGATTTTGAAATATTCGTGCAAGTACTTGCAGAGAGCAGTCACAACAGGCAAGTAAATTGCTTGCTGAAACGATTTTTTACTTGCTTGCAAAACAAACTTGCTGCGAGTACTTTTCAGGTCGTCACCACCGAGCAAGCAAGTACTTGCTGAAATTAATTGCTGAAAGTACTTGCTGCAAGTAATTGCTGAAATTACTTGCTGAAATTATTTTTTGAAAGTACTTGCGTGTGTAAACGGATGTGGTGTTGGCATTTTCAGTTCAGTTTGGGCAATTGTTTCTTCAGAAATAGATCTAAATGGGTAGGTAATCCAGATTTAAAAGAAGAATTTTTTGTATGGGGAAATGGTTTTTAAACATGAAGATTTGTTGAAATCGAGGCAATTGGTTTTTGTAGAATATTATAAGTCAAAAAATATGCGATTGCTTGCAGCAAATGATTTGATTGCAAGCGAGTTGGACTTTCTGATAAAAAATTAACTAAAAGCTGTTATTAGCGGTATATTTCTTATAGTTTTTTTTATTTCGACTTTCTCATTAATTGCTCTACCGACTTCAATCAAAATCTGGCGAGTTGTTTTTACAATTGATAGAAAGAGCTTCGTTGCATTTTTCTTAATTACTCCAATATTTTTAAAAGATCTGAAGTTCCATTTTGGCATGAATCTTTTTTACAACACTGATGAGAGACTTCTGGGCAGAGAGAGGCGACTTTTTCTGTAGTTTTGATCGAAAAACATACGTCGCTTGCAAGCAAGTAAAAAACTTGCTTGCGCAAATCCTGCAAGTGGCAAGTACTTGCGGCAAGGGATTTCAAGTGATTTACTTGTCTGCAAGCGCTTGCAGGAACTAGTTACACCGTGCAAGTATTGCTTGCGCAAGTACTTGCAAGCAAGTATATCACTTGCAGCAATTAATTGCTTTGCAAATACTTTTTTGGGTCGTCACACCAGACAAGTTTTACTTGCCGCAAGTACTTATGCTTGCAAGTAAATCACTTGCAGCAATTACTTGCTACAAATACTTTTCAGGTCGTCACACCAAGCAAGTTTTACTTGCAGCAATCATTTTACTTGCTGCAAGTATCTTACTTGCACGGTGTGACGGCACCTTAATAATTTGTATAAAAAAAAATCTGTAAAAAATTATAGCATTTAGGTCAAAAGCCAAAATAATAAACTTTTTGACAAAATATGTTTTTTGATTCAGAAATATCATACAAAAAGTCCTGCATCGTGTGATGTTATTGAAACATCGACCGATAAAATCACTCTAAATAAGAAAAACGCAATTTTGTACTGGAGTTATTTTGTTTTTGCACCGAAAGTAAAAAAAACTTTGAAAATGCAAAAATTGTTAGCGGTATCGAAACCTCTTAATGATTTTAGTCTCAAATGGTGCCTTAGCCTATAAGATATTATATTAAATTGAAAAACAACAGTTGGTTCCATGATTTGAAAGTGTATGAAGAAGAAAACGAAACCTCAATTTAATTTCACCAAAAAAAAACGGGGCAACAACCAGACAACTCCAAAAATATGTTTTTAGTGAAAAAATCACTTTTTTCTAAATGTCAGTGTATTTTAGGTAAAAGGGCTGACTTTTCATCTTGTTACCGTCACGCTTAGATCCGTTGTGATACCCTTGAAAGTTGTGTCCCACTTAATGTAAAAACCTATGTGTTCTTTTAGCATCAGTCAAGCCATTTAGAGGCGTTGATGAAGTTCCGAAGGCTATTAGCCGAAGTTCTAGAAAGTTCTTCTAAGTCCTCATAGAAATGACTCCCTAGGTGTTTCTTTCTTAAATGACGCAGAGTACAGTGACAAAGGAAGTGTGCACATGAGGAATGTGCTTCTTAATCGCTGCAAACCCTCTGCAAAGGTAATCGGTACAAAGCCTCATTTTCTTTTTCAGGCACCCCAGAAGGTTGTGTTCGGTTACAATTTTTTGTACTTTTCTCAAAATTTAAAATTGTAGAGCTGTCTGGTTTTTGCACCGGATGCTTCAATTTTAGGCATGGTGTACCTATAACTCTTTGTTAAAAAAAATTACTAGAAACTACTATTACCTATAGCTTCAATATAACCGTTCTTTTGATTTTCGGTTTTCTCTGTTCAGCCGTTAAGCTCTACCGATTCCAAAAAAAAAAATTGTACAGGATTTCGTAATGTCATGTTTGATTATTGTCTCGAATTTATTTTTTTTGCAAGATTCAATAACTTGTCCTAAAACAACTTATCTTCATCGCAAAATAGGCAAATTGCCTAATGCCCCTCTCTGCTCTCCTTGCGTATGCCTTTGAAGACTCGTAAACATTTTGAAATTTCAATTTTGTCTCGGTATCGATAAATAGGTACCTGTATACATATGTCTCGACTCGGTCGGGCGTTTTCTCCGTGAATATTGAAATTTATAGTCTCTTTATCGGTCTTGTATGCTTGTATAAGTCGCTCTTCGTTTTGGTCGCGTATTTTATATTACTTGACTGCACGAACTTGCTCTACTTGTAGTTGAACTTGCTTTAATTTTATTTTGTAAAAATGAGTCTAGTGTGCATATTAAGGCTTAAATTTAGACTCCCGTATAACACTGTCTTCAATTTCTTCCAGTCAATTGTGAAAATAAACATCAAAACCGATATCTAAATATCTAGGGACAACCGACTTAGTACCGCCAAAGCGAAGAACTCAGTTTAGGTATTTTATAAAATTAACTGGAAATATTGAAATCAAAATTCTGTTGTTTGTTAAGCCCTGAAGTCACCCTAAAGACGCCACTTACGCATTTTTGAAGAACCTGAACTCACATTGGCGAGGAATTTCTAGAAAAAAAAAATATACCTATGTCATGTCATAAGATTTAAGATACCTACCTTATAATTTTGAACTTCCCAAAAGTGAAAAGAAACGGTGTTAGGAAATAGTTTTCAAGGACAAAGCCCCCAGATTGATTTGGAAATAGCTCCCAAAAAAACTCAGAACTAATTCTCATTTTGGGTGATTTTTCCTTATTTCGCTTTCTTTCATAAGATGAATCAATGCCCAAAATAATAAATTTAAATAGAAATAGAGCCCAAAATAGAAAAAATTGCTACAAGCAACTGCAATATCACCGAAATGTGTTCCGGTCGATTGGAGAAATTTGTCTCATCAAATAGGCCGCACTGCGCAGGGGGGCATCACACGAGCTCTTGATGCTAGCTAATGCGTTTACCCGGGGACCATTTTTCGAATTTAATTTTGCTTTTGGGTGATACAAAAATTTTTTGAGCGATGTTTCCAAATCAATTTGGGCCCTTTTCCTTCGTCGCTTTTTCCAACTGCCAAAAGAAACGTGGGAAGATTGTTTTTAAACAAATTCTAAGGCTTTCCCAAGCTAATTGCCTTGAACAGACGGTGGAAATTTCATGCAAATAGTAAGATCAGATATTGAGACACCAATACATAAAAACGGCGTGCAAATCACTAAATAGGCCTGCCAGACGTCCCGATTTTGGCGAGACAATCCCGATATTTGAACCCTGTCCCGATATATGTCCCGATATACAAACTGTCCCGATTTTGTCCCGACTTTTCTTTTTTACGCATGAGAATAACTTTCTTGTATCAAAGAATATTATTAAAATGATTTCCCGAATTAAGAAGAAATATGTGATGTAGTACATATTTAGTTTAGTTTATTTCGACGGTATTTCTTGCAAATTTCTTGTAAAGGAACAAGACATGCACATGATCGTTGCCGAACCTGGAGTTTCTGCTACCTTCGAAAAATTGTTATTTTGCCGCGCAAAAGTTTTAAAAACGAAAACCATACAAATTTATATGTATTTACGGTTTTATTTAATATTGCTTCAAGGTTTTCAAAAAAATACAATTTTATAAAATTTGAAAATTATAATGCTGCACTGCATGATTCCATTTTGTCAAATCTTAATGTGTTGCCTTAAAACATGAATTTTCATCGATTTTGCAGCTCTAGTCAATGTGCGGCCTTAGGCAAATGCATTAGAGGCACCGGACATGATAATTGCGATCAGTTTTTAAATTTTATTAATTAAGCCTTCAAACAAAAATTGCTTTCATATATTGACCACTGCGAAATCTTAAAATTATTTGCAAAGACATCAAGTGGAAATAAGAAATCGAGACATTTTTATTTTCAAGTGATCATTAGACAACAGCTAGGTCAAGGCTTAAACATTTTACCAGAATTGCAAATCTTTTGAAATGACAGAGAGTAGCAAAGAACCCGAAGATATTTTAGTTACAAAACTGAATTTTCAATGCTCCCGATATAATCTTTTTATTTCTTTTTTGTCATAAGTGTTAGCTAGTAAACATGTTTCTATTTGTTGTATATTTAACAGATCATTGTCTTTTGTTAGTCCCGATTTGTCCCGATTTTTTGTCACCGATGTCCCGATATTGCGAAAAATTTATCTGGCAGCCCTATCACTAAAACAACCACCAAATCGAAAATATTCTTAGTTTTGTGGCATTTTTCTTCTTAAAATTTTAAACCGAAGCCAACCTAAGGAACATAAACAATTTTCTGCACCTCAAAATAAAAATTTTTGAAAATTCCATCCATTTTGCCATTTTCGCAAACTTGTAAAAAAATTTACCTTTTTAAAATCTAGTGCAAACAAAATCTGCGAGTGGGGTCGAAACTTTGGCAGGGTCAAAATTCTGTTTTCAAAATTCTGCTTTTCAAAACTCTAGTTTTAAAAATTCTGATTTTCAAAATTAAGCCAGTACCCAAAAGTTTGGAAAATGTTAAAAGCGTTACTTGGTACTGACAGCAATCGTTATTTTACAACGAAATCACGAACAAAATTATTTTTGAGAGATTTCCTAGACGCTAGACCTCTTCCTAATTATATTTCTTGCACTCACTTCAGAAAGTTTGTAATTTTTTATTACAAGAAATGTTAAAATTTCAAGTTGAATACTTTGTATGCACATGTTTTTTTCTTCGACCAATAAGAGTTGACAAAATACTAAAAGAAAAAATGTATTGAGGAAAAATGACTTCAGAGTCATAGCATCTTGCAAATTTTGATTGAGATGTTGAAGAGTCAAACGAAAAAAAAAATGGTCAAAGTATGACAGCTTACAACTAATAATGCATGGGACACGGACTGGTACCTCCATCTATACTTTTTTCTTAAGCCTTCCTTCCTACCTTACCTACCAAAATTTTACTAAAACCTTCCTGTCCAACCCTTGAACAATTACTAGGTATACCTACCATACGAATACGATATACTTTTTCTAATAATAAATCTTCAACATCTACAATTCACATCACACAACAACATCCAACATCCCAAATTGTTGACAAAATTTCTCCCAAACTACCTACCAATAATAATTGCCTAATGCCTACATTTCTTGCTCCATATCCATATCCCTCTAGGTACTATTTCCCAGATGTTAACTTCTTATGTTTATGTTTATGAGGTTCAATAAACTCACCTTTGCGAACAGCTGATTAAAATTGGTAATCCATGTGAAGCAATAAAATCTCCATTAATTACAGTCGTTATCCACAAATGGAGCTCTCTCTCTCTGGTCCGTGCGTACGTGTTTGATAAGCAAAATCAATTACTATTTTCGACGAATGTTTCACATGCGTTGCTCATATTTTTATATCTTTGCACTCGTTAAGGACGATATGTTCGTGTGTGTGTGTGTGTGTTGAGTTTGACTCAGAATGTGTCGTGCGTAAAGGCATTAAAATATTTCACTTTTAATGCAAACACCAACCAACATAGGTATTTCCCTTAAATTTATAATCCAATCAATAATTTACACATTTTTACACGACTTGTTTTTATTATTTTTTTTTTGTATAAGAAACTCATAAAGTCGTTATAAGATTTATTCGATTTTTATTATTTAAATCGTCAAATATACTAGCATTCGCGCCGAAATAGCCAGCCGCGTTATTTAATGAAAACCCCCGCAACCATGCACAATCAAAAGGAAGCAAAAAAAGGGAATTTTCCCCGAAGCACCGCGAATTCAATGCACTCCGTTGTCGTTCACATATTTTCACGCGCGTCGTCGCCTTCTTCGTGCAATCGGATTTTTTTTAATATCCTTATCGCGAGACAGACGTTCTAGAGACACATCCAGCAGAACCACAAACAACGAACACCAGAAATAAAAAAAAAACTGAAAACAGAGCTCAACAATACAAAAAGGTTATGAAATGAAAATTCCAACAATCAACGCAACAACGTGCAATCAAAGAAGCACCCACCACCTACTCCTCGACTTGCCACTTCAACTTCTGTCTAGAGAGGGTTGATAGCTGTGGCAAAGATACTTTGTCTGTTCCTTATTCAACACGAGTGTCGAGTATATACGACTCGACAACGAATATCTCGCAGAAATACTTTTGTTTTCTCAAAATTTAATTCTTATTAGCAAAATCGTATCCAACAAATGCGGCGCGATTCGACTCGATTCGGATTCGAAATTCGACTCTTCCATCGGGAGGTTCACGAAGAACTGAAATTACAAAGTCTGACGAAGAACTGACAGACATGAAAAGTTTGACTTTGCCGATATGCCGGTCGCGGTGCTGTGCGGCGCGGCAATTCAGTTCAGTTTCAGTTAGATGCATTCCCATTGCGTATACAGAAATAGAGATACACGTTTGGTTCGGTCTGTTGGATGTGTAGTGTATCTTACAGATACTTCTGTTATTTCTCTGTTCATTTGTTCACTCTTTTAGGGTAAACAAAGTTCATTTTGCGTGGGAGATGGCAGCGAGCTCGGAGTTATCTTTGACAAAAAACAAAACCAAAACAAGATACAAACAGAATAAAATTTAGCGCCACAATCTAGGAACAGGTTCATTTTGTTGTCGAACATGTGCTCTTTGCGGTTCTTTGGGAAGGCGACGAGTTAGAAGTTAGGTAGATATAAGCAAAAGATGTTTAGTGTTGCGCATGGTTATGGAATTTCTGTAGGTATGCTTAGGTTTTTTTGTTGTCTGTATAAAGCCGTGCGTCAGTCAATCGGATACAAGAATGTATCAATTTGTTTCTAAGTTTAATTTTTGACACTAATGAAGTGCAACCCTAAACGTATAAATAGAGATCAAAATTAATTTTAAGTTTCACCAAGTTAACAAGGCATTGATTTTCCTTAGTTTCAGATCTAGTGCCTTGCAATTTTAAAGAAGGTAGGTACTTGAACCTATACTAATTCACATGACTGTGTTATGGACGATCTGGCTGAAGAATTGCGGGTAGTATTCGAGGGGTTGGAAACTTAATCTCGCACATTAAAATCTCGCATTCAAAGTCTCGCAGTGCGAAATCTCAAATTTACAAAATCTCGCTTTTCATAATCTCGCAATCCTTTTAACAGTGTCTCGCAATTAAAAAACTTCGCAAATCAAAAATTTGCTAATTAAAATATCCCAAAATTTAATTGCATTGCAACAAATAATTTTTGTAATAATTTTGCGAAACTTTGATTAAAAAAAATTGTTTGCTGCAATGCATTTTAATTTTGCGAAATTTTCTTATTTCTGCAAAATAAATCGTTTTCGAATTCCATTTTTTGATGCACAGGATTTTTTAGTGCAAAATTGAGTGTTATGTAATTTGAGTTCTGAATTTGCGAGATTTCGGATGATATGTGAGATTTTTGGTGCGAGATGGAAATGCCATGTGAGATTTAGTGACAGAGGATTTTTCATTTGCGAGACTTCATTTCCGCCAACTTGTTAATTTTAGAAACATTGAAAATTACCAAAAAAACAAGCGAAAGTCCCACTTTTTGACATAAAGCAAAATGTTTCCGAAAAGTGGCAACATTGACATTTAAATCGAAGGTGCTTCTACTTAACACCTATTTTTTAAGGTATCGATTATTATTTCCTAGTTCGTGTTTGGCAGCTGGAGACGTTTCCGAAACTTTTTCCACGTTCAAAATATTAAACATTAGGCGAGTTCAGGAAAATGAGATCTCAGAGCCCTCAGCAATCTCAGTCTCGTGAACAGGATTCCTCAGAAATTTTGCTCTCAAATAACTGAGGAAAGAAAATATTGGATTCGCTTGCTCAGTTTTTGACACTGAGCCGTTGGAGATCTCATTTTCCTGAACACGCCTTTTATCAAAAAAGTGTAGACTCCACTCGTTGACATATAAATAATATGTTCCCGAAAAGTGGCAACACTGAAATTTTTCCCGAAGGTGCGTCTACTCAACACCTATATTCTAAGAGATTAATTGTTACTTTGATTTGACTATAGAAATTTTCCAAGTGATTTACTATTTACATATTTTTATTTTACCATTTCCCACAGATTGGGCGCCATTTTTGAAAATGGCATCCAAGCGACGGAGCTACAACAATGACTCTTCAGCTAAATTACATCCAAACCGTATCAAAAATAAATTTCGAATATAAAAGCAAGACTCCCGTTCATTTAAAGCGATTGGGCGCCATTTTCAAAATGGTGTCCAAGCAACAGGATTACAAAACTGACTCCCAAGTTAAATTTAATCGTTATTGTCTAATACTACGTTTTCATTAGAGCCAAAATGAGGTGATCACGTTTTTGTAATTTGATAGTTTCGTTTGATAGGTAGCGCCTTTCATTTTTGATATTCAAATGGGTGTAAATCGCTTTTTATTGTTGTTTGTTTCTTTCTTCTTCCACTGATTCTTTTAAGAGCTCTTCAAACTGTGGCTAGTCCTAGTTGGGTGTGTTCGTCAGGTTTTTACTTAATTTTCAACCAAATTTCGTGCAAATTTGGTTGAAATTATCTCATTTCGAAATTTGAATTTGTATGGGAAAACGGGATTGCGTATCGAACTTGGAAATTTTCAACGAAAATACCTCATTTGGTCTAATGAAATCGTAGTATAAAGAATGAATTCCGATCATAAAAAGGTCCCTTCCAAAAAAGGCACGGAAAACGGTTTCCTGGCCGGACTGTACGTATATAAATTGATAATTTTGCTTTAATTAAAAAAAAAATACATAAATAACGATTTAAATGTAATTTCTGCAAATAAACTTTTCTAATCGCTTATTGAGCTATAATATTGCTTGCACGTCTAATTCTATTTTGCATATTAATGTTTCTATACATAATGTACTTGCATAAATTATAATACATACACTTACATATCTAAAATTAAATAGGTATCAATGTCAATCAATAAACCCCCTATGAATTTCATCACAATATTAATCAATATGTTCAAATATTCAAGGGTTGAAAAACAACAACAAAAAATAACAACTGTCCCTCTGATGCCAACCGAACCGATACACCATAACCGGCAGAAAAATAGATGAATTAAAAATGTAAACAATAACAAACCACAGCTGATTTTGTTTGAGGCCGAGAACGAGAATACTCGTACTGAGTTCATCAATAAATTCATTCTCTCTCAGAAAAAGAGAAGTGAATGCTTTTTTTATTTAACACATTCATTCTGTTTTTATTTATCGAACATGTTGTATGAAGACATAAAATGAATTTCATACAAAATGTTAAAAGTTAAAACTGAATCAAATGCACACAAAATGCTATTAACAGTGATTGTTCGCGCCAATGCATTTTTAAATTTTACCTTAAATGAAAATTGTTAACATTTTTCTAATTTATCTGTCCAATTTATAATTCTGAGAATTTCCCCAGTTTTGCTATCAAATACTAGGGAAACAATATTTTGGATTCTTGTGCTCAGGTGAGTGCTCTGAAATATAAGCTGAACAAGTTTTGATTTAAAATCCGTACAAAATTGGATACAAAAATTTTATGTGAGTGAGTCAAGGAATTAAAATAAATTTTCATTTCGAAGTATGCAGAATGGCAGAGATTCAATGGTCGGAAAAAAGTATTTTGATTTTGGAAAGATATAAACTTATATTTGAAGGAGAAGATTAGTGCTCAGGTAGGTAGTTTTGCAATTTTTGTTGAAATAAATTATTTCTCAATGTTACAAGGAGTCTCGAATATAGCAAAAAAAAAAATAATTTTTGGTAATTTTTTATCGGTAATTTCTTGAAAACCCGAGATGCATTTGAATTGAGTGTGGCCAAAATCTGCACAAGTAAAGTATCAACCTCTCAGCAGGTGCCATATCACCCGGCAATTTTTCCCATGTCTCTTTTGTAGGGCATAATGTTTTTTTAATTTCGTATAGACTCTCGTTATCAAACTATTTTGTTATTTTAAAATTAATTACAGAATACCTACATAATTAAAGACCGAAATAAAAATCATTTTTACTGTTTGAGTTACAAGGAAAATTGAAAATGGGTGCGATATCAACCGACCTTAACCTTAATTTAAATGTGAAATTTGTTTTTTTGTTAACATACTTCTTGTAAATAACTGATCATTGTTGGTATGGTAGTAAAAGTAGGTAAATTGCTGGTTTCTCAAAAACTACAAGACATTTTAGCATAAGGCTTTTAGTGTTAAAAACAAAAATTGTGCTTAATAATCTTGGAAAAAAAAGAAATAGTTTAAATTTTTAGTTTTTCATAGGATATGAAAGTAATTTTAAAAGGAAACAAGAAATTTAATTCCTGGCCTCAAGACAAGCTATAGTATGCAGTAGCGGATCCAGGATTTGGCTGTGGGAGGGGGAGGGGGCTTGGAGTTCCCTTAGACACATCTTTTTAATAAAATTCTTAATCATAATAGCTATACGAATGCTTTACCGACCCAAAAATTCTTTTCTCAGAAAGTACGCTAGTTGGTAGCTGAATTAAAAAGATTTTGTATAATTCAAAAATATATGTACTTAATAGGAAAATTCTGCAAAATTTCATGATTGGAAATGGAGCGTCTAGAATTAGTGAGCTTCAGCTGCTATTTTAAAAAGACGCTTTAACCAGTTTCTAAACAAAGACACATCGCGTATAAGAAAGTTGTTAGGATATGTTTATAGGAACTTTAAATAAGTTAAGTACCTTTCTTTAATTTGAATATTTCTTGTAGGATTTATAAATACTCATCCTCAGTACTTTATCTAACTTTAGTCAGCCGCGGTATATGTCAAAATAGTTATTGATAAACTTTGTACGTTACTGTTCTCCTAAAATTTTTTAACTTGGACAACGGAATTGGTTGTCCAAGATTTGATTAACAAGAGTCTGTTTTTGACACTAACGTAAGATCCATGCGAAAAGTATATGGACAAAATTGAAACAAAAGGGCGGGCGTAACGCCAAGATGGGCAGCTTGATGCGCTTCTGTATCTATTCCATCTAAATGACTTTAGTCTATTTGGATTGGTGTTTCGAACTTCGTGTTCAACATTCCGATCATTAACTATTTTCAGTGAATTCCCTTCATATTTTTTGGCAATTGAAATCTTACAGTATGACGAAGATTTGAAAAAAATTTGAGCTAACATTTTAAAAATTTTGTCTGCCCTTCAATTTCTATTTATTTATAGTTATACGAGTATTTGTTTCATATTAAAACAAAAATTTATATTACACTTTTTGAAGAAAAAAACATTAACCGTTACAGCTGATTTTTACATTTCGAAAACGAGTTCGAAGTGAATTGAAATTCCTTTTCATTTCATTTTATGAATATTGCTCGCAGGAAGAGCTCTCTAATCTTTCCTTAGAGCACAAAGGAAATTACAAGAGAAACTAAGATCAAAAACCACTTCGTCTTAAAGCAGTCTTTGAAATCGTCAAAATATCCTTCGGCACACGAAAACAATCTAATATAAAAACATAAGCTTCAATTTCAGAAACAATAAGGGTATTCATGCAAACGCGTAAAGTCGTCGTAAACGTTGTAAAGTTTTAAACTTCGTAAATCTGTCAAATTTTCCATACAAATTGTGACAAAATTACGAATTTTTAAACTTTACAACATTTACGACGGCTTCACGCAGTTGTATGAATACCCTTAATATTTTGATATTATCATGCATCAAAGTTATTCAGCCCGATTACCTATAGCATCCGTCGAATGAGCTGTGGAGCGAATCAGACTGAATTGTTACATTTTTACTATGAGCCAAATGTCAAAATTGAACCTGACTCATTCGTCGGATTCTTTTATCAGGTTGATTTTTTACACTGGAAGCTGAGTTTTTAAACTAAAGCCCCAAAAGCTATACGGGGTCAGCTAAGTCCGAAAAATATCAAGAGGAGTTGAAGAAAAAGGTTACATTGATTTACTTTGTCAAACTTAATTTGATCTTTAAGAAATATCGATACCCAAGGAAATCTAGGTAACAATAATAGCATGAAAGTCAACCTCACTAGTTTCAATATAAGGACTTGGAAAAAACACAGCATTTAGGTATGTATACATATACTAGCCCCAAACTAGTTATTTGCTTAGTTCGATTCCCTACGGGCTTGGAAAAACAAAGCTTACATACAAATTGTTAAGCCCCAAGCTCCATTTTTCTCTGTACTTCGGAAAACAACAGCTTTCATGCTAATTTTTTAGCTCTTGCCTCTTATTTTCGTCGGATTTCTTTAATACCTGGAAAAAACACAGCTCTATTATGCAAATTTGGTAGCCCTATCCAGTGTTATAGTTTTCATCAGATTCCCTTGCAGGCTTAGGAAAACACGCTTCGTAAAGGTTTAGCCCCAAGCCTCAATTTTTCGTCTAATACCTTTAGGACTTGAAATAAATAGAGCCATCTGATATTTATATAATCGCCTTTTTTCATCCAATTCTCCTGGGAGCGCTACGATATCCCGCAAACCAAAATCTCGAATAACGAAATCTCGCATTTTTTTAAAAATCTCGAATAACGAAATCTCGCAAATTAAAAATCTTGTTTTCATAATCTCGCAATTACAAAATCTCGCTTTTCACAATCTCGCATTTACAGTTTGAACCTAAAAATCTCGCAAATTTCAACCAAAATCTCGCAATTTAAAATCTCGCAAATCAAAATCTCGCAACTTCAAATTTCACAGCAACGAATCACACACGACTTTTAGAATTTTTTTTTCTTGTTGAGAATATACCTACCCAAGAGCACTTTGGATAATTTTCCTTCCAACTAATAACTGTACCTGTCAATAAAAAAAATGTGTACATCCTTTATTACTGTTAATAACCTCTATAGTCATTTACGCGTTCATAATGGAACTAAAAGTATTTTCTTGTTCAAGGCCAAATACGAGTAATGCGATTTGCACATGACACTTTACAACTGGATGTACCATCTCTATGTTCTCTCTCCTTCTTGTTCTTTTGAAAGCAATAATATTGAAAATCAAAAGTTCAAATTAATAAATAACAGTGTGGTCTTAAAGTACCCAGACACTGGATTATATATTTTGCAGTAGGTAGGATATCTCGCTGAATTGCATTGCAACAAATACATTTTTTTAATCAAAATTTGATTAAAAAATTTATTTGTTGCAAGTCAATTCAATTTTGCGAGATTTTGATATGCGAGATTTTAGTTTGCGGGATTTCGTTATTGCGAGATTATGAAAAGCGGGATTTTGTAATTGCGGGGTTATGAAAAGCGAGATTTTGTAATTGCGAGATTTCGTTATGCGAGATTTCGAATGCGAGATTTTGATTTGCGAGATTTCGTAGCCAACCCAATTCTCCTGGGGCTTCAAAAAAAAAAACACAGTTGCATATAATATGTTTCAGCCCAGCAAATCGTTCAATTTCCCTAGGGCTTGGAAAAACACAGGTCATATGTAAATTTTGTAGCTACAATCTTAGTTTTTTAACTCTCTTTTGAATCAGCCATGGGGGGGGCTTCAGCCCCTATATATATATATATATACAATATATATACAAAAATACATGCTTTTTAAATATAAATTGACGTATCTGCATGCTCTTTTAAGATATATTGACGTATCTGCATTTTTCATAAGAAAAATAAACGTAACTACCAAACAAATATTCGTATATCCGGAGAGGAAAATTATTTACTTGCAGATACGACAGATAGTCTTAACATGAAAGTTAGTGAGCTTTTGATCAAAAATTAATAATTTGATTACTTATCATTTCCTTAAAGTATGAAACAAATTCATCCAGAAATAAAAAAGTTAAATACATAAACAGAAAAACGCATTTATCTCGAAATGCCCAAAATACATATACGTTTTTTCTTCTTAACAAGGCAGTATAATAGTTGATAAGAGTAAAATTTTATTGATTTTTTGAAGTAGATCACACTTTTTTTTAGCGTACGAAAAAAAATGTTATGGAAATCGTAGGAGCCGTTCCGTTTTTGAAAAAATAAATATTGTCCTTAACTTTTACCGTTATTTTTGCATAAAAGTAATTTTTTAAAAAAATATTTTTAAGAGTATTCAAAAACTCTTAAGTATTGAGTTTCAAATCAATAGATCATGTCGTTTTCGAAATATTTGATTTAAAAAAAAAAATGAAGCATTTTTAAAACTCAGATAGTTTTTCAAGAACTTAGGTACCTACCTACACAATACTACTTTAATTTTTTGGAAGTTTCTGTGTAAAAAAATATTGAAATTGGTAAGAAGATAATCGAAAATTTAAAAAAATAATGTTTTCAAATGTAAAATTTTTAAAACTTTTTTAAGACAAAAATTTGAAATTTTTAAAATAAAAAAATTTGAGCTCGTTTTTAAATATCAAATAAAAAAAATAGATTTTTTTTCAAACTCAAAAAATTTCGTTTTTACCAATTTTGATATGCATATTTATTTATTCCAACATACTTAAAATTTTTATATAAAAATTGGTTAAGATCCGTTTAGCATACCGAAAAAAAAATTATCAATATAGTTGAACTCATTTTGGAGAAGAATAAAATTTTTCTAAACGGTCTTGTTTTCTTAAAATATTATGAAAAGTGATACAAGCCATTAGGTACCAAGTTTTAAAAAAAATCCAAATACATACTAGATAAGTTTGCACACAAAAATTTAAGAAATTTTTTTAAAATCCAAAAGTTATTTTTCATAAAAAAATCTACTACTACAATACTATTTATTTATTTTTAACAATACTATTTAAACTTTTAATAAGCTTCTGCTTAAAAATGATTAAATCAGTCAAACAGTCAAGAGAATCGAAAATAAACACCAAATGATTCTTTGTGGGAGAGCCCAAATGTAGCCTTCCCTGAAACTGATTTATTGAATTGTTTTTATGAAAAGTTTGGGAGCTGTTTAAAAAAAATAACGATTATATGAAATTGTTAAAAAAAATGTATGGCAGGTACCTACTGTTATTTTTGGTTTCAATGAAAAAAAAACTTGCGACGGGAGTGACCAAAAACTGCTGAGCACCAAGTTCGAAGAAAATAGATTCAGCAGTTTTGGCTAGAGCTCAACGGAGAGACAGAATTGTGAGATCCACTTTTTTCTTCTTCATAGTTTTGATATTTTAAAAAGAACTCTGGTTTGAGCAAAAAATTAAGCATTAACTATACGCATTATATTAGATTTCTACCATTAGCGGCGTTTCCAAAAACAAAAACATGACTTTAGTCAAAATTTAGACTCTCAAAATTTTCAGATAAGTATTTCAGATCCACCGAAAGAACTTTTTGCTCCTGTTGATTTTAAAAAATGACCCCCTCCCATAATTATGATTTGTTTTCTTGTCTCAGCCAAATAACCTACATCATCTAGCCTTGTGTCACACCTTGTATGGAAAACTGCCTCTTTATACATTATAGGTTGGTGTTTTCTAAATTATAGACAAGTTAAGTTAAAATGAATTAGAATCACTATAGCTTTGATAATTTAACACAAATCTAGTTATCTTATGTAAAGTTTTGTCTTGACTGCTCAATTTACAATCAAATTTGAATACTACTCACACCATAAACGAACTGCTTAGTGTAGTCTAGTCAAGTCTAAAGTATCAAATTGATTAGGTACATGCATTTATACTCACAAAAGGTAACAAGAGTGGCCTAGGGAGTTATCTTTGATTGTGCCCATTTTTAAGAATAATTTGCCCTCAAGCCATAACACAAGCTAAATCAGTTTAAATGCTCCAAAGCCGTCTTAGTGCAGCTAGTCGATTGAGTAAAGCCTTATGTTAATATCGTTTAAAATTCTATACAACGAACTTGACAACCAATTTGTTAAGTGGCGTAAACAAATAAAACCAAACTATTCACTCATTGATTGTTTGCCACAGGCACCTGCTCTTGCTGACCATGAGTCTGCATCCATGAGTGTTATAATGGTTATCTGTTATCTCCCTTTCTGATCATTAGAAATCACTGAACCCACTGAGAGTAATACTAACTTATTGTTAGTAGAAATCAAAATGTACCTATAACCTGCCTCTTTTGTATACGTTCATACATACATATTATATGGAAGGTGTGTTGTCCACTCTGATGGAAGTTATTTTGGATGCAGCGCACTGAATCTGAATGAAGACTCACCTCGGCCATGAACATGATGACGGGTAATAGGGAAGATAATGATGGTGATTTTGATATCTAAATCCATTAACGCTTCGAATACAAATTGACGAAATCACACATATTCGAGCAGAATCTAAAAGTAGGTATATTTGTCGATTTATTGATGTTAGCCGTCAGGTATAATTGATCCCATAACACCACACGTGAGTATACCCTAATGACATCTAAACTCTTGCGAGGGGCATTTGTATTTTGAATTAACATAAACCAACAACACTTTGCTCGGATGTTTGAGTTCATCAATCCAAAAATCGAAACAAACAAACAAAACCAACAGAAATCCAAGGGAAATGTTTAGTATTAAAGGAGTGTGCTGTATGCAAGCGTGTAAACAAAGTCCATCACTGATACTGGGAAAAGTGTGTTCCACCAAAATGTTTGACCTAAATACCTGGTGTAATTGAGCTTCGGACTTGTTCAACTATGCGTTTGTTTATTTTGGGATTTATTTTAAAGTGCCCAGAAGCCCAAATCTAATTAAGCAATTTTTTTCTCATTAATATTCAGTGATGCTTCTGCCCGATGGAATCTAATTTATTGCTAGACAGCGTTGTTATAATTTTAACTGGCCTACTTCAGATAAAAGGGTTCTACGTTTTATTATTTATAAATTCAGTCCAAAGCTAAGACCCCAAAGTTCCAAATAAAAAGTTAAAAGTAGGTAAGGTTAGATAAGGTTAGGTAAGGTTAGGTAAGGTTAGGTAAGGTTAGGTAAGGTTAGGTAAGGTTAGGTAAGGTTAGGTAAGGTTAGGTAAGGTTAGGTAAGGTTAGGTAAGGTTAGGTAAGGTTAGGTAAGGTTAGGTAAGGTTAGGTAAGGTTAGGTAAGGTTAGGTAAGGTTAGGTAAGGTTAGGTAAGGTTAGGTAAGGTTAGGTAAGGTTAGGTAAGGTTAGGTAAGGTTAGGTAAGGTTAGGTAAGGTTAGGTAAGGTTAGGTAAGGTTAGGTAAGGTTAGGTAAGGTTAGGTAAGGTTAGGTAAGGTTAGGTAAGGTTAGGTAAGGTTAGGTAAGGTTAGGTAAGGTTAGGTAAGGTTAGGTAAGGTTAGGTAAGGTTAGGTAAGGTTAGGTAAGGTTAGGTAAGGTTAGGTAAGGTTAGGTAAGGTTAGGTAAGGTTAGGTAAGGTTAGGTAAGGTTAGGTAAGGTTAGGAAGTGTAAGGAGGCGTTTTTATACTTTAAGTCGCATATCACTATGTTTGAATCTTAATGGAAATGAATCCATTGTGGTCCAAGGATGAAGGCGATCATTTCCATCATCCATGTTTATTAAACCTTGAAACTGTTCTTATTATAAACTTCTTCCAAAGGTATAACAACACTGTACGAATTTGGAGCTGCATGCAATATAGTCACGCCGAATCATATACTGGCCGCCATTTAAAGTTCTTTTTAACTCTTCTTGGTATTAACCAAAGAAGGCTGCTGGTCTTCATATTCTTCCCAAAAAACAATGCCCTGCCTTGTTTTAAAATTATACGCTGGCCATATACTCTTCTCAGCAACACAAACACACAGTGGTTCCCTGAAATTATGCAATTACACGCATCTATAAATTGCATTTTGTTTAGATTGGAAAAAAGCGGATTGAGGGCGAATGAACGCACAACATGCCGCACTGCTCAGTGGCCTGATGATGGATCTTCATCTGGGCTCGCTACGACGCACGCACAACCCAGCCATATAAGAAGAGTCTATAGATAAGTGAGTCAAGTTCTGTTCTTGAGGGAATGGCTATAAAGGGGAGTTATCAGTTGATCGCTTGCTTAAATGATGATCGTGATCTTTTTGAAGATGCAGTGCGTTGCAGATACTTTATGCTATCGCAGAGGTGAGCAGCATACATAAATATACAAACGATGTTGAGTGAAAACAACATTAAACTGATCTTTTGGATAAATAATGAACTGGAAAACTACTTTAATGAGTACCGATTGTCTATACAATATGTGTAGGTATATGTATTTATAAAGAAAAACTGAGATTGTTTTTAATTTAACGGGATAAAAATGTGCGTGCTGTTTACAAAAAACAAATTCTGGAGAAAGGCCAGGGGGACTTACTTTATGATTTCCTTCACTTTATACTATAGAAAGTCTTAGTTAATTTGAAATGATTAACTGTACATGGGAGTATATCGGCTTTGGTAAAACGAAATTCATTTTGGTGTATATAGTTCTTAACAGCGTAAGACACACGCTCATAAAGCTGTTTACATACATTAATTTAACATATACAAAATGACATCAAGACCAAAATTTAAATTAATCGTGCGATTAGGCACTAGGTATAGAAATTATTCGATGATAAGTGGCATTCAGTGCTACCTTAGGCTAGGACTGCACTTGCGATTTCAATGGCGTGACTATTCAGACGTAAGAAATAGAACATGCTTTCATGAAATCTTGACGGTTATAAGGCTAAGAAGACACTTGCGATTTTCTGTCGCAGTGGCAATGTGCGTTCATTTTCATTTTAAAGCATTTCTATTTTTTTCAAATGAATAAACGAGCGACTGAAAATCGCTAGTCAGTTCCTATTCTAAGGCAAGGAACGTAGTTGCGATTTTCTGTCGCAGTAAATAAAAAATTGATTGCAGCTTAATTTTTTTTTAATTTAATTTAAAGAACGCATGCTAGATTTCACAACTGAAATTCACAAATGCAGCTAAAATAAAAGTTAAAAATTTGTTTAATTTTTCAAGTGACCCAACTGTCCAAAGTTAAAGTGACTCAAATGCACTAACATGTTTTGTGCTTACAAGGTGATAAGAAATAGTGTGACTAAAAGTTCGTAATCACCTGTAGTAATATTCATATAACTTTCAGTCGCACGATTATTTCGCACCCACTATAACAATGAAACTTAGTTCTATTTTTTAGCGTATTTTTTGTATCGCAAAATTAAAAAGGCCAAATGAAGTAAAATGAGAACGCACTTGCGACACATTGCATTTGTTTGCACGACAGAGTGCAAAAAATTGTTTTTTTTTTTTTAATCACATAATGATAGAAAATCACAAATTTGTTCTTGTGCTAATCGTCAATAAGATATGAATTACTGCGGCTAGGAACTCACTTAATTTTTTTGTCACAGCGACTTAAAGAAATAATCGCAGCTTAGAAGAATTTTTGTGTCATGTGCGTTCATTAACATTTAATTTCGTGTGTTCTACATTTGCGTCTGAATAATCGTACGGCAAAAAATTTCAAGTGCGTTCATAGCCTAACCGTTGCAGTCGCGTTGACGCATGTAAATGCAATCATATTAAATGTTGTGTTGGGCAATAGAAAGCTGCAGGTCAGTGCATGTTAATAATTTGTTGCAGTCTGCATTTTATTCACACCAACCTAATATCGCAGTTGATTTTTTTGTCGTGCGATTATTCATTCGCTAAAAAGTATTAGGGGAGGAGAGTAGTAATTTTTTCGAAACAGAATTTCACCAAAGCAAAGTGTATCTGCAGTTCTTTTGATTAAAAAAGTTTGTGAGTAACAATGCTCTCAAAGAAAAAATTTCCGTGCTATACACGAAATTTTTGTATCCCTCTTCGGTTTACAGTTTACAGGAAAAATCTTTTTTGCAAAAGCAAATACCTACAAATACCAAGCGCAATTTTTGTTTGAAAAAGAATGCGAGTGACATTGTTTTGCGACAAAAAATCGCATTTCAAAAATTATGGAGGTGAAATACAAAATTATATTTTGGCATTGCTGTCATGCA
This sequence comes from Dasysyrphus tricinctus, assembly GCA_963921185.1. NCBI lineage: Eukaryota > Metazoa > Arthropoda > Insecta > Diptera > Syrphidae > Dasysyrphus > Dasysyrphus tricinctus. The sequence continues at coordinate 250,763,628 of OY992531.1, read as the reverse complement.
ATGTCATACAAAACAATGGACCGGCAATTGTTTTGCATGCGACAAAAAATTATTGTGAGTAAAATATATTTTTTGGGATGGTCGGCTTACACTTCCAAAAAAAAAACTATATTCACCACAAGGCACTTTTTGCATGCAAATGGTTTTTGCATCCAAAAAGAATTGTTTTCCATTTCTAGGTCTACAGTTTATTAATTAAGGGGAAATTTATGACTTAGTGAGTGGCTTAGGCCAAGACAAACATTTTTTGCCTTGAATATTATACAAAATTATTCACAGAATAGGAGGAAAATTGTTTTGAAAACTCACTCCGATAAGAAATACTTCCTGTATCGAACTGCATGAGTGTGAAGCTCGGCAGTCGATGTATTGTGAAGGGGCAAATAAGCTTATGTAATATAACTTAACGAAAGATAAGCTTGTAACAAATTTATATGACTAAATGTAGTTAGTTAGAAAATAACTCTTATCCGAGAAGGTCGTAAATAAACTCAGTGGTTTTTTAATATTTTTCCACTTTAACTAATGGTGTTTTTATTTAATACGCGATGGGCTTTTTTCCTCTTTCCAAAAGTGATCACAAGATCTCGTTATCAGTTGGTGTTAATTTGGTATTAATTAGGTTAGGGAAATGAGCTACAATACATTTGGTCAATCGAGCCAAATTTGAACGGCGCCGCGAGTGTTTTGTGAATCCTAACGGAAAGTGCATTTTTTAAGAAAAAGTGCGTGAATGGTGTGAAGGAGTGAAGGGATATACGCTACGCAATGCATTGAGCTTGCGCACGTATATATATTTAAAAAAAAAAAAACCAAATAAATGAATTGTGAAGGCATATGCTAAAATCTGTAAGATTGCATATGAAAAAATGTAAAAAGTGAAGGGTACGTGCCATGACATGATTGAACATGCATGCGCCTATATATAAAAAAAAGAAGAAACCCGTTTAAAATGTGAATAGTGTGATGGAAAAAGTGCTGCGCCAAAAGAAGCAGACACACTACAACAAGTGAGAAGGTTTGTGATGGTATAGGTGCTATGTGAAAACCCACGTAGATACCAAACGTGAAGGAACTGGGATGGTATATGTGCTACGTAAAAAGTCACGTAGGCACCGACTGAGATAAGTATCATGGAGATTGGTAAGAGTTTATTTTGAAATTATTTCTTTCCCATTTATATTATTTGCAAATGCAAATACCAGTGAAGGAAGCAGACGGGAAACTGTCAATGTATGTATGCGGCAACGCTTCAAAAAAAAAATGAACGAACAATTCTTTTGCTTCATTGTAAAGCAAACAAAATAAATATACAAATCTAACCCGCAGCGCAGCTGCAGAAAAGACATTTCATGTATACAGATACATACAATATATAAAAAAACACACGAAAGGGTTGTCACATTTCACTGCTACGCAGTTGACAACAACATAAGATACATACATACAATGAATACCAAGCGATGGATACTCGAAAGCAAACACATGAAAAATTTCCCCGCTTAGAGTAGAGAGAGGGAAACATACACATGTATACACACTAAGGTAGATAGCGACTGATGGTAGGTACAGCTGCGTATGAAATAGTTCATTCGAAGTTTGACCGTGGCCTCGTCCGGAATTTTCTTAAAGCGAACATTAAAGAGTAAAAAAAAAAAAAACAAAACAAAAAACAACAAACATTAATACGAACAATATTTAAATTATTATTACTAGTGTTTTTAACTAACAAAAGGTATTCCAAGGTAAAAATTACAGTCCACTAGGCTCTAGACAAATATATTTATTATTATTATTATTATTAGGTGTGTATCGGGTATGTTGCTGTTGTTGATCGTGTGAATTGTGATAGTTTTATGGCGACATATATTTCGAGATTACTCGCTATGTATGTACGCATTAATTTGTGAAGGAAATAAATTCATTTTTTGTGACGGAGTGATGGAGGCATTCATGCATAATTATGCGAATGACCACAAAAATAATAAAAAAAGGTGAAGGTATTAAATTGAAGATGGAAAAAGTGAAGGCGGCACTCAGGCATTAATATGCGAGTAGCCATATAAATGTGTATACCTTTCTTAAAAAAAAAAAAAAAAAAAACACAAACAAAATTTCGTTTGTGCTAATATAATTAGCGAGACAGGATTGGAAAAATAGAAACAATAACTGAAGGTTTTGTGAAAGATTTGTGACGGCATACAAAGAGTTTCTTTCTGAATATTTTTGAGAGGGAAATATAATTAAATAGTGAATGGTTGTGAGAATTTTCTCGATAGAAATATTTGTGATGGCACATAAAAAATATCAGAAACGAAAACTAAGTGATGGTTGGTGAAGAATTTCTATGTGAATTGTCACCGAGATGGATCAGAGAAATTCAATTTAGAAAATTTGTGCAGATATTCTTTTTTTTCTCTGAGATTATGAGTGCTGGAATTATAAAAAAAAAATCAAATGTTGTGAAGCGAAGGTAATATTGTCGATATTCTTACGAGAATACATATGTGAGATGTATATAAAAAAGCAATACAATAAACATACAGTGGATAGTTGTTATTGCGGTGCAGGGAAAGAGTTAGAATGGTTATTTTTTCTTCTCTTTTATTTTTATGAATAGCAGAGGTGGTGTGCTCTTGTTTTCTCTCTGTTGTTTTGAGCGTTGTTTCCTTGTGTGTGATGGAATATGCAAGTCGCTGTATGTCTTTTCACTTACAATGAAGAGACATATGATGACGTAATGCGGATTGGATTGAGTGAGAATGTTGTGATGGAAAAGGGATGGAATATGTGAGTCGCCATATGTCTTCTTACTTACAATGGGAAGAAATATGACGACGTGATGTGGATGGTTTGAGTGAGAAGGTTGTGACTGGAATTGGGATGGTATATGTGAATCCATACATTCTTTATTTGCAATAAGGAGAACTGTGGAGGTGATAGGAGAATTCTCGTTCTGAATGAAAAATGAGTATGTAGAGATGGAGACACTCAACAAAATATATGAGTTGTCAATAATTGGAAGGGTGAAGGAAGCACTCAAAGCACAGATGTGCGAGTTGCTATGTGATGGAGTGAAGGAGGAACTCAAGCACGAATGTGCGAGTTGCCATACTATTTATTTTTAAAAAAAGGTACTCAAAGCACAAAAGTGCGAGTAACCTGCGAAGGTAAGAGAAGGGATGCTTGCAAGCGGAAGGGCTGAGATAGTAAATATAATTTTCATAATCTATTCTCAGATAATTTATTTTTGACAAAAGTCAAATTCTTTTGATCAGGAAGGTAATATCTCAATTTGTACAATGGGCATGACAACAACAGCGACGGCAACAATTTAGTTACACATATAAAATATTTTTCAGGGGTATACATATATTAATTTTATAAAATATTTGTTAGGGGTATACATATATTAATTTTATAAAATATTTTTCAGGGGTTTATATTGATTTATTTTATTTATTTGTACAGGTACATACACATGCGTTTTGGTACAAAATTAATTTGATTTATTTTCTTTTCATGTCATTTTTCCTATAGGAAGACATAGTTTGAGAAAACAACTAGCGAAGGTTCTGAGAAGGATACTGTGATGGAAGCTGACAATAGCTTGAGAAGGACAATGGCGAAGGCACCAGACACCACCGTTCAATACATGTTCGACTCGGCGATACATTCGGTAGCTAGGCTACGAGTATATACGCAGTCCGAAGAATTTCAAACGGCTGGATTGGAAGATGTTGAAATCAGGCTAGAGGCTCTATTGGAAGCCTGGCTACAAGTGAGGGACAATGAGAAGGCCATGGTTTGCGCAGACGACCTATTACTGCAGGCAGACGTTGAGAGAAGGAAGGCGGTAGCTGAAGAAGATTACTTCTCAGCCCATGCCGCATTGAGAAGGAAGATATCGCAGCTGAAGCCAGCTGCTCCTGAGAAGGATGGGGCTCCTATAGCCGTGCAGGTAAATCTACCATTCCAACAGCACGATATTAAGAATACGTGGGGTGACTTCGATGGTAGCATCACGAGATGGCAGGGGTTCCGAGACCGGTTCGTGGCAGCAATCCACGAAAACGATCGGATCTCACCCGCATATAAATTTGCCTATCTAAAGAAATCATTGACTGGGAAGGCAGCGCGCACGCTGGGTGAGTGGCAACTAACGGATAAAAACTATTGCGAGGCTTGGAAGCGCTTAAACCAAGTTTATCAAAGGACCTATGCGACGTGCCGGGAGTTGTTGCGACAGTTCTTCCGTCTACCAATGTTGCAAGGAACACCAAGGGCAGCTGAGCTGCAAAGGATGGCAAACACCACGCACGAGACGTTGCGACAACTCGCTGCTCAGGGTGTTTCTACGGACCAATGGGACATGATAATTGTCCATGTCCTTCACGAGAAGTTGGATCACGAGACGGCATGCAAGGGAGGAGTCACGTACATCTGAAAGGCCCACGGCGATGGAATTTTGCGCCTTTTTAGATAAAAGGGCAGCTGCTTTAGAGAGCGTGATGGATAACCGGAGAAGGGAACTACCAACCACATCGGCACAAGCCAAATTGAACATGGGAAGGAGCGAAGGTGCTGTAGCTGGACGCAATCCGCCGCGAGCAACTGAGAAGGTGAAGGATGCCATCAAGAAAAAGATGCCATGCCACATGTGCAGGTCAGTTGAACATCCAATTTGGGGGTGCCCCAAATTCAGCGCACTCAGCTTAAAAGGAAAACAAGAGATGGTGAAGGAGAGGCAGCTATGCCCAAATTGTTTGAAGACAGATCATGTCGTGAAGGACTGCTTTCAAGGGCCGTGTTTTCGCTGTCCAGGTAAGCCGAAGCATAATAGCATGATGTGCCCAATGCGAGAGTTGAGGAAGGTTGAAGCTACGGTGTATACTGTACAAGAGAAGGCGAAGGGGCGCAGAGGCAAGCGTAGCAGCGACGACAGCAAGGTGAAGGAAGACTGACCGTCAACCCTACCCGCGAAGCGTGCGAGATGGGAGGCAGTCAACAGAGAAGATACAGAGAAGGATCAAGAGAAGGAACGAGAAGGTAGAAGTGCGTCTTGGGATGATTTTAAAAGAGGGAAGGGAATTTATTTAAATAATAAAATACAAAATAAAACGTATTTATCGTGTTCTTTTTGCTATGAGACGGAAAAATCTATCTTGATGCCTACGGCTCAAGTAAAATTAGAGATAGATGGTACAAGATATGGGCCAGTAAAAGCACTCCTAGATACTGGCGCACAACCGAATCTCGTAAGCTACGAGTTGCAAGAGAGGCTAGACTTGCTTAAAGTACAAGTTAGACGGAAGGTTGTTGGTGTGGAGGGGGAGCCTCTTCACATTAAATATAAGACGACACTCAGAGTGTATCCCTGGTTTAATTCGGAGAACTTTATCGAGCAGGAGTTTTGGGTATTGCCAAGAGATGGAAATTGGAAACCAATTGTGCCTACACACAATTTGGTGCCATCAAGGATGGACATTTCTGGCCGGCCATTGGCTGACCCTGAATATTGGAAGGCAGGTCCTATTGACCTTTTATTTGGGTGCAAGTTTATAGCTGAATCATTTATTTCTGTAATTGGAAGGCAACCATGCGGTTCTTTCTGCATGGAAACCACTTTGGGAAAGGTCATACTCGGAGAGTATGAATATGAGATGGATGAGAAGGAATATGAGAAGGATGAGAAGGTAAATGAGAAGGTATCCTATGTTGTATGTATGACCAACGACCAATTGCATGAGTCGCTTAGGCGCTTATGGCAACTGGATGAAGTTGAATCATCATCACATAGATCGAAGGAGGAAGAGATGGTAGAGCAAAACTTCATTAACACATATATGCGTGATGAGGTTGGAAGATTTGTAGTTACGATTCCTCTAAAGGAACCGGAGATGGACATTGGAAGTTCAGAACTTGCAGCTAGACGCAGGTTCTTTGCTTTAGAGAGAAGGTTGGAAGGAGATGCTGAGCTAAAACAAAAATACGTAGACTTCATGAGAGAATATGAGAGTGCAGGGCATATGACACCAGTTACTGGTAATGTGCAAGGAAGGAGTGTGTATCACATACCACATCATTGCGTTACGAAGAAATTTAGGGTCGTATTTGATGCTAGTTGCAGGACTATGAAGGGCATTTCGCTAAACGAAGCGCAAATGTTGGGAGAAAAATTACAAAAGGACTTGCATGAGATTTTAATGCGCTTTCGTAGGCATAGAGTTGCAATTAGTGCGGACATCAAGATGATGTTCCGTATGGTGAAGGTTGTGAAGGAACAATGGGACTTGCAGAGAATATTTTGGAGGGAAAGTCCACATGAAAAGTTGAAGGAGTATTGGTTGACAGTCGTCACTTACGGGATGACATCGTCAGCATACAATGCTGTGCGAGCTTTGGTGCAATGTGCGAAGGATGCAGAGAAGGAATACCCGAATGCTACAAGAGCAATAAGAGAAGATTTTTATATGGATGACTGCACTACTGGTGCTGATTCCGAAGAGAAGGCGATCGAATTATCAAAAGAAATCGATCATGTATTGAAGGGAGCAGGTTTTGAGCTAAGGAAATGGAAGTCAAATTCCAAAATGCTCGTGAAGGATATGAATTATGAAGAGCAGGAATCAATCTTGTTTCAAGATGATGAGAAGGCATCGATTTTGGGTCTGAAATGGCTACTAGAGAAGGATCAGTTCACATTTGTGGTAAAAACACCAGTGACTGAGCTACTAATGACAAAAAGAAAGATTGTGAGCTGTGTTGCGCAACTTTATGATCCTAATGGATTTATAGCGCCTGTTACAATCATTGGAAAGATACTCATTCAGGACATCTGGCGTTTAAATGTCGATTGGGATGAGAAATTACCTAAGGAAATAAATGAGAGATGGATAGAATTTTGGAAGGAAATAACATTCTTAGAAAATGTTAGAATTGAGAGATGGTTAGGTACATCCGAAGGTGTACGGAAGGAAATACATGGCTTTTCGGATGCTTCCGAAAGAGCATATGGTGCAGTAATTTATGTCAGGACGGTGTGCTCTGATGGAAGGATCAATGTTAATCTACTAACAGCAAAAACTCGTGTTACACCACTTAAGACAGTGACGATACCACGTTTGGAACTTGCGGCAGCTGAGCTGCTGGGAAGACTAGTGGCAAGTGTCGTCAAGACGATGGATTGGGAAGGAATATAGTACAATCTATGGACAGATTCACTCGTAACACTGCATTGGATAAATAAATTACCATGCAATCTGAAAACGTTTGTTGCAAACAGAGTATCGTCTATACAGACTCATACTGAAGTGAAGAGATGGAATCATGTTGGAACAAAGGAGAACCCAGCTGATCTGTTAAGCAGAGGGGTGAAGGCATCATTATTAGTCAACAACAAGCTATGGCATCATGGCCCCGAATGGCTATCGAAACCACGAACGACCTGGTTATCTGAAAAGTTTGTGCCAAATGTTTCAGATGGGGGGAGGGATGAGATGAAGGTTTTTATGATGAATGAGATGGAAGTTTTTATGGTTACGAAATTTACGGAGCCATTATCAATTTATGTGAAGTGCTGGAGAAGGAGTATTCCACTAATTGAATACACATCTACTTTAGAGAAGGCACTGAATATAATCAGTTACGTACTACGCTTCATCAATGCGATTAAAGCAAAGATAAAGCAACGAAAGGAGGATGAGAAGAGAGATGGTAAGAGAAGGAGACGTTCTGTACGTCAAGTGAGAAGGAGAGAAGGTTTGGTGAATAGAGAAGGACTTTTTGATCAACCATCCTCGGAAGAGAAGATGGAATCAATGGATCATTTGTTGAGAAAAGAGCAGGAACAATACTTTGGGAAGGAGATTACTTGTATAGAGAAGGACAGGTGTTTACCTGAAAAGAGCAGGATTGAATCGTTGAAACCAATTCTAGATAATAAAAAGATTCTAAGGGTTGGAGGACGGTTGGACAGAGCAGAGATGGAATACGAGAGAAGGCACCCAGCAATCGTACCAAATGGTTCTCGATTAGCTTGGCTAATTATGTGCAGTGCTCACACAGCAACAAAGTACGGAGCTGTTCAGATCATGACGCAGTACATCCGTCAGAGATTCTGGATACCGAAGATTAGGAGCGAACTGAGAAACTACATTCATAAATGCTTAGTTTGTGTGCGATACAACCACCGTTTTGAAACACAACTAATGGCTGACTTGCCATCAGAGAGGGTAACTCCAGGAAAAGCTTTCCTACATACAGGAGTGGACTATGCGGGTCCTTTCGAGATCAAAATGATCAACAGAGCAGGAGAACAAATAATAAAACAGAAATGTTGGGTTTCGATTTTTGTTTGTTTAAAAACCAGAGCAGTGCATATCGACTTGATATCTGACCTAACGTCAGTTTCATTTATTGCTTGTTTCGAAAGATTCATAGCGAGAAGGGGAAGGTGTGAGAGATTGTACAGTGACAATGGTACAGCATTTGTCGGTGCAGCGAAGGAACTTGCGAAGGCAAGAGAGCATTGGCTCGTGAAGGATACTTTTGAACACTTGTGTTTGAAAGGGACGGAATGGAAGTTTATGACTCCTGCAGCGCCACATCAAGGCGGCATATACGAGGCAGCAGTCAAATCTATGAAATTTCATTTGACAAGAGTGATTGGTGCGAGGGTACTAGCGTATGAGCAACTTTTAACGCTACTTACTGGTATAGAGGCGATTCTTAATTCACGTCCATTACATCCACTAAGCGATGATCCAAATGACTTCCAGGCGCTAACGCCGGGACACTTTTTGATTGGTGAACCACTGGTGTTACCGCTACCGTTTGCGACCAATGAACTGCCGAACACAAAGGGTGTGAGATTGTGGAAGGAGAGAAGGACAATGCTTGCACATTTTTGGGAAAGATGGAAGGAGGAGTACTTGTCTACTCTATTTGAGCGAAAGAAATGGAGAAGGGAAAAACATGGTTTAAGAGAAGGACAGCTTTGTATTATAAAAAGCGAGAACTATCCACCATCAGTATAGGCGATGGGACGTATCCTGAGATTGATTCACAGCAAAGATGGTCTAGTACGAAATGTGGTACTACAGACAGCAACCAATCAACTCACGAGGCCGGTACAGAAGATCTGCATCCTGCCAATTGACGAGCCGGAATAATTTATCAACATATTATTTTTTATACAGATGTATTGTATTATATTTTACTTTTAAGAAATTGAGATGGAAGAAGGTTTTAAATAAAATGCGAAAGGGTGGAAAACCATAGGTTTTCGCCGGGACTGTATCGAACTGCATGGGTGTGAAGCTCGGCAGTCGATGTATTGTGAAGGGGCAAATAAGCTTATGTAATATAACTTAACGAAAGATAAGCTTGTAACAAATTTATATGACTAAATGTAGTTAGTTAGAAAATAACTCTTATCCGAGAAGGTCGTAAATAAACTCAGTGGTTTTTTAATATTTTTCCACTTTAACTAATGGTGTTTTTATTTAATACGCGATGGGCTTTTTTCCTCTTTCCAAAAGTGATCACAAGATCTCGTTATCAGTTGGTGTTAATTTGGTATTAATTAGGTTAGGGAAATGAGCTACAATACACTTCCCATAAGATAGTTTTCTCAGTGTTTGTCGATGAAAACCTAGTTTACAGTTCTCGTGCGCAAAAAAAATCTAGGTATGCAAATATTTTCGGAAGGATCACACCTTTTAAAGGTGTTTTCTTCTCAGCCGGGTGATTATGTGATGACAGACATTCATCGAACGGACACATAAACCAACCACTGACCTATCATACCCATCTACCAGACGTTGCATGGAGCCACTGCTCCTACGGGCCTGGTAGAGGGATGATTCCTCAAGTGGGGACAAAGGAAGGATCACGCTTTAAAAGGCATTTTTCTTCTCAGCCAGGTGATTATATAACGACAGACGTTTCTTCAACGAACGACCATACCCATCTACAAGACGTTGCATGGAGCCACTGCTCCTACGGGCCTGATGGAGGGATTATTTGTCTAATGGGGGCAAAGGAGGGATCACGCTTTTGAAAGGTGTTTTCCTCTCCTCAGCCTGGTGGTTATGTACCAACGGACACTCCTCCAACGACCAAGAAATACTCACCGACTTTTCAAGCTATAGCCTGCTGAAACTCTTCAACACCCTTAACGGGCTTGAATTATCATGGGATGTATCATAGGTTTCTTTTTCATAGGGTTCCCAATCCCTAGGGTACCACAATGGATCTACATTGATCTAAGTGTGACGGTAACAAAACCAACTGTCAGCCCATTTACCTAACCTAACCTAATCTAAATATTTTCGCATGTCAAAAATAATTGAGATGAAACGCAAAATTAATTGTTTGCATGATTGGCTTACAGTTTCATGCAAAATAAAAACCATTGCTGTCATGGAATGTCATGCAGAACAATGGGCCGGCGGTGTGGTGAGTAAAATATTTTTTTTTTTAATGGTCGGTTTACATTTAAAAAAAAAATGTATTCACCTTAAGGCATTATTTGCGTGCAAATGGTTTTCGCATCCAAAAATAATTATTTTCTATTTTTAGGCCTTTATTTTATTAATTTAGTGTAAATTAATGACTCAATGGGTGGCTTAGGCCACTCATTTTTTTCGCATGGGAACTGTAAACTGCGTGAATTGACATTAACGCCAACCCTGTACGTCGATCATCATTGGTAGAATTTCACTGTCGAATCTTGTCTTCCTAGTTTTGTATAGTATTTTGTCTACCATAGCATGAATTCAGCCTTCAAACTTTTAACTGTCACTATCCAAAATTTCTTCGGTTTTTTTTTTGTTCATTTTCGCCAAGAATTGAGGAAATCAGAATGAACAAAATGTATGGACTTATGGTACTCGAATCTCATTTTAAACTTACTTAATAAATCTTCAAGATAGTTATGTACCTTACTATGTTCATTAAAAATTATGTAGGTACAATGTTGGGGGGGGGGGGAGCATCAAACCCCTGTGATCTCGGCCTTGCACGAATTCTCGCTCTGTGACTGAAATTTCCAATAATTATAAATTTGGCGATGAAAGTGAATTTTTGCTGTTGAATCCTCTCGTGCACAAAATAACCTTCAACAGACCATCAGGCTCTCAAAAATGATCCTCAACCAGCTCGAAGGATACTAAACTAAGGCAAAGTTTCAGTAAGGCAAGAAAATCTTTTTATCTATTTTTTTTACTTTGAAATTTGAAAAGAAATTCGTTAACAACCTAAAATCTTTCTCTTCTCCTCGCATATTTCTGACTTCAATTAAATAAATTTGTATATCTGCCTTTCATAATAATCTTTTCCACTCTGCTGGATATAATCTCGAACTACAATAGAACCTTTAATTACGACAAAAAAAAAACAGGAAAAATTTTAACTATCCAAGGCAGACCTTGTTCCACAAAGGTAATTTATGGTATTTAGTAGAACTCAACCAGAGCATTCTAAACAGTTCTTCCGCACTTTTCATTGTTAAGACAAAAAAAAGGAGAAAGAAAGCTTGCATCTCAAACCAAACAAAAACAACCATAGCTCCATAGCTATCCGAAGCTATCCACAGCCATCCACACTCACGTTTGCGTCGTCATTGTTCGGTTCGGACGGACTAACTTTTAGTAGGAATTCCAGTAAACAGAGTGATTTTTCTTTTAATGAATGGAGTGAGCTGCAATTTAGTAGAACACAAAACTGGAAAAAGTTGTTGTTGTACAGTTTATACACTCTACAATTCTCTATTACACAACACTATTCTTGTCTTCATCATAGAACTTTCTCCGAGGCATTCGGCCTTTATTACAACCATGACTTAATTCCCGCTGCCTCTGTTTAACCACACATGGCCATGGAATGGTATACGAAAGGAATTGAAGATGCAATTAGAATTCAACTTCCTTATCCTCTCCTGTGCGGACTTAATTCCAGTTACAATAATGCAAAGTCTAGTGGAACAAAATTAGATTTCGCGGTGTAATTATACTGTTGCAACAACGCAATGGAGCAAATACAGTAGGTACCTATAGACTTCTACTGTTTGTATATAAATACAAATACCCCAAGGATAAAAGTGGTGGGGGTGCAGTGCGGCGCGGCGGAGTGACGCGACGGTGGATGGCGCTTCGTCCAGATTATTCTGTCTGTGCGGATATAGCAGTAGCGAGATGATGATGATACTTTCGAACGTATATAGGCTCCAAACTGCCACTGCCATTGCCACTTGGCCAGATGCGCTTAGTCTTTGTGCTTCAAAATGGTTGTATAAATGGCCCCTCAACGAAGAAGGGTGAAAGCGGGCTGAAAAGGCTACTTGCATGAAAGTGCAATAATTGTTCGGTTTCGCTATATATACCGCGGGGGAATGGTCTCGGTGAGGGTGATTTCACGACTTTTTATATGAATCATGAAATGAAAAGGAAAATAAAAGTGCGAACATTTGATGCAAATAAAAAAAAAAAAAAACTAAAGCTTAATAACGCACAACCATAAACCAGCAGACAGACAGATGTAAATTGATTATTTGCACGACCATTGATGCATGCAGCATGATGCATTATACAGACTTGGACTATCGTTCAGTTAATGTGGATTTAGCGGTAATATTTCGAAAATTATTGACTTGAAACTCGAAATATGAGTTTCCGGTGTGGTTTTTGTCTCAGTTGGGGGTCGGTTCGGTTCGATTGATATTATGTCGATGGGATTATCCTAAGAAGCAATGAATTGTACCATTTGCATGGACTTAATGTTCTCAAGTTGATTGTGTTGTGTTGTGTGGGGTGTGTGTGAGGGTGTAATTACAACGGGAGTGGTTTTCTGTATGCAGCTGCAAATGAGGGTTTATATATATTTTGTCTTTCTATGACGTTGTACCCGACTTAATGCAGAATTTACATGCCCTGAAAATATTTTTGTAATATTTGTAACTTTATAAGCTTAGAATTTTAATGTTAAAAATATTCCTCTTTAGTATTAAAACTTCGTCTGTAAAGATAGGAGTAAGGAACTATGTAGGTAAGTCTTAAGTGTTTAACCTTATGGCTGTGAAGAAACGCATGCTATGCACCACCGTCCATTCTTTAATGAATTTGCCACATATATCCAATGATAGCCAGGACTACGTCAACTTTGGGGGAGTTGGTCAAGGACAGCTTATTGACAAGGACCTATGACTTCCTATCAACAACACGCACACAGGAATGGTTGAGAGATGTAAGTCCCTAGGCCTTGGTTATCCAAGAGCTTTTGCACCCCCAAACGAAAATATGCCTAATGGCGTCAAATCGCACGATCGTGTTGCTTGGTAGCTAATTTATCACGTCACCTCCTCGAGAGATAGCACTTACCTCAATTAGTTCATGCATTGGCCATTGTGGCATCAGCTTTGTGACACGTTTCAAGCCACATGTCGTTCGCATTCATATTGACGGAGTTGACTACCTCCGGGTTCTTCTGCACACTCTCCTAAAAGCTCCGAGACATAGAATCCGTTGCGACGCACTCGACTAACACTTAGATTAAATACATGCTCTTTTATGGAAACTGGGCCATAAGCGACTCATGCGTCAGCCGCAAAGGACAAAGTAGCCGAACTTTTAACTTTTCCCCTTTGGAAGATGCATTGACAGCAACTTTTGCTGTGTGTATTTGAATTTTAAGTGGTTGTTATGTGAATGTCAACACATTCCTTGGGTTACCTCAATCCGTCGCAGACGGCAAACGTCACCGGATCCGTCACCAAAACCGACGCATTGGATTCTATGGGTCGGGGCTTTAAGCAGTAGTCATGTTTTCGGAAGATCCTGGATTTCTTTGATGTAGAAGAGTTGGCTGATTGTTAACTGAATCGGTCGATATGAATTTGGGAACCAAACGTTGAATAATCAACTTGAGAACCATGACCGAGTAATCCCTCAAAGGAGTGACCATCATTTTCACAAGGGAGCATCCATTTTCTTAATAAAAGGTTATCATTTGCTCAATTGGATAACTTTTCTTGGTGATTTGGCATCACTAAATAAATAAATAAACAACAAATTTGACAAACGCCGCGCCGCCTCCTTAACAACATGGCCGTCACAGATTGTCAACATCGATCCATTCATATTGGAAAAGCCTTTATGGGTAAATAGTGCAATATATAAAGTTAGTTTCCTATGAGCTTTTTTATTTCATTGGGAAAGACTTACCCAATTTTGTTCTTGTTTCTAGAGCCCTACTAACACTGAAGACTACAATAATTTGTTGTGGTGGTATAAGATAAGAAATTGTGTGCGAAGTAGGAAGAACTTCACTGAAAACAGCAACTGGATGACGATCAACAACATTGATGATGAGTTTTTCAGATAAGAAAATACAAGAGCCATCACCCGCTTGCTGCCTTGCTATTAACACAAACAAATCTAGGACCTATATGAAGAGTTTATAGCCAGATAATATCAACAATCGGTTCTTCCGAAAAGGGCTACAAGAGACCTGCGTACAAACTACAAAATCACTTTAGAAAAGCGTCGCGACGCGTCGACGTCGGTCGTTGAGTGCAGATAACTAGTACCTGTAAGAGACTTAACCCACCAGTGATAAGAGATCTTTAACGTAGAGGGCCGACAAAATAAATACTTGACGGATTCGTCCGTGATTTGACGGATTCATCCATGATTTGCCGGACTCAGCCATGATTTGCCAGATTTCTCAGTGCATACCGGATTCGTCCGTCATTTGTCAGTTTCATCTGTGATTTGCCGTTATTCGTCCATGATTTGGCAGATTCGTCCGTGATTTGTCAGATTCATACGGGACTTGCCGGATTCATCCATAATCACCCAGATTCGTCCATGATTTGTCGGATTCTTCTGTGATTTGCCAGACTCATCCATGATTTGGCATATTACTCAGTGAATGCCGGATTCGTCCTTGATTTGCCGGATTCATCCGTGATTTGCCTGATTCGTCTGTAATTTGCCTTATTCGTCCGTGATTTGCCACATTCGTCAGTGATTTGCTAGAGTCATCCGTATTTTGGCAAATTAATCCGTGATTTGCAGGATTTATTTGTGGTTTTACCCGTTCTACTGTGTTTTCTACCGGCTGTACTGAGATTCGTCCGAGATTTTACCAGTTTTACTGTAATTTTTTACCTGAGCTCTCCAAAACTCTCAATTGTTTAATATGCTTATTTTTTCTCGTGAATCGTGCCAAGATTCAGTTGCATGAACATATCGGTGAGCTTTCCTCAACCTAAGACAAACGGTACACCACAAAGTGATTTTCACCATGACGTTCGTCAGTCTGTGCTGCCGTCAATAATTTGTATTAAAATGCACACTTTCATTTTCACCTTAAAATGTAACTCTTTTTTTAAATTTCAAATTTATATCAATGTCATTTGGCAATTTCACTAAAGTCTCAGTTCTGTGTGGTTCTGTCTGATGTGATACTTTAACAACTCCCAAAAATAAGTCTTCTCTCTTCAATGGAATTATTCTTTAAATAGCTTCAAGCTCTCTAGACCAGACAAAAAAATAAGTCAAAACAAAACAAAACCAAAAATCAAAAGATAAACAAAACACCGGTATAACCTATTCACCTGGAAGCTATAATTTCACCACAGCTGCAACTATATGGTATTCCTCCCTCGAATAGATACATTGTGGGTACCATCGTATAGAATTTTCCTGCACAAAGAAGTTTTCTTCTCATGCATCCTTTTATGGCGTAGAAGATACGAGTTTAACGAATGCTTAGTGCGAAAGATAGCAGTTTAGCTTCAGGCTATGCTATGGCATAGCATAAATATCCTCTTTTGGTCCTTAGATTTTTCGCATAGGTATTGAGAAAACCCATAAATGACAGAGTGCTATTGGTCACTGGAAAATATATTGCGGTCAATTGAGGAGCACGGTTTACGTATGTCGTACACGTTACACCACAATCACACCACCCAACACTCGATAAGAACTTTTGCTACATAGCCTGAGGTTTAATGTCGTTTATGTGTTTTGGTACGTGGCCAAATAATTTTAGCTTCTTCTGCAAGCCTTTTACAACCAAAAATAACAAAATTCTGCAAGAAAATCTCAATTACAATCGAAGTGGTGGCGGTGGTGATGGTGGTGCCATTCCATGACATCATTTCCAATGATCCCCGCTGGCTAAGACAACGGCAACGACGACGACGACGAGTCCACTTTTACGGCCAAATGTGCGTAGTAGCGGTGGCGGTATTGGCCATGTTTTCACATTCACACTTTTTGGTGCCAAATTAAATTCTCCTGATTCGGCCAAGTCGCCAGACATCTCAGGTCAGCGAAACACTCCAAGGTGCATGTTTCCATGCCCAACTTGGTATACTGTTTGTGTCGTCACTCTTTTTTATAAAAATGCACCTCCATATGGTTCCCATGCTCAAATGGCTATCAGCACCATTACGGTCGATGGTACAGTGGCAATAGAACTGCTGATTCATTGGACCGTTTTTTTCTGCGTTATCATCGGAGACAAATCTCCTCCATACACCGGTTAAGGTGATGTATCAATTGGCCATTAAATCATGCGAAGCTGTGACAAGTGATGCATGAACTTGATAGCCAGCGCAGTTGTGGGTGCTTAAACTATATGATGTAACATGGTTGGTTATATGGTTTTGTCCTTTGTTTGCATCAAGCAACATTGGACAAAAAAATTACGGAAACCTATTTCAACTGTCAGTGTAATCGAATGCGATATGCAATTGACATTTTGAATGAATGATGAATCAACATAGGGTGCTGAGGGGGAGGTGGCGCCACAAAGCTTTTTTCTTTTTTTTTTTTGTTCATGTAGACAAATAAGATATGAATGAATGTTTTTCAATGGGAGTTGGGGTATTATATTTTTTTGTTTGTTTAACAAAAACTTCCACTGAAAGCAGCAGAGATATTGAAAGTTCATCAAAGGGATTGAGCCTTTTGTTGAATGCAATGCATTTGGAAATGCACAAAAGTCAAGGACTATTCAAGCTAGTTGTTCAAGTTGTCAGAGGGATAAAATGGCAGAAAGGGTTAAACGTCATTATAATACCTACTCTATATACCTATTGGATAACTTACTATGATGGATCGGAAATATTGACGGAGGGTTGATATCTTTGAATTAATGGGTTGGCAATACGATATTAAAGGGTTAAAGAGTTGCCTTAGAGCCGAGTAAAAAAACTTGAAAGTACATAGAAAAATGAGGTTAATTGATGAGTTTACTTAACATGTATCATAAATCATTTTCTTAACAGCTGACCTATAGGAACAATGAATTTTGGTCAAGTTACAAACAAGGAAGAACCATATTTTTTCAAATGTATTTACAGAATAGTTATTGTTCCTACAATTTCTCAGAAGAAACGAAAATAATCAAACTTTTTAGTTTTTTTCCTAATTTTTAAAGCTGCGATTTCTACAGTTTGCTGCATTATTCTATATAAAAGGAATGCAACAATAGGTAATGCTTAACAACATGCCAATTGCTCAGGATGTTGAAATATATGTGATTTAAAATGGAATACAGACAGAGAATATACTAGCGACACCTGTGGCCAATTCTGGTTCTGTGAAAAAGTACATCGAATAGATCGTTTTCAAATCAGCTATCAAGCATTGTTTTTCTGAATGAAAATAACAGGAACTTAATAATTGATGCATGAACCACCTTACCATTTCCTCGAGATTTTAATCAAACATGTTATTATGACGAATGGGAAGACGAAAAAAGTTGGTCTCACAATTCTGTCTGTCTGTGCGTTGAGCTACAGCCTAAATGACTGAATCTTCAAATGAATTCTTCAGATTTAGAACGAAGCAATTTTTGATAGTGTTTATTGTTTTTTTTTACCAAAAATAACGGTAGGAACCCCATACAATTTTGTTTACCAGTTTTACTTGGTCATATTTTTCTCAAAACGGCTCCACACCTTTTTTTTTAAATTCAGTGAGTTACGAGTTTATTGAGTAGTTTAATGCTAACTTCGGATGGAAAACTATTTTTCAAAAAATGGTTATTAATGGCATGAAAGAACCATTCTTCAAAAAATGGTTATTAATGGCATGAAAGAACCATTTTCGGATTTTCCATTTTCTTGAAAACTGTATGATTGATTTTGATAAATTTTTTTTCTGAAGCTGTTTAAAATTTAAATACTATTGTGTACCGTTATTTCAAAAAGAATCAGGATTTTTAAAAAAATACATATATTTTTCGAAAATATTGGTCAAAAATTTATGACTCTTTGCTTTGCAGACGATTTAAGTATCATAATTTGGACTGTCACCAGCACCGTAAAAATGCATTGATTTTAAAAATTGAAACGGCGATTACTTTGTCACAACAAAATCTCGATACACTATTGTTATTTTGTTTACCGTAATAAAAAGGTTGTAAATGAAAAAGGTAAGAAGAGCCGAATGGCCGAGTGGCAAGGGTGCAGTGGATGTAGTGCTTGACTGCTAACTTAGAGGTGTGGGTTCAAGCCTCATTCTAGGCAGCATTCTTTTCTATATTCTCCCAGCTTAACTGGACGCCACCCGTGAGATTAAATGAGATAATCAGCCCAATTCTAAATAATAATTCCTGGGGAAATATTTCTCTATTCCCTTCAATCTTATTGAATTTACTATAAGAGAAAAGGGAAAAGAGAAATATTTCCCTGGGAAATGTCATTTAGAATTGGGCTGAATAAACACCTTGATCTCAATCCACTGTGGCAAATCTTTCCTATCCTCCTACTCTTTCTAACTAGTGCCGTGCAATTCAGGTTGCATTTAAAAGACGTAAGATCTTACAGGCATATAGTTAAAATTAAAAAAAAAATATGTTTGGACTGTCACCAGCGCCTTAAAAATGCATTGATTTCAAAAACTGAAACGGCAATGAATTAATCAAGACAATGAAAATGAAACAATGACAGTCCAAACATTTTCAAAATCTTTTTTTCTGCTCTTCTTACCTTTTTCATCACAACTTTTTTATAACGGTAAAAAAAGAAAATGGTGTATCGAGATTTTGTCGTGACAAAGTGACTGCCATTTCAATTTTTAAAATCGATGCATTTTTACGGCGCTGGTGACAGTCCAAAAAATTTTAAAGTTTTTTCGGCACTTCTTACTTTTTTTAATCATAACTTTTTTATTACGGTAGTTAAAAAAAACTAACGTTTACTTCACAGCCCAATATGCATGGTCTGTAGCAAATCGAAGCCAATCTACTTGGTGCCGTCTGAGCAGTTTCGGACTGCTTGCTGACCTGCAAAATCCGCTTTCTCCATGCTCTCTCCATACGTCTTCTTATCGTTCGCTCACTTACGTTGACTTCTCTTGCAATTTGAAGTGGCTGGCGGACCTTAACGGCACGCGGTGAGGAAGGGGTTCCTTAAATGTCTTGTGAAATAAATCGGTCATCCTGAGCCGATGGGCATCTTAATCTCCCACAATCGTGTGGGCGATGGTAAGTACTGGTGTCCTGTAACCTTCTTAACGCATACTACATGGATGAACGCAGTACTCCGAGCGTAGCAGCCACCTCACAGTGTGTCAGTCCTTGGTTGAATAAATCCTCAGATTGTGCTACCTTTTTTGGCGTTAAATGCATTTTGTATGCTTACAAAATTTACAAAAACCACTAAACACAAAATTTAGTGAAGTAACGATGCATTTAACAGAACCCAATAATCTGATTATGATTGCATGAATGACTTTATTCGACTAAATTTCTTTAATAATATTTTTTGGGACTCAAACGTAACGATAACGAATAACATACTTAATGAAAAGGGATAAACACTTTCCTGACCTACCTTCATATGCGCTGTGTGTTATAACTACTCAAAATATTTGCTTTCGGATGATAAAATAGTTTGGCCAAGATTCCGTGTCGCTGAGTGTAGTTATTAATGGTACCTACCAAAGAACCATGTTTTTTATTTTCGATTTTATTCAAAACGGTCCCACTGATTTTCATAATTTTTTTGTTGAAAGAAGCTTTTGAACAATGTAAATAGTATTTTGTACCAAAATTTAAAAAAAATAATATTTTTTGGATTCTTAAAAAAATATTTCAAAATTGTTTTTGAAAATGAAATATTTTGTTAACGCTGGATTTTTTTGAAACTCAATACTTAAGATTTTTTTTAACATTTTCTTAAATATTTTAAGAAAAAAAATTACTTTTATGATTAGATAACGGTTCTTTCTATTCAAAAGTTTAAAACCACTATGGAAAGTATTTTTTTTTTTCTCAAAAACAGCTCCTACGATTTTTATAAAACTTTGTTGGTATGCCTTAATTTGTACCATCTACTATCATTAATTATAGAAATTTACAACTATTATTAGTACCTCTCATGGACTATTTTCTCTTATTTTGAATTTTCTCATTATCATCATTATCATGATCATTATATATGTATAAGTTTCAAAAAAGTTCAAATAATATTGCAAATCAAAATTTTCAAGAAAGAAATTTTTAAATTAAAATTAAAATCCAAATTATTTTTTTGAAAATTCAATATTTTTTTGGAAATGTTATTTCATATACCCATTAATAAATACTTAAAATAAGCTTCCCAAAAATTGTCCTTAAAATTGTTTTTAGAATTAAAAAAATATAAAAAATTATTTTTAACGATTTTAAATATTTTTACTTGCGGTGTAGGTACTATAGGGCAAGTTTTGGATTCGTGCAAAAAAAAATTTCGAGATAACAATCAAACATAACATTACGATGATAGAGAACACGAAAAAAGTGGGTGGCACAATTCTTTCTGTCTGTCTGTCTGTCTGTCTGTCTGTCCGTACCTCAACCTACAGCCTAAACCACTGAAGCGACTTTCTTCAAATTTTGAACTTAAGGTTTTTTTGTAACTCTCCAGAGGGGAAATTGAAATTTTTTTTTTAGCTCAAAAACTAACGGTACTTGCCATACAACCGTTAAGGAAAAGCTTATTTATCTCAAAAACGGCTCCAACGATTTTGATAAAAAAAATCTGTGTATTACTGTAGATATGATGTACCTTCTAATAAGAAAAAAAATCACCAAAAACATTTATTAACGGTACCTGCCATATAACGGTTTTTTCGATTTTTGATTTTCTCATTAACCGCTCATCAGATTTCAATGAAATTTTTTTCACAAAAGCTTTGTTAGAATATAAATAATACTGCATTCCAAAATTTTTGAAAAAATAAATTTTGGATTTTTAAAAAAAGATTCAAATTTTTTTTTTCAAAATTCAATATTTCAAAAACGGGTTGATGAATTATTTTGAAATTTCAGTTTTAAATGTATATTAATATAAGCTCAAAATTGGCATACCAAATTTTTTTTTGAAAAATGTGACAAAATTTTTATATATAAAAAATATATAAGAAAACGGCTCCAACGATTTTTAATTTTTTTTTTGCATATATACATATTTTTTCAAGTAATCAAATGGCATACTTTTTTTTTAGCTCTAAGTTATTTATCAGGCTGTTTATACAATTAAAAGAACGATTTAAATGCTTTTTTATACTTTTTCTGTAATTACTTGAATATTTCTTAAAGTTCTTAAGTTCCACACAACTTGGACATAAGGGCAAGTACGTGCGATCCAGTCGTGCATTTTATTCTTCTGAGTATGCACCCAATGAAGTTTTTAATTTTTTATTAAATGACCGTGCAGAATATTCAATCTTAGAGACATCCTGCATATCTCTTAAGCTTCTTAACATATTTCCAAAAATGATAATAATGTGAACTTTCATTAAGTAACCCCAAAATATAGCAAAATGCATTAGCATCACTTTAAGAAATTCTTAATAACATTTTAACATCCTTAAATTTCAAAATAAAAATGTGTGTAGTTTGTGACACAAATGTACTCTAGAGTTACCAAATGTGCGTAACAATTGCCCACCCCTCTCCTCTTTTTAAAAAAATATTAAAGCAAACATTTTTATTATTTCTATGAAAACTATGGTAACGGTAATTTTACTACCAACTCTACAAAAGCTAACTTTAGGGGGATGTAGGTATTTTTCCATTATTTTGGAGCATGGTGAATATAAAAATCATAGAATAAAGCCAGGCACAAATTATTATTATTATTATTATTATTATTATTATTATTATTATTATTATTATTATTATTATTATTATTATTATTATTATTATTATAATTATTATTATTATTATTATTATTATCGAGTTCTTGCACTTTCTCAGCTCAAGAGCTGGAAAAAATTCACCGATCCTTTGATTCGGCTCGGACGTTGGTGAGGAGGGAGTTCACCCTATCTCACCAAAACCTTCAGTCGTATCCTTATATTGTAAAATTGTATATTTTTCAAATTTTATATTTGTATAATTATTATATTTTTTTTTTTTTTTTTTTTTTTTTATATTTTTTTTTTTTTAATTTAAAAACTTGCGCACTATGTGGCATGTTTGCAGAATAATGGCTTTTTGCCCTACTTTCACGATTCTTTCGTCAACACCTATGAGTCCAAGGTTTTTTTTCAAGTTTTTTGACATTAGTCCTTCCGCAGATATGACAATTGGGTATATCATCACTTTTTCTAGCTGCCAAACAGATTTGATTTCTATCGCTAGGTTCTCATATTTTCTTATCTTTTCAGCTTCGGTTTTCTTTATGTTGCTGGTCAGTGGAACTGCGATATCTATAACGAAAGCTGTTTTTGATTTCTTGTTGATGAGTACAATGTCTGGTCGGTTGTAGTCCACTGTTCTATCCGTCAGCATAGGTCTGTCCCAGTATAGTATATGATCGCCTGACTCTAGTACTTCTATAGGTTTATATTTGTAGAATGGTACCTGGTTTTCTATTAAACCATGTTTTTTGCCTAGTTCTTGGTGAATGATTTTGGCTAGTTGGTTGTGTCTACCCAGGTAAGCAGAGCTAGCGAGCACAGGGCAACCGGCTATAATGTGTTCAATGCTTTCTCCAGGTTGGCCACATTTTCTGCATACGTCTATCACATCTGATCCGATACAATGTTTCGCATAGTTATTGGTGTTTATAACTTTATCTTGAATCGCGATTAAAAACCCCTCAGTTTCCGAGAATAAGTATCCATCTGTGAGCCATTCTATAGAGCCTGTTTTGTCTACGTGCTCCTCCTGGAGCGCTCTGGGGAATTTTCCATGAAGGCTCTTTTCAAGGTATCTTTCTTCTTCAGCTTGGGTGGTGTTAAGTATTATTTCCTCTGTTGTGTTTTTCAAGTTCAAGGGCGTAAACTTATCATCCATTCGTCGAGCCGTTGATAGTATATCTTCTTGAGTAGAAAGGAGCTTATTTCTCATTTTTGTCTCTTGCATTCTGCACATTATTATTATTATTATTATTATTATTATTATTATTATTATTATTTTTTTGTATTTTTTTGAGTTATGTGATAATCCTTGCAGACGACATAAATGTAGCGACAATAATATGAACAGGCATTGGTTAACATTCATAAGATTAGAATGTAATCACCTTGGCTTCAGAGACTTTCCAATAATGACCTACGAAGAATTGTCACTGTCCTCTGCAGGGATATACCATTTAAAACTTTCACGGTCATATTGACGGGAACATATCAAAGACGATGGAGTTTTTAATGTAGAAATCTACCTACCCGAAGCTTATGAACAGTTGCAGGTAACGCATAAATCCGCAACACGTAAGATCTAAAACATATTTTACGTATATCGAATGCATTCCAATAAGTTATGAAGGAAGTTCAGACTCAATTGTAGAACGCCTCTGTTTTAACCTTCATGAAAATCCCACTTGTGAAAGTTGAATGATTTTCTGGATTATGTCTTAACTATTGATCATAATGGCATGTAACAGCTTTGATATTTTTTTTTGCAATTAATTCCTACATATACTGCCGTGTTAAGAAGAAAAAACGTAACTGACATTTTGGCTGTTTTGATTTAGAGCCAATTTTGAAATCCTTGGTAGGGTTATTATTTTATTGTTTAATAATAAAATCACTATCTTGCCTTTTAAGTGGTTTAAAACGCTTACGAAATGTGACGTATGTACAAAAAACCATGCGTTTTTAATATAAATTGACGTATGTGCATACTCTTATAAGATAAATTGACGTATCTGCATTTTTCAAAATAAGCGTTACTACCAAACAAATATTGAAAGTTATTTGACTAGACTTCTATTAAATATAAACAAATGAGTTTTTGATCAAAAATTAATAATTTGATTACTTATCATTTCCTTTAAGAATGAAACAAATTCATCCAGAAATAAAAAAGTTACATACATAAACAGAAAAACGCATTTATCTCGAAATGCCCAAAATACAGATACGTTTTTTCTTCTTAACACGGCAGTATACTCATTCTCATACATGATTTTGTACATGTATTTTTTTCAGTAAAGTCCTATCCAATTTTGTTTTCACTTTGTAATTCGAAATACAAAATTGTCAAAGCCATTCTTGGAGATAACTTTTAATGAAAGTAATTTTGTATTTATTATTTACAATTGATGTCTTTTCAATCCTCATAAATGTATCATTTTAATCAGGTTTTTATCCATACATTTTTGGACATTTTTCCTTGTGTTGTTTTAATCAACTAAAAAGAGTCACGTAAATTAGTATATTTTTATAAAAACTTGTATCCAACTTTTCTAATTTTTATTCTCTCGTGAAAAAAAAACTTAAATGTCATTATGTAAAAGTTTGATTTTAATTTTTCTTTCACTAGAGAATATAGAATT
Organism: Dasysyrphus tricinctus; assembly: GCA_963921185.1. Taxonomy (NCBI): domain Eukaryota; kingdom Metazoa; phylum Arthropoda; class Insecta; order Diptera; family Syrphidae; genus Dasysyrphus; species Dasysyrphus tricinctus. Next base: position 250,738,841 of record OY992531.1, on the reverse strand, counting down.
AAAAGTTTGCTGAGTGCTGATAAGTTTCCCATTCTTGATGAGGAAACATTATTCCGTAAAATAAAATTCGATGAATAAAAATCAACGTTTATATTTGTTTCCCAGTAAAATTACATTTAAAGTCCTTTTTTTGTGTTTAAAGTAGTTTTTATATAACTAATATATCAATAGTATTTAACTTTTCTGCTTTCTGTTTCTCCCTTAAACTTCACTTTTTCATATGTGTATTTATTTATTCATCATCCAGACTCGGATGTCAATTCAATATCACATTCAACTCGAGGACTATATAACAATATAAAAACTATTCAACTGATATACAGCCGTAAGGACATGATGCTCTTTTTCATTGTGCATACAATTCAGAACTTCTAGCATCACCTCCATCCTATATAACGGGTGATTTTTTAAGAGGTTTAGAACTTTAAAAAAAAAAAACACAAAAAATTCGAAAAAATTAATGAAATATTTATTTGAATCGATAGTTTGAACCTTGCAATTTAATGTTTAAAGATAATTTCATGCAAATGTTGACCGCGGCTGCGTCTCAGGTAGCCCATCCGCTGAGTCCAATTTTGGCATACTCTTTCACACATATCGGCCGGTATCTCACGAATGAATGCATGGATGTTGGCTTCCAGTGCGTCAATCGAAGCGGGCTTGTCCCTATAGACATTAGCCTTGACATACCCCCACAAAAAATAATCTAATGGTGTCAAATCGCACGATCTAGGCGGCCAATTGACCGGCCCGAAACGTGAAATTAACTGTTCACCAAACTCGCCTCGCAATTGCGCCATTGTTTCGCGTGCTGTGTGGCATGTGGCACCGTCTTGTTGAAACCACATATCATGCAAGTCAAGAACTTCCATTTCGGGCGAAAAAAAAGTTTGTTATCATCGCTCGGTAGCGTTCACCATTGACAGTAACGCTGGGAACGGCGCCGAATCGACATTTCGAGGTCTTCTGTCACACTAGCTGATACGGCCGCAATATTTTCTTCACTACGCACAGTACGTAAACGTGTTGGTGGTTTAATGTCCAACAAAGTAAATTTGGTGCGAAATTTGGTCACAATCTTCCGAATAGACTGCTCAGAAGGTCGAGAATGCCGACCATAAAATGGAAGCAGCGCGCGATGAACATTTCGAACCGAGCACGAATTTTGATAGTAAAATTCAATAATTTGCAAGCGTTGTTCATTTGTAAGACGATCCATGGTTAAATTGCAAACCAAACTGAAGCTGTTTGACAGTGACACAAGGTACTAAACACACGTCAGCTGTCAAAACCAGTGTTGCCAAAACCAAACCAGCTAAAAAATCACCCGTTATATGCTACCCACCGGATGTCATCGTTAGGGGACATAAAGAATTTACTATTATGCGAGCTACCAACCCTAAGGTCATTCTATTGTATTTTGGATAGGTTGTGTTTTGATCACACAATTCAATGGTATCGGTCGAGTGGAGCCAACTTTCTCTCCATAATACAGTTGTTTATGTCCGTTTAGGCGGTTTGGGGCTCTATACTCTTCATTGTATTGTTGTTTTTTCTATAGAAGAATCCTAAAAAATGTCCTGCAGGATTTATTCATTACAAAAATAGTCTTTAGAATCTAGAATCTATTGGATTTTATCAGTAGAGTTTTTCTCCCCTGGCGAAAAGTTTTCTTAAAAACTATTCCTGCTAACTTCATTCCAAATCGAAACAAAATCCAAACTAATAGTTGAACTATTGCAACTTAATCAACCAAATACTCGGTTAATAGAGAGTTCAAGATACTGATTGACGAAAATTGGAAAAACAAACTGGAAATTCTCAATTCTTAGGTACCTACTCTTTATTTTCATTGAAATTTGAATGAATGTGTAAATTTAATCAATTCACAGCTTAATCTGAAGATAGATAGAGTGGAATATTCTTTATTGGTAGCACAGAAAAAGCTACTCGAATCTTTGCAACATGCTTGTCACACATACCTACTCTTTTAGTCAGCATCATATCATACTCGATTATTGTAATTTGCACCTGCAGTGATGCAAACATCGAAGATAAAGAACAAGCGTTTTACCACTCATGGATACATTGAACCTAACACACTTTATAGTTTACACAATCTGGCTGCAACATGAGAAAACTTCAGTGGGACCGATCAGTAACTTTGCTTTGAAGTGACATTTCTAATTTTATTTAGGACTGGAAGAAAGAATTTTCATAGGAAGAATACAGTCTTCAATTTGTGATGAGATTTGTTTCGTGGTTGGTAAGTTCATTGGTATGATTCTTCGCGCCTGTCGAAAGCCACATCCAGCGCAAAATGTAAGGAAGCATCACTCAGCACCCTCTTAACACCCTGTTCGAAGCCTTTTTTGAATATGCTTTTTAAAGATGTGCGTGAAATTGGCACCAATATTTTTGATTTTCCAAAAGAAAGAAAAACGTCGCGTTATGTGCACAACTTGCTACCTTGTGTCGCATATGTGCATTTAAAAAAAAATACAAATTCGCAAATTTTGCGAATGAACTACTTTGTGTTCTCTTCAATGTTCCTATTGCACTGTATTATGCTTAACTTATACAGCCATGTGTTAATAAAGAGATTAAGAAAACTTGGCATATTAGCAACCCTCACGACCGAAAACAAATGTTGCCAAGCGTCAATTTTGCCCCACCATTTTCTTTTTCCTAAACCAAGTAAACTATGCGCAGCTTTGATCTTAATTTATGATACTTTTTGCCTTTACTATTAAAAAGAAATTAGCATATTTTGCGAAATAAAATGTATATTTTTGCCTAACTTTTGCTGCCATACATACAAAAAAACTTTGCATATTTGCAACTCTTACAACCGCAAATAAATTTTGCGAAACGGTCAGTCAGCAAAGTGCCAATTTAGAATTTCAAAGAAAAGCAAGTTGCGCTGTTTTTTCTCAAAAGCTGAAAGTTTGCTAAATTGTACTTATTCTGTGCTACCATTTGCAGTTTATATTTTTTTTATCGAAAATTCTGCGAACGAAACATTTTTTTTTCAATTTTCTTCAGAAAAAATTTCGTTGTATGAAGCTTGATTTCTGCTACTGCCATGTGCGTTGGGACTAAAAATACTTCGCAAATTTGCAAATTTTGCAAATGAAAATAAATTTTGCGAGGCATCAAGAAAGCAGTAGGTACCTATCATTTTTTTATTTTCTAAGAAAAGTGAGTTGCATTTGTTTGTATACGATCCTCCTTACAACAGAAATTGTCCTGTGCTATGCTTCTTCTGTTCTTATAGTATCAAAAGATTTGCAAATTTGAAAATTTTGCAATTAACCAGAACCAATTCTTTTGGTTTTTGATTTTCCTCAGAAAACAAGTTGATCTGTGTTGCGCTTAACTGCTATTAACACATAATAGCGGTCAAGAAAATTGCACAAATTTACAGCTTCGACAGCAAAAAATAAATTTTGCGAAGGGACAAGTAAGCAGTGCCAATTTACATTTTCTAATAAAAAGAGATTTGTGTCTTCTTGTGTATGACTTTTTTTGAAGCAAAAATTGTGCCTTTCTTTGCTCAATGTGTGCTACATTGAGCCGTTTATATTAAAAAATAAATTTCACAAATTTTGCGAAGTGGAAAACCATTCCTTTTTTCTATTTCGCAAAAACAAAAGTTGGACTGTATTGTGCTCAACTACTACTACTTTGCTTAATTTTCATTTTTAACTTTCCTTAGAACTTAAATTGTACCATTGTTCATGCTTCGCAAGATTAGTTTTCGGCTGTAAAATTTGTAAATATTTAAATTTTATTTTATCTCTTTGTATTTCATGCCCATAGAAGCTGAGCACAACTTTTACTTTTAGAAAAGTCAAAAATAAAACAAAATGTTTTGTTCGCAAAATTGGCAAATTTGCGAGTTATTCATAAATATATATTTATTGCACAAGTTCTGCATATAATGTTTATATTTTATTTGGTGGTGATAACTTTGCACACATTTGCTTAGTGAGCCACTGGACCACCTCCTTGTTTTATATTTTGTAGAAAAATCCTCCTTCTCTTGTCTGTATATGAAAATAGATAGACAGACGCAGAGATCCAACGTCATTTCCTCGTCTCCATATCATGTTTTTTTTTTGATGTAACGCAACCTAGCATTTCATATTTTATAATTTAATTTGAATAAGTGCGCGTCGGATATCCCAGCACTCCTGCACCGGATCATCCTTCTGTTTGAATTTATTACACGTGATGCTATTTAGCATTGCTCCCCAAAGCCAAGTGGGATTAAAACTGGTGCATCATCATTACGAACATGCAACAATCGCACTAAAGAAATACAAAAACAAAAAAACATCTGGTTTATAATATGTTCCCGTGTGGAATGCGCGTTCTGGTTCTCTCTGTTTCTGCTGCACAATTGTATGTAGAATGCATCCTGTGCATATTTGCTGCTTCTGCTTTTTGCTATAGATACTGTTGCCAGAATGTTGATATGTTCTGCATCCAAAGTGGACTTAAATGGTACTTACATGTAATTACTTAAGATTCCATGGCAAATTGAGATTTTCGCTCGAGGGGTGTGCTAGTGCTAGTCTGGCAGAAGTAAAGGATATTGCATTGATGAAACGAGGTAAAAAGGTGTGGATTTGTATCTGCGGATGATGAATTTAATAGATGAATGCAAGACGAACTATGTGTTTTATAGCGGTGCGATTATGAAGAGAATAAAATCGTGAGGTTCACTAACCTCACTGCTTTAAGTGAATCCAATAATACATCCTTCTACAATGATGTGCGTGGTTTTACCATACTATACCACCGCATTACCCACCAACTAGTCACATCCTTTTCAAAAATGTTAAGTGCTCCGCTTCTCACTTTCGCTGCAGGAGAATGAAAATGTCAACGGATATAGAGAGTCAAGTGATGAAGTGAAAGCAATTTAAGTACAAAATTCCTCAGCACTCTGTGTGTGTGTGTGTTTTTTTATTGTTTCGAACATAAAGTAAACTATGTCAACCAAAAATAGAATAATCACTCGCTCCTAGGTACACCAGTAAGGACAATTGGACTGTATAAGTACTTTGGTGTTGTGCCAACAACACCAAGTAAAGTAACCAAGAATAAGAAGTGTTTGTTCATCAAGGACTCAGATGATGATGGGGAGAGAGTAAAACTTAGTTTTTCCTTTTAACACTCTTGAATATCCATTGTTACTCTTGAGGGTCGTCTTTTTTTCATGATGCAGACAAGGTGTTTGCTGTTCCCTCTCTAGGTGTTAATAAGTGCAGGAACAAATACTTATGCTGAATCAACACTGCGCTGAGGCTTAAGGTGATGAATATTGTGATGAAGAGTAGCAGCAGAAATTCAAACTCAAGTGATTTGAGACGTTAGAAACAGAAGAAAAAGTCATTCTTTTGTGAACTTAGCTCTCAGTTCCAGGTTCTCTATAGTACATGCATGAAGTTGGCACCGCCATTTTGGATTCAAAAAAAAAAAAAATAACAAAATGTGCTGTATTGCAACTGCAACATTGTACCTAAAATATTAAAAAAATTGCAAATTTTCAAATATTGCAAATTATTTTTTTATTTTTTAAAGTATTGAAAGTTGTTCTGTTTTGTGCTCAAAATTTTCAAATTTTCAAATTTTGCTAATTATTTTTTTTTTTTTAATTTCTTAAAGCATTGAAAGTTGTGCTGTTTTGTGCTCAGTTTTTGTTGACATGTGCCGAAAAGTTTACAACAAAATTCACATATTTGCAACTTTTATGTGCCAAATATAAATTTTGCGAAATGCTGTAACGTGAAGTTAGCACCAACATTTTCGGTTTTCAAACAAAAAAAATTTCTGCGATGTGGCCAATTTGTGCTGCCAAGTTTGGTATTTAGAACTAAATTTTACTCATCAGGGTATGGTTTTTGAGGGTACCCACTTTTAGCGTGTAGTTAGCAACCGCCACTTTTGACTATCAAAAAAAGAAAACATTGCCATATTGCGCTCAACTTATACCGCCTTGTACCGTACATATTTGCAAATTTTGCAAATTAAATTTCAATATTTTTTAATATTTAAAGTTGCGCTGTATTGTGCTTAATTTGTACTGCCATGCGTTGAAAAGATAACAAAACAAAAATCGCATATTTTTGCGACTTTTATTCCAGCACTAAACTTTACGAAACGATCTAACGTGAAACTAGAACCACCATTTTCGATTTTCAATAAAAAAAAGCTGACATGTATAATATAAGCTTCACTGAAATAGGTATGCACCACAAGTTGCACATAGTTTTTTTTTTTTTGAAAATTTAAAATGGTAATGCTGTCTTCACACTTCGTAAAATTGTTTTTTGTTCTTTTTTTTGCCATAACAGTTGCAATAAAGATTTTTTTTGTTATCTTCTTGGAAAATGGCAGTACAAAACTGAGCACATCTTCCATTTTAAGAGTTTTGAAAAAAAAAGTTGTATCCGTGAAATTTGCGAACTTGCGAACATTAAAACCGAAAATAGCGTTGCTGACCTTATGCTTTGTAATACTGTTTTATGGCCGTAAAAGTTGCAACTATGCTAAGTTTTTTGCTATCTTTTTGGTACGCGGCAGCTAAAACTGAGCACAAAATGGCACAATTTTCTTTTTAAAGAAATGTCAAAATTTCCAACATTTTCTTTGCAAAATTTTCGATCAAATTCAGCAGAGTACAGCACGAGTTTTTTCTTAGATCGAAAATGGCGTTGCTAAATTCAAACTAAAAATTGATGCATTCCAAAACCACTAGGTCAATTTTTTTTTTCAAAATAACGGCACATGGCAACACTTGTTGGGCAAATTAGAGCACAACTTTTTTTTTTGAAAATCGAATATGGCGGTGCTAACGGGCAAATATTTTTGTTGTCTTTTTGGTGAATAGCAGTACAAGCAGGGCACAATACTGCGCATGTTTCACTTTTAAGAAATTTCAAAATTTGAAAAAAAAATATTCGTAAAATTTGAAAATATGCGATTCTTTTGATACGAACGACACAAGGTACAACAAGTAAGAGGTGCAGTTTTTTTTCCCGTGAAAGTTGCAACACTGCAAATTTTTTTGTTATTTTTTTGGCAACTGCAGCACAAACTAAGCACAAAACAGCAAATATATCATTTTTAAGAAGTTCCAATATCTCATCACAAGGCAGCATAATCTAAACACAGTAAAACTAAAAATAGTGGTTTTGGCCGTAACAGTTACAACTAGGCAAATTTTGTTGTTATCTTCTTGGCTGTACAATCTGAGCACATCTTTCGTTCTTAAGAAATTTTTCAAGCAAAAATATCGATGAAATTAAAATCACAAAATCGTTGTTGGACTTCACGCTTCGTAAAATTGCTTTATGGCCGTAAAAGTTGCAACTAAACAAATTTTTGTGTTGTCTTTTTGGTGAATGGCAGCACAAACTAAGCTCAATACAGCAAATCTATCATTTTAAGAAATTCCAAAATTTCTCCCCAAGGCAGCATAATCTAGACATAATGAAATTCTAAATATCGGTGCTAACTTCAAGCTTCGCAAAATTATTTTGTAGGCCGTAATGTTGCAACAATGCGAAGTTTTTTGTTATCTCTTGGAAAAAATTGAGCACAAAATGGCAAAATTTTCTTTTTTTAAGAACTGTCAAAATCTCAAAAATTGTATGCTGTTTTTATTTTTAAATATTAAGCGTAGTAAGCAACACAAATAGAGCAGACACTTGAGCACAACAAATTGAGCAACACTGAGCACAAAGTTTTTCAATCGAAAATGGTGTTGCTAAATTTCTCGCTAAAATATTGGGTTTGCTCTAAAAACCATACTCCAAGAACCATTTTCTTTTTCAAAAATACGGCACATGGCAACACAAGTTGGGCACATTAGAGCACAACCATTTTTTTTTTAACGAAAATAGAGGTGCTTAAACCATGATATAAGGAAAAATTTGTATAATTTTGTTTTTTGTGCCATGAAATAACGCAGAGTGAAATAACTCCAAATTTTGGTATTTCGTTTTATTTCGCTTAAGGTTTGGCTTTATTTCGCTTGACAAAAAGTGAAATTATGTCAAATCGGTGTTATTTCACTTTAAGTAAGAGTACTTCCGGTGACCCGTGCGATCTTATTTCATGACACTTGTTCCTACTGCTCGGGAGCTCGCTTCACACTGCACGACCCGAGGAATTGTTACCCAAGAAAACTGTAGAAATAGGTACCTACCAGACTTGTAGCATTTTCACCTTAAATGATAATTTAAGGAGAATTTTTCATAAAACTTCTCTCAAGATGACAATAGAAAATTTACAAATGGAAACACACTAAAACTTTTAATTGAAAATTTCGGTACCACCCACCAATTAAGAATATTTCACACCTCCCCAGGAAGCATTTTGCTTTAAACATACCAACATTTAAATTGCTACAGCAATCACTATGCTGCTTTCATTCTTTTTCTCACAATACTCTCTCTTACTCAAGATTACTCATACAATACCTAACGCACCCAGCAGTAAAATCCTTTGTTTCTCTGCGGAAAGTGATTTCGCAGTATTTCAGCATATTATGCGATAGCACACAACAAACTATTAAAAAAATAATAATCCACCTCGTGGAAGATTGTAATGCTCGCTGAGTACTACAAAAGCAAAGACAAAATAAAAAAAAATCCACGTTCGTGCACTACAATAATCAAAGTGGAATCAACGAAGAGTATCAACAACAAAGCGCTCATCCAAGATCCACGCTAAAGCCGGGGGGTGGTGGCAATAATTATAATAGATGCAACTATACCAGTATCCGGGAATTGCAATTAAACTGTCATCGGTGTTTATTAATTTATGATTCGCATCTAATTCGAGTTGTTTTCTCTGTTCCTTTCTAGTGCTCGATTATAATGGAAACCAGCAAACGGAAGAAATAAACAATGGCATAAGATCAAAGGAGGAATATTACACAAACATAGATCTAGGCATTCAAAGTTAAGTGGATCTTCTCTTTCCCGACTACGAGTATTTTCCAGAGCCAGAAAGATAGGAACATATATACAGAGTAGGCGACCCAATTTGGATAGAATCCAAGTGAATGGAAAAAGACTTTCCTTGATTTCCAGACATTTGTGGAATGAGGACATCAAGCTTGCAAATTGGCATAACTTTTGCTGACAAAATTGTTTCTCTATTGGCCCTCTGTGTATGTCTATAGAAGCAATAAAGGACCACTCTTTATCAGATGAAAAGTCTCTCTCTGGGTTGCAGTAATGGTCGCTATCATTATATGCAAAGGGATATCCTCTTTGTGGTCTGTATAGATATATCATTCACTGTGTTAAATTTTCATCACATCATTTCCATCCTTCACATCTCAGAGCAAAAGTAAAGCCATTTTGTGTTGAAAATATTTTCCATCCTTATAGACATGGTTTTGAGTGTTCTAAAATGTATGAGGAGAGTCTGTAGAAAATGAAACTACCATTAGGACACTTGGTTTTGAGGACGACCACCAACCATTCACCACCTTATACAGAATGAAACACCTTCCATTTTACATAATTTCAATGCACACATTTCATCCACCAAGCCCCATTGAGTGGTTAAGTAAGTTTGCCCATACTTTGATGCAGAAAAATCGTTCTATAAATGTAGGTGTGTTATGATACCACAGGGACTGGGACCTGGGACTGGGATGCATGATGGAAGAAAGGTGTGTATTTGGCACGTTAGTTAGTGCAAAGTGTTAACCTTTTCCTCAAAGGATATTTCACTGCACTGCTGCTTCTCTCTATGCTCTCTCTCTTCTGCTTCTAACATAAACACTTGATTCGATGAACTCTTAACAGGAGCGGATTTGAATTTGAATTTTAAGGGCTCTTCGAAAGGGGTTCATCCTTGAAGCTATGCTTTAGTAGTCTAAGTCTATACAAATTTGGCTTCTTATTGTGTGTAGCACATTTTTTTGTTCTAATAACAAAGGATCTCTAAGTGGATTGGTGATCATCCAGATTGATTGGTCTTAGCTATCATTAGATTGGATGATTCAATATCACGTTTCACGTAGTTTACAATGTCACATGACACATCTGGATCAGTTTTCCTGGGATCCCAATTTCAGCCATTACCACATAGAGCTCCTGACAATGAATGATATCTTATGCTGCTTTGAAGCTGATGAAAAGATGGTCAGTCTCGACTTGAAATTCGTTGGTCTTTTCCAGAATATTTGCCTGAGAGTGAATATTTGTTCTATGGCCGATTTCCCTGGCTGGAAGCCGTACTGGTACTTGCCGATTGTTGTGTAGCAGAATGGCTTGAGACACTCACACCGAAGGTACGTTGGATAGGATCTTGTAAGGCACGTTTATCAGGGATATGCCTTGCTAGTTCTGGCAGGACATAGGATCACCTTTTTTTGTAGATGGGACAAATGGAGCTGATAGACCAGTCATCGGGCATGCTTCTTTCCACCCAAACTTGTTTGATGACTTAGTGCATGCTCTCCTACACATCTCTTCCGGGCTTGAAGAGCTCCGCTGGTAACCCATCAGAGGCAGTGGCCTCGTTGTTCTTGAGACCTCCATTTTTATCTTTCAGAAGAATCTTCATTGACAAGCTTGCATCTTTGTTTTGTCTCTGAAAACCCATTTGATAAGAGAGTTTCTTCAGAGTAATATGCGAAGTATTTGTATTGTTCACCTGAGCCACAGAACATCTTTCGAAGTTAAATCATCAACATAAGGCTGGAAACTACTTTCCGTTTCGGCTCTCGACATTTCCCTCCTTCTAAGAACTTAGCTTTTGTTGATTTTTCAGCTCCAGGAAAGGTTTCTCCAGGTTTAACCATGTGATTATCTTCGAATTCGCCGTGGATCAACTGCCTCATGTAACGATATAATGACTTCAGTCTTCGCATCAGACGCTCTTGCTGCAGATACCTAGAATCCATAGGCAGACAGCAGGTGCTTGATGGGCTGCTTTGTGGGAGACCATCTCAATGTGTCAATAGTAGATTGCATTCTTGAATATCACCTTCGATCTTCTGACACATCGCCAAGAAATCCATCAGCTTGGTGATGATAGATGAGTAGCCCAGAGCAATTATATCGGTCGCTGGCCAAGCGAAAAATTGATGTAGATCATGTTTTTCCAACGAGCGCAGCGAATAGTCGAGAAGTTCTTTCAGAGGCACCTTAAGAGTACATAATGCGTTACTCACATCAAGCTACATATACTCGATAAACTGGGAGTTTTTGGAGCTATCAGTGGTTACGAGGTTTATGCTGTCCTGGGAGTATGACTTACCGACATTGTTACTGTTCCAGGAGTAGAGGTGGTACGTGACGTGTGGATATTGTTTGGTATCGTCTGGAGTGAGGCTGCACCGTAGTTAATTTTGGTGCTGGAATATCTCTGAACGGGGCTCTCGGAGTTCTTGGAGCTACCAGTGGTTACGAGGCTTATACTGTCCTGTGAGTATGAGTTACCGACATTGTTACTGTTCCAGGAGTAGAGGATGTTGTTTGGTATCGTCTGGAGTGAGGCTACATTGTAGTTAATTTTGGTGCTGGAATATCTCTGAACGGGGCTCTCGTCAATTAATAGCTTAACGGTCTGCTGATTGTCTCCCCAATTTTTTTTTTCGGAACAATAGGATTTGCTACCGCCGCCGAGGTACTTGATGGGCTTTATTGACAGTCATGATGAAGAACGCTCGATAGCTCAAGAAGGGAGCTGCTGAGGAAGTGTTAAAATTCTTAGCAGAGCTCTACTGGGTCAGCATATATACACAAGTATTCAAACCTCATATTTACCACCCAATCGTTTCTTAATAAATACGGCCCTGAATGTCCTCATGTTTAACATATGAAATACTAGCAGACGTTGGAAAAGGAGATGCAAAAAAAAACCCCGAACCAGGATTCCAGGGTAGGTATCCTGGGGCTTAAAGGCGAATGACACGTTTCGTGTTCGCTTCTCAAACCATAATTAAATGTGTGTGTGCGTTGCTTTCACTTCCTATACCCCACACACATGGGCCATATATGAGTGATACCCGAGCTACCACAGCGGAATGTGTCGTCGTTGTCGATGACGAGGACGACAACGATGTTATTCTAGCCATGGCACTATGTTGACTGCGAGAGGATGGAATTTGCATAATGCATGTGTACAATGTACTTGTAACTACATAATTCACGTAGGTACAGGTACTAACATTTAAACCTTAAGTCCTTTGACATCCAAGCACAGGTACATCAGATTGAAAGTGCATGATGTTTAAATCCATCAAAATTATCCTCTCTATGGATTATAAACAACAAAATCATTTGTTCCATCATCGTTTGTTCTGAATAAAAAAATCCATAAATTTCATATACTCATAGTTTTAAAGGACGATAATCTCTATTTTCCAATCAAAATCTAAATCATCAACAATTTTGCTACAGCCCATTGTCCATTGTTCGTTTTATTGATTGAATAAAAAGGAGGAGAAATTTTGAACTCCTCACTCACTCATACAATTTAAATTCCTATAACAAGGAAATGTTCAATTGTATCCTTTTCCTTATATAAAGCTCGTTTATATCCTTCTCTCTCTGTATCTATTGTATCTTTTAATGAGTCTTTGAATCTGTAAAAATTCAATTTTCATCAATTTCAACAACCCTATAAGGTCTCATAAGGACTATACCTACCATGAAATTCGTAAGGAGTATAGTGTAGTAGTACGTCATATTGTATACAGAGAAAGAGAATATCGAGTCCTTTTTCGTATATTTATTCCTTGTGGAAAATTTCATCCTTTTTTCTATCAAGTGAATCTGAGTAATGGGTATCAATTTGATAAACGATTTGTTAGCACAAGGGGTATTGAGTTTCCGGTATGTTTTTGATTTAATAAGGATTATCACTACAAAAAAGGATTATGTATACCAACTGTACCTCTATACATCTAGCTGTTTGAGGGCGTCCTCTCTGTTGAAGGAAAAACTATTGGAGAGGATAGAAACGATAACAGCATCTGTTAGGTTGTTAATTGCTTAACAAATAATGTTGAGGGGGTATCTAGCTTTATATACATTTTGAGAATGGGACAAGAATTATTGTTGGAAAAGTGAGTTAATGAAAATAGTTTTTAGCATCTGTGATTGTTTCATTATTTTGGTTTCGGACTGTTGTGCAATAAAACACATGGAGGTTATAGTATACCTAGGGATAGAGGTATATTTTATGTTGAGATTATTAATAATTGTGCTCAATAATGATAATTTTGAAAATAAATCGATTCTACTTAGGCTTATTGTGGGGGTCTGGAGCCACCGATTGAAAATAGAAATTTTTTATGAAAAGTGTAATTACGTGTATTTTCAGGCAAGGCATTTTATCACAATTGAAAAGGAGTAAGAAGGGACGAAATTTACACCTTTGGTGCAAACAAAATTAATTGCACAGGAGTTTATTAAGTAAACATCAAGCGCAGAGCGACGTTAAACAGTGAGGCTTGTTAAGATTTTCTGTGGACATGCACCAATCCCAACAAGCAGAGAACTTGTTTCAAGAAAAGGTAAAAAATCTGAGGAGCTTTAGTAAGTAGCTAAATGTTAACCAAATGTTAGTCCAGTCATATAAGCCTTAAAATCATCCAAATTACGGAATAAATGGCGGAAAGCTGAATTTTGGTATATAGCCTCCTCATGGTATTCTAAGGAAACTGTAAAAAGTCCCCATCGATATGAGCGCCGCTAACAATTTTACAGGGGGTCAAAGGCCCCCCCAAACGGTTTAAAGGGAATATCTCCCGAATGGTAACTCTTACAGAAAAAATTTCAAAGACAAGGTTGTAGCTTAGAAAAATTCGGACAAAAAATGTTAAGTACCTTTTTTTTGTAAGAGTAACCGTTTTCGAGATAGTTCAATCGGTAGAGTTACAGATTTTATGTTTCTGTATAAAATGTACTCTTTTACACCACCTTTGAGGTAGAGTGGCAGGTGAGTTTTTCTTGCATTGTATCCCCTTGGAAAGCTAGAAAACAGTTCAAAAAAATATACACAGGGATTTATATAATGTTTTTGGGAAAGTTTCCCATCGATTCGGGCTCCAGCACATTAATCATACAGGGTCGAAGGTCACGAAACATGGTATTTCGTTTATACAGGTTGATTCGTATAAAATGATAAATGAAAAAAATCGTACAGGAGGGGAGGTTCTTTACACCCCCGTTTAGCCAGGAGGGGCAATTTTCTAAGAAATCGACTTATACAAGAAAAAAAAATTATTAAAAAATAACGGTAACACCTACAATACCATGCTATACTTTTTTGTAAAGCCAAAAATCTCTTCTTTTATTTTTATTTTAAATAAAATTGTTTGAGTGAATAATTTTTGAAAAATTAATTTTCAAAATCAAAATTTTAAAAAGAAAAATATCAAAGAAAATTTCAAACTTGCTTTTACATAATTAAGTGATATTTTTGTTTTCAAAATTCAATGTTTTTATTTATATCTATTCAAAAACAGAAAACCATTGAATTTTGAAAGCAAAAAAAGTACTTACTTACATAAAATTTCGAAAAAAATACTTTAATATTTTCTTTTTTTTATTCTTATTTCAAAATTAAGAGTTTGAAAAATAATTGCTGGCTTAAACATTTTTATTTAAAATAAAAATAAAAGAAGAGATTTTTGGCTTTACAAAAAGGTATAGCATGGCATTGTAAGTATGACCGTTATTTTTTAATATTTTTTTTCTGTTTTAAGTCAAATTCTTAGAAAATTGCCCCTATTGGCTAAACGGGGGTGAATAGAAGCCCCCCTCCTGTACGATTTTTTCCTTATCAACCCACCCTACGCGCTCTTACTTTTTGTCAAACTTTATACGAATCACCCTGTATAAATGAAATGTCATGTTTCGTGACCTTCGACCCCTTATGATTAATGTGGTGGAGCCCGAATCGATGGGGAACTTTCCCAAAAACTTTAAATAAATCCCTGTGTATATTTTTTGCAACTGTTTTCTAGTTTTCCAAGGGGATACCACGCAAGAAAAACTCACCTGGCACTCTACCTCAAGGGTGGCGTAAAAGAGTACATTTTGTACAGAAACATAAAATCTGTAACTCTACCGATTGAACTATCTCGAAAACGGTTACTCTTACAAAAAAAGGTACTTCACATTTTTTGTCGGAAATTTTCTAAGCTACAACATTGTCTTTGACATTTTTTCTGTAAGAATTACCATTCGGGAGATATTGCTTAAAACCCGTTTGGGGGGACCTTTGACCCCCCGTAAAATTGTTAGCGGCGCCCATATCGATGGGGACTTTTTACAGTTTCTTAAGAATGCCATGAGGAGACTATATACCAAAATTCAGCTTTCCGCCATTTTTTCCGAAGCAAAATGCTTAAATGACTGGACTATGTTGGTATTTCGGTTTTGAAATGGAAATAAAGCTTATGCGGACTTATTTCAATTTTTTTGGAATAGTACCTAAAATTCATAAAAAATCATTGCGGACTCTCCAGGTTGGGTTATAAATACATAATTAATGTGTGTACTTATTACTCAACTAAGTGGGTTATAAGTCCATTATGGACTATTGGCCTGTGGACCTTGCTCCAATGGAGCAATGGAGTTGGTTAAGTGGGACAAACTACAACCAGCTGCGGTGGTTATTCTGTTCAAATTCCAACAACGAAAAATTAAAGACCTTTTATTTAATTAAAAATAGTTTTACAAAATTTTATTTTAAACGTTTAAGATTATAAATTTAACTTTAGGAGGAGTTTCTAGCACCAGCACAAGAATCAAGAATGGAATAGCAGAATACGAAAAGAATAAAATAGAATGGACCCGAAGTTGGTAGCGATTTCGGGTACGTTCCCAAAGTTATATTATAGAGAAGGAAGCGTTCGAAAAGGGTTAACGATTGCGTTCACACAAAGAATTTACATGAACGATATTGTTCCTTGTGATTCGCGAGTGATTTAATTTTAAAATTGTTTTTATCGAATGCATATTCGCTACAAAACAACCGATTTGGAATGTCCCTCAAGTTAGCAGAGCAAGGTGAGCAGAACATATATTTTGTGATGGCATTATACAGCGCTAATTAAATGCCCAAAAACTAAATTTAATGCTCACTAAAATCGGTTAGTAGAACATTGATTTTTACCAAAAGTACTTGAGCATTAAATTTAGTTTAGCGCTTTATAATGCCATTACAAAATATATGTTCTACTCACCTTGCTCTGCTAAATTGAGGGACATAGATTTGGAATCCTTTGAAACCCGAGAACCAGACTGTCCACGTACCGTTGGTTAAGGTAACCGATCACGGCCTGATGGATTAAGGCCAGATGGTTTCTAAAATAAGAAAATATTAAGCCATTTTTTGCGGCCTTTAAGCCCGTCAGAAGGGGTTATAAGTCCATAATATATTTGTGTTGATTTATTACTCACCATAATTTCATTATAGACTATTTTTAGCCTATCGGATGGTCGGCCAGCGGAACGACTTTGGCGAGTGGGACTGGGCACGGAGTTGGAATCCTTTGAACCCGCGAATCAAGATGTGTGTGAAGTTAGTACCGCCGTTTTTGATTTTCAACAAAAAAAGATTGTGCTGCAATGTGCCCAACCTATGCTGACTTAGGCCGTATTTAAAAAAAATCCTACTAAGGGTATGGTTTTTAGAGGGTAGATACCAATTTTTTTTTTACCGAGAAGTAAGCACCACCATTTTTGATTTTCAAAGAAAAAAATGTCTGTATTGTGCTCAACTTGTACTGCCGTACGTCGTAAATAATTTCTTAAAATTCGCAAATTTGCAAATTTTACGAGATCATTTTTTTTGTGTATTTCTTGCTGTTTTGCGCTCAAAAAATGATGCTAAGAACCAAGGAGATAAGAATTTCGCATGATTGCAACTACATCCGGCAAAACTTAACTTTGCAAAGAGCTATAGCGTGATGTTAGCACCACCATTTTTGATTTTCAAACAAAAAAATTTCGTGCTGCCTTGTGCCGCAAATATTTTTAAAAATTCGCAAATTTGCAAAGTTTTATGGATGAACGTTTTTCGGCAAAACTTAACTTTGCGAAGAGCTATACCCAAGTAACATCGTTGGAGCTAATAGAAGCAAAGCTGTTCTTTAGCAGCTTGTAAGCAGTGAAATCCAAAGCTTAAGCTCTTAAATAGATTATTGCACAGCTCTTACATTTCATATAAAAATGATGTTCTATAATCGAAGTTTCAGAACACTTTTAGCTCTATTAATTTTATAACGACTCACGATTTAAAAATAGCTCTTTAATAACGTTCAACGTTTTTAAAACGAGCTAACTATTGATATCAGCACATAAAGAAGCATTGTAGAGCTGCTTAATTTCATGTTCAAAATACTAACGCATGACTTTATAGAAATGTCAAAAAATAGCGCTTCAAAAGCTTCACAAAAAACGGCTGTAGAGTTTAATTACTAATACTTTCACACAAACTCTTGTGAAGTTATTACTAGCGCATGCGCTTGAAATCTCTCTGAGCAATATAAAATCTATCTCTGAGCATTGTAAAATGTGAAGACTCGATAGAGCTACAGCAAATCGACTATAGAGCTCAATACTAAACCTCTCTCAAATAAAATACTACTACTCAATATTCGGGTGTTCCACAATAAAATATATTAGCCATGACTTCAACGGGAAAAATTAAACCAAAACTAGAAAATAAATGTATTCCTTTCACTTTCTGGTGAATACCGAGTATGCACCACAAATATCAAATTAGATGCTAAATTCACATTTTTTTTATTAAAATCAATTAAACAGTTTACTAAAAATTTTTTTTTAAATAATATTAAATCTATGGCTGAGTCGCAAAAGTACTTGCTTACGTGCTAAGAAATCATAATGCACTTCAATGTTGAATAGAATTTAAATAAACAACAATTTTTTTCCAGAAATTAGAATTAGCCAATGACTTTCAATTTCCGAACACCCTACTTTTCAAGTACTGAACGCAAAACTCTTATTTTGTGGAAACTAGCTCTAGAAGAGCTCGGTTGAAGACAAACTATGTTTATAATAAAAACTATGGCGACGGAAAAAAAAATCATTGAATAATTTTTCTTTATTTATTTAAACGAATGCAAAATCTTTCCTTTCAACAAAAACACAATCAAATATTGCAATGTAAACAAAAATATTTAATTTCAAGATTTATTTTATTTACTTATCAATTTTTTACATTGTTTAGGTAAACTTTTTTAAATATTTCACAGCGTAAAATAAATAATTTCGAAGGCGCGTTGTTATTTTTCGAGGTACCTTCAGTACAATTGTGATAAAACTAAACGCGCACTAAAAAATCACTTACATGGCACTCACAAATATTAATTTTATTTCTCACTACGACATTTTCTCTTTGAATATTTAATTAATATCCACGACATCACATGACCTTTTCGATTGCTACTATCACACACATGAAATACATCTCCCTAATATTATTTTAATTTATCATTTGAATTATTTAAACTAATACAAACAAAGTACTGTCAAAAATGCTGCTTTAAAGATATCTGAATCATGAACCAAAGAGCTTCAAAGCCATACTAGCCACTGACAAAGAGCTGGCTTCGAGCAAAAATTAGCTCTCAAACTCAATGAATTCGCTGTAAGCATGCTTTACACTTGCTTTAGAAGCGCATCTGGAGCTTCTTTTGAAATAGAAGAGCTTTAAGATTTGCTCTAAAAACGCTGTTAAAGCATTTGAAGAGCTAAAATTGTTACTTGGGTAGTGTGGAGTTAACACCGCCATTTTCAATTTTCCAAAAAAAAGAAAGTTGTGCTGCCTTGTGTCGTAAATATTTTTAAAAAATTCGCAAATTTGAAAATTTTACGGATGTACGTTTTTCCAATTTTACAATTTTGAAAAAAAATTAAAGTTGTGCTGTTTTGTGTTTTTAGCACTGTAACATTTAGCACCGCCATTTAAAAAAAAAAATATGCTGTATTGTGCTCAATTTATGCTGCCTTGTGCCGTAAATATTTTTAAAAAAATCGTAAATTTTACGGATGAAAATTTTTCAAATTTGCAATGTTCCGAAAAGATAAAAAAAATTCACATATTGCTTACTTCGGAAAACTGTTTTTTGGCGTAAAAGTTACAAAAATACCTACGATTTTTTTATGTTTTTGTAATGTGGCAGCACAGACTGAGTACAAAAAAGGACACCTTTCATTTTTTAAGTAAAATTGCAAAATTTGAAAAATGTTCATCCGTAAAATTTTTATAATTTGCGATGTAGCAAAAGTTGAGCACAATAGCGCACGTTTTTTTTAATCGAAAATCGCGTTGTTAACTTCACTCTTCGCAAAACTGTTTTTTGGCTGTAAAAGTTTCGAATATGCAATTTTTTATCTTGGCAGTACAAACTGAGCCCAAACAGCACAACTTTAATTTTTAGAAAAATTACGAAATTTGAAAAATGTTCAACCGTAAAATTTGTAAAATCGGGATTTTTTTTGAAAATCGAAAATGGTGGTGCTAACGTCACAATACTGCCCTTCGCAAAGTTTATTTTTGGCCATTCTAGTTGCAAATATTACGATCTTTTTTGTATCTCTTTTATTCTTAGCATTATTTTTTGTACAAAAAACAGCACAACTTCTTTTTTTAAAGAAATGTTGAAATTAAAATAAAAACCATTCGTAAAATTTGCGATTTTTTTAAAAATATCTACAGCACAAGTTGCGAACAATACAGCACAACTTTTTTTTGAAAATCGAAAATGGAGGTGCTGACTTAACGCTCGTCGAATCAAGCTATCTTACCTAGGAATTGCTGTTTAAGAAAACCGATCGCGGCTTATGGCCGTGTAATTTAATTTAATTTTTCAGAAAACGAACAACAAAAATCGCCGTTTTGCAGTTTGAACCAAAAACAAATTAAAACCCAATTAAAAATTAAAAAAAATTCGTGGGTGGCAATGGTACAGTGGATGTAGTGCTTGACTGCTAACTTAGAGGTGTGGGTTTGAGCCCCATTCTAGGCAGCATTCTTTTCTATATTCTCCCAGCTTAACTGGACGCCACCCGTAAGATTTTATGAGATAATAAACACCTTGATCTCAATCCACTGTGCCAAATCTTTCCTCCTACTCTTTCTAATTAGTGCCGTGCAATTCAGGTTGCATTAAAAAGACCTAAGGTCTTACAGGCATATACTGTTATTATTATAACTATTATTATTATAATAATTTGGCGTTATTTTCTTATAAAACTGAAATGAGTCCACAACTTGTACTGTTGGTTTTATTTCATTGGATCTCATTTAACGTCGCCTTCTACTGACGAAAAGATTTTTAATTAATTTTTTTTTTATTTTCATTCGCCTCAAAGTTTAATACTTTAGCTTAAAAAAACATCCGAGAGTATTTTTTAAAATCACATAAATCAGTCAACAACTTTTTGCACTATGTGTGAGGTCTTTTTAAAAACTCCAACAACAATAATAATAAAACAAAATAATTTACATAGACAGACACATTACCATATCTTTTTTTAAGGAATAAATTCTTCTTTATAAGAAGGAGCTGAAAAAACATTCTTCTATAACTCGAAGCACGTCCATCACCTAACGCCCATCAGACGATATCCCAAACGGGTAACTTATTTATTCTCCTTGAGTTGTTGTAAGTTCGTCGATTAAAGTGTTGAATTTTTAATTTTTAATGTCCCGCCTAACTTCATTAGAGGACATAACAATCGTTAGAGAAATTGATGGCTTCCCTGGGGCCAGACCATAAATCTGCACTGAAGTCAATAAGAAGGAGTATCTGCATCAGCCCAGCACCATCAACCATCAGCAGCAGCAGCGAGCAGACACAACATGTTAATATGTAACTTGTTTCTCGATTAAGACCTCTCTCAAGAAATTATTCTCGATTAATTAAAGCTGTCACGGAGCGTTGAAGAATTTGTTTTCGAATAATGCTGCTCTACAGGGAGTTAACTACATGAATGAAGAAATATTTGTATAAAATATTAAAATTATATTTAACGCCCTTTAATTAACAGTACAGTCTAAATCATGGTTTTGGATGAACACTGAACACCCTGTTGAAGATTGCGGTGTTCTTAACCTTGGCAACTATCTGGACGCAGTTATAATTTATTGATGCGAATATTGCGTGTTTACTGTTTATTTTTTTTTCTGTACATATGTCTGGAATTTGATGTTTCTGGTAGTTAATGTCAAGATGACATGATATGGGTGATGGATATGACAGAAATCCACAGACAAGGAGTTGAACATAAAATTCATAATTTATCACGGATGCGGGCAACTACGAGTATTATGTACTTAGGTACTGTACAATTTAATACTGTTACAAATCATTGTGGGTATAATAACAAAACCTGCCTCTAGGGATGCTAATTGAGCGATTCAATCCTTCAACAAGTCTATCTTTGTTGGGTGCATTGCTGATGATCTCGATCCCGATCCCGAAGTTTATTATTAAATAATCTCATTTCGAAAGGGATACGGGTTATTCACAAATATGATTTCAATTAGTTTCGAGAAAGAGGGTTGTCTATATTACTTTTTTTTGTAATCAAGCATGTATCAAACATTTCGTTTTATTCACTTGTAATTGTTACCAAGTACAAATTGGTTATGAAACCATCCCGCATGAGAGTTTGAAGTGTCTTTTTTATTTGCTTTCCCATCGTTTACAAATTATGAGTTGAAGTTGTTTATTCAAAACATCTGATGTTGTAACTATAAGAATAATAATATTAAGAAATGAGAACATGAGATAATAAAAGTACTATTTGGTCTATAAAAATTTATACGATATCAAGAAAAGGTTGAGCAGGGAAAGATCATTTTGATCAAAAAGAGTTACGGGTAGATTTTTTTTATTCGATGGAAATCTTCAAAGGACACAAGGTAAGAATCCGTACCGAGTAGTAAGAGATACTTACCACACACAAATCACCGGTGAATCAGGATTCAGGACCAATCTATGTAAGATGGACAGATAATTTTTCTTTCTTATTCTCGTATAAATCACATTGGGGGAAGTTAAAAGTTATATCACTTTCCCATAGCTTTTAGACAATTAGCTCATGAGGCCTGGTTCTTCTTAATCTCCGAACATTGTCCGGTACATTTAAGACGGTCCCCATTTCAGAGTTAGTATAACGTGATCTCGTACACGATCACTTTTTTAAGAAAAATATAAAATGCATGACTTAGTCACACGTATGTGCTCTTGTAGTTGAAATTTCTTAAATACAAAATTCAATTAAAATTCAACCTACAACTTTGAAGGCACAATAATATTAACTATAAACACTTTCAAACGTCAATTTCTGAAATTGTGCGACATCAACGGTAGGTATACTAGCAAAAAACTTTAAAAAAATCCAGTGCTCTGAGCCTTAAATTCTATACAATGAGTGCCTAAAATTAAGCACAAAAGCACAGTGAACCAGTTGTTGAATTTTGGCCACAAAAAAAATTACCACGCCAATTCGGATCTGCACATTAATGAAATATGGTACACTCCAGTGATTTAGGGACGTTGAATTCAGTGGTATTGCCTATTTTTCTCCTTTGAACGTGGATTTCACAATTCAGATCAGATCATGCAATAATTTTTTTTTAGAAAAGCACTATCCAAATCAGGAATGAACAACGAAGTCAAGTTTGTTATTTGAAATGTCTTAAACTATGTGCTTGAATGTATGCTCAGTTCATATTAAAGTGATGCCAATAAATATTTGTACAAAATTTAAAAAATCTAGCCAAAATATTGAGCCATGTTCCCCAAGGGGTAAGTAACTAATTTTGATGCTTATTTTTTTATTTTTTATTCAAAAATTATTTAAAACCTAAGCTATTTGAATTTCAAGTAAATTTGACAGTTTTGACAATTGGCAGTTATTGTATTAAGAATATTTGTTGGTTTATTTGTGGGCTTCAGGTCAATAAATAAAAACAATTTCTTCTTTGAAATCACGACGTTTCGTCCATGTCTATGGACATCATCAGGTGTAAACAAAATATTTATCTATATTTGTATCGATAAGATGATTTTCAACAAAAATGCAATACATAAAAAAAACAATATGGAACTTACAATAGCTACATTGAATTATAAACAAAAGGTTAAGTTTTCCCAACTATTGCACTCAACTGAACACTTTGAAGTTTAACTAGCAAGTAAACATAAAAGCCTAGAAACATATAACTATGTATGTGTATCAATAAATACATCTTTTTTCTAACAAGTGTTTGTAGAGGGGACTAACGTTTTCCATGTCCGTTCTCCTGTTCATGGTGTTGGGTGTATTAATGATGTGAAGAGTTTCGATCACAAACCTCTTGTTTTGGTTCTCTTCTCTTTGAAGAACTTTGATGTCGTCAAAGTTAGGAGTGTGGCCGTGTGCGATGCAATGTGCTGCCAGTGCTGTCTTCTGTGGTGCGTCGTTTTTTATGTCCGATTTATGTCCTGCAAGTCTCTTTTTTAATTTTTGTTTTGTCGTCCCAATGTACGTTTGGTTGCATTGTTCGTTGGTTTTTCCACTGCAAGCA